>JAJJWW010005914.1:0-1213473 GCA_023531295.1 Papaver armeniacum | reverse complement strand
GTGTAGTTGCAGAAATCCCACAACACACCCTTATAATATTTTCTAGATCTAAATCTATTTCATAATCAAAATAAAGATTAAAGTGCTAAAGTTATAAAATGGACACAGGATTTTTACATGGTTCGATCAATGTGATCTACATCCATGGTTCTTCACTATGATTGTTGAGGTTACATTAATATTACATTTACAATCTCCATTAATGGATATTTTGTAGAGCTCTGATCTAATTATTTGGGGAAGAAGATGATAAAGAAAATAATAATCTCTCTCTAAAAATATCTCTCTCAAAAATATCTCTATCTCTTACCAAAATTATCTCTCCTTTCTCTCCTTTGCTCTCCTCTTTATATAGGTATTTACATAGTGGGCATGCTAATCTAATCTTTATTTTCGGATCTGGGTTTGTGAGACTATCGCAAGCATACAAGTGTTTATTTCGCAACATTCTTAAATCTCGCAAGATCTTCACATCTTTCTTGTTTTTCTACCGACGCCATCATTCACGCTGCTTCGTAATCAACATGCGACGCCTTCGCAATGTGTTGTAAATGGTTCTGTTGTTGTGAGATTCTAACTCCTACATCTTGCCTCTTTTTTCTTGAATATTGCTTGAAGAGCGATCTTTAAGAAAAAATCCGTTACAGTAATCTTTTGATCTTTGTTGATGACTAACGAGCGAAAGAATACTTTGGACTTGAAAAGTACGTACTTGCCTCTATTATTTTGTGAAGTTCCAAAACTTGAGAAGTAATTAAGTATCATCTTTTGAAGTATGCTGGTATGAATTATCCTTGAAGAAGTATAAGAAGTACTCAATCCTCGAAATATAAGAAGTATCCGTCTTTGAATGAGAATAATAAGTATTGCCTCTATTCATGCGAAATTATTACTCCATTTTTGGTGAGGATTCTTGTTGTTCATTAGTGAACGTCCACTTTGGAAATGATTCTTGAGAGAAGATAAAGAACATAAAATGTTTTCTTGGTAATCCATAGTTGCCTCTGTTCTTTATCTGTGAGGGTAGAATCCTTGAGAAAGTGTTGAATGAGCGAGTTGTTTCTTCATTCTTATCTTGCCTCTATCTCATGTTTTATGCTCATGTGATAGTATAATCTCTTCAAGTTGCTTGTAATTTTTCTTATAATCGAGCGTAATAATTACATCTGCGAAATAATCACATTCTCATAAATTCTCACACACTTTATGAAATCCTGAATAATCTGCGAAATTACAATACTTGTGCTAATATAATGCTTATGTGATGATTATGTTATGAAATGTGTATCGCGATGTGTATGCCATGAAATGCTTATGCGATGCTTTCATGATGCAAGTGTGATGCTTATATGATGAGAATGCTTATCTATTACAATGTATAGCTAATTTTTGTGTTACTTAGCTCATTTTGCCGCGTTAAAATTGATATAGCTTTAAATAGTTTCCATTCTTCATTTCTCTGACTTTGTCTATATGCATTCCTCTTCGCGTATTTATTGTTCCTCGCGAGTTCTTACTTGTGCTTCATCTTTCCTTATTCCTGCACTATTAGTATCTCAGAATAATATGATCATAATATCAAATGTGTGCATTTTCATTGCCTCACTTCTCATTATCATGTACATGTTCGCAAGTTTATCATGTAATCATTTTCTCAAGCTACGCAAGCTTATCACGTAATCTCTTTCACAATCTTATCATAATCTTTTCACAAGCTTATTTGCTTACTCATTTTTGCAAGCTTATTTGCTTACTTTCTTATGTGGTCTTATTTTGCCTTCCTAGTTAAAGGTCTTATTTTGCCACCTTCTTGTCATTGCGATAAAATAGCAGTAGTCTTTACACTTTCATGTAATGACCCATTGATCTTGTCTTATCATTTCTCTAGTATTATTGCCTCTCAGGATGTTTTTCATGCGACAATATGACGGCCTAAATATTCTTGCAGAACATAAAGCCCCATGACATTGATGTCTTACGACGAAATCGCAGGACGTCTTTACACTTTCATGTATTGACCCATTGATCTCGTCTTATCTTTCTCTTTTGTATTATTGCCTCTTCAGATTGTCGCACAAATATGACAAGCCTAAATTTTCTTGCGAAAATAAAGCCTCATGACATTTGCGTCTTTTTTGACACTTGTCACTCCCTAATGGAGGGTGCCGCCCTTATCTTCCCCGGTTGCCCCTTCAAAGAGGCGACTTCTGCCATACAAGGCTAGCTCCTCCCATCGGGTCTTAACAACAACCGATTGTTTTCGCAACCTCTTATCCCTTTTGCCTATAGGGCTTATGGTTACGGATCGCACCCTAAGTGGAGTTTTCTTGAGCCGAAAGATAAGCCAAGACTTGCCAAGAATGGCCGAGACACTTCAAATGCCCTAGGCACTCTTGTCTCAACTGTGTACCTCGGCGCCTTGATCAAATGTCACTCCTTAAAAGAGACCCTTGGTCGTCCAACCTAAGTCATAAGCTTAGATTGAAAATCCAAGGTACCTCTCCTGGATGGGCTTTATTGACCCCAAATCTCCATGACTCAGGCTCCAGGGATGGTGTAACCTTTTCCCTGAACCATGCAACGGATACCCCCTTCTATGACGTACTTTAGGACTTACATTTTCCTCTTGCGAAATTTTATTCGCAAACTAGGGTGTACGCCATAAAGGTTCGTCCCATTCTGATCTTAGGATTTTTATGGATCTAAGATCGTCTCTGTGAAATTATCGCATGTCTCTATTATCTCTGCATAAATTATCGCATATCTTCATTATTTCATTTTTGTCATTTCTTTCATTCATTCTTTCATTCTCATAATATCATATCATTTGAAGCCAAGTAAATATTCAAGAGAAATTCTAATACATTGTAATTCTGGAATTTTTGTAGTTGTGAAATCTTTATAATTCTGCGATTGTATCGTGTTTTGTGATTCAAATCAAAAATCTTTTATTTTTTGTAAAGGAAATATTCTAGAGAAATATATAAATTGGATGTTCTCGGTTTTTTGCAATTTTGAAATCTTTGTAATTTTGAAATCTTTGTAATCTTGAAATCTTAGTAATCTTTGAAATCTTTGTTATCGTGCAATTGAATCGCTTCTTTGTAAATCAAATCAAAAATCTTTTATTTTCTATAAGTAAAATATTCAAGGAATTGGTACTTAGCTTTCATGTGATTTTAAATGTTGCTGTCGTCTCTTGCGAAGTATATGATTTGCTTATGAAATCGCATCCTTGAAATGTATAAACGTCGCTCAAAGAAATGTAATTATCGCGTAGCAAAAACAAGTGTGAGAAATGAGATTTGAATCCTTGACCTGCCTCTTGCATATTTTCGCACCACACCAACTGTTCTAACCCTCTCTTGCGAAATAATCATCAACTTTCTTCTTTGCGAAATAATCAAAGTCCTGCTTCGAAATTTTGCGTAACAAAAATAAATGTAAAGAAATAAGAATTGATCCTGCAACCCTTGCTTGAATTCATGCCTCCCGACCATCTCGTATGCGAGTTGTTGTTATGCGAAATAAAGGAACAATTGTTTTCTTTGATTGAAAACTTCGTTCTTCTTTGCTCAAAAATTTGCGAAAAAATACTTTTGAGGATATACTCGAACTCGCAACATCAAGTTCCTTGTCTTCAGTGACCAATTGTCGTCATTACTCTTGTGCGAAATGATCGCAGAATGCTAATACATGACTTATATTTACCCTTCGATACTCAAGGAAAAAGATGACAAAATATGAGCATGATGAGAATCGAACTTCGAAAGATCGACTTTCTTAGCTTCCTCTCAACCATCTGTGTGAGTTTCGTTCGTGTTGTTGCGAGGTAAGGTTCGCACAACTTACCATATTTTTTTTCGCGCTCTTCTTTTTACCCGGGACCTCATTTCTCTTCACATGTGTTTTTTCCCACACTTGGTTATGCTCGCAGATTATTTAGTTGTGCCATTGACTTGCTGTCTTTGCAAGTAATAGATCTGAAAATGTTTACTTCGCATACTCTTTCCCTTGCATCTTTATAAACGTTGAGATGAGATTTTCTTCTCACTTTTTCTTGTTTACGACTTCTCCAAATCGCTGTTCACAATATCCCCACCGATTCAATTATTTCATTGTGTTTGTCCCTTCATGAATCACGCTTCGTATTCTCCCTAGTTTGGTTTAGTTGGGTTGGTTCGCTGGTTCAATTTGTTGGTTGTTGACAGAATCTCTTCTTCTTTAGTTATCTGATGAGGTAAAAACCAACCTCTCGGAATCTCCTTTATTCGTTCGTTGCTACTCTTGGTGACCTTTAGGATGGTGCTTTAACTTCGAATAAATATTCGAATTTCTCTTTTCTTATTGCTGGTAATGCTAGTTGCCTCTAACTCGTGTTGCGGGTGGTCTTGAGATAGACGAATCCTCCCCTATTTGTCGGTATTTACTCAAGCCAATATTTCTTTGTTTGAGAAGTAAGCCTCCCTTCTTTTCCGTCATCAATTTTCCTTCCTACGTGAAAATGTGCTAACGGAATGTCTCTTCACTTGACTATTTCTTCTTTTATGAACTTTATATAGAATCCCCTCCTTTGCTTTGTTGCATCCGCGATAAGGATTCATATTCTCCTAAATATTGACAAGGTGAATTTGATCACTACTCTCTGTGAACTTCCTTGATGTGTAATCAGATGAGATGTCCTTCGTTGATCTCTTCTCCTTCTAATATATACTACATAGATCTGTTAGATGTGGTTGTAGTTTAGTTGCTTCGTTGATTTGAGCTTGTCTGCTCGATGGATCTTTCTGTTGATGGGCAATGAATTTGTTGATGAAGTATTTGTCACTGTTGAATCTTTTTCCTTTGCGTAACCTTTTCTTCTCTACGTTTTCCTTCATCTTCGTGTGGTGATTTCTGCACCTTCTTTTATTGACAAGAGTAAACTTTGCAGCACTCCTACTTCGCTTGATTGTTGGGAGTACATTGTACTACCTTTCTTCTTTTTCCTGGAGTATACATCACTTGCTGTTACTTCTGTCTCTGCTATGCTATCTTTCTTCGCAAGAATGGTTGACAATGTGAACTGTGACGGGAAGCAACTTGATCAAGAGCTTATTGATTCGCTCATCTTCATTATTTCTTCGCCAAACAAACTCGACTCATGTTTTTTCTTCTTCGTTGGCCGTTGATGTTTCATAACAATTCCAGCGAGATAGTGATTGATTCCATGAGCCAAGCTAAATGTCTTCTTCCTCTCGAGACACAAAACAATATACAAGCAAATCATGGTTTTAATGATTTGCTGCGTAGATATGGCTCTCAAAGTTATAAGGTTCTGATATCTTTACGCATCTCATTCCTATCTTCACCGGAATCAACATGCTTAAAGGAGGATTCAATATTCGCACCGCAAACAACCAATCAAATTAGTGAACAATCTGTGTAAGTTTAAGATAGTTGTTATACTAAAAGAATATTATTTTGCCCGAGTTCTTTCATAAAAGCTTTCCCAAATAGATTGAAGATCTCTACATTCCATGTTTTTGAAATCCAATGATGGGGTTTGTAAAACGAAACTTATTTTGTTCAAATCAGTAATCAAAATTTATTTTAGAGAAAGATATCGCTAGATAAATCGGGTTCTTGTAAGAACACAAACTGGTTTTTGAATAATTTTCCCTAGAACTTTGTTTTAAGAATCACAAATCGGGAAGATTGAACATAAAATTAGAGAAATAGGAAACGAATCTATCCTTTTGATTTGGTTGCCGATGTCGCTTTGTAAATCTGTTCTCGTTCTCCTGTTGTCGGTTCCTTTATCTCTTTGCTGAAAGTGTAGTTTCCCCACAATCTTCCTTGTTTGGCCCTCGAAGCTAATGGATCCGCATCCTCAATAATTAATTTCTTTGAATCTCCTTCGATCTAGCAAACATCGTCCCTGCTTTCTAGCGCCATTATGTAGTTGGGCAGAAATCCCACAACATACCCCTTATAATATTTTCTAGATCTAAATCTATTTCATAATCAAAATAAAGATTAAAGTGCTAAAGTTATAAAATGGACACAAGGATTTTTACATGGTTCGATCAATGTGATCTACATCCATGGTTCTTCACTATGATTGTTGAAGTTACATTAATATTACATTTACAATCTCCATTAATGGATATTTTGTAGAGCTCTAGATCTAATTATTTGGGGAAGAAGATGATAAAGAAAATAATAATCTCTCTCTAAAAATATCTCTCTCTCTCTTACCAAAATTATCTCTCCCTTTCTCTCTCCTGCTCTCCTCTTTATATAGGTATTTACATAGTGGGTGACAACTAATCTAATCTTTATTTTCTGGATCTAGTTTGAGACTATCGCAAGCATATAAGTGTTTATATTTCGTGACATTCTTAAATCTCGCAAGATCTTCACATCTTTCTTGTTTTTCTACCGACGCCATCATTCACGTCGTTCAGAATCAACTCCGCGACGCCTTTGTAATGTGTTTAAATGGTTCCGTTGTTGCTGAGATTCTGGGGTCCTATAATTGGATCTGGTGGATCGGAGTGAATGCTTCGCTTTCTTCAAACTCTTCCAAATGATATCATCACAAACAAACTTTTTAATCAAACGATTGTTAACTAGCTCTACAAACGCTTTAATCACAAAACACAGGTAGGCAAACGCCATTAGAGGCAATATAAGATGTAAACACATTTTGGAACAAACAGGAAAAGATTAGTTCTCCATTAGATATAAAAAACCGAGTATAAATAGATTCTTTATAATGACTAAATGATGAAAGAAAAACAGAACTGAGGAATGCAGGTTTAAAAGAGTGATTATGGAATATGATAATGCATTAAGAGAACAAAGAAAACGCAACAATCAAGATACAACAAATTTTTTAATGGCACCGAGTTAACTCATCTCGTGTCATCGATTCGCAGAAAGAGAGAGAGAAAATGACATGAGAGAGATGATGCAACAATTTGTTTCCATTTATTATGGATATATTCATTTAAATGAACTGCTAAAACATCTAACAAAATGGATAGCCATCCCACAGTTCATTCTCCGAGATGAATCGCCATTCTATGCTCATTTATTATAACGAATTATCCCACATTTTGTTTTGGAAAATGATATGATATTTAGCTAAATCGATAATGGAAAGATTCAAACTTTTGTTGTAGGGCCTACGGTCTACAGGTGTGCAGCCTAACAAGATAGTTAGGGTTTTTCCTTTGATTGTATATAAAGGACAACTATAGTCTATGTAATGTGTTGTTGATCAACTAATGAGATCTCATGTTGTTTCTCCTTCTTCTTTGTCTATTGTATTATTTCCCGCAAAACGTTATCGTGCACAAGTTCTACCATGTTGAAATAATAAAAAAAAACTTTGTTATCTTCCGTTCACAGTACAATCTCAGAAGTTCGCACCCTACTGCATTCGGTTCTTCATTTTTTTTTCCTTTAATCAATCAAACATCAAGATATCAGAAGTACGTTTTTGGGATCTAGCCTAGTATTTCTTTTATTTTATTTATTTTTTCAAATGCTAAAGACGATCAAAGGTATGATACTCCAAAATATTTATCTTTACTTAAATCTCATTGATTCACAATATAATTGTCTCGCTATGTATATCCATTGATGAATAGTTTAATGGGGTAGGATCCGTTGACATGGTTATATTGACATAATCCGCTGACATGGTTATAGTTTTTTTTACTGATCCCAACCGGCAATGAATTTGAAGCTAATTTTTTGGTGACATGTTCTTCGTATAAAACTCTACATTCCAACCAAAAATGAGAGCATTCCGAGATGTATAAAACCACCATCTACGATTTTGAATATTAACCGTTGAAGATTAACGGTTGAAATTAAATTTTGTGGATGATGAAGTTTTGTATTTCGAATACTATCATTTTTGGTAGAATGTAGAGTTTTATATGAGGAACATGTCACCAAAAAATTAGCTTTCAAGTTCATTGCCGGTTGGGCTCAGTAGAAAAAATGGCGCTAAAATGTGAAGATTATGTCAATATAACCATGTCAACGGATCTCACCCCTAGTTTAATACAAGGTGCACATGATATGACTGTAGTGATTGTCTTCCATCAATGCCGGGCCTGATAGGGAAGCAGGCAAAGCCCCACTTGCAGCAACAAAGCCCAGGGGCAACAAAAAGCCTTGTAACGATGAGGGGTTTTCATCAAATGTATTCAAAATATGGACTAAATCGTTAGTTATATAAATTGGAAGGGCTTAAATTAAATTTTCCAAATACTTAAAGCTTAATGTGAAGAAACGTTTTCAGTTTCTTTTTATCTTTTATTTCGATTTTCTCTCTATTGTCTCCTTTTTTCCCTTCCCTAGTTCCTACAAGCAGATCACCCGGTGTTTTTTTTTCTTTTTGCTTACAAAACCCATCACAACAATCAACTCAATTGATGCCCTAATTGAATGTTTCTATAAGTATAAAAGGTATTGATGCTATTATAAAGCGGAAGATACATTTTGATAAGGGTCTTAGCGAGGAGACAGGTCCATTGACAGGTGAGGAAGACTTTCGGAAAAATTATTTTCTATACATAGTGGATTGTGCTTTACGTTCATTTCAGAGTAGATTTGGGCAATTTAACAAGTACAAGAACATATATGGTTTCTTATTCGACTTAGAGAAACTAAAATCTATAAGTGATGATAGTTTGTTGGCATCATGTATCAAACTTGAAGATTATTTAAGTTATGGCACACGTCTTGATATTGATGGCAGAGACCTCTACACCGAGTTTAAGATGATGAAAAAGACTTTGCCTTCTCAGATAAAGAAACCAATTTAGATACTACATTATTTGCAAAAGTTGCAAGCTTGTTTTCCTAATGCTTGGGTTGCTTATAGAATTTTGTCTTGTGATTCCGATTCACATACACTGCAGTAAATAAGTTTTTCCAAGTTAAAATTAATCAAGTCTTATCTTTGATCTTCAATGTTACAAGAAAGGTTGAACGGCTTAGCTATGATAGCTATTCAAATAGCCATAGCCGAAAAAATTGATTATAAATTAGTTATTAGAGAGTTTGCGTCTAAGAATACACGTAGGGTAAAGATACTAAAACAAACTTTGTAAGTTCTTATTTTAATTATTTATATCAAACAATTATGATCTTTTATTAATTGAATTTGTGTGAATTTTTTTCTTTAAGGGGGCAACAAAAAATAAGTTAACTTCTGGGAAAAATTCTCCAGAACGGCCCGCTTCCATGCTTGAAAGTTTTTTTTTTCTTCTTTATGTTCATTAACCACCATGGATAACCATGACATGTTTAATTTATACCGTACTAAAACTTTTAGGTTTACACCATGACATGTTTGATTGAAGTCCATGGCGTTTTCTTTGACTTTTGGTCGTTCATTGTTTTGATTGAGGACATTTTTCTTCTTCTTTTGATTAATCATGATCTACACTACTTATTAGGATTAGATTGTTATGTTGATGGTCTGTTTAATTTTATGCTTAACCTTCCGGTTCAGTTTGTGGAAATCTATATTATTATTACTGAAATCCATGATTTGTTTTCACAATTGTGTATGAACTTGCACTGTAAATTAATCAATTGTATGTAATTAATCATTTCTATGTAACGCATGACTAAACCTGTACAATGTCTGTTGTCATTTTGTAACATTTTTCCAATCAATTGTGTGTTTATATTGTTGGAATTCTAATCCCGTCTCGTTTCGTGAAAATCTTCCGACCTTGGTCCGACCCTTTCCAACCTGGGTTCCGGTTCAACCGGGCCCAAACCGGTCTATCTAGTTTCCAGCTTGGTTTTGGTGTCATGTTCCAGTTTCTAGCTTGGTTTTGGGATGTGTGCGATCAAGGCTATTCCATTTTTGTCTATGTACAACGGGAACCAAATTTTGTTTTGAGGTATGTAACTATAATGTGGGTGTTTACATTGAGTACTTGATAGGCTTATTTATTTCTTTTTAGAACATGCCTAGTTTTTTTTTTTTTTTTTTTTCTCAAGATAAGGCCACATCCTATAAATGGTCAATTTAGTTATGATTACTGATTTCGATCATTAAGAATTTTGGTCTTAGAGTTATTTTGTTCTCTTGAATATGATATTGGCTATAGTTGAATGGTGTCTTTTGTACAATTGGTTGTACCAACTTGATTCAAATGTATATGTATTTGGGGTTTAGAAGTACTTGAACACCATTATTGCATATTTGATATTTTCTCCCCAAACTTGAATGTTCCGTGGAATGTAATACACTTGCGCGACGATTAAAGAGTCGGTATTTTCAAAAGATACGTTGCAAATAAAATCACATGTATTCCAAATTTTGTGGAAGAACTCACAAAAGATGATATGAGTCAGAAAATTTCCATTTCTTTACTTCACCCATGATACCAGCGAACCAGTATATGCTGAAATATAACAACAAGAGAACTATCTTTAGTAATCTATTCAAACTAAAGTAATTGGTTGACATGTGTAGTGAGATTATCTTGGCCTGTTGAGATAAATAAATTTCTCAAATTAAGCTAAATGTAGCAAAATTGAAAATGGAAAGAACCCCAAAGTAACGAGGGTTAGACGTACTGACTCATATAAAGCATGTGAAAATGACATATATCATGAGACAAAGATGTACATTTGTCATGCAACAACTATGGGCTGTCCCACTTGTTAAGGGCACCAATGCTATTTAGTAAACCCAAGAATAAATATGCGTGTGAGTGGCATGTGCTTTGTACTTGAGGCTGTTTTTCACTATAATCTTCAAGCTTCTGTAATTGCTTTCTCATGAAAATTAATAATCAAAAGTATCTTTTCTCTCTGAATTCTCTGTTCTTCCCAATCCATCTCTATCCTTAGAGATCAGAGTTGCTTCCTGAGACCCAATTTTCACGTAGATCGTGACAAATGGTATCAAAGCACTCTTTCCTGAGTGACCTTACCATGAAAAATCAAGCAGAAATCAAAGAATTTACCAGTAGAGTTGATATCTTAGAACAAGATATACATGAAGCCAGAAAAGCATTATACCACGAATTATTCAACCTGAGAATGCAATCTATGAATCTACTCTTGGATAAGAACTCTCCCAATCGAGATTTTAATCTTCTGCAAACGAGGATTCTTATTTCTAACGCCGAGAAAAGGTTGGAATCACTACCAGAAGTTGGGGATCTGGAAGCTACGAAGATGGAGGAGGAGATTTTCATAGAAGAAGTAATTTCTATTGATTCAAAATCGTAAAGTCATCTCTCTCGAGGTTGTTGGAGCTAACCCTAGCTTTTCTACTCGCAATTGTGAGAAATTGTTGTCGCCTCACCAACAATTTTACTCTCACAGATTCGAATTAGTTTCTTCTTCTCCTGTTGGAGGTAAGGCAAATTCGAAGTTTCTGGATTACAAAGAAGGTAAGCCTTTCACTCCTGGTACTAATTTTATGGTGAATTTTTAAAGGACAAAAGGTGTAGTTCGTGGGTAAACAATTTCAATACATTAAGTATGAATTAATTAGGATGGATATCAGCAGTTTGAGGATTGGAAGTTTGTTGATGGAGATAACATGAATTAATTTTCTTACTTCATCAAATTTCTCAGGTTGTACTTCACACTCCTAACTCAAACTACTTCTATGTGTGCTACTATTTCTGGTACTGACTATACTAGGCTGATATTTGATCGTGGAAAAGAGTTTGAGGGGTCTAATTTACGGGATAATTACGCTGATGATTTTTTTGTTGAGCAGAAATCTGAACTTGGGTACCCTTTAAACTTGTTGTTTGAGCACTCGAATGTGTCTAAGATTGTTAAAATTGGTGAAATTCGTGATGTTTTCCAGTTGTTTGAGGAAATATCACAGCAAGTTAGCGTCCATTGAGCTAAATTGATTATTCAGGTGACAAAGGAGAGGAGTTTGAGTAATGGAGAATGTTTATATCTTAGTTTGAGTGTTTCTGGAAAGGTATTTGATCGTGGAAGGTTGTTATAAATGATTAGAAGGTATTCTTATTACAATAGAATCAGTTCCAATTTCACTTGTTGCATACTTAATTTTGGTTTGTTTTTCCTGAATAAGTTGATTTTAATGCACAATTCGAATGCGAGTCTTGTTCTGGAGATGATTTCTAAAAAGGGGTATCATTTTATACTTTTAATTTCCCATTCAAATGTGTGCTTGTGTGTTAGAGAGGGTTAGTAATGATGTTTCCAAGTTGTGTCACGAAATGTCAGCAAAGTGATTGTTCTCCGAAGATTTTGATTCTCGCGAATGACATGGCAAGAGTGAGTTTAGCAAAGCAGTGTACAAGAGTTGTTTGATCACGGGTGGTTGGAGACGTCAGTTTTATTACCCCAACAGAATATGGCCTTTTGGTTCTCCTAATTGAGTTTGAACTTACCTTGTTCTCTTTTGGGTTTTGGAGTATGGGAAATGACAAAGGTTATATAATGATGCCAGCTGATATTATGATGGGAACTCAGATCTCAGTCTTGGTATTTCAGATTCTTAAAATCTTGCTGCAGATAGGATACTTGAGGTGAAAATCTAGATTGATTCAACCCAACAGTATGGAGTGTGCGAAGTATTCAAATGTCAGCTTATTTCTCGCCTTTTGGCTTTGTAAAAAATGGACTTCTCGAAGAAATGTGCTTTGTAATGTCAAACCCATAGTCCACTTGCAAACATTCTCACGAGATTACATACTATATGGCTTGTTGTCGAGTTTCCTGGACCACCTGGATATTTGAGCAGTTTTCGTATGATGTTGGATAGAGGGAAAGTGCTTCAACCCAAGAATGGTGGAATGGGCACAATTAGAATTTTGGTGGAGGATTTAATTACTATTCAATTGTGGGTTCCTTTGATGGTGCCTATGTTAATTGTTAACATGGTTGAGAGTGTTGTGCTGAAATTGGGGGATCATGTGCTTCATATATTTTTCAGGGAGTTTAAATTTCTTTCAGTGCTTCCATTCTGTGTTCACACAGCTGCCAGAGCTAAACGTTATCTCTCAAGACTTGTGTTTTTCTTGTACTTTTATTTGTTCACATCTGAGACAGTTTTAATGGCAGATTTGTATTCCACAATGGACATCAAGCTAGTTGTGAGACCTCTGTGCGTGGAAGATTACTTTACAAGAGTGCAGATAAACGATTGGTTTACTGTGGATGGAGAAGTTTCCTATGTAAGACCATTGCAGGTAACTAAGAAGATGACTAAGACAGTTCGGAATTATACTCTGATCAGCATTCACACCTTGGTTATTATTCGAAAGCACCCTTCTTATCACAGTCGAGGATTTTGGTTGTTATTTCGTGACAAGGGCCATTGTAGAAGAGTGCAACTTCAGGAAAGGAGAGTGGAATTCAAGAGAGGGCATATAACAATTATTTGGGTTGTCTTGGATGGTTTGATTAGAGAAGACAAATTGTATAAGTTGTTCAGTCAAATGTGTATGAAATTGGTTGGTGTTGGGAGCTGTAATACTGTTGGGGAATATCCTATTGCAAATATCCAGCGTTGCCCTCTCTTATCATTCAGTCAGCCAGCTTCAGTTTACACAGTTGACAATAGAAGTGCCACTTATCTCTTTGTTGATAAATTAGTTTTTGTCACCCATTATGCAAATGGGTTTAGCTAGAGTTAAAATAATATTAGACTCAAAGTTGAGGAGGGGCTACAGTCAAATGACGATTGAGAAAGGTGAAAAGTTAGAGCTACGGGGCGTAAATGAAGAAATTATCTCCCCAAGAAAAGATTGGCAGGTGAAGATTTCTGTGTCGAGGGGGAAAATATTTACAAATACAATCGTACATGCAAAGTTACAAAGAAGTAAAATTGAAGATACATGCTCATGCCTCAACCGTTGTTGAGTAAGATCTCTTACATTGAAAGTTCAGATAAATGATTTCAACTTTTTATGGGTCCGGATGTTGAAGCTTGTGAAGTTAACATTGCCTACGACTTTAGAGATGAAGCTCCAAGTCTACGACAGATGCCCTCTTCATTGATCGAGCTCATTTCATATCCTTGAGGACAAGGATATTTTGAAGGAGTGGGATTTGTCATGCAACGGCTATGGTCTGTCCCACTTGTTAAGGGCAGACCGAATGCTATTTAGTAAACCCAGTAGCAGTAGGCGTGTGAGTGGCATGTGTTGTACTTGAGGCTGTTTTTGTCTTATAAGCTTCAAGCTTCTGTAATTGCTTTCTCATGAAAATTAATAATCAAAAGTATCTTTTCTCTCTGAATTCTCTGTTCTTCCCAATCCATCTCTATCCTTAGATATCAGAGTTGCTTCCTAAGACCCAGTTGTCACGTAGATCGTGACAACTTTTGTCTTCGGTAGTAATAACACCAACACACAAGTATCAACCGAATATAGGATCAGCTAAAATGTAATTCTAGCTCCCATCATAAATAAAAGAGTTGGAAATGCACCTGGTCATAGGTGTTGGTATATACAATGTAATGTGTGTATCATAGTAACAACCAATTTTTACATCAACCTTAATGGCAACAAGAAGTTTGCCTGGCCAATTGACTATCTTATTCACTTGAACTAGATTCAATGTCTGCACTTATGGAATGAAAACACGAGACATAAATTCTCTAAAGCACTTGAGATATATTGGGTGAAACGTAATATATATCACTCTAAAGTACTTGAGTTAAATCCCACTTTTGTTACGTAATAAGGCCACACCACTTATTAAAACTCTCAAGACCCAAATGTCTAATTGATAGTTGTTTTTCTTCCACTAATTTAAGGAATATACACTAGTTGTTGAACTAATTCCTTATAATGTAACTACGATGATTGGATTATCGAGCGAACCACTGCTCATAAATATGTTGCCAAGATGGAACAAAGACTAAAAGTCACATAAGCTCTATATGTACTAAGGGCTAGTAACACCTTGTTAAATTTTCAAAGAAACCCATTGTTAGAGCACTGCTCGATTGAACCCACCAAGCGTTCGTATGTCAAGATTGGTTGTCATATTTAGTTCCAAAACTCGAGTCGCTTAATATGTAAACTATAATCAACTTCGATAGGTTAGACTAGAAATGATAGAAGTATTGTGCTCCAGTTACTCATAGAGATCTGAAGATGGATTTAAGACAACAAAGACATTATCCTTCACTTGAGGTTAGTAACTACGACTTGACTTGTTTCATTTCAACCTTGTGTCTTTCAAATCTTTTAGATTGAAAACATAACATGCGGTTATATTATTATGATCAAAGAGTTAAGGAATACAATACGAGGTTTATTGCTTAACCATTAAACTTTGTAGATAAGACATCGCCATGATCATTGAATGCTATTATGATTATGTGTGGGTAAGAGGTGAGGATTTCATCCTAGGGAACAATATTTTATATGTGTTCTAAGGAAGTAAGTTCATAAACTTGTTTGTGAATCGAAAAGGAAATCGCCAAAGTTATTGGGATTGTTAGTCATTGCATATCTTGTGAACATCCAATATGTGTGATTTAGTATAACCGTTCATGACTTGTTGTGTTCTTGGTAAAACTATTCACAAAGGCCTGACTTATGTATTGGTATAACTTTTATTAGTAAAACCGATCTTAAGTAATCATCTGAGATGGTATGATCGGGTTTGTGATTTTATGTCCGACCAAATATGGGAAAGGGGAACCGATCCTAGTAAGAGGTGCAAAAGACATCACAAAGGGGAACCGATCCTTGTATGAGGTGCAGCAAGGTTTATAGTAGAAAGGGGAACCGATCCTATGGACATGTGCAACACGTTTTTATGCAAAGGGGAACCGATCCTATGGACATTTGAGATCATGGGAAAATCTCTAACATCAGATATAATGATCTCAATTATGATTATAAAGAAGTCCCTTAATTGAGACGAACGATCTCTTCAGATATAATTTTTTTTTTGCTACGAAACACACCATACATTTAGAATACTCAATTTTTAGAATACTCAATTTTTCTAGTATACGAATATTTGTTGTAAAGATCAATTGAATGCATAAATTTTAGCTTTGGATTTTTGTACGTCTTAGTTTTACGATTATGGAAATGGTGTATGCATCTTCTAAATGGTGTGTAGGTCTTCATAGTCGAACGCTAACGCGCTTTTATCTTGAGCTTGCAGTTTTCGGTAAAGAATCAAGTTTTGGTTTACATGTTCTTAAACTAGGGTATATACAGAATCAAGTTTTGGTTTAGTTACCTGAAGCTGTTGATTGAGTTTAATTTATCTGTTTGTTGCGACTCTCAAAGAGAACCAAAGTTGGGTTGATAATAGCCTTATCGAAGTTTTGATATTGATATACCAATACCCAAATGGATGTTAGATCAACAAATTGTTACTTGAGCTTCCGGTGCTGACATGTGGTAGTAGATAGTTTATTTATGTTACAAGAGATTGGGAACTTGGATGCAAGTAGCTTTGAAGAAGCTTCTAAGGGGAGAAGGTTTGCATATAGCGAGCCTAAAGTGTAATATCTCTTGAACCAAATCAAAGAATCCATCAGAGAATTCACTAAATGGGCATAGTGTCTTGTATTTGACTTGGTCGTAGCTGATAATGCAGCTTAATGATAAAAGTTTTATGTACGTTCTATATATGTTGAGTCGTATCTCTGACTTGTTCATATTAAAGGGCATACAAACATGAAACATGTTAGACTTTATGATCTGATGTAAAGATCAGTTGAATGCATAAATTTTAGCTTCGAATTTTTGTATGTCTTAGTTTTCTGATTATGGAAATGGCGTATGCATCTTCTAAATGGTGTGTATGTCTTCATAGTCGAACGCTAACACGCTTTTATCTTGAGCTTGCAGTTTTCGGTAAAGAATTTGTTGCTAAACCAACATAAAGTCTAACATCTCCCAACACACATATAAGTTAGATACCATATATATGTGGGGAACCGATCATAGTACCTAGTCAACCGAATTTTGGAAAGCTAGTGTGACTATGCACAGTACTCACATGGAAGGTAGAACCGAAACTTATTTTGGTAGAACCGTTAAACCCATGATTGTGATTGAATGTTTGTTTGATCAATCACATAGTTCTTGAAATTTAGATGAACCAATTCTAAACTTGTTTGGAAGTGTGGCAAATCGGTTTCAAGGTTGTAAGTGTGAAAGAGAATTTACAAAGTAAGGATGTCGACATACTTTGAACACGTGCTGTGAATGTTTATTTCTTTAATTGTTCAAAGTTATTCCTTAATAGCTAAGGGGAGAAAATCCCAGGATCGAAACATAAGTAAGTTAAGAACTTTTTAATTAAGGTTATTAATTTCATTTT
This sequence comes from Papaver armeniacum, assembly GCA_023531295.1. Taxonomy (NCBI): domain Eukaryota; kingdom Viridiplantae; phylum Streptophyta; class Magnoliopsida; order Ranunculales; family Papaveraceae; genus Papaver; species Papaver armeniacum. The sequence continues at coordinate 1,196,148 of JAJJWW010005914.1, read as the reverse complement.
GTAGGGAATATAAGAATTAGTAATGTGCATTTACTAATTAATTTTCCGAGAGAATTCGATCATTATTTTTGGATGAGCATTTCCGGAATTATGGAAACCGAATTTGTGCTTTAATGAATATCTTGAGAATATTTTAGGTTTTAGAAATTCCTTGGTGTCCAAACTTCCTTGTCTATAAATACTTGAAGTTTGCATTTCTAGAAAACTAATCCTTCGTACAGCAAGAACTATCTCAGTTGTGCTGCTACTGGTGAAGCCGCCTATTCGGAGAGGAGAGTAACCTAATTAGGCGAAATATCTTACGACGCTCAGTTTAAAGTCTTCTTTAGGATTGAGAAGCTTTATTAGTACCGTTGGTGGGAAACTAGATGATTGCATTATTATTTTAGTTTTCGATTGTTGATTTGATTGACTAACGGTTGTTGAATCTTTGATTGCACCTAGTTTGTTTATTCTTGAGAACCTTCTCTTCTGATATAAGGCTCACTCAAACTAGATCAAGGATTTAATGTTTCTACGGATCTAAGTTTTTCTAGATCCGTAAGATAGATTCATTGATTTTCCATTGTTAATGACTCCGCCTAAACGACAAATCAATAAGGAATCAAGTCTGTTTTTGCAGGTTGTTACTTTGAAGATTAATTAGAAGATTGAAGACTTTGAAGATTTGAAGAAGCGGTTGTTGTGAATCATTAAGAAGATATATTAGATCTTGTCCTAAAGAGAACGTTTGTTTTGCTAGGATATTGGGTATCAAATATCTATTGAGAACTTCGGATTCAATAGATATTATCAAAATAAGAATATTGCTGAAGCTGAGTAACTAGGATTTTAGTTTACTTAGTAGTGTCTACACGAAGTTGCAGGTTTACTTTTTGTAGCGTCTTAATTCATTGAGTATTCAAATCTGACTAGGTCCCGGGTTTTTCTACAAGATTGTAGTTTTCCTCGTTAACAAAATTCTGCATGTGCTTTACTTTATCTCCGCATTATAATTATTTTATATTATAATTAAAGTAATTACACTTGTATGTTAACTAGTGTAGATGGTAGATTTTCGACAAGGGCTAAAATCGTAAAACCATAATTATACATGCTCTGATCCAAAGAATCGACGAGTATTGAGGCTCATGTCTCTCATCGAAGCGTGAAAGCTCATGCCACAAGAATCTCTCGATCGAGAATACTATATCTCGTAGTATATGTAGATGTGTAGTCTCTCGACCGAGGCAACGGCATATCTCATGAATACTGAGCAATTTTTAATTACTTCTATATAAAATCGAAAGATTGGACGGCTCCTAGACAGCTTTCCTGCTAGTATATATAGAGCAATAAAGTCTTTAGGATGTAACAATGTTTTCCCTGACTATATAAAAGAAATATGACGCTTCAACAAGCTCATATCGCTCAATTCCTGAATAATTAATGCTCCTAGGCAATCGTACTAGTATAGAGCCATCAATTAATTACTTCAAAATCATTAGATTTATTAACTGAATCCCTGGAAAATATTCTACGTTTTTCATAGTATTTCGTTACTTCAATTCATGGTTCTTCCCAGCAGAATTCCATGGGTTAGTAATAAATATTCAACACACGGCATCCGAGCTACTATCGAGTAAGCCCCGAATAAAATGGTGCAAGTGTACTCAAAGAATAATGCACTAACGAGCACCGAATGCTCGAACGAGCATTCCAAAATACGAAGGAACGATGAACCTATGCAAAATAGGAAGAAAATAATAAATAATAAAATATTAATCAAGGCGCCTGGGATCGGGCCCACTTCCGGCCGGCGTGCGTGGCCAGCCCCACGCCCAATTTTATATTTTATCATATTTTTATTATTTTCCTTAATCTCATGAAAATTCCCTCATTTGAACAAAATTCCTTCGTTTCAAGGAAACTCCTCGCTTTATGGTGTTTTCTTCACATCAAGGAAATAATAAATAATTAGGAAAGGTGTGCGGGACCAAGACTACTAGCCACTAGGTCATGCCCTAGTTGTGGCCGGTCCCACACCTTGCATTCCTTATTATTTTATTATTATTTCCTTCATCCCATGAAATTCCTTGATTTCATGATATTTCCTTCAAATCATGGAACTAATACATAAAATTAGGGAAAACTCACGGGATCGGGCCCTATTCTACTTCTGGTCCCACACGCCTTATTTTATTTTTATTATTTTTATTTGTTTCCCTCATCTCATGGAAACTCCTTCACTTTAAGGAAAACTCCTTTATTTCAACAAACTCCTTGATTTCATGGCATTTCTCTAAAATCATGAAAAATAATATAAAATTAGGAAAAAGTGCCATGGGACGGGCTTATTGTCCGGTAGGCCATGCCTTGGCCATATCCGGTCCCACACTTCATGATTCCTTCATTTTATTATTATTATTTCCTTCATCTTATGAAGTTTCCTCAGTTTGAGAAAAAAACTTTGATTTCTTCATATTTTCTCAAATGACTGCTCAAATGCATACCAGAAAATATCAAAATTCTCAGGACTGAGACGCGAGCATTTTGGCGACATGAGCATATTACCTTGACAGACCAAGGTTGGCTCTTTGGCTTGCAAGAGTCCGGTCCCACATACTTCCATCGTTTGACCTAATTTGTTCACATTAGGTTCAAACTCTTCCAAACAATTTTGGAACTTCATAAAACGATCGTCATACGGTCCCGTGACCGACCAGGGCCGGTTTCATGACCCCTTGGTCGGTCCCTCATCTCTTCATAATTAATTAGGTTTTATCACCTAAGGCTCGGACGAGCATTATTTTAATAAATGATTAAACCAAAGATTTAATCATCCTTTCATCAACTGGTCTTCAAGAGACTTTGGTATTTGCCCACTCGAGCATCTGGGCGCTACATGGTCGACCCATCATCCCATGTAGACGGTCCCTCCTTCACTCCGTGGTTGATTTTTAATAAATCATCAATTGATCGAATTAGGGTTTCGAGTCCAAGGTTCATAATTCCATTCAAACGCTAATAATTTTACGTTGATCCCATGATCAACATTTTATTAATTATACTCGGTTCAGTTGCCAGTATTTTAAATTAATATTTTATTTGGTCATGCTACCAATAATTCATCAAACGAGCAACATTTGCTCAGATGAGCAATATTTGCTCAGACTAAGGAATATTGGTTCAACTATCAATATTCAACAATCCATCAAATGAGCAATATTTGCTCACCTTAACTATCAACATTTACTTGAGAATCATACCTCTGTCTCAACAGGCACGTTCAATTCATGAGTCTCAGAACATTTGCAAATCACGTTCGACTCAGCAATACCAGGACTCATCGTCCCATGAAGTCAAGAATCGACTAACTAAATACACGTCCGCGCCTTGCAGACTCCACAATCACGAGACATCAATCGTGTTACATGGGGGGATATTAACTAGGGTTTTGGTCTGGTGGTCTACGGCACGTGTGTTTATGCACACGATGAGAATGTGAGCAAGTCATGCAATCAGTTGGAGGAGTTAGAAAAGTAGTGGATGGAAAATCAACCAAGTCTTCGCAGCAACTGGTTTTAACACGATTTCCACTTCCCCACTCTTTGACTCCAAAGAATCGTCACACTTTATGGGATCAATGTGTTTATAATTCTAGCAATATAAATAAGTCCCCCGAATCATGATTGAAAAAGAAGACAATCTTTCGTCGAATGACAACAAGAGATTAACAACTCAACGTCCGAGCAATTACTCTCAACGAGCAAATTAAATCAACCAGAGCTTATCTTATTTCTTCACGCAGAATACACAATACACCTACAATCTTCGATCACCATTGATCTCACACATTTCTCAGCTTCCCTCCTACAGATCTACCCATCCTCTTGTGACCGAATTGACTCTGGAAAGGCCGTTGTCTTGGTTTAGGCCGGAGTCCTGCTGTGATTGATCTCTCAAATTCAAAACACTCCCTTTTGCAGCAGATCTGTGTGAGGTTTGATAGTTCGCTCGGTTCAAGGAGTTTCCTCAATTCCTTAAAAACCAGCAACTCGTTTTTCCCCATCTACAGATTGGCGACCACAGTGGGAAATCATTCTCTCGGTTTCAATATCAATTCTCACAAATATGGTCGGTCTTAGATCCGATTCAGTTGCTCAAAACTCCAAATAAAGTCTTTCAAATGGTGACGCTTCTCTGGCTCATCCGAATGACTCTGGTAACATTCGTCATCCTTACTTTACTACTCCTTTCTCATCTATCAATGCATTTGATGGAGAAATTCCGTCATTAGCTGAACTGGCACAAAGGCAAGAAATTTTGGAAAGGAACATAAATCGATTGAAGGAAGCAATCGATAATTTGTTCAACCGCATGGTGGACCTGACAAGAATCTTAGAAACTCAAGTTGTAGAACGCTCGTCTCTTGACACCACTGATGCTAACCCTCAAGCCAACAACTTCACCACTTATGAAAAGCCGGTGGATCAGGAAGTTACATATTTGATCGAGAGTTTATGTGAACTCCTACACTTCTCCAGAGATCAGCGTACGAATACATTTGTTGCACTCAACCAAATATCGTCCAACGTGCAACTAATTTCATCGTCTCTAACCTTTGAAGAAGTATCCATGGTGTCCGAACACTCGATCAACAACATCACATTCGGAGAAGAAGACCGCATGGTAGATGAAGGGAATAATCGAGCCTTATACGTAACCAGTTTTATCAAAGACTCTGAATTCAAGAGAGCTCTCGTCGATACAGGTGCTTCCACAAATATTATTCCTATGAAGACTCTCAAGGAGGCCAAGATCCCACAAAACAAAATTATCCGTCATCCCATCTTGATGACGGGTTTTGAAGGAAGTCAGAGCCGTACGTATGGATATACATATGTAGACCTAAAGGTAGGACCTATCCAATCAAAGGTCAAGTTCCATGTAATTGAGCAAGAACTTGATTATCACATGATACTCGGACGCCCCTGGCTCCATGACAACAAGGTGGTTCCCTCGACGTACCATCAATGCATGAAGGCTCTGCTCAACAACAAGATTGTTCGCATCGCGGCTTCGTCATCTCCTTATGCTCCCGTCTATGATGCTGGATTTCTTGAATCTCAGAAAAGCATCCCCGAACCTCCAAGAAAGATTTACAGCACCCCACTCCCAAGCTGGAAGTCCATTGAAGAAGTTGCTGACAAACCATCATCCTCATGCGCTAAATCGATCAAGTCATCTTCTACACCGATTAAGCGCCGTAAGGATCATGTCTCAACTCCGGGGTCTAATTTCATAGCCAGTCATGATGCGGAGGGGAGGATCATTTATCGCCGACGCAAAGATTAGCAATTAACAGGGGAGAACGATGAAAAGTCTCCTCGCCCCGAAGAATCATGTCAGAGCGAACCATCACTCGACGAAGAGGTTCAAGATGCTCCACGACAGTTGCAAGACGGCACTGATTCCACCACTGATGATCTCGAAACAATCAACATCGGGACGGAGGATGATCCAAGACCAATTTTAATTAGTTCCATGATGTCACCAAAGGAACGGACGGAACTGATAAATCTGCTGAAAGATTATCAGGATGTCTTCGCTTGGACGTACGAAGAAATGCCTGGTCTAGACGACAAATTAGTTACTCATCATCTGCACATCACTCCTGGCTCCAAAGCTGTCAAACAACCGCCTAGGCAGTTCATACATGAAGTCGAGGAACAAATCAAAGTCGAGATTCAGAAACTACTAGCAGCAGGATTCATCAAACCTATTCAACACCCAACATGGCTGGCAAACGTTGTTCCTGTCAAAAATAAAAATGGTCAAATCAGATGTTGTGTTGATTTCAGGAATCTGAATAAATGTTGTCCGAAGGATGATTTTCCCTTACCCAACATTGATATTCTCGTTTATGCAACCAGTGGTCACGGTATGTTCTCATTTATGGATGGTTACAGTGGATATAACCATATCAAGATGTACGAGCATGACGCCAACAAGATCGTATTTTGTACTCCTATTGGGAATTTTCACTACACTGTGATGCCCTTTGGATTAAATAATGCAAGAGCTACTTATTAACGAGCCATGACTACCATATTCCACGACATGATGCATAAGCAAGTGGAAGACTATGTTGATGATGTGGTGGTGAAGTCGAAGACTCGAGCATCCCACCTTAAAGTTCTGAGACAAGTTTTTGAAAGATGCAGAGAATACAAATTAAAGATGAATCCTCTGAAGTGTGCTTTTGGTGTTTCCTCCGGAAAGTTTATAGGGTTCCTGGTCACAACAGAAAGAATCAAGGTCGATCCAGACAAGACGAAAGCTATTAATACCATGCCTCCTCCACGCACTGTGAAGGAACTCCAGAGTTTTATGGGAAAGGTAAATTATATTCGACGCTTCATTCCTGGATTGGCTCAACTCATTGCTTCGTTCACCCCTCTACTGAAGAAAAGAGCAAGTTTCACATGGACAACCGTCCAACAAGAAGCATTCCAGAAAATACAGCAGATACTATTATCACCTGCTGTCATGAAATCTCCGGTCCAAGGACGACCACTGATACTTTACACAGCTTCTAGTAATGTTGCTATCGGAGCACTTCTTGCTCAAGAAGACGAAGAAGGCAACGAACGACCGATCTACTACTTCAGCCGTACAATGAGAGACGCTCAACTCCGATACGCAAAGGCTGAAAAAGCATGTCTAGCATTGGTACATGCAATCCAGAAATTCAGGCACTATTTGCTATCCAACAGAGTCGTGCTCGTTTCCAAAGCCGACCCTATAAAGTTTTTACTATCAAAGCCAGCCTTGATAGGGAGACCATCAAAGTGGTTACTTCAGATGTCGGGATTTGACATAGCTTGTGTACCGCCTAAAGCAATCAAAGGCAAAGTAGTTGCAGACTTGCTCGCTGCTTTTCCAAGAGAAGATGCAACAATATTACATGAAGATGTGCCTGGTGAGTTTCCAGAGATCTTAGTCATCAAAGAAGAGACATGGCTTTTATACTTTAACGGATCCGCCACCCCTAGCAATGACACTGGAGGAGCGGGCGTAGTGCTAGTATCTCCATCTGGCGAAGTTTTCTCACATTCGTTTAAGTTGGATTTTCACTGCACCAACAATTCAGCAGAATATGAAGCTTTCTTACTAGGATTGTCTCTGGCCAAGCAAACAGGAGCAACACACCTTAAGATAAGGGGAGATTCAAAACTACTGGTCAATAAAATGAATGAAACATACTCTCTCAAAGAAATCACGCTCGCCCCATTCGTAATCAAGCTCAAACGCTATTAACTCATTTTGTTGATGCAACGATTGTCCATATTGTACGAACTAACAATAGGCATGCTGACTGCCTGGCAACTCTCGCTTCTAAGCTATAATTCAAAGGAGCAGAGAAAACAATCACAGACTATAGGCATGCTGTGTCATCTACCTGGCTTGCTCAAGTTGAAGACATTCAAGCAAACGATTGGCGAGCGCCCATTATTCATGAATTGAGTAGTTCTATTTCAGAAGGAAAAGTAAGTCTCAAGGAATTAAAGAATTATTTCTTGCTTCACGGAGCGTTATACTATCGAAATCCTGATGGGTCTTTATCACGATGTCTCGGAAATGACGAAGCGGGCGAACAACTCAAACGCATACATTAAGAAATCTGCGGACAGACATTGGTAGTAACACTTTACAGAAAGCTTCAAAGGATGGGATACTATTGGCCTTCCATGGAGGCTCAATCAAGAATTCTGTAAAAATCTTGTCTTAATTGTCAGACGCCTCCTCATCACTTTGAAGCTATAACAGTCCACCACACTGGGGACTGGAGGGAACCTTACATCAAGTACCTCCGGGAAAATGAATTGCCGTTGGAAAAGAAATAAAAAATCAAACTCATTCAGAGAGCTAAAAGATTTGTCTTTCTTGATGGAATATTATACCGCAAAAACTTTGGTGGGAACTTACTGAGATGCTTAGCTGAGCATGAAATCCCAACAATTTTGAAGGAGATGCACGATGGAGAGCATCAAGGAAAAAGGAAATTATTTCTCCAAATTCATGAAAAATATTATTGGCCGACCATGGAAGACGATGCAGCTGCGCACGTCCATAGGTGTCATCAATGCCAAGTTCATGGTAATCTCATCCACACTCCTTGTCTCCTATTGAATTCTGTGAATAGTCCATGGCCTTTCTATAGCTGGGGACTGGACATCATCGGGAAAATCAATCCAGCATCTTCGAAGCAGCATGAGTACATCATCACTGCAACTGAGTATTTTACCAAATGGGTTGAAGTTATTCCTCTTTGAAGCACCACTGGAGTCACGATTGCAACCTTCATCAAAGAATACATAATATGTATATTCGGTGTTCCTAAACACATTGTCACTGATAATGGAACTCCTTTTGCCAACAAGCACGTGACAGAATTGCTCGAGGAATACGGCATTAAACAAGTTTTCTCCACACCGTTCATTCCTCCTTCACTCCAGATTTGAAAAAAAGAATTGTTTAGCCATGCCGACACACTGTTTCCGGTATTGAAGTTTAGCTATCGAGCATGCCGATATATTGTCTACACCACCGACATTGTATGATTGTGAACAAAACATTGTCGGTAAGTGTTATAAATTGTCCAGAACTTTAAGTTTTTTTTTCCTCATGTTCTTCCGGTATTGATTTTTATTTGTCGAGCATGCCGACACTAGTATGCCGGCATAGTTACTTTTTATCTGTATTCCCAACTTCAAATGCCAGCATTGTAGGATATTTATCGAGCATGCCGGCACCACTTTCCGGCTTAGTTTTTTTACGATCTTCAGTGCCGGACAATTTTTTTTTAAACATACAACATACTCCAATAATCTTTCAAACATACGTCAGGACCTACAACTTCGTAAGACAACATATTGTCCACTGGACACCACCAAAAGCATTCCTCCCGAATATATCAATCCCCATGTAGACATCATATTTCTTCCCACCAGTAGCTTTAGCATAGTCTTCCTGCAAATTGATTACAAAAAGAATAAACAGTGGTTGCAAAGAATAAATAAAGAAAACTGACGAAGTTGCAAAGAAGTTTCTTTTTTCAGTTTGGATAAAAACATAAAAATAGTGAGGTATGCCCTTAGTCACAAGCTATTTTTTATACACGAACACGATATTGCTTGATCTTCCTCGTTGTGAGCTTTGACGTCTTCATTTTGTTTGGTCACACGAGCATTTGCTTCTTTATTTTTACCCCACAGAAGAATATACAAACCAACAATAATGAGAATCGATCTAACAAACTACACAATTCGATTCCAACAGAGAAACTCAAGTATTAGATTGTCATAAACATAGATTTTCCAAATAGTATTATGGTATCTGCAAAAAAATTATCCTTACCTTCCAAGATGAAGTGGTTCATCCAATATCGAAAACCCAATCATGGCTACTGCGATTTATACCTGAGGACTAAATGTTGCAGTAAAAACATGACCTCTTTTCTTCACATAATATGACATAGTCACAAATCTCACACCTTGACCCTACAATCCACCGCCCACCAAATGAAGCACTTTAGACACGGACAACACAACTGATTCAACTGAAAAAAAGATAATGCGATAAAACTCTTAACCATGAATTGAATGGACATTGTTATACTCACAGACATAATACAAACAAGAAATTCATAGTTAATATCTTACCTGGTATGTCAAACTCTTTCCGCCTCCAGTTGGCATAAAAACAAAATCATCACAGCCGCAAAACTACTAGTATTTTTACTTCATAAAACATTCACTACAATCAGTCATAGAAGCCATAAAATTTTTGCATTTAGGAACCTACAGTCGGCATGGATATATAACAACCGGCATGTCATAAATAATAGTCGGCATTTTCAGAGTCTACGGCCGACACTAATATAAAATCGTCGAAAATGCCGATGCATACAAAATTTTCAAAAAAGAATTACTTTTACAGCCAGCATGGTTTGAAAATTTTCTAACAATACCGACACATACAAAACATTCACCAGAGAATTAGAGAACTGTTGTTACAACTGGCATGGTATTCAATACAATTAAATGCCGGCAGTTTTACTGAAAAAATATGAAGAACACATACTCTAGCCGGCAGGGTAACCACTAAATCCATGCCAACAACAACAACTGGCATGGCATTCATCATCCAGACACTGCCAGACGGCATGGTTAGCTAATAAAAAATATGAATTACTTCTCTTTTTGTTAGAGCCAATCGATCGTGCTACTTTTCTTGATCATCGATTTGAATGCAACTTTTCTTTCAGCTTTGGTTTTGATTAGAAATTCTCGGAATGAGTTAATCTGAAATTTGAGATGGAAGGAAAGCGAACAGGGAGGAGAGGATTCAGATGGAAAAATTCTATTATGTTTTAGTTTTAAATTATTGAACGGTACTATAGTAATTTGACTAGGTTTTTAAAGGGTAGTTTAGTAAAGTTGCCCCTAAAAAACATCACTTAGCAGGATCCTAAGGATGGGAATATTGATTTATATCCCCCAATTACGCGTTCTTTAAAAACTCTCTATTGACTAACAAAATAATTTGAATATCTCTAGAATCCTTTATAACTCTAAGTTTACTAACCCGTTGTTAGTTGGTTGAGAGAATTGTATCAGTCAAGTGAGCTAAGCAACTGTCTAATGCTCTATAATGTATTGGGATGCTAAATGTTACTCTCCTTGTTTCAAAATTTGTGTCCCTTATACAATTTTCGCCAGTTCCAAAATTATGTCCTACTTCTATTTATAATTATAATAATTTTTCAATAAACTCTCAGATATATCCTTATTTTATTTTCATTATAAATATATTTTCAATAAGACCTTCTTTAAAATCAAATAGGAAACAATACGATTAACATTTTTATTTGTTATCAGAAAATAATTATTGTAAATAAATAAGGGTAGTCTAGTAAATCTCATGGTCCCCTTGATATTTTGACTTTGTCAAAGCGAACAAAAATTTTGAATTGGAGGGAGTATTTTTTGTGTCTCATAGTGTTGGTTAAAACTTAATTTTGAACTTATTGGTTATTGTTAATTGCAATAAAGTATAACATTTTATATTATCTAAATAGAATGTAGAAAAAAATTGAATAAGCTAAATAATTACTCGAATAAAGTAAGAAACACTTCTTTGTTATTTGAAACAATATTGTTGCCTCATGAGCTAAACCCTTCAAAACGTAATCAACAACTTTATGGTATAATATTTTGCCTTCTTTTTTATTATTTTTATTTTATTGCAAGTGAGCTAAATCGCGACAAAATGTTAAATAATCATTTTCCAAGTATTTTTGCCTCTCAAGGTATGTCAAAAAAATATGACAAGCCTAAGTCTCCTTAAAACAAAGCCTCATGACATTTTGGCATCTGACCCCTAATGTGTTCAAGGAGGCGAAACATCGGCCATACAAGACTAGCTCCTCCCCATCCTGGTCTTAACAACAACCAAGAGTTTTGTGACCTCTTATCCCTTATACCTTATGGTTTATGGTTACGAGATCGCACCTGGAACTGCCAAGACTTGCCAAGAATGGCCAGTGGGTTCATTCCCGGCACTTAATTACCCAATAAAGTATAACCTATTTTGGGAATAAGGCACCTATTCCCATGGCTTTCAAAAATTTTTTCATGGTTCAATGTGTAATCCCTTCCCCGAACCACGGCGAGAGATACCCCCTGACTTTATCTTACATTTGCCTCTTAGAAATGTTATAATTTGCGCATTTATGTCCTAATGCTCTATAATGTATTGGGATGCTAAATGTTACTCTCCTTGTTTCAAAATTTGTGTCCCTTATACAATTTTCGCCAGGCTTGTAAATGGTTAAATGATGTGATTGTGTTCCTGTTGACACCTTCAAACCATCCAAAATTATGTTCCATTGATTACAAACTCATCAAATGATAAAATTAAACTACATAATGTTTAACTGATTTTTATTGATTATTGACAAATTGGTTAAGTAAATATACTTGGGCAATTTCGCATCGGAAAAGACAAGAATATAAATTTTGTGAAACAAAGCAGTTTTCCTTTTGTTTTATTTTTTACCCGGCTAGTGTGGGCATAGGTGAATTTGTTGGGGCTATCACTACGTGAAAAAATAAGACATTTTGAAGTAAAATGAAAAAACCCTTAGCAAACTATTTTTTTAATGGATGATTTACTCCTAATTAATTAGTGTTAATTCAAGTGATAATACATGTTTAATAAAGTTAACCTGGAAATCAACTAACGTTCATTCATCATCAAAACATGAAAAACCTTGATTTTATAAAATCAACACAGAATCGGTGCATACTACTTACTACATATCCCGGTTATAAGAATCAGTGAGCACGATACACGCACATAGATCGATTCCAGACAATGCACGGAAAGAATCGGTTTATACGAATGCTCATGTAATCCGATTTTGGGTTAAAAAGTAAACAGACAAGTTGGCATTTTCTCCACTAAGAATCGGTTTATGTAGACATTTACATTAACCAATTCTAGCAGGAAAAAACATACTAAAATTAGGAATAAAACACAACTCAAATCCATACTCGGGTTAAGAGTGAGTATGAAATGATACTCATTCAAATTGAGTACGAATCATATTCTATTTGAGAATGGGTATGAAGTCATACATATTTTCAGTTGGAGTATAAATCATACTCATTTTCAATTTGGGTATAAAATTTTATGAAAATTTTCTTTCTCATTCAATCACACTTCACCTATTGTAGCTTAAGAAAATAACAAAAAAAAAATAGGTATTTTCTATAAATAGTATCAGTAGATGTGGCATGAACATCGACCGATTCTGGTTAGATGTTCTTTAACCAGATAACACATATAGAATAAACCAGTTGACGTGGTCATGGACATCGACCGATTGTCATAGAGATCGGTAAATATGGACATGAACGTCGACCGATTATGGTTAAACACAGTAACTCAAGATTGTTTGTGATTTTCAATCTTGAATGGATAAATTAATCACAAGTACAGTTAAGTGTAATGGGTTGCAATCGACGATGTTTACTTTGATTTTTTTTTTAAATGGATGATGAAATTTCCTTTAAATTGATCGATGTTGTTAGAATCGATTGATAAGTTTGAGTTTTAGCTTTAATTTGTGATGGAAATGATTTGAATAGGTTTTGGTTTTGAAAGGGTTTCAAATTTAGAAGGATAAGGCTTATAATTGGTTAATAGTGAGGATAACTTAGTACTTTTACCTAGTTCAGACACCCTTTATCCTTTTCTCTAGGTTGGGTGAGGAAATTGATAGACCCGAATAATTCACCTAGGCCCCAAACTAGCATGGATTTTTTAGTAGTTTTTTTTTTTTTTTTTGCTCGTTCATTATATGACAGTAAATAGTCTATGATAACTTATATACAAAAACACACACAAAAAAAAATCAATTTATATCTTGATATATAAGAATTCTTTCTATGGTAATGTGCAATTAGAAAAATTTGGTGAGCCACGTGGATGAAAAAACTTAATTTCCCCCTATGAAAAATCAAAACAAAACAAAAAAATTGGTTACAGTATAAAAAGTTAATGTAGGATAATATATTGTGTAGGATAATTTTAACAAATAAAATACAATATAAAAAGTTAATGTAGGAATATGTTGATTTTTTTTATAATTGATTATTTTTCTAAATTGTAGAAACAAAATAATTTTTACTAAACCGAATAATACAGAGTTTTAAGCTGGTAGCCGAGCAACAAGCTGAGCACCAACTCCTTTTTGAATAGCGACACCCAATCTATGAAAAATAAAACTACCTAGACCACTACCAGCGTCATGGCTGACTAAACAATTCTTCGTACGCTTGAAAAACAAATAGTATCCTCACTAAGTTCACCTAAGGTAGTAAAGGCTAAAACACCCAAACCATAACCATGTGAGGTACACTCATCCGAGATATTTAGAACGTTTACGCGAAATCGCTCTAGAGATAGCCTGGCACGGGACGAAAGAACGAACTCCATCACCAAGAAAGGGTGAAACCCCGTGACATCCATACATACATCTTGACCATTTTCCCAATTGAGAACAAGGATATCCGCCGGGCGTAAATCCTTGTTACTATCTGTCATAAGACCCAAATTCACCTCCTTGCGTGCATGGACACCAGCTTTGTAACAAATATCCGCAATTACATCACGAACTAAGTCATGACGGAATTTTAGTCCAACCTCGTTAGCACAGTGAAGTGCGTGATCACCAAAGATATCCATGGACCTATTGCAACATGAGCATAACCCGCCTTCAACAAATAAAGGGATACCAAGACGATAGCAAACCACCGCTCTAAACTGTCTGGGGCCAAGACATTGATCTAAACCACTGATCGGGACTGCCAAAAGGTAATCTTGAGCATGTTTGATCTGGTTACATTGCCAAAGAATGGAGTCTCTTGCAGATAAAGTAAATTGGTCGGGGATTTGCTTCTTGATTGCATCAAAATAAGTGACTGCCAGGGAGTGCATAGAAGAGGGGGCAAAGTGTTATCGCGCAAAAAAGTGGAAGGCAAACCGCATACCCGAATGAATTTACAAGAGCCAACGGTAGGCGACCCCATAGTCGCCGGTGAAAGAATTACCAAGAATCGCCTTCCGCACCGGCGGTCGACTGCGAGAAGCAAGATAGCAATAAGTGCGAGTGTCGCCCATGGTATATATACCAAGCCCGCCGTCCTTGATAGGAAGAGTAGCCAGTCCTCGTTGCAAAGGCCCAAAGCCGGGACCATCTCCTATGATTAAGAGCCTTAAATATTGGACCAAGTGGTCATCAAAGAGGTCAGAGGCTTGTTGAAGAGCTTCCGGATTAGTAGTACGCATAGCAAAATATAGTCTTGATACACCGACACAGTTTCGGAGTAACAACATCTCGCTTTGGGGATCCCTGAGCTTTTTGATAGCAGACATGAGCTGAATAGTTTTATTCACCCGATTCACCGCCATGTCGCTCATGAAATCCAAATCTAGGCTCACAGGACCACCCAAAAGCTTAACTCCCTTGCTAGGCCTACCAATGTCAGGGGGGAAAACACCAACCTCCAGACTACGTGGATCAACTATAGGCCAGAAAACCTCAGTTTTCTTAATATTGAGATGGAGGCCTCTGCTCGGGCCTTCGGTTTCAATAATACTCAAAGCCTTGGCAACTTCCAAAGTGTCACCAATGATTGTACCATCATCCAGGTACCATGCATGCAAATCAAGCTTACAACGAGAAGCAATAGAAATTGTAGGATAATATATTGTGTAAAGAAGTTTTAAGATAGAAATTGTATCGGTGGTGGTTATATGATCGCGGCGCATCTTTTTTTTTTTTTTACTCGGTCAATAAAAAAAACAAAGTTATGTACAAAGGCTAAGGCTATGTCAATCTAACTAGCCACAGTGGCCATTTAAACTAACATAGCCTATTTGAAATGCCAGGCCACTCTACAGCTAGAACTAGAATGAACATTGACCTTCCCTCATAAAACTTATAAACATCCTCAACTAACAAACATGCTTATTTGGCCAAAATATTAACTTGTTTATCCGTTTATCATGTATATTTATTTCGTAAGAGCAGTTCCAATGGAATGAACAAACTTGGAGTTTGTTCATTTTGCTCCCACTATGGAATGAACAAACATGAAAAATGGATGTTCAAATCAACAAATCTGATGCTTTGAACATTGAGTCGGAACATCCAGCGCGCGTCTATGGTAAGGACGGGCGATCTTGCTACGAACGCGCGACCATGCCAAAAACGCCAGCGATTTTCTCATTGACGCCCGCGTCTTTTGGTTTAACGCCAAGTACAATCCCTGATTATTTTACTACTTTTTAATTTTATTTTATCTCACTTTATCCTATTTTATCTCACTTCATCCTATTTTATCTCACTTAAATATTATATTTTATTTTTCATCTTTATCATACAAAATATTTTATATTAAAAAGAAATACTAGTGGGCCCCTAGAAAACCAAATCTGTTCATTTTGCCCTGCTTTACCATAGTGGAAAAACCCGTTTAACCATCCACGTGGCTCAACAAAATTTTGAGTTTGAACATTACCATAGGTACTGCTATATAGGGTGCAAAATAGGCGAATCTAAAAATTTTCCCATTCATCCCTTATGGGGCTCCCCTTTTAGTATCCTCGTCTACGGCCCACTGTTTGGCATCATACAAGAGGGCATATACGGAATTAATTTTATTTCCGCATCATACAGCTGTAAACCACCTAAGCACTAAATTTAGCGGCGTAGTAAGATGTGTGGTCGGATCCAATTTAGCTCACATGACTGGAAAACGAGTTCGATAGGAACGGAGTTTAAGAAAAAGAAAGTGCACAATCCAGACTCCAGACTCCAGACTCCAGAGAGGAAAGTTGACAGCTGTGACTGAAAAGGATTTTTGTCATTAATCTCAAATGACGAGATTAACCTGTTAGGATAGGTTTGAACTTGAAGAGACAGCTGTAACGACTAACGAGAAAGCCCATGGGAATTCTACCGCTTTTTTATTTTTTGTTTTTTTAAAAGACAAACAAAAAAATATCCTGTTTAAATATCCAAATATTTTTAACCCAGCGTTTTTAGGGTCCAACAATAAAATAAAATAGGGTCACCCAAACCTACATTGAGTCCACGCCTTATTCTTTTTTTTCGTAATGGCAAAATTGCCCTTTAATAATCGGAAATTAAACATGAATTCGGTAGTTAGTGTATATTTAGTTATTGTTAGCACTTTTTTTTTTTTTTGGTTCTACCATAATCGGTAGATAAAAATCTATTTTACCTACCGATTATGGATGATATTCTTAAGAAATGATGAACATTAACCAGAATCGGTAGATAACAATCATTGTTATCTACCGATTATTCTTGATTCAAAAATTTCAATTTTTCTGTACTAAAAATTAAACACAATCGGTAGATAATGAACACAATTTACTACCGATTATGGTAGTACCAAAATTCGAAAATTGAAGAATTTTGTTCAAAAACTCATTTTGGGGCCAATATATAATCGGAAGTTTAATTAACTTAGAATATTACCGAATATGGTAATTCTCATTTCAAAATGCCACTATATAATCGGAAGTTAAGTTCCTTTACCTTACTTCCGATTGTTATAATTCCAAAATTCAAAAAATTAAGGTTTTTTTTTCAAAAACTCATTTCGGGGCCAGTATACATTCGGAAGTTAAATTTACTACCGATTATGGTAGTACCAAAATTCGAAAATTAAATATATTCGGTAGTATTCTAAGTTAATTAAACTTCCGATTATATACTGGCCCCAAAATGAGTTTTTGAAAAAAAAACCTTAATTTTTCAAATTTTGGAATTATAACAATCGGAAGTAAGGTAAATGAACTTAACTTCCGATTATATAATGGAACTTTGAAATGAGAATTACCATATTCGGCAGTATTTTAAGTTAATTAAACTTCCGATTATATACTGGCCCCAAAACGAGTTTTTGAAAAAAAAAAATCTTCAATTTTCGAATTTTGGTATTACTATCATAATCGGTAGTAATTGTGTTCATTATGTACCGATTGTGTTTAATTTTTAGAAAAAATGAATTTTTTGGTTCTACCATAATCGGTAGATAAAAATCTATTTTACCTACCGATTATGGATGATGTTCTTAAGAAATGATGAACATTAACCAGAATCGGTAGATAACAATCATTTTATCTACCGATTCCGGTTAATGTTCATCATTTCTTAAGAAGATCGTCAATAATCGGTAGGTAAAATAGATTTTTATCTACCGATTATGGTAGAACCAAAATTCGAAGAAAAATTTTTTTTGCTAACAATAACTAAATGTACACTAACTACCGAATTCATGTTTAATTTCCGATTATTGAAGGGCAATTTTGCCATTACGAAAAAAAAGGATAAGGGTGAACTCAATTTAGGTTTGGGTGACCCTATTTTGTTTTATTGTTAGCCCCTAATTCCTTTTGAGTGGCCCCTAAATATGCCAGGATTTTTAAGATACTGTTTAAATAACCAAAATTGGATATTTCACCCAATCTTTCATCTTTTACATTATTAGATTTAATGCAACTACCTGAAATACCCTTTTTGTATTTTTGGACATCAGTGTCTTGCAATTATACATAACTTCACTAATTCTAGGCATTTCTGGTCCAAGCACAACTTTGGAACTTCTCAAATAGGAGTACAACTCCTTAACTGACGTGTACTCGGGGATCACCTTTTTTGTAAAAGGTGGGTCTTGGAGTGACATGCCTGACACATATGACCAGTGCACCATATTTGGCTAAAGGTCTTATGATTGTCTTGAAACAAACATAACAACTATGTCTAAAGGTCTTCCAATTGCCTTGAATCACCAAAATAGACCCCAATGTGCTCCATTATTCCACCAATGACCATATTCCCATATGAATCACCAAGACATCTATCTCGATGGCATCCGAAAGGTATCTATCAAACAAGAAAGAAAGTCGGGATCCACCTCAACGACTGTTCAAAACCAAACAACCAAATCAAAAATGACTTAAACATAAGACAGACACGAAAAATACAAGAGAGAAATATTTGATAGGTGTAGTCAGTTTGCAAAAATTAATAATCATTTTGATTGCATAGATTGATGCAATGTGTTTATGTAGGCTTTTTAGTGCAACATATTGACATAGTTTTCATTACATACCGACAACTAATTATTAGCCAAGCATTGGTCAAAATGAATGAACAATTTTGATAGATGACAATGCAAAAGTGTATCTGGAATGGAAGAACCAACCTGGTGAAATTGGATTGTGTTGCTTCCAACATCCATGGCATTAAAAAAAATCTAAAGAACACCTACAATCTTATGAAGATAATGAACCAAACAACTTTTACACTATGATATCGAAATCGATAGTTTTGGGGAATAAGAAGAAACTTTGGTGATTGAAAAAACGATGAATATGAAACGTAAAACAGATTAAGCGGGATTAAATTAGTTTCCATCCCAATCTAAAACAGGATGAAACCATCATCCTGGTTTAAAATGGGTAAAGCCAAATTCAACCAAAACTAAAACTAAAACACAATGAAACCAGTTTCATCCTAGTAAATAATGTGTGAAACCAAATTCAACACTGTCTAAAACACAATGAAACCAGTTTCATCCGAGTTAAAATGGGTGAAGCCAAATTAAACCCAATCTAAAACACGATGAAATCAGTTTCATCTCAGTTTAAAATAGAAATTCAACCCAACCTAAAACACAATGAAACCAGTTTCATCCTAGTTTAAAATTGGTGAAACCAAATTCAATCGCATCTAAAACACGATGAAACCAATTTCATCATAGTTTACACAAGAAAATAACATGCTATATCCACATTACCAAAATAAAAATAAATCAATATGCAAATTTAAAACATGATGAACCCAAATTATACCAATTAAAATAAACATGGAAACATATTTGGTAAAAACAAGTGCAAACACTTAAATCATTGCATTCTAATTTCATATTTAGAAACAAATCTACATATGTATAAGTGCATCAAATTTTTATCTAAGATAAACCAATTCGAGTTCAAACGTAATCAAAAAGACAATTAAGGTTATGAAACTTACGAATTGAGAATACCTTCGTCACTTATCTTCTGAAATTGATTTAGCACAAAACCCTAAAATTTTTAATTTAATAAATTTGAATTTTTAATTAAATTAGGGCATCTGGAAAACCCAATCTTGATGGTGGTGTTGTTGGTGTCTAAGACGGTGTTGTTGCAGAAAGATGATGATGTCGATGTTGGTGATCGTGGTAGAGATTAAGATGACGAAGGAAAGTGATATTATCAATAATTGTGTTTATGTTAACGATGGTGGAGAATAGATCGCAAAGGAAGATGATACCGATGATGGAGTTAGAGTTGTGTGGTGGTTGAGATCATGAAGTAAGATACATTAATGGCAGGTGAAGAGATGGAAATCAAGGTGAACAGGAACCAATTGATATACCGGACTTATATTCCCGAAGAACAACCTAAAAATATCAATCACCTCACAATAATCTTAATCGTATGGTAGTGAAACAAGATATTATGGAATCACAAACGATGAGACGAAGATGTTTGTGATTACTTTTTATCTTGCCTATCGGAGATTAAATCTCGAGCCAATCTTAGAGAAGATAGTACTCAATACGATAGAAACAGCAAGATCAGATCACGCAACTACAGAGAAAATAATATAGTCCGCTTCACAATCCCAATGAAGTCTTTAAGTCATTAACCTATAGGGTTCCGTGAAAAACCTAAGGTTAAAGGAGAATCGACTCTAGTCGCAACTAGTATCACACCGAAGGTGTGGGGATTAGGTTTCCCAGTTGCTAGAGTTCTCCTTTATATAGTCTTCAAATCGAGGTTTGCAATCAATGTTACCTTGGTAACAAAGCATTCAATATTCACTTAGATGAAAACCTGATTAGACTCAAGCTAATATCTTTTAACCGTTAGATTGAACTTAGCTTGTTACACACAAATGAAATGTACCTTCATTTAGATATGAGTAACCGTACCTAAACATGTACACCTTGTTGGCTCAACAATAGTTAACCGAAGTTAGCCATATGAACACTTTCATATCAACCTTATTCATCTTAACCATAACTAGTTCAAATGACTCAATTGAAACTAGTTCTAGAGTTGTTCAATTGTTTATATTCTCATAGAAGTATACAAGACACAATCGAAGCAAAATCGATTTTGATTCACTCGAATCAAGTCATGAACATTATAGCCACGGTTTGCAAAATATTGCATTCCTTATTATATAAATGTATTAGTTCATGAACAAACCGATTTTATAATATCATCCACTTTGGTATGCATACGGGTACGCGTACCTAAATGGCCGGACTAAGTTTGGGTTTCGCCAGTACGCGAACTCGTACGCATACCTTCCAAACTCAGCATAATTTTTTGGACCTGAACCTTACGTCAGTACGCGTACCGGTATGCGTACAGGGTTCCTTGACTTTACTAAACCAACAAGTACGCATACGGGTATGCATACCATGGTTCCCGGACATGGATTACATATATGCAAGTATGCATACTATGCTTAAATCCAATTGTTCTAAACTCCCATTTCAACCATTGAAACATTCTTGGAAGACGGGAATAACTGTCTCACACAAACTATTAGCTTCAAAGAAATTTTCAAGTGATCGGATGATCAATACGAAACATTCCGAGTCTACATCAAATGATTGTCTCACACAAATCACGTAATATGTTACCAGGCGATTTTCACATGATCATATTTTGACTTTCGTAAAGAATATAAGATGAACTTGGTTAAAGCGAAAGCTTACCAACACACATTTCGAGAAATATGTAAGCGAGTTAAACTCAACTCGAAATGTCAAATGTGTATAATTGAAGTCTATATAGCTATACGACTTTTGTCTCAAATAGGAGATAAAGTAGATAGACATTTGAGTGATAGATGAGTTCAAGTCTCCACATACCTTTTGTTGATGAAGTTCAACAAGCTCCCCTTAGTAGTTCTTCGTCTTCAATCGATGAACCCCGTGAAGTCTAATGCTCAACTACACTTTTAATCCTAATCTGAGACTTAGTTATAAGTATACTATAAATCAAGACTTATAGTTTTGGAAACTAAACTTGACAAACAAGCTTGAGATAGAAACGCTTGCGAGTTCGACCGAGCAGTGCTCTAACAATCCCCCCCTTTGTCAATTTTAGTGACAAAACTATCAATACATATGGATTACAAAATAAATAAACTTTGTAGCTTCTCATCCAAATGCTTGATCTCCTTGGTTCTTCAACATTACTCGAAATCTTTGTCACTTCCAAGTACTGCAGTGATTCTGAATGTGTTCAACTCAGCATCAATGTTGTTGAAGATCCGTAGCTATCAATCATTGTTATACAGTGTCATAGTATTATTACGCAACATCAAACTCCAATTGTATCACAATTTTGACAACAATACTATGGTGATATGTATTACTCCCCCTTAGTCAATACTCCATATCACATGAAAACCACTCCCCCTTACATAATGATTTGTAAACCATATGTATTTGTAGTGTGAACTACACATTAATTCTCCCCCTTTTTGTCAATAAAAATTGGCAAAGGTACGAAAACTAGTGGGATCCTAATGAAATTTCCATAGAGACACTTCATGACAAAAAGAGAACAACATATCAACTTGTTTAGATGCAATCATATAGCCGAAACTAAATTTACTCATTAAGGAGTTTATAAAGATACAAGATAACTCCTACAATATTCCACAACCGCACTCCCCACATAGATTTGGCAATTAAGCACAAGTTCAATTAAGAAGTCTCCCCCATAAAATGTCATTCCCGAAAGAACAACAAGAGCGACCTTACTTTCACAAGAAAAGAACGAATACTTTGATACCCAATAGAACTGTTATCTATGTAGAAACAAATGCGAAATTGAAAAAACACTACACTAACGTTCTAAGCCTTGATTTCCCAAAAGATATGAATGAGTCCAGGGGAAAAAGGCTAGAAAACTAATGAACCAAAACAACACCAATAGACTTCCGTAAGTGTTGAAACGTAACAGTAGCTAAAGGTTTGGTGAGAATATCAGCCAATTGTTGTTCGGAAGGCACAAATTCCATATTGATGATACCATTTTCATAGAGATCTCTAATAAAATGATACCTGATGCCAATGTGCTTAGTTTTTGAGTGCTCAACAGGATTCTCAGTGATATGAATCGCACTTGAGTTATCACAAAAGATCTTCATTATACCAATGTCAATTCCATAATCACCAAGCATTTGTTTCATCCATAGAAGTTGAGTACAACATGAACTAGCAGAAATTTATTCTGCTTCGCATGTAGATAGGGATTGTGAGTTTTATTTCTTGCTATGCCGTGCCACAAGATTCAACCCAACATAGTGAAATCCCCCAGAAGTACTCTTTTTGTCCTATACACATCCTGCCCAATCGCATCTGACTAGACAAAGAAGATCAGTGTTAGTATCAAAAGTATATGATAAACCATACCCGCTAGTATGTTGAACATATCGCATGATCCTCTTCGCAGATGTAAGATGAGATTCCTTTGGATTATCCTGAAATCTAGCACAACAACCAACACTAAAAGCAATATCAGGTCTAGTAGTTGTAAGATATAAAAGGCTTCCAATGATAGATCGATAAAGCTTTTGATCCACATTTACTCATTTCTCATCTCTATGTAGTTTACCAGTAGTGGGCATAGGCGTCAGTTTTGGAGTTGACTTATCCAGATCGAACCTTGAGACAAGATCCTTAGCATATTTTTCTTGAGATAAGTAAATTCCATCCTTATGTTGCTGAATTTATAATCCTAAAAAGAACTTAAATTCACCAACATTGCTCATTTAAAATTCCTTGCCAAGAGAGACTTGAAAATCTTTTGCAAAGTTTCTCAGAAGTTGAACCATAGATGATATCATATACATATACTTGAGCAATGACAATATATTTCCCACTCCATTTGGTAAACAAGGTTTTATCAGCTCCGCCTCTCGAAAAACCTTTCCTAAGAAGAGAAGTATTAGTTTTTCGAACCAGGCACGAGGTGCTTGTTTTAACCCATATAATGCCTTTTTGAGCTTAAGGACATGATCTGGGAAATCAGGATTTTCAAAACCCTTAGGTTCCGTTTAGGAACGCGGATTTTATGTCCATTTGAAACATCTTAACCTTGAGGAAACAAGCATGATCTAATAACAATCGAATGGACTCAAGGCGTTCCACAGGAGCAAAGGTTTCGTCGAATTCGATACCTTTAATTTGTGAATTAATATCCCTGAGCGAGAAGTCTAGCTTTATTTCTGACAATGGTGCCGAATTCATCAGACTTGTTCTTGAGTATCCATTTGGTACCAACAATATTGATATTGGATGGACAAGGTATGAGATCCCATACATCTTGTCTTTGAAGTAGATTTAACTCTTCATGCATTGCATTCACCCAAAAGGGATCACTAAGAGCTTCATCAATATTTCTTGGTTCTACTTGTGAAAGATAACAACCAAAATTGCAAATATTTTGAAGTTGTCCTCTTATCTTAGCAGTAGAATCTCTTACTCCAATAATACTGTTGGGATCATGATTCCTTAGAACCCAGAGGTGTCGTGGATGGACACGTTCTTGTTCAACAGGAGAAGCCTGATCAGTGTTCTCCTCCTCGTCACTAGAAATATCAGGATCAGTAACCGTTGTGACGACTTCAACTGATTCTGGGATTTCCTTGACTTTCTCAATTGGGAAATTCAGTGGGAGGATTATCATGGTGAAAATTGCTTAGATCATCAATGATGATATTAGCAGATTTCATCATAACTTGGGTTCTGAGATTAAAAACTCGAAAAACACGACTATCAGAAGCATAGCCAAGAAAGATACCTTCATCGCTTTAGTATCAAATTTTCCTATATGTTCTCGATCTTTCAGAATGTAGCACTTACTTCCAAACACTATGAGATAATATAAGTTGGGTTTCCTACCGTACCACAACTTATAAGGAGTGTTTAGGGTTTTCGACCGTAGGTAGACATGGTTGATCAATGACATGCTGTAAATACAGCTTCTCCCCAAAACCTTAAAGGTAAGTTTTTTTTATGGAGCATTACCCTGGCCATTTCCTGAATGTTCATATTCTTCCTTTCTGTAACTCCATTAGCTTGAGGAGTAATGGGTGGTGAGTATTGTTGAATAATCCCCAGTTTGTCACAAAATTGAAACACCTTAGTGTCCTTGAATTCAGTTCCACGGTCGCTTCTAATTTTCTTTAGTTTGCGACCTTGTTCATTCTGGATTTTATTAACAATAACCTTGAATTCATCAAGGATTTCATTCTTATAAGCTAAAAATGCCACCCAAGTGAATCTGGTGTAATCATCTACCATAACTAAAGCATACTTCTTACCAGCAACCGTAGGTTGTTGAATTGGTCCGAAGAGATCCATATGAATTAAATCAAGTGGAGCTTTAGTGAGAATATCTCGAGATGATTTATGGTGAACTTTTGTTTGTTTACCCTTTTGACAGGCACCACAAACACCATCAATCTTTGCATTGATTTTGGGAACGCCTCTAACAAGTTCTTTGTTAATGATCTTAGTTAGAAGGCGATAATTGATGTGACCAAAACGCTCATGCCAAAGATGTGTAGATTCTACCTTAGTCAAATTGCAACAATTACTAAACTGAGTATCAAGAAGATAACAGTTATTTTTACCACGAGTTCCCTGAAAAATTACTTTTCCAGTTTTGTCTATAATGTCACATCCATTAGCATTGAAGACAACTTTATGGCCTTTGTCACAAATTTGACTAATAGAAAGAAGATTGCAGTCATACCTTTAACGTATACAACATCATGGATTTCAGGAACGCCAAGTAGTTTGATCGTCCCCTTCTTTCTCATGTAGCAACAACTCCCATCTCCAAAAGTTACGGGACCTCCTTCAAAGTTGCTTGAATTCACAAACCACGAGAGATCACCAGTCATATGTCGGCTACATCCACTGTCAAGAAACAATTGAAAGAGCGATGCTGATTTTAGAGTAAAAGCTCCCATGCTAACACTACTATCCCGTTTAGGATTTCTTATTAGATTTGTACACCTTTTTAGAGAAGTAAACAATTGTTCAGCTTTCTTATGAAGATTACTCGCAACCTTTAAACTTTTCATGAAAGATATACATGTATGTTGAAAGTGATTGTGAGAGTCACATAACATACACGGACCAACTTCTTTAATCCTATTTAAGTGGTTCTGAGTCCCATCAGGTTTCACGCAGCCTAAACCTCGTTTATCCCCTGACTTGCGACAATTCTTCACAGAAGAATTAGGGGAGTTATTCAAATCCATTGAAGAAACTTTGACAGACTTCAAATCCTTATACTTTGCATTTTCTGCAATAAAATCAGAATTGATCCGGATTTGTTCATCCAACTGTTTCTGGAGAATAACAAGCTCTTTAGAACTTCTCTAAGATCAGAGTTAAATCCCGGTGAAGCATTTATCGAGACTTTACTGTCCATAGAGTCAGATCGCTACAAACACACACTTATAAGGTCTTAAACGTGTTTGCCCGCTCTGATACCTATTGAAAAAGCGGGGGTCTAACAACCACACCCAATATTTCGCTTAGCAATCTGTATGGACAACTCCAATATAATTCCAAGAGAATCAACTTGACAGTCAGACTCAATCAATGGAAATATATCCAAGAGTTATATCTTTATTTCTCAATTCAATCCGCAATCAAACAAATAGGAATTTGCGAGCCCGAATGAATATAAGAAATAACTTGACTCGTATCAAAACCAATATCCAAGTGTCAATCAATTTAATCAACAACCAAAGGTTGGATTCCCAATTAATTGGACTTACGCACAACCTGTGATATTTCAATTATATAAACAAATACAATACAAAATTATATAAACAATACAGAAAGAAATAACACAAACACCAAAAATGTAAGATCAGAATATCGCAATATTTCGCGAGACTAATAAATGACGACATTGCGAGGGAGTCGCAGGGAAGTAAAATAAATGACGCAATGAATGACGACAGCCAGAACATGAGGAAGATATGAAAATATGGCGAAGTTTAAGAGTGTCGCGAGAATTAATACATGTACGCTTGCGATATTTCGCAAGCCATTCCCGAAAATAAAGGACAAATTTTAGTTTGTCATCCACTTTGTGTACTACCCTATATAAAGGGTTGAGTAAGTCCGTTGATGGGAGAGTTCTTTTTGAATTGTTAAGAAAGTCATTAAGAGAGAGAAAGTTTTAGAGTGATTGTAATTCTATAATTCATTTCTATTTCATGTTGTAAAGATTCAAGTATTTCATCAATAGGAATCATAATCATTCATCTTAAAATGACTTAATTGCGTATATTCTAGTGAGGGGTGTAGTGTAGGATTTCCTGCAACTACATAATGGCGCTAGAAACAGGGATTGAGTAGAGATCAACCTTGTGAATTGAAAGAATCAGGAGTAACAAGAAAGAAATTTCGTATAATTTTCAACAACTTACCGAAATTGAGAAATGGCTAGAAGAAGGAATACATCGTAACAACCAACAACCTGTTAGAAGAAGCGGGAGATTAGCTGGAGAAAGGAGAAATGAAGTAGGTGATGAGTGCCAAATATTGCATATTTATACACCTTTTTATTGGCATTTAACTCATCTTTTGTGCTCTAAATCGATATTATCCCAGTTCTCGTATTTTCTTTGTTTTCAAGAATAAATATTTGTACTAATTAATTTTGTGTTTTTAGGTAGTAAATAAAGCTCGGAGAAATTGAGGAGCCAAAGAGCAAAGAAAATTGGAGACAAGCGTCTATGGAGCGAGCCAAAGCCAAAGCCGCGCGCGCATCAGTTGCAACCCAACAAGGAAGACATGGGCTTGAGCTATCCAAGACCCGACCCGGATCCGAACCCGATTCATTCTGAGTCGTGAAGATTTCATCCATCTTCATCCAAACGCTCGCTCCATCCCTCTCATCGAAGATCGCTGCACCCGCTCAACACCAAAACAACCCGATTCTCCCTGAGCCGTTCAGATCTCGCCCATCCGCATCCAATGCTCGCTCCGTCCTTCCCATCAACACTCGATGTGCCTGCTTCACAACAAATCCACCTACACCTATACCCTATCGACCAAAACCATTTTCTCCTCCATCTTCTCTTTCTTCCTCTCCCGCACCAGTTCAGAGAAACCCATCCCCTTCACCTTCTTCTCCATACCATTGCAGAGCCATCACTACCACCTCCATCTCCTGACAGCTTCAACAACTCCATCAGCCACCTTCTCCGCCACCCTAGGTTCACCCATCTCCATCTTTAGCTTCTCCCATAACCTAGAAGCTAGGGTTGAGATGGTTGAATTTAGGGTTTTCTCGAACAACCCGCATGGTCGATTCAGAGACGAGACAAGGGAGGATAGAGGTTTGGGTTAGTGTGTAATTGTTATTTTGAAATGTTTGTGAGTTATAAATTGTGTTCTTGAGGTGAGAGAAAAGAAAGTCTGTTTTAGGGTTTAGTTTTGAGTTTGCAATTTATTTTTGAAGCTTTATTATTTTGCATAATGTTCTAATCACCCCTGCTAGGGTGTAGAACAAACCCTTAAGCCTATGTTAAGTTAATTCATGATTCATCTTATGTTCTTAATGTGTTTATTGTATTAGGTTATTTGCTAATTGTTGAGCAAATTAGCTTGTGATAGAGTGTACTGTAAGAAGACACTCTATACTAGGGGTTAATTAGTGAATGCAATTAACATAATCTCCACCAAACCTTCAAGGGAAGGATAAGAGCATAAGTAGAATATGTTTACCTTAGTATAGGATTAAGTGGTGAGTTTAATCACCCTAGTGTCACAAAATCATCAGTTCCAACACTTTGTGCTTATCATTACCTTAGTTTAGAGTCACAGTCACCATTCCAACCTAGTCGTTTCGACAACAAACCATTACTCTGTCACTCTCTTGAAATCAGTTTAAGTAAAGCCTTGAGATCAACTCACATACACACCACTTCTCTGTGGGATCGACTCATGCTTTCCCTTGCCTCCAATAGGCCTGTGCACTTGCGGTAAACATAGTCGTAGGCATCTTTGTAAGCCTACCAAGTTTTTAGCGCCATTTTGGGATTTGGTAGTGCCATAGTCTTTTCTTTACCGATTTTCAGTTCCATAGTCTTTTCTTTACTGATTTTCATGTTAAACTTTGTGTATATGTGTTAGAAACTTCCTTTATTTATCCACTGTTGTTAGTATAACTTAGCTGTGCATAATTCCAGTCCAAGCTTTCCATCTGAGCATGCTGTAACTTTAGCTGTTGTAAATTATCTTAGTACAACTTAGATTTACATTAGGAGACCTGTAGTTTATTAGTCTGTTGCTTTTGCATTTCTAGCTGTAACTCCCTTCAGTTTGGTAGATACTTCATAGTATAATAACATTCTGTAGCTTAGTGAACTGTATTGCTTGCTTGAAGATAGCTGCAATTGTATGCATTAATATCCTCTGCACTACGATTCATTGTTTTGTTTTATTCTACCCTTGCTCTTCCAAAGTGCAAAATCGTGTGCTAAAACCCTCCTTTGAGCCTACAGTACTTGTGGTGCTGCTAGAGCATAAGCCAAGGAGGAGAAGAAAAAGAGCGAGAATACGTGGAGTGCCTAAACCCGCTTTAATACTTTGTGGTATTGCTTTCTAACTCTACTCTGTGTGATGTATGTGCGATACACCCTGAATGCATGATAAATTAGAAACTTGAAAACCCTGAGCCTCTGCAATTGTTAGTATTCCATGATCTTTTGAATTATCCACATGCTATCTGAGAAGCCATAACAAGCATATTGCCCTGTCACATGTGATTTTTGAAGTTAGCCTGTGAATAAGCTGTGAATGAACCTTGATATCTGCTGAACCTTGTATCACCTGAGATCATTGTTCTGTGAGCTTTATACTCTTAACTTCCATTGCCCTGTGCCCAGCTCCAGCCCCCCGAAGCTGTGAGTTGAGCTGCAACTTGATAGCCAAGTCACCAAAGCTCAAGTGAAGTCAACTGTGACAATTGCCATCAACCCAGACCATTGACATCAACTGAGTGAGTTGATGCCACACATCCTCTACCCTTATGCATACTTGATCTGGTTGTAGACCTTGTATGAGCTATCATCTACCAAGATTACTGCCAGTACCACTTGTGCAAACTTGTAATTTTTGTGCCTAAACTCTGAATCTTGAGGTCAACTGACCTTGTTGACATTCTGTGGTATGTTATAAGGGCCAAGCTTTGTTTATCTGCTGTTCACCTGTCATCTGTGCAACAAATTCTGCAATTTGTGTGTGACCCTGTGGTGTTTGAGTGAGTGTTGAATAGCTGAAATAGTGATAGCAATTACTTGGTTTTCAAATACACAACCCAGCACATGCTTCACCATTAAGTGAGCACATCCCATACCCTGTGCACCTCACAAAATTTTTGCCAATCATTGCATAAGTCGAGCTGCATTTCAAACCATGTCAGAAGACCAAAGAATACCGTTTCAAGCACTTCTGTGTGCTTAGTTCTGTGAAATGGTGTGTTAATTCTTGTGTGAGTTTGTGATTGATCTGTGCTGTGCTGTTACCTGCCAGTGCTGTGTACAACCTGTCCTGCACAAGCTGTGCTGTGTCATCTGTGAGAGGCTGTGCATCAGCTGGGCTGTGCCTATAGCTGTTTGTGCACACAACCTGTGCATAAGCTGCTCAGTGCATCTTGCTTTCCTTGCTCTTTGCAAATCTGTGCAAAGCTGTGCTTAACCTGACCATATAAACCCACTAGGCTTCCCATAAACTGAGCTGCCAACAGCTGGGCTGCACTCTAAACAGAAAGCTCAACCACTGGGCTCTGCATTCTGCCAACCTAAGCTGATCTGCTGGGCTGCAAACAACTAAGCCCACATAACTTGGCTGTGTGTAATCGGGCCGTGCAAAAGAAACTAAACCCACACAATTGGGCCTTACAACATCAAAAAGCCATCCTTTGGGCTTGAGTCTTGTATTAGTGGGTCATTCTTGAGTTTTTGCTTTTCTGTGTTGAAATTGATTGTATGTTAACATGCTAGATGCGCTAGCTAGGCTATGATTGTGTCTTTTAGAGACCAAACAAATCGACTAGTTAGAATCCGCCCGGACGAAAACGTAAGCATACCCGGTTCTTCAACCGAAATCCTAAGCCCAAACCCATCAGAAACAGAAACTATGGGTGATGAACAAAACCAACCCCGTAGTCTCAAGGACTACATGTACCCAACTAGGGCAAGCCAGCCCTCTTGCATCATTCTGCCAGCCGATGCTTGTCAGTTTGAACTTAAAGCAAGCACCATTCACATGTTACCCGTGTTTAGAGGGGTCGATGCTGAGAACCCCTACCATCACGTGAGAGATTTTGAGGATATTTGTGGGACTCTGCGTTTTAACCAAATGCCGGAGGAGTCCCTCAAATTGAGATTGTTTCCTTTTTCTCTGAAAGACAAAGCCAAGTCTTGGCTTCATGCCCTACAACCACAGTCCATTAGAACATGGGATGACCTTACAAAAGAGTTTTTCAAAAAGTTTTTCCCAAACCATAAGACGGCGACAATTTGTCAAAGTCTAAATGGTTTTGTGCAATTAGAAGACGAAACTCTAGCAAAGTACTTGGAGAGATTCAATGAATTATTACTCCAATGTCCCCACCATGGTTTTGAAAAATGGAGACTCGTGCAAATATTGTATGAGGGTCTAGATGTTAGAACCCGAACCACAACGAGTCAATGTGCAATGGTGCATTTATTGACAAGAGTGCCGATGAGGCTTGGACTTTCTTAATCGAAGTCGCCGAAAAGACTCAACAAAGGGGGAGTCCATCCGTGAACCGAGAAGGACTACCCCCGCAAACAATGTTCATAGAATTGAGTCTGACTTTGAGGGAAATGCAAAAATGGCATCTTTGGCCCCGGAGAATAGAAATGCTTGAGTTGCAAAAGAATGTAAAATCTAATGCCCCTACTCTCCGTGACCAAATTGAAATGGCCACTTGTGCCGCATGCCATAGTTCTGACCACTTAGTGGACAGCTGTCCTGACTTACATGCATTTCAAGAGTCTAAAACCGAGCAAGCCAATGCATTGTACCATAGGCAAGAGAACAACCCTTATTCTCAAACCTACAACCCGGGGTGGAGGAATCACCCTAACTTCTCATGGTCCAAGGGACCAAAGTACAAGGGGGACCAACAAATAACAACCAAGGATACTCATATCCTAGAAACCCCCAAGTACAACCACACCCTCGCACTCTCGTAGAGAAAAAAGCCTAGCTTTGAAGATCGTGTGTCGTTATGTTAACCCAAAATCTTTCAAAACTTGAGAAAACAACCGACCAACGTTTCACAAGTCTAGAACTTAAAATGGGTCAAATCTGTGATGCATTGAATGAGAGAGAAAAGGCAAATTCCCTAGTCAACCCCAACAAAATCCAAAGAATGTGTTTCAAGCAGGCTCCTCTACCTGCAATGAAACTTCACATAGTCATGCGAATGCTATCACCACTCTCCGTAGTGGTAGAATTGTTGAGAACAATGTAGGTGTACCACAGTAAAGCGAGTCTAAATCAGACTCACCAGTACACTCAACACCGCAGAAAACATCTACTGTAGAGAAAGAATCTGAGCATGTTGATAAAACCAAGAGTCCTACTGATATAGATGTTTCTTTGCCAAGTCATGTACCTGTTGCTCCATTCCCACAACGGTTGGTGCAACAGAAAGGGGGTAACCAATACAACGAGATTTTGGAAATGTTCAAGAGAGTTAACATAAACATTTCATTTCTCGAAGCAATCAGACAAATACCCACCTATGCTAAGTTCTTGAAGGACCTTTGCACACAAAAGCGAAAACTTCATGTGCACAAGCGTGCCTTTCTCACTGAGCAAGTGAGCTCCATAATCCAAAACAAGATTCCAACTAAGTTTAGAGACCCAGGTAGTCCAACGATTACATGCACCATAGGCGACCATACGGTCGAAAAGGTGTTACTAGACTTAGGAGCCAGTGTGAATCTATTGCCATACTATGTGTATGTGCAATTGGGCCTTGGGGAGCTGAAGCCCACACCTGTTACGCTACAGTTAGCGGACAAATCTGTGAAAATCCCCCGTGGTATTGTTGAAGATGTGTTAATCAAGGTTGATAAATTTTTCTTTCCTGTAGACTTCATCGTCTTAGACACTCAACCCGTGCAAAACCCAAGTAATCACATTCCTGTGATCTTAGGACGTCCTTTCCTGGCGACGTCCAATGCCATCATCAACTGTCGTAATGGAGTGTTGAAATTGTCTTTTGGTAACATGACCATAGAGCTGAATGTCTTTAACACTAGTCAACAACCCATTGATTGTGATGATACTGATTTGCATGAGATTAACATGATTGAGAGTCTGATCCAAGACTCTTTTCCCCGACATTTTGTCAAAGTGGACCCTTTGCAAGCATGTTTAGATAACTTTGACTTAGATCTCTTTGAGTCTAAGCACATTGGTGAAATTCACTCGTTGCTTGAATCTGTCCCACACATGGATATTGCTAAATGGCAGAATGCAGTGGAACCACTTCCACTCTCTGATTCCAAATCTGCCCCACCTCTTGATACACCACCTAAGCTTGATTTGAAACCATTACCTGATACTTTGAAGTATGCATTCTTAGGTCCTTCTGATACTTTACCTGTGATTATTGCATCATGTTTAGACACGGAACAGGAAAGTCAACTTTTAGAAGTACTTAAAGAACATAAAGGAGCCTTAGGTTGGACCATCTCCGATCTTAAAGGTATAAGTCCCACAATTTGCATGCATCACATAAACCTTGAAGAAAACACTAAACCATCTAGGGAAATGCAAAGGAGACTTAACCCCAACATGAGAGATGTTGTCAAGGGTGAGATCTTGAAATTGCTTGATGCGGGTATTATTTACCCGGTTCCAGATAGCCAGTGGGTCAGTCCCATCCAGGTAGTACCCAAGAAGTCTGGCATTACTGTAGTTCAAAATGAGATGAATGAACTTGTTCCCACCCGTGTTACCACAGGGTGGCGAGTTTGTATTGATTATAGAAAACTGAATACAGTAACAAAGAAAGACCATTTTCCCCTTCCCTTCATTGACCAAATGCCGGAAAGGTTAGCCAAACATAGTCACTACTGCTTCTTAGATGGCTATTCTGGCTACAACCAAATTCACATAGCACCCGAAGACCAACAAAAGACCACGTTTACATGTCCCTATGGAACATTTGCTTATCGTCGTATGCCTTTTGGGCTGTGCAATGCACCCGCTACTTTTCAACGTTGCATGATGAGCATATTTTCTGACATGGTAGATAAGTTTCTTGAAATTTTCATGGATGATTTTTCTGTGTTTGGGTCTTCTTTTGATGAATGTTTGCATCACCTCACTTGTGTGCTGATTAGGTGCAAGGAAAAGAGTTTGGTTTTGAATTGGGAAAAATGTCATTTCATGGTTAACTCAGGCATTGTTTTAGGGCATATTATCTCGGAAAAAGGCATAGAAGTAGACAAAGCCAAGGTAGATCTCATTCAACACTTGCCTCAACCTCGTTTGGTGAGGGACATAAGATCATTTTTAGGCCATGCGGGTTTTTACCGCCGATTCATCAAAGACTTTAGTAAAATTTCAAGACCTTTGTGTAATATTCTTGCAAAAGATGTTGCATTTGTCTTTGATGATGCTTGTAAGGAAGCATGGGAGCAACTGAAGGCTCTCCTTACATCTGCCCCTATAGTCAGACCACCTGACTGGTCATTACCATTTGAGATTATGTGTGATGCGTCTGACTATGCTATAGGAGCTGTTTTGGGCCAGCGAGTAGACAAACTCCCTTATGTGATCTACTATGCTAGTAAAACACTTAATGATGCTCAACTAAATTATTCCACAACTGAGAAAGAGTTGCTAGCTGTTGTGTTTGCATTAGATAAGTTTAGATCTTATTTGATAGGGTCTAAGGTCATCATTTATTCTGATCATGCTGCATTGAGATATCTTTTGTCTAAAAAGATGCTAAGGCTCGTCTAATTCGATGGATACTCTTGTTACAAGAGTTTGACCTCGAAATTCGAGATAAGAAAGGGTCGAAAATGTTGTTGCTTGATCACTTGTCTAGGTTGAATGTTGAATCTGCGATGAATCATGCTAATTAGGGAATCATTCCCTGATGAGCAATTGATGCTTGTGTCTCAAAACGCCTTGGTTTGCGATATTGTGAACTACCTTGCTACTGAGGGTAGAATGCCCTTGCATTGGTCTAAACAAGACCGTTCTAAGTTCTTGGCTGAAGTTAAACATTTCCTTTGGGATGACCCATATTTGTTTAAGTACTTGCCAAGACCAAATCATTAGGAGATGTGTCCCCACTTCAACAAAGGGACGTCATTTCTTTCTGTCATGACCATGCATGTGGAGGCCACTTTAGTGCCAAGAAAACTCACTGCAAAGATCTTGCAAAGCGGTTTCTATTGGCAAACATTGTTTAAGGATAGCCATGCTTTTGTGTTGCTTGTGACCGATGCCGAAATTAGGAAGTATCTCTAAGAGAAACATGATGCCCTTACAACCCATTTTGATTGTTGAGCTATTTGATGTTTGGGGTATTGATTTCATGGGTCCATTTCCTAACTCGAAGGTAAGTTATACATTCTTGTTGTTGTTGATTATGTCTCTAAGTGGGTAGAGGCCATTGCATCTAAAACCAACGACCATAAAGTTGTTCTTTATTTTATTAAGGAAAACATTTTCTACCGTTTTTGGAACCCCTAGAGCGATAATCGGTGATGGAGGTAGTCATTTTTGCAATAGACCCTTTGAATCATTAGTGCGCAAGTATGGAATCACCCATAAGGTAGCAACACCTTACCATCCTCAAACCAAAGTGGCCAAGTAGAAGTTTCTAATAGGGAAATTAAGCATATCCTTGAGAAGACCTGTCAATCCTTCTAGGAAAGATTGGTCTTTGCGCTTAAACGATGCTTTGTGGGCCTATAGAACTGCATACAAGACTCCCATTGGGATGTCTCCTTATAGACTTGTGTACGGAAAAGCATGTCATCTACTTATTGAGTTAGAACACCGTGCATATTGGGCTGTAAAGAAGTTGAATTTTGATCTTGATAAAGTCGGTACCCATAGGAAACTTCAACTCAATGAGTTAGAAGAGTTGAGAAATGATGCATATGATAGTGCCAAAACGTACAAACAAAGAATGAAAGTGTTTCACGACAAGCGCATTCTCACGCAAGTCCTTCACACCAGTCGAAAGTTTTATTGTACAACACTTGTTTGCACTTGTTTCCGGGAAATCTACGTTCTCGATGGTCGGGACCATTCTTGGTACGTCTGCCTTTCCCCATGGAGCTGTAGAAGTTGAAAACCCAAAGCAACCAAGAACATTTTCAAGGTCAATGGTCGAGATCGAAACCATTTCTCGGAGCATCTTCCACCGAAGTTGAGACCGTCGACTTGGAAGACCCCATCTATGTGGACTGATCTAGTTCACTTGTGTACATACTTATGGACTAAAAATCCATCATCTTTCCCTTTTCTTTTTCTTTTTGCTTTTGCATAATTTTTTATGTGTGCTAACCAAACTTTTGTCTTACCCCTTGGGTGTTTGCTTTCAAAGCATTCATCCTCCTTTGGTTTAGCAACACTCTTGTACATCCTAATCTCTTCCCTTTTCTTTACTCAACATAGTTCTCTGGGTATGTGAATGTTTAAAATTTTATCATCTGTTGACACATTGAGGACAATGTTTGATTTAGGTTTGGGGGTGCATTTGCATGTAGAGTTTTTACTCTTTGTTTTTAGTCTTTGTTAAAAAAAAAAAAAAAAAAAACTCAAAAATTTTGCATAAAAACCTCCAACTTTTAGAGATTTTAGAGTCACTAGCATGCTTCTAGCTATGTTTACATAGAGAGTCTGACCGAAATAACAGAACTTGGAAGTACTGGAGAACGCAATCGGGTTTCTTAGTTGATTAGAGCGTTAAAGTTGGATTTAACCATACCGAAGGGCGAATTAGGTGATGTTTAGATATTCGGTAGTAGAATTGTGATCACCCATAGTGGAGACTACCCATTTTACATCAAGCGAGGCACCAACCTTCAGTTTTGTGACTTTCTAGAAAAGTCATTAGAGTGTGTGTCACCGTACATCAATTCCGGGTAGGAATGGTGAGCTACCCAACTTCGCACCACTTTCAAAGACTATTTTTGATCTCTTGAGTGCTAATTTCGTCAATCATGAGGGTGACGTTTAAAGATGAAAACTCCTTCTAAATATCGATTTGCGTTAGCATCACTCTCTCTCCTCTCAACAACATCAATAGATTCATAGAAACACATCATCGTCAACAAGCGGAGCACCATCGAATATTTGAAGAGAATTGAAATAGTCCAAGGTTTACATGCAACAAAGAAAAGAAAATAGGATGAGAATTAATGAAGTTTATAAAGTCAAAACAATACAAGTTGTGAAAATTTGAGTCTTATTGTTTTATTGTTATTTTAATTTTATGTTCTTGAAGAAAAAAAAAAATGTAGTTTATTTTTATGTCTAGTTACCACCAAGTTATTATTACCAACCAAAAAAAAAAAAAAAAAAAAAAAAATGTTTTTCAAGTTTTTGTGAAGTTCAGAAGTTCATCATAAAAATTTAAAGACCGAAAATTGAAGACGTTTCTATGAATGCTGTGAGAGTGATATTAATTGCCGATCGGGTGAGAAGGTAAGGGAGTACTCCCATCCTTGCTAATGGTTGATTTCCTTTCTTAGAGATCATCGAAAAGATTCTTTTTGTCCACACTTCGTGGAGTCTCCAGAAATTATTTCGGAAGGTTATCCTTCTTACCTACAACGTGTGCGGGATTTATCTCTTTATTCCCGCTGCACACATGAGAGACTAAAAAGCGATCTTTTGAGTGCAATTATCATAAAACCCTAATGGTGAAGGCAGAAGTCGAGGCTTATGATCACAATCGAATCCGAATTCTTTCATATGGTATGGTTATTTCTCGCTCAAGCACTTAAGGATGAGAATGCGTTCTTTGGTAGTTCTAACTTCGTGTTACTAGCATGCAGAAACTCTATGTCCTCATAGCTCCTTGGATGCTTGAGACTCTTTTACACTCTGAAGTTGGAGAAGATTTTGTGGGTACACCTCTGGTAAACCCTCACGAGACTACAACTCGTCCACTAGGGACACCTAGGGGTTTAAAGGCTTAGTGCATACGCTAAATGCATTCGAGAGACCCGCGATGTGGTATAGTTAGGATTTCCTAATTTCTGCTTTCACTTGAGGACAAGTTAAATTCAGGTTTGGGGGTATTTGATGAGTGCCAAATATTGCATATTTATACACCTTTTTATTGGCATTTAACTCATCTTTTGTGCTCGTAAATCGATATTATCCCAGTTCTCGTATTTTCTTTGTTTTCAAGAATAAATATTTGTACTAATTAATTTTGTGTTTTTAGGTAGTAAATAAAGCTCGGAGAAATTGAGGAGCCAAAGAGCGAAAAAATTGGAGACAAGCGTCTATGGAGCAGAAAGCCAAAGCCAAGCCGCAACGCGCATCAACAAGCAGCAACCCAACAAGGAAGACATGGGCTTGAGCTATCCAAGACCCGACCCGATCCGAACCCGATTCATTCCTTTCCGTGAAGATTTCATCCATCTTCATCCAACGCTCGCTCCATCCCTCTCATCGAAGATCGCTGCACCCGCTCAACACCAAAACAACCCGATTCTCCCTGAGCCGTTCAGATCTCGCCCATCCGCATCCAATGCTCGCTCCGTCCTTCCCATCAACACTCGATGTGCCTGCTTCACAACAAATCCACCTACACATATACCCTATCGACCAAAACCATTTTCTTCTCTATCTTCTCTTTCTTCCTCTCCCGCACCAAATTCGAGAAACCCATCCCCTTCACCTTCTTCTCCATACCAAATTTGCGAGCCATCACTACCACCTCCATCTCCCGACAAACTTCAACAACTCCATCACCACCTTCTCCGTCACCCTAGGTTCACCCATCTCCATCTTTAGCTTCTCCCATAACCTAGAAGCTAGGGTTGAGATGGTTGAATTTAGGGTTTTCTCGAACAACCCGCATGGTCGATTCAGAGACGAGACAAGGAAGGATAGAGGTTTGGGTCAGTGTGTAATTGTTATTTTGAAATGTTTGTGAGTTATAAATTGTGTTCTTGAGGTGAGAGAAAAGACAGTCTGTTTTAGGGTTTAGTTTTGAGTTTGCAATTTATTTTTTTAGCTTTATTATTTTGCATAATGTTCTAATCACCTCTCGCTAGGGTGTAGAACAAACCCTTAAGCCTATGTTAAGTTAATTCATGATTCATCTTATGTTCTTAATGTGTTTATTGTATTAGGTTATTTGCTAATTGTTGAGCAAATTAGCTTGTGATAGAGTGTACTGTAAGAAGACACTCTATACTAGGGGTTAATTAGTGAATGCAATTAACATAATCTCCAACTGAAACCTTCAAGGGAAGGATAAGAGCATAAGTAGAATTTGTTTACCTTAGTATAGGATTAAGTGGTGAGTTTAATCACCCTAGTGTCACAAAATCATCAGTTCCAACACTTTGTGCTTATCATTACCTTAGTTTAGAGTCACAGTCACCATTCCAACCTAGTCGTTTCGACAACAAACCATTACTCTGTCACTCTCTTGAAATCAGTTTAAGTAAAGCCTTGAGATCAACTCACATATACACCACTTCTCTGTGGGATCGACCTGTGCTTGCCCTTGCCTCCAATAGGCCTGTGCACTTGCAGTAGACATAGTCGTAGGCATCTTTGTAAGCCTACCAGTAGGTGAACCATCAAGAATAAACGCAAGAGATAGAGAAGAAGGCCAAATTCAACCACCAATTCAACCAGCACCGAATAGAGTAATAGATTATGATAGGGTGAGTGTGCATACATGGAGATCAGATTCTATGGAAGAAAGAGAAGAAGTGCAACAATTGATAAATAATGGACAAGAGGAGAGAAATCGAGAAGAGATGGGAGAAACAATTCATAGAAATGAAGAAATCGCAGCATTAGAAGCGTTGAGGCAAACAATACATGAAGAAAGGCGATTAGAAGCGGAAGAACGTGCAAATTTAACAAGGCAAAAACATGAGTTAAGAATGGAAAATATGAGGTTGCAGAATAGAAGGTCGAGAAGTAATACCAGGTCAAGATCAGGATCGGTTAGAGAAGATATGAGGAGAACATTACCTGTGGAAAATATTAATGAAGACAATCTAGAAAGAGAGCCAAATCCGGTGAAGGATGCTTTGCGAAGAAGAGAAGTGGTGTGTATTCCACGTCCTGAAATTCTACAGAATGGTCAAAATGACGGAAATCAAGAAAATAGGCAGCTTCAAGTGCAGAATAATCCAATTGGTGAAGAAAATCAGGAAGAAGGAAGAAGAATACTGCATGGGAGAGAAACACGGATGAAACAAAAGGAGATTGAAGATGACATCGAAAAACATTATATTGAACAAGCGCGTTTAGCTTGCGAAAGGGAAAGATTAAGAGTAGAAATGGAAGAACGGGAATTGGAGGAAGCAATTCGGCAGAACAATCATGACAATCGAGAAAGAAGGCGCGAGCAAAATCGCAACAATGGAAATATCAATGAAGAATATGATAGAATACAAAGGAGAACTATAGACAACCAAGAAGAGAAAATGATAGATATAATGGTGTGCGAATTCGTGAACGAGATGAAGGAGAAAGTCGCAGAGAAGAGAAGAAGATGAAAAAATCAAAGTGATGAACAAGAAAATCAAATGTAGACATGAACGAAGGGGAGGAGGAGAGAGAGAGAGAACTAAAAAGACCAATAAATTCGAATCTCGATGTAAATGAACAAATCTTGAGAGAGTTGGCGGGGCAGAGATGAGAGGAATGTTGAACAATAGAAGGGGAGGAGGAAGAAGACAATTGGATGAGGCCATCGAAGAGGCTGCGAAACCCCCTTTACACTAGAGGTGGTTAGGAGGAATACCCCCAAAGTGCAATTTACCCGCATTAACCAAAGATTTTTGATGGAACAACTTGTGCAATACAACACATCAAAGCGTATGTGATATGTATGCTACAATGGGAAAATCATGATGCCATATTGTGCAAATATTTTGCATCAAGTTTAACAGAGAAGCACCGAAATGGTTTGAGGGTTTACCAAGAAACACAATCACGTCATTCAACCATTTACAAGCTATATTCTTAGGGGCATATATAAGTAACAACTCCTCGCGACCAGAATTGAAGATGTATTTGGGCTGAAACAAAGAGTTGGCGAAAGTTTGAGACACTTAACTCAATCATGAATGTCTTTAAGATATTCCTATTAGTAGACAATTATGTGAAAAACGTGAGATGGAAGACAATGTGTAGCGAAATGGCTGGACGAGTGGATGAAAGATATCTCATTCTATCATTCATAAACGCTTGTTATATATTCAAATTTTAAGTCCAATACAATTGACCACTGTGATAATGTCTCAAACTCGAGTTATATATTGCTCTAGAGGAAAGGAAAAATGAGATGGAATCATACCCGATTCTGTACAAGTTCAAATACAAAGCTTATTACCCAAATTGATAAACACAAGATCCTAGATTCTGAGAACTTCGCAAGGGCAATAAGAAAGGATAATAGATGATGGACAGCCAAAGATAGTAGCTATGGGAAGCCGTGATCGGAAAATTTGAAAGGAAAGGAACTACTACAACCGTACCGGTAATAACAAAATTCAAAGACTTGATCATCCGCAAGAAACTTATGGAGGTCGAAGGCGAATTATCATGGAGGGCAGCGAAGTCACGAGAGTAGTATGGGAGGAAATCAAAATGCCACTACTAAATACTAGTGTGGAAAAAATATGGGAAGCTATACTCTTGATGGAAAACATACCTGCACCATGGAACATGGGGAATGAGCCGCCACAAGGTGATAGAAGTCACGAGTTCTGTTCTTACCACCGCTTTCATGGACACCTAACAAATGATTGCAAAATATAAAAGAATCATCCTCGAGAATGATTGACCAAGGAAAGCTGAATCATTTTCTAAAAAGTGAAGAGAAGGTTCAACCGTTACCACCACCGCCAGAAATGCACAGGACAAACTCAGCAAAGGGGAAAGAAACATTCGTAATAGAAGTTGGAGCAAAAGCTAAAAATTTATTTTACAACTCCATTGTACATTCTTACCGAACAATTGAAGATTTTCATGATAAAGTTCTCAGTAGGGTTTTTGCGAGGGATGCTGATAATAAAGAAGTGATAAACATCGCGAAGACATCGCAGTTAAAAGAATGGCAAATGCAGATTATTTCGTTCACCGCGAAGAGATTCCTCAAGGCAGAGAGACGCATGATAGCCCATTGGTCGTAAAATTGGAAATTAATCCAAAACTTGTAGATGGCGAAGATGATGAAGCAGAAAATTCCTGGGCAATTGATAGGTGTAGAATACACCGTATTTAATATCTAGTATTTATGCTTTCTTTGCGAGTTTTCTTGTAAATTATGTATCTTATGTGTGCTTTTGAGTTTATTAGGTGCAATGGAGTCATTTGGAG
Source organism: Papaver armeniacum (assembly GCA_023531295.1). Lineage (NCBI taxonomy): Eukaryota > Viridiplantae > Streptophyta > Magnoliopsida > Ranunculales > Papaveraceae > Papaver > Papaver armeniacum. Next base: position 1,153,783 of record JAJJWW010005914.1, on the reverse strand, counting down.
CAATAAGACCAATTGGAACTCGTTCAAATGCAATATTTCTACTTTTCATTGTGTAGAGGACGAGAAGATGAAGACAATGGCGAAAGAACGGAGTCATTCGGAGTTCGTATGAAGAAGTTATGTAGTTGTATGGGTTTGATCTACGGACGAACTTGCTTTGCATGAAAGATGGACTTAAGTAGTCATTTGTGACGCTGATGACGGGTACAACTGTTGGACTCGAATAACGTTGGTTTGAGTCTTCTGACCGAGAAATCAGTCGAGAAAATATGGAGTGGCTAGCCTAAAACTCAAGTCTGCCATGGAAGATATGAAGGCAGTTGGATGACGAGCTCGTGTTGAACTTGGGCTGATGGCAGTCACAATGTGTTGAAGTGAGTTAAATGGGCTGTGTTCTATCCAGTTGACGCAAGCCCATATTCATGCCTTGGCGACTTGCGTACACACCAACTTGTCGTGGCTCACTTTGAGCATACCTTGGCCGTGACTTGGGAATTTGGCCAGAGTTTGGCAAGTTACTTCGTCCGGGATTTGATGCACGGGACACAGTTTTAAGGAGGTGCACTTTCCTATTTTTATTAGGTTTCCTAGTTTCTTCAAGAGGAGGTTACAAAACTCTATATATAGAGAAGCCTAGGCACAATTTAGAGGAGATATCTATTATCTTTTAATCTTTTAAGATAGCTTTTATTCTCATTCTTTGCCTCTACTTTATTCTAGGGTTTAGAACCATGAAGTCTTTTCTTTTTCTTCTTGTTATGAACTCCATGAATATGAGCTAGAGTTTTATTATTGGTTATGGAATAAGTTGGATTTCCACACATGGGTTTTTAATTCAATAAATTAGTTTTCTCTCATATTATCGTTTATGCTTCACCATGAATATTGTTACATGATTTGAATGCTTGTTTAGTCGAGTCGCGAATCGATTGAGTTTGTTTTCATCTCTATTGCTAGATTAGGGTTATTATACGCAAAAGTGATAATTCCGGATTGCAAGTAGCATAAATATGATTATAGTTTGTAGTGAAATATTTTTATGATCATATGTGAACCATAACCTTTGTTAAATCGGATTAGTGCGTTTTCCACGTTCGATTGCTTTGATTGGCCTGATTTCATAGAACTTAACGCATCTAGGGAATTAAACTTGATTAGTGCTTTTACACGTTAGGTTGTTCCTTTAGGTAGAATTCATATTCGCATCTTTTAATGTGTTTGTTGATGATATGAGGAGATTAGCGGGATATTCTTGCGATCAAGGTATTCTAGGGTCTTTGATAAAAGTTGAGATTAAAATATCAATTCTAGTTATTGAGGTGAAACCATGTTTGTGAATGAAAACGAAATCCTTGACCAATACTTTCTTATCCTTGAATCTATTTGTTTACTTTTGTTTATTTGCTTTTAGTTTATTTTACTCTCATAAAAATCGAAAAAACACCCGGTAATTTATATAGGAAACCACAACAATTTGACAACCTAGACCTCTCTGGGGGATCGATCCTTTCTTGCCCTTGCTATATTTATATTTTGAGTAGTAAGAAAGTGTAATTTATTTTTGACGCTTACGACCGCGATCAAATTTTGGCGCCGCGTTTCTTGGGGAGGCAGCGGTTGTTAATTGTTTTTGGTTTCTTATTTTTGTATTTAGTTTTTGTTTTTTTTTTTCTTATTTTCTGGGTTTTAACCTTGGTTTGATAATTATTTCAGGTGCTTATTTCTATGGAAGGAGCATATTGGAGCAATCAATATGGGTTTCAACCTCAACAATACGAAAACTACCAATTCCATGGATATAATCAAAACCAATTCATTGGTTATGACCAATATTCCATGGAACCTTATGGTTTTCCTCAACAACCTTATGGCGAGTATGTGTGTGAACAACCACAAGGATGGGAGGATTCTTATGCTTGTGAACAAAAAGTCTCTAATTTTATAGATCAAGTTTCCAACTTTTTACAAGAGGAATTTAAAAAAGCTAAAGAGACTACAAACGATCAACTCCAAGAACTTCGTGAAGGTATGACTATCTTGCGAAGAGGCATTGATCAATACAAGGAAGATATGGATAATTCTTATGTGCATATGGTTTGTGATGAATATTTGATTGATGCTAATGTTGAAAAAGGCCAATCCTTGGGCACTTTCGTTGATAATTGTGTAGTTAACTCAACTCTTGATCTTAATAATGATCATTCACCTATTCAAAAGGATGAGTTAGAGATTAACAACACTAAATTCAGCGAGGAACAATCTTATGTTGACTATGATAGTGACGGTGATTATGATACATTGCTTGAAACAACTCATGGTGACATCTCCGAGGAGTCTTTTTGGGATCAAGATGAAGACGAAGAGGACTATGTCGACACTTGTGTAGATTACTCAAGCATTGATCTTAATAATGATCAAGAGCCTATTCAAAGGGTGGAGCTTGAGGATGATGCATTTTCGAGTGTTCTAGAAAAGTTTCTTATAATAAAATTTGGATCCGCGAAAGATTATGTGCCTTACAACAAAGAGGAATATGTTGAGAATGAGACCGGTATGACCAATATTGTGGAAGACCCAATTGAGCTTGCAAAGGATTGTAATGATGATGTCTATGTCGACACTTTGGTTACGGCAGAAACGGACGAAGAATGGTTGCAAGGTTTGATAGAGGACCATGATATACAAGAGGTGAATAATTCACTTGAGTTTTTCAAGGATGAAGAGGATTCCGTAATACAAGAGATTGTGAAAGGTTTATCTAACCCTTTGCCTATTATTTCTTCTCCTTTACCTCTTATTGGTTTGAATGTATGTGCTTCGAGAATATTGTTGAATAACTTTGTTTCTCGTTTTCCGCCATTAGAGATACTTGATTCTCATACTATGCAGGTTATGGAACAAGAAACCGTGGAAGTACCCGACGTCTATATTCTTCATACACTTCCAAGTGTGGACAAGAATAAGTGTGGGGGACGCTTTTATCGGTTCATAGCTTCACTTTTGCTTTATATTACTAATATTTGTGTGAAGCTAGTGTTTGCAAAACAGGTTCTATGGAAGGATCCCCAACTTTTCCGATTGTTAGTATATGGGGAATAAATCTCACAAGAAGCTAAGTCGGGCCATCGACTTTAAAACAAGCGCTAAGTGGGAGGCAACCCACCAGTTTTGTATATTTATCCTTATCTTTTTATTTTTATGCATTTGCTTTTATCTTTATTTTCTTGTTTTTGCATATCATTTGCGGAATTTCCCACCTTGAACTCTCTTTGGAAGATTCAATTTTACATTGAGGACAATGTAAAGTTTAAGTGTGGGGGAGCATTTATATGTTTTAGTTTGTTTTATGTATAAATAAAAAAAAATCAGAAAAATAGAAAAAAAAACCAAGAAAAAAATTTGTGCTTTTTGAACTCCGAAATCTAGAAACTTGTGCCTTTAGGATGACACCATTAGTGGATGGAACCATTTTGGATGCAGGAGTTGAGGAACCAATTAACTAAAAGGGAAGAATATAGCTCAGAAATCACAAATTAACATGATAGTTGTTACCATATCTCGGAATATCACCATATCACATTCTATTTTTATTTTTCCATATTTATCTATTGTTCTCTAAGTGCTTTGGTGGGTCACTAAAAATCGACGTGTTATTACTGCTAGGATGAAATAGAGTGATTGAGTTACTAGAAAAAGAGAAAAAAATTGAACAAGAAAAGAAAAAAAAATGAAAAAATATATGAAAAGAAAAAAAAAAGGACCGATCAATTAGACCAAAACGGAATAAAGAATGACACTTGGGAATAGCAGTATGTGTGAAACGTAGTCCCTGTCTCCGTCGCCTAAACAAGCGTGGAATGCAGGATCCAAGGCAACTATCATATACGTGTTGACAAGGAAGCATGCGCTTGGATCCATTAGATCTAATCATGCCGTCTAAAAAAAAAAAAAAGAGAAATTGGATCCAGTTTGATCCAATCTTAAAAAAAAAAAAAAATTATTATTGTGTTGAATAAAGTCACTCTTGGTTCCCTTGTATATGCCAATTGATTTGATGTAGCATTCAAGACCAAGTAGCTCAATCCAATATGATTAGGTTCATCTTAGCAAAGACCTTCGACAGAGATATGGGAAACATCGAACACTTGTGAATATTCGCCAACATCTACATCTATATCCATCTTCTTAATCTTTTCATTGTGATTGTGGTTTGTTAGTTTCCGAGTATTGTGGCTTGTTCAACTATCTAATTAGAGTTTATTTACTAATAATTGAATTGAATTTGCAAGGTACCTCCTCCTGTAGTCATTTTGGATTCGTTCATTGATTTGTCACAAATAGACGGAGTTGGAAATATAGGTTTTGTGGGTATATCTCTAGTAAACCCTCACGAGACTATAACTCGTCCACTAGGGACACCTAGTGGTTTAAAGGCTTGTTATTTATGCTAAAAGTGACCGTAGCCTCGACGACACGGAGTTGTATGTATGTTTTAGAATAAGTTTTGTTTGATTTGCTCGAGGACTAGCAAAGTCTAAGTGTGGGGGAATTTGATAGGTGTAGAATACACCGTATTTAATATCTAGTATTTATGCTTTCTTTGCGAGTTTTCTTGTAAATTATGTATCTTATGTGTGCTTTTGAGTTTATTAGGTGCAATGGAGTCATTTGGAGCAATAAGACCAATTGGAACTCGTTCAAATGCAAGATTTCTACTTTTCATTGTGTAGAGGACGAGAAGATGAAGACAATGGCGAAAGAACGGAGTCATTCGGAGTTCGTATGAAGAAGTTATGGGCAAAAGAAGAACTCGAAAGACTAAAAGGGCAAAATGGTCATTTTATAGGCCAAGTGCTATTGCCACCCCACCGTACGTTACGGGGCAGTCATTCTGTTAAGGGGTGGCTTGTCTAAGAGGGACTGCTAAAGGGAGTCTGGTCCTTTACTTGGGGGAAGCCAGAATTCAAATAGTGTTAAGTACAGCCGGCCTATTTACTCAGGGCCACCGTCTTCTCCCATGCAGACTCGACAGAACTGAGCTTGGTCGAGTTTCACGACCAGCTCCGGGTATTACAAGGCGAGGAAGTACACGAGCAGCGAATGGTTATGGTGCTGATGATGAACTGTGAAGAGATGCTCGAGATGAGAACAGGAGATGATGAAGTTGGCAGTGATGATGCTGCCGATATCGATAGAACTAAATGGAAGAAGAACTCGAGTTTGATGGCAGCTGCTAATACCATTGATGGTGCGCTCGAGAACAAAACAGGGAAAGCCATGGCTGTCATTTGTTGGATGCTGATGGCAGTAACGATAGTGGTAGCTGAGAATCAGGTAGTGATGATATATCGGCCATGAAGTTAATGGTGATGGCTGCTGGTGCTGTCGATCGATGGTAGCTGAGTTTTTGCCAATTCGAAAGATGTTTGGTACAAGTTGGCTACGAGAATTGATGTGAATCGAGTAGCGACGAGAGAGACCGTGATTGAGCTTGTGTTCGATTAATGAAGCTGCAGTCAGTGATGATGATGGCAGGGACGAGTGAGAGATGGAGTTAGAAGATGTCATGGTGATCGACAGAAGATAAAGAGAAGTGGGAAGGATGGCTCGACTTTGGGTTTAGATTGAATGTGGTATTACAGGTCGAGTCTTGGCAGGCAGTTAACGAACGGGTTTTGTTGGTTCGAACTGAAGCTCGATGGAACTACGGACGGAAGGACTTAACGAATGGAGTACGAGAAGGCCGAGTCTGAGAATGGAGAGAAAAGTGAGTCGCGGTTGCTGCCATACCATCGTTGGATGTGACTGGAGTGAGATGCAGTTGAAGCACTTGGGTGATGAAAGCTCGAGTTTGGTGGACTGTTGGCAGGGAGATGATGAGACTGTTGCCGTTGTCACGGCAATGAACTGGTGGCTGTTGCTGCCATGAGAAGATGGACTTAAGGACTGGTGGTTTGTGGTGACGAGTCGAAGGTCGAGTCCGAGAAGAAGATGATATGTAGTTGTATGGGTTTGATCTACGGACGAACTTGCTTGCTGTTAGCTGTGACGCTGATGACGGGTACAACTGTTGGACTCGAATAACGTTGGTTTGAGTCTTCTGACCGAGAAATCAGTCGAGAAAATATGGAGTGGCTAGCCTAAAACTCAAGTCTGCCATGGAAGATATGAAGGCGGTTGGATGACGAGCTCGTGTTGAACTTGGGCTGATGGCAGTCACAATGTGTTGAAGTGAGTTAAATGGGCTGTGTTCTATCCAGTTGACGCAAGCCCATATTCATGCCTTGGCGACTTGCGTACACACCAACTTGTCGTGGCTCACTTTGAGCATACCTTGGCCGTGACTTGGGAATTTGGCCAGAGTTTGGCAAGTTACTTCGTCCGGGATTTGATGCACGGGACACAGTTTTAAGGAGGTGCACTTTCCTATTTTTATTAGGTTTCCTAGTTTCTTCAAGAGGAGGTTACAAAACTCTATATATAGAGAAGCCTAGGCACAATTTAGAGGAGATATCTATTATCTTTTAATCTTTTAAGATAGCTTTTATTCTCATTCTTTGCCTCTACTTTATTCTAGGGTTTAGAACCATGAAGTCTTTTCTTTTTCTTCTTGTTATGAACTCCATGAATATGAGCTAGAGTTTTATTATTGGTTATGGAATAAGTTGGATTTCCACACGTGGGTTTTTAATTCAATAAATTAGTTTTCTCTCATATTATCGTTTATGCTTCACCATGAATATTGTTACATGATTTGAATGCTTGTTTAGTCGAGTCGCGAATCGATTGAGTTTGTTTTCATCTCTATTGCTAGATTAGGGTTATTATACGCAAAAGTGATAATTCCGGATTGCAAGTAGCATAAATATGATTATAGTTTGTAGTGATATATTCTTATGATCATATGTGAACCATAACCTTTGTTAAATCGGATTAGTGCGTTTTCCACGTTCGATTGCTTTGATTGGCCTGATTTCATAGAACTTAACGCATCTAGGGAATTAAACTTGATTAGTGCTTTTACACGTTAGGTTGTTCCTTTAGGTAGAATTCATATTCGCATCTTTTAATGTGTTTGTTGATGATATGAGGAGATTAGCGGGATATTCTTGCAATCAAGGTATTCTAGGGTCTTTGATAAAAGTTGAGATTAAAATATCAATTCTAGTTATTGAGGTGAAACCATGTTTGTGAATGAAAACGAAATCCTTGACCAATACTTTCTTATCCTTGAATCTATTTGTTTACTTTTGTTTATTTGCTTTTAGTTTATTTTACTCTCATAAAAATCAGAAAACACCCGGTAATTTATATAGGAAACCACAACAATTTGACAACCTAGACCTCTCTGTGGGATCGATCCTTTCTTGCCCTTGCTATATTTATATTTTGAGTAGTAAGAAAGTGTAATTTATTTTTGACGCTTACGACCGCGATCAGCAATCAATAGAATCTTAATTGATACAAGGAGCTCAGTAAACATCCTTTTTTACCATACTTACAAGACTATGGGTGGGAAGGATGAAGATTTGATACCTTCGACATATAAAATATATGGTTTCAATGGCACAACGAATAAACCTAAAGGAGAAGTTCATATGAGAATACCCTTGCAAGGATTATCAACTGAAGTTTTGTTCTGTGTAGTCGATGTGGAATCCCCTTATAATGCATTGATCGGACGGCCATGGTTGCATGAAATTCTGGGTGTAGCGTCGGCTTATCATCAGTGTATAAAGTTTCCTCATCCTAGCGGTGTTGGAGTTATAAAGGGAGACTGGATGGAAGGACAAAAATGCTATGATATTGATGTGGAGAGTTGTGAGGAAAGAGCTGCAAAAAGGAAGGGCTGAAAGCAAAATATAAAAGATGAACAAAGAAGAGAAAGGTTGATGGTGGATACCATAGATACAAGAGGCGAAGAAACATTGCGAAGCAAGTGCATGAAAATAGTTGAAAATTATGATGGAAAGGAACCATTAAGAGGTTTGAATGGTGCAGAGGCAGAGAGCAGCAGGAGCAAAAAGTGTAAGAAATGAATAATCATTATTATCAAAATGAATGACAAAGGCATATCAAGAGTAGGAGGAAGAAATAATAATTGAAGCAGAAATGTGCGAGAATCTCGCCATCAAGAATGTATGAAAATTTGATTGAATAATTGAAATGAGATTACAATACACAAAGCAAGATTGTGCGATAGCTTCGCAAACAAAATAACAAGAGAAAACCAAAAATGAATGATTGAATGAATTAACAAAAATGAAAGAGTGAGTGAATGGGACGAACCTTTATGGCGTACACCCTAGTTCGTGAATGATATTTCGCAAGAGGCAAAATGTAAGACCTAAAGTGCGTCATATAAGGGGTATCTCTTGACATGGCTCGGGGAAAAGGTTACACCGCCCCGGAACTGAGTCATGAAAATTTGGGGCCCATGAAAGCCTATCCTGGAGAGAGATACCTTGGATTTCCAACTATATATATAAGGTTATACCCTAGTTGGACGCCCGAGGGTCTCTTCCAAGGAGTCGATGTATGCTCAAGGCGCCGAGGTACACGGTTGAGCCAAGAGTGCCTGGGACATTTGAAGTGTCTCGGCCATTCTTGGCAAGTCTTGGCACATCTTTGCACTCGGCCCGAAGAAAACTCCACTTAGGGTGCAGTCTCGTAACCATAAGCCATATACGTATAAGGGATAAGAGGCTGCGAAAACAACTGGTTGTTGTTAAGACCGGATGGGAGGAGCTAGTCTTGTATGGCCGATGTACGCCTCCTTGAAGGGGCAACCTGGGAGATGATAAGGGCGGCACCCTCCATTAGGGAGCTGAAAAGTGTCAAAAGACGGCAATGTCATGGGGCTTTAAGTTCGCAAGAATTTTTAGGCCTGTCATATTTTCGCAACATAAACATCCTGTAGAGACAAAAAATACTAAGAAACTGATAAGACAAGATCAATGGGTCGTTACATGAAAGTGTAACGACGTCCTGCGATTTTGTCGCAAGACGTCAATGTCATGGGACTTTATGTTCGCAAGAATATTTAGACCTATCATATTGATGCAAAATGAGGGGTGGCAAAATAAGACCTTTAACTAGGAAGGCAAAATAAGACCACACAAAAACAAGGATAAGACAAGATCAATGGGTCATTACATGAAAGTGTAACGACGTCCTGCGATTTTGTCGACAAGAAATTAAAAAGAATTTCAACATAAATGATGATAAGATAACACAAGAAATTGAGTAAGCAAACAAGCTTTCGAATACGATTATATTTCTTCATTTATTTGTGGAGAATCAGCAACAACAGTTGCGAAATTAAGAAGTATCATTACTTAAAGATTATCGACTTAATTTCTCTCATGTGAAAATAAATAACAGAGGCAAGTATGGGAATGATTAGAATAAAAACTTGTTATTTATTTTCATATGATAGATTTACAGTAAGAGATTACAAAATGGAAGGTTAGAAGGATAAATGTACAAGTATCACAAGAAGAGAAAGGAAAATGGAACAATCTAGCAACTTATTATTCTTCATCAGATTCTTTATCAGATTTCTCTTCTTCGCTTACATCACTATCAGAGACATCTGAGCAAGGCATATTTTCAGGAATTTCATCGAGAAGACAAGGATATGAAGAAAGAGGAATGTTGTGGTCATTGCAAATTTTTTCAATAGTTTGATTGCGAAAACGAACAACATCATTATTGAAATTCGCCACAGTAGTTTGTAGTTGCTTCTTCATCTTAGAATATTTGTCATTGCGAAGAGAGAAGTCTTTTGCAAGTTGTGCTTTCTCAGATTCAAGTTCCTTGATTCTAGTTTGAAACCTCTTCTCAGATTCTGCGAACAAATGACAATGAGTTAGCAGCTTAATAACAGTTTCATAAAAAAGAAGCGGAAAAATAATGAAGAACAGTAAACAACCTTCTCTGTCAGAAATCATATCTTTAACCAAGGCAGTATGCTCAGCATGAAGACTGACGCTAACACCTAAGTTATTTCTGGCGTTATCTAGAACCTTCGCAGCCCAAGCGAATTCATCATCATTATTTATGACCAGAAGTGAACGAATTTGATTTTATCGCTCATTAAGTATGGCATTTTGGCGAAGGGATTCATCTCGTTCAATCTGGACTTCAAGAATAGTTTTTTTGGAATTTCGCTAATGCTTGAGCCCCTTGATTAGCAATGCGATCCTTATCATCTATAAGGCTGCTAATTTTCTTCCTTAGAATATTATTATTCTCCTGAGAGCTAAGATAAAAACGTTTAAATCGGTTGGCTAAACCTAAACTAGATCTATGTTCAATTTCTAAAAGATGAAATTTGGTTCTAAAGTTCATTTAATGAGAGAGAATTAGTCTTGTTTGAAGAACTACTTAAAGATTCATTGAGATGAGCGAGAAGAGCATCATCATCCATAGGTTCGGGGAATGAATGGAGAAGGATGGCTTCAATCGAAAAGATTATAAATGTCTGCGAAAATGATAAGTCAGGCAAAGAAAAATAAATGGCAAAGTAGAAATGGAGAAAAAAGGAGGGTGTTATACCATAAAGTTGCTGATTAATACTTTGTAGTGTAGATATTTTGTCCTTTTGGGAAGAAGACTCAACTTCCAACTGTTGAATTTTTTCATCCTTCTTGCGAGATGTCGCAACTTCAATTTCTAGTTCTTTGATCTTCTCTTTAAGTTGAAGATTTTTCTTTTCAAGATTGTTGCGTCTTTTCTCGAGGTCTGAGGCAACAACAAAGGAAGCTCTCCCAGACTATAAAGAAAGGTAAAGAAATTGTTAAGATAAGGTTTATAATCGAAATTACGAGAAAATAAAGAAATATGAACATACCAAAGCACCGAGTGCATTTAAGAAACTGGAGTCATTGTTCGGGAAACCCCGCGAAAAAGAATCATTATCCACTAGCAGGGAGCATCGCAAATATTAGCGAGAGCTTCGCAAGTAGCGAGATAAATGATCATCTCCCAATCCTTGCATAGAATCGGAGAAGACACTAGACAATTGCGCCATAGCAGATTCGACCGAATGATTCTCCTTTGCGTAAGAAGTATCAACCTCATTTTCATCTTCGTCAGAATTCTCATTTGGTTTGGGAACTAGAACGAGAAGAGGGATGGATTTTCCGTTTTTTAGAAGATGGAGCAGAAGATTTATCCTTGCGAAGAGTGATTTTATTCTTGCCTTTAACCTTCGCAGCTTCGGGAATGTCAATTTCTTCAACCCCAACCTTCGCACACGAATGAAGATAAGAAACAGAGGCAACAATATTGTTAAAAATAACAAAAGAAAGTATTTCTTACTTCATCCGTGATTGATCGGAGTATCGCCAGAGTACTCGCCTTTGGACGTCTTCTATAACTCTTTTTCAATTTGATAATCTGAAAATTTTGCATGCCTAGTAAATATAAGAGGAAGGAAATATCATAAAGCAAACCTGAAATAGGAAATATACCTCTTTTTCCTTCTCGGGCCACTTAAATTCCCAAGGACGATAGTCTGCGAGATTCGCAGGGAGTGTATGAGAACCTGCAATATAAGGTCCGCTCAAAAATAGAGGAACAACCCACCACTTCTCATCTTTGGAGTACCGAGGAACATTATTTTTGCCCGAGTGCCAGTCAATATCTTGCATAAGCAGCTTATCACTGGGAATATTATATTTTCTCTTCAATCGAGCACCCCAGCGAGATTTATCATTTCTCATATTTATTACTTCATAATTTTCAAAAAGTTTTCTACCGTATACTTCTCAAATGACTATTTTTAAACTTGCGAATCTAGGATCTTTGACATCGTCAGGATATAAAGATCCCTTACCAGCGCCACGGTTGGCGAATTCAAGCATTAGACGGATGCAATCACCGCTTAATTGATAAATAGCTCGCGAGAATTTCTCATGAGCAAGAATTTCATAGAATAAAGGCATCTCGGGATTGTAGAGAGGAATGGGAAGGCCTGCGAGGATTTGACATAGCGAGATTATGATTTTCTGATCATCACACTGATGATCAGAAAACAACTTTGCAGAAAGTATAGATGAAGATTCTTGATCAGGAATGGTTGATAGGATGAAGCCCTTCTCTTGTAAATTCTTTTGAGCTTCATTAAAAAGGGGTTTATATATATGACCAAGTGAAGCCATTTTTAGAGTATGGGAATGATTATAGAATTGAAGATCAAGAGAAAGAAAGAAGGGAAGATTTACAAGACGAGAAGTTGCGGATTGCGGAGGAAGAGAGTTGAAGAAAAGTTGCAGAGGGAAAATAAAAGAGAAGAAGAGAAGGGTGAGAAAACTATATATAGAGAGAAGAATCCTCGAGAAAACAAATGCATTTAATGCGAGATGGGACATGAATGGTCAAGAATAAACGGTTGAAAAAGACGTGTCAAGAAAAGAGTGGAAGAAGAAACATCTGTAATAAATTCCGTGTAAAAGTACGGGAATGAAACAGATGAAGATGAGTAGTTGCGGCATTTCAAAATGTTGTTTCTCATGACATTCTCTCCTTCGCAGAGAAGACATGAGAAGAGGCAAGATGTAAGATCAGAATATCGCGACATCAATATTTCGCGAGACTAATAAATGACGACATTGCGAGGGAGTCGCAGGGAAGTAAAATAAATGACGCAATGAATGACGACAGCCAGAACATGAGGAAGATATGAAAATATGGCAAAGTTTAAGAGTGTCGCGAGAATTAATACATGTACGCTTGCGATATTTCTCAAGCCATTCCCGAAAATAAAGGACAGCTTAGCTGTCATCCACTGTGTACTACCCTATATAAAGGGTTGAGTAAGTCTGTTGATGGGAGAGTTCTTTTTGAATTGTTAAGCAAGTCATTAAGAGAGAGAAAGTTTTAGAGTGATTGTAATTCTATAACTCATTTCTATTTCATGTTGTAAAGATTCAAGTATTTCATCAATAGGAATCATAATCATTCATCTTAAAATGACTTAATTGCGTATATTCTAGTGAGGGGTGTAGTGTAGGATTTCCTGCAACTACAAGAAATTTTGTTAACGAGGAAGCCGCAAATGCAGAAAAACCCCGGGACTTAGTCCAGATTTGAACACCACACTGTATTAAGCCGCTACAGACACTAGCCTGCTCCAAGTTAACTTCAGACTGGAATGTAGTTGAGCCCTAACCAATCTCACATTGATCAAGGTATAGTTGCGCTCCTTACGTCTCTGAATCCCAGCAGGACTCTACGCACTTGATTCCCTTAGATGATCTCACCCACAACCAAGAGTTGTTATGACCCAAAGTCGAAGACTTGATAAACAAATCTGTCTCACACAAAAAAGTCTATTGGAATAGATAAATCTGTCTCCCACAAAAATACCTACGAGTTTTGTTCTGTATTTTGATAAATCAATGTGAACATGAACTAATTGATATACCAGACTTATATTCCCGAAGAACAGCCTAGAAATATCAGTCACTTCACAATAATCTTAATCGTATGGTAGCGAAACAAGATATTGTGGAATCACAAACGATGAGACGAAGATGTTTGTGATAACTTTTTATCTTGCCTATCGTAGAATAAATCTCGAGCCAATCTTAAAGAAGATATTACTCAAACATGATAGAAGATGCAAGATCAGATCACGTAACTACAGAGAAAATAGTTGGGTCCGGCTTCACAATCCCAATGAAGTCTTTAAGTCGTTAACTTACAGGGTCTCGTGAAAAACCTAAGGTTGAAGGAGAATCGACTCTAGCTAATATAACTAGTATCACAAAGGAGGTGTGGGGATTAGGTTTCCCAGTTGCTAGAGTTCTCCTTTATATAGTTTTCAAATCAGGGTTTGCAATCTAAGTTACCTTGGTAATAAAGCATTCAATATTCACTGTTAGATGAAAACCTGATTAGACTCAAGCTAATATCTTTCAACCTTTAGATCGAACTTAGCTTGTTATACACAAATGAAATGTACCTTCATTTAGGTTTATGTATCCGTACCTAAATGTGTACACCATGTTGGCTCAACCGTAGTTAACCGAGGTTAGCTATAAGAGTTGTTACGACCCAAAGTCGAACACTTGATAAACAAATTTGTCTCACATAAAAAAGTCTATTATATAGATAAATCTGTCTCCCACAGATAAACATATATGAGTTTTATTCCGTCTTTTGATAAATCAAGGTGAACAGGAACCAATTGATATACCAGACTTATATTCCCGAAGAACATCCTAGAAATATCAATCACCTCACAATAATATTAATCGTATGGTAGCGAAACAAGATATTGTGGAATCACAAACGATGAGACGAAGATGGTTGTCACTAGTTTTTATCTTTCCTATCGGAGATTAAATCTCGAGCCAATCTTAGAGAAGATACTACTCAATACGATAGAAACAACAAGATCAGATCACGCAAATATAAAGAAAATAGTTGGGTCTGGCTTCACAATCCTAATGAAGTCTTTAAGTCGTTAACCTATAGGGTTTCATGAAGAACCTAAGATTAAAAGAGAATCGACTCTAGTCGCAACTAGTATCACACCGAAGGTGTGGGGATTAGGTTTCCCAGTTGCTAGAGTTCTCCTTTATATAGTCTTCAAATCAGGGTTTGCAATCAATGTTACCCTGGTAACAAAGCATTCAATATTCACCGTTAGATGAAAACCTGATTAGACTCAAGCTAATATCTTTTAACCGTTAGATTGAACTTAGCTTGTTACACACAAATGAAATGTACCTTCATTTAGATATGAGTAACCGTACCTAAACATGTACACCTTGTTGGCTCAACAATAGTTAACCGAAGTTAGCCATATGAACACTTTCATATCAACCTTATTCATTTTAACCATAACTAATTCAAATGACTCAATTGAAACTAGTTTTAGAGTTGTTCAATTGTTTATATTCTCATAGAAGTATACAAGACACAATTGAAGCAAAATCGATTTTGATTCACTCGAATCAAGTCATGAACATTATAGCCACGGTTTGCAAAATATTGCATTCCTTATTATATAAATGTATTAGTTCATGAACAAACCGATTTTATAATATCATCCACTTTGGTATGCATACGGGTACGCGTACCTAAATGGCCGGACTAAGTTTGGGTTTCGCCAGTACGCGAACTTGTACGCATACCTTCCAAACTCAGCAGAAATTTCCGGACATGAACCTTGCGCCAGTATGCGTACAAGGTTCCTGGACTTTACTAAACCAACAAGTACGCATACGTGTATGCATACCATGGTTCCCGGACGTGGATTACATATATGCAAGTACGCATACTATGCTTAAATCCAATTGTTCTAAACTCTCATTTCAACCATTGAAACATTCTTGAAGACGGGAATAGCTGTCACACAAACTATTAGCTTAAAAGCAATTTTCAAGTGATCGAATGATCAATACGAAATATTCCGAGTTTACATCAAATGACTGTCTCACACAAATCATGTAAGATGTTACCAGGCAATTTTCACATGATCATCTTTTGACTTTCGTCAAGAATATAAGATGAACTTGGTTAAAGCGAAAGCTTACCAACACACATTTCGAGAAATATATAAGCGAGTTAAACTCACTCGAAATATCAAATGTGTATAATCGAAGTCTATATAGCTGTATGACTTTTGTCTCAAATAGGAGATAGAGTAGATACACTTTTGAGTGATAGATGAGTTCAAGTCTCCATATACCTTTTGTTGATGAAGTTCCACAAGCTCCCCTTAGTAGTTCTTCGTCTTCAATCGATGAACGCCATGAAGTCTAATGCTCAACTACACTTTCTATCCTAATCCGAGACTTATCTATAAGTAGACTAGAAATCAAGACTTATAGTTTTGGCAACCGAACTTGACAAACAAGCTTGAGATAGTAACCTCTTTAGAGTTCGACCAAGTAGTGCTCTAACAGAAATTACCCTAATTAGGCGAAATCTCTTACGACCGCTCATTTAAAGACTTTTGTGGGATATACGAGTACTGTTGGTGGGAAACTAGATAATTACACTGTTATTGTAGTTTTCGATTATTGATTTAATTGACTAACAATTATTGACACTTTGATTGCACCTAGTTTGTTTATTCTCGAGAACCTTCTCTTCTGATATAAGGCTCACTTAAACTAGATCAAAGTATTGACGGGATCTTTAGAACCATTTTCGGATCTAAAGACATCTTGTGATAACCCATTGTAAACAGACTCCGTCCTGTGCGTGATTGATCACAAGAGGTTTCAAGTGGTGTTGTGCAGGTTATTATTGAAGACAAACGAATAATTAAAGACGACGAAGTTTTTCTTATTAGTTTTCGTATCTTGTGAATTATGTGCACAAACCTTGATCGGATGGGATCCAACTAGAATCGTGTTTATCTTTGATGTACTTGATTGATTAGTTGCGTGTGATCGGCATCACCTTATAGTTTCTCTTTGAGATTTATATTGATTGATTGTGAATCTAGAGTTTGTTTATTTAGGTAGTCAAAGTTTGGATTGATCTAACCAGACAAAGGAGTTTATTAGATTAAACAGAAGAGCCTTTGTCAACGACTCATTAATATCTTATTACCAAGATTGAAAAGTTGTTACCAAACAAATTTATCATGTACAGTTTGGAATACGATCTAAAGGATTGGTGATTCACGTGTGTGACTCTAGAAATCTAAGACACAAGGATACTGAGGAAACTAAGTAGCTAGGGGTAGTCTACTCGGTCTCAACTATACAAAGTTGGTATTAGATTTTGTATAGCGACTTAATTACGTGAGTATTCAAAACTGGACTAGGTCCCAGGGTTTTTCTGCATTTGCGGTTTCCTCGTTAACAAAATCTTGATGTGCCATTTACTTTATTATTACGCATTACAATTGTTTTATTATAATTAAAGTAAATTGCACTTGTACGTTAATCTGTAACACTTGATATTGATCCTATAGAGTTTCGGTTTATTACCGTACCTATTATCAAGTGATCACTTCGTTGTCGTATCGTCTCGATCTTGAATCCATAGTCAATCACACAAGTTATCTTGTTGTTGTATTGTCTCGATCTCGTATCCATAGACAATCACACATTATAAAGGAATTATAGGTTGATAAATAAAAGATTATGGTGTGTTTGGGTACCCTCGTCTTTTTATAGGTTAGATTTGTTTAAGTTTTGTTTCAATCTCCATTATTTTTAGGAGATTTTTATGGTATTCTTGTGTGTGTTTTGCCCTTTTTGTTTATGTCTTATCCTTTATGGAGATTCTCTATATGCGCGCTCTCATGGCGCTTATTTGTGATTTCAATGGAGATTTTGGGTGGAAGTTCAAGTGTGGTGATCAAGATTCAAGACTTTGGGCATATTACACTCATATTTTTATGAGAAGATTTTTTTTTTTCATAAAGAAAAAACCCTATCAAAATGGTTAGATTATAATCCCCAAACAATTCTTTCAATCTTCGGATTGCTTGATACTCTTGTTGGTAATTCGTTACTTCTCTTCACGAATTACTTTTTGTTAGTACTTTTTAATTGTACTCTGATCTATGATCTTGATGTTCTTGAGATCCGTGTGATCCCTATTTTATCATGAATGAAATTTTATGGGATTTATCAAAAAAAAAAATGATGGGAGGGCTCCAAAACCAGCTCCTTATTTTCTTGAAAGAACTGGGCCTGCCAGCTGGAACTCGACGGTTTTGGTGCAGTTTAAAACCACCATGCATGTATTAAGGACTCTGTAAATAGCTCTACAAATATTTGATGCGTGTCGTAGGTGCAATCAAATTAATATCTTATTTCCACTCAATTAAAAATAATATAATGGAAGTCAAGTTCGTTCCCACGAGGAGCAAGAGATTCTAGTTGTAAAAATTGTCACAAAAGGGGGGTGTAAAAAGCAAAAGAAAATAAACAAAGCAATTAAAAGATAAAGTTGAAATCAATAAGAGAGACAAGACCAAGGAATCCTTCTTCGTTGCAAAACAATAATTCAAGTTATGTTTCTCATCCACATGTTATTAGTCACAGATTATCACCAACCGTAGGTAAAGCAGCTAGATCAGTGCTAAACCCCTAAATCCCTTATATCACCGGACACGGAAGTTCTCGACTACCGGATTCTATTTACCAAACCACCTAGTAGTAGATCACTCAAGATGTAATTTAAATAAACCCATTAAGATTTATGAACTTATTAGGTTAATATTAGTAGTTAGACTCTTAGATCAAGGTCTACTTGCTAACGTTGTTTTCACACACAATTGCTCCACGGAATCCCTCCGCAAGGTCTCGTGTTTGCTACTTATGTAAAGAGTCAAGAAACGATTACTTATCCCCTAAGTTTCACTAGCTTTAGATCAATTAACAAATCAATTTAGTTGGCCACCCAAACAATCTATCAATCAATCATGAATGAATAAACATTCCTATTAGTAAAAACAAACGATAATCATGTGAGAAACTTCAAGATAGAATTGAAAACAAAACTCAAATTATATGTTAAGAACTAGGAATTCATCCTCAATCAATAATAAAATTAGCTACTCATGTTAAGGAGTTCACACAAAGAATAAAGAAAAGAGAAGTGTTGTGTGTGTAGAGAGGTGTGTAAAAGATGTGTAAAACATCTCTATTTATAGGCTTCAATATTCTCCAAATTTTCCAAGGAATAGAACCCCTTTCCTTTAGCAATTCAATTTCCAAGTCCAAGCCTTTCTCAAATCTTCCATCTTCTCTTTCCAAATTTTAGCCCAATTCCACAAACCCATGAGTTTAGATGATTCTAGAGAATTCTCCACAAATTTTCATCCAATTTCCAAATTTAAGTCTTCACACCCATGAGAAGAATCCACACAAAATTATGTAATTTTGGTCGCCGGAAAGCTGGTATTATGGCCGAAAGTTGACCAGAATCCTAAGAAGAATAGTCACCACGGTCACCTGAATTCTTCGTCGTCACTGGTATATTCGACGGAATATTCCGTCAGTCCACCGTTAGGACTAACGGTCAAAAGGGTCAAACCGTCAGTCAACGGTCAAGGCAGATGATGAGTTAGCTACCGAGTCAGCAGCGAGTCAGCTGATTAGTCTAACTGGATTGTCTTACTCAGTCGAGTTGGATCGGCTCTGGATCGGTCATCGCCGAGTTGACTCGCCGGTGCAGAAAACCGGCCGAGTTTCGTTTGTTTGCTGGACTTGCACGGGCCAAATTCGGGCCGTTCTCTTCTTCAATTCTTAGCCTAAGAATCCTACACATACATCTAAGCTTTACCGCCTCATTCGTTGCCTTCTAATTGCCACCAATCCATTCACAATTGCTTTGCTTGGACATCTTCCAATACCTTGTTCAATTGCATCTTCAATGAATCCAACCACGACCACTGTAAACCATTCCAATCACCGATTCTTCATAATTTCTTCTGCAACTGACCCAACAATTCTTCCTCCAACACATAGCCCATTTCATACATTTGAGTTTCTTCTTGTCTCAATTTGACAAAGCAGCAACACAAAAATCAATCTTCTCTCGCTTATTTCTTCATCTCCATATCCTCAATCGATTAGAACAAAGAAGATCGATTTACATCTCTGGATCTCAATCACCTCACAACAGCAGCCATCAACATCGCCTCCAGATCGAACCCCAAAAACGCCATCAACTTCTCTGCTTCTTCAATTCACCTCTCTGTGTTGAATAACAGCTCAAGAATGAGCTCAATTCCTCCTTCCAATCGATATCGGATGCAACATCAAACCCTCTTCTCGGTCTGATTTCTTATTTGGGTTTCGATCTGCTTCTGTCAATTTATCTTGATCTATTGAAATCAACATCAATACTCAAACCCATCTTCAATTCTCGATCTGAACCTCTTCTTCTTCTTTATCTGCTTCATGGGATGTTCATCGACTCACAGAAAACCATGGCAGCAACTCAGTTCTTCTTTATCTTCCATTTCTCGCTCGATCTGAATTTCTCGATCTCAAAAGTAGTAACAGCAGTCATGACTGCTTTTCTTCCTCACTGTGTACGAAATATGAATTGAGAAAAATCTCTCGACCTAGGGTTGGGACGATATGGATAGGTACACCCCACAGATAGGACCCGATAAATACACCCACTAGTAGATGATAAGGGATACCCTGATAGCAACCCCCCTTAACCTTGACTGGGCCTGGCTTTAGTACTCCACCAAAAGAGAGTTGCCCCTTAACCTTGGATGGGCTCCAGATAGTGTTCACCCATGAAATGACTATTTTGCCCTTTTACTTAAATTGGGTGATTTCTCCTTCTTTTCCTCCGTGCGACTCCATAGTAGCTATAAAACTCAAAACAAGCGTAAAATACATAATTTACAAGAAAAATAGCAAAGAAAGCATAAACAATAGATAGTAAATAGGATGTATTCTACACCCTATCAAATTCCCCCACACTTAGACTTTGCTAGTCCTCGAGCAAATCAAACTAAAACTTACAACTTCAAAGCGTTCCAACGTCCCAAGCATCCAAAGAGCTATGAGGACATAGAATTTCTGCATGCTAGTAATAAGAAGTTAGAAATACTAAAGAACATATTCTGATTCTTAAATGTTGAGGGAGAAATAACCACACCATAATGAGAGAACGCGTGTTTGAGAAACGATCAATAAGCATTTCGCCTCGACTTCTGCCTCACCAAAAAGGATTTTATGATAATTGCACTCAAAAAGACGGCTTTTTTATGGGTCACACATGTGTGTAAGTAGGAATGAAGAGAGAAATCCTGCGACACGTTGAATGGTGGGAAGGATAACTTCCGAAATATTTTTAAAAACCCACATCTTTTAATATTTTGAAAAACCATTTTTCAGACGATCTCTAAGAAAAGAAATCAACCACTATTATCGAGGATGAGATTACTTACTCACCTTCACATCCGATCGCCAATTATGATAACACCACTCTCACGGCATCCAATAGAAACGTCTTCCGCTCCTCGTCTCTATCTTCTTGTTCTTGGTCTTCGGCTTCAACTATTGGTGATAAACTCTCGAATTTCATAAATCCTTGACAATTTGTAACTCTTTTTACCTTAAATCCTTGTCGCTTGAAACTTCCTTATAGATTTTCCTTCCCCACGGCTTATTAAATAAATAAAAACAAAACAATATTTCTCTTGTTTTTTTTTTTTTTTTTTATCTTTTTATCTTCTTTTTTTTTATGAAAATTTCATATTTATTTATTTTTTTTATTATTATTTTTTTTTTTTTGAAAACAAGAGAAATAAAATACAAAAACAAACCGTGGCCGTGGGAGAAGTATTTTACCGCTTGATTCTTCACAACTTATATCGTCTCGAAATCATAAACTTCAACAATTCTTACCTTTTGATTTTCTTCGCTCTTGTGAATAAGTCTTTATACTTGGATATAAAATTACCTCATTGTATTGTAAGTCCTCAACATATATGTAAAAATCTGCACTTTGTATGTTGCTTTACTTAAATATGAAATTTGCTCTTTTTCTCGTTCTGTTGCTTGTAAACCTTAAACTTTTTCCAACTTTCCTTGTAGATTTTGATGTCGCTCCTTGTTGATGATGATTGTGTTTCTATGGATCCGTTATTGTCGAGAGAGATAATGGTGCTAACTGCAAATCGAACTACAAGAAGGAGGCTTTCATCTATAGACGTCACCCTCATGATTGACAAAATTAGCACTCAAGAGATCAAAGAGTAGTGCTTCTATTGGTGGGAGGTTGGGTAGCTCACCATTCTACCCGGAATTAACGTACGGTGACACACACTCAAAAGAAAGCTCTTTAGTTAGATGGAAAAATTTCTGGTCGGTGCCTCACATGATATGAATACGGGTAATCTCCACTAATGATTGATCAGCAACTCTAATAATGCATTTCTCCCTGCACCAAATTTGCATCACCGGCATGATTAAATCCATTATTTAACACTCTAACAAGCAAGAAATCCGAATGTAGTTCTCTAACATTTCCAAGTTCAATTATGTCGGTCAGAACTCTATGTAAACATACCTAGAAATATGCTAGTGACTCTAAAATCTCTAAAAGTTGAAGGTTTTATGAATTTTTTTTTTTTTTTTTAATTTTTTAATTTTTTTTTTTAAATAAATACATGTTTAACCACTCCCCCACACTTAAACCTTACATTGTCCTCAATGTAATTGAATCGTCCTAGTAAAGTTAAGGTGGGAAATTTTAACAGCATAAGAAACAAGAAAAAGAAAAAACAAAAATAAAAAGCAAAAGGATAAGAAATACAAAACCTATGGGTTGCCTCCCATTAAGCGCTTGTTTTAAAGTTGACGGCCCGACTTAGCCCTTGCCGCACATTACTCCTCCAGAGGGAGTGCATCTCCAAATGAAAGTTCATCCAAAGTCACATAAGCGATGTTCTCATAGTATGGCTTCAATCTATGGCCGTTGACTTTGGAAACCGAATTGTCTCTAAGACTAGTAATTTCAACTGCACCATGAGGAAAAACATTAGTAACAACATATGGTCCAATCCAACGGGACCTTAACTTTCCAGGAAATAATTTAAGGCGAGAATGATATTAAAGGACTTTTTGTCCCACGATGAAGCTTTTACGAGAAATCATCTTGTCATGAAAAAGCTTGGTCTTTTCCTTGTAAATACGGGCACTCTCGTAAGCATCATTACGTATCTCCTCTAACTCATTTAGTTGTAACTTCCTTTGTTTCCCCGCTTCATCATACTCCATGTTGAATTTCTTTATCGCCAAATAAGCCTTATGTTCAAGTTCAACCGGAAGATGACAAGCCTTGCCATAAACCAACCGATATGGAGACATACCAATCGGTGTCTTATACGCCGTTCTATACGCCCAAAGTGCATCATTGAGCTTAAAGCTCCAATCTTTCCTTGTGGTATTCACCGTTTTCTCAAGAATGGACTTGATCTCACGATTTGAAATTTCCGCTTGTCCACTAGTTTGTGGATGGTAAGGTGTACCAATTTTGTGTGTTATGTTGTACTTCTTGAGGAGAGCGTGGAAAGCCTTCTTGAAATGTGAGCCTCCATCGCTTATCACCACTCTTGGTGTACCATGCCTTATGAATATGTTTTCCCTTACAAAATCACAAACAACTTGAGAGTCATTAGTTTTGGTGGCTCTAGCTTCCACCCATTTCGAAACATAATCTACGGCAAGAAGTATATAAAAGTTTCCATTCGAATTGACAAAAGGGCCCATAAAATCGATACCCCACACATCAAAAATCTCAACGGCGAGAATTGGTGTGAGTGGCATTTGATTTCGAGCACCTAGATTGCCCGTTCGTTGACATCTATCACATGATTTACAAAAAACATATGAATCTTCAAACAAGGTGGGCCAATAAAATCCACTCTCGAGAACTTTGAGAGCGGTGCGTTTAGAACCAAAGTGGCCACCACAAGCAAAAGTGTGGCAAAAGGAGAGAATGGATTGAAATTCGGAGTTAGGCACGCACCTTCACATTATTTGATCAACCCCATATTTCCATAAGTATGGTTCATCCCACACATAATGCTTAGCTACCTTCTTAAGTTTCATCTTTTGGAAGTTGGACATTGTATTAGGTACTTTCCTTGTCACCAAGTAATTCACTATATCCGCATACCAAGGTGTTGATTCTTCCATGGAGAAAAGTTGTTCGTCCGGAAAGCGGTCATGTAATGGAAGTTCCTCTTGAGACATAACAAGTCTACTAAGATGATCCGCAACGATATTCTCCACACCCCTCTTATCACGAATTTCTATGTCGAACTCTTGTAACAATAGGATCCACCGGATTAATCTTGGCTTAGCTTCTTTCTTCTTTATTAAGTGTCTTAGTGCGGCATGATCGGAATACACAATAACCTTTGTACCCACCAAGTATGATCGAAATTTTTCCAATGCAAAAACTATAGCCAATAACTCCTTTTCCGTGGTAGAATAATTGATTTGTGCATCATTAAGGGTCCTAAATGCATAATAGATAACTTGGGACAACTTGTCCACTCTTTGACCCAAAACGGCTCCAACCGCATAATCACTAGCATCACACATTAATTCAAATGGAAGATTCCAATCCGGTGACTTGATAATTGGCGCACTTGTCAACATTTCCTTCAATTTGTCAAAAGCATCCTTGCATTACTTGTTGAAGTCAAAAGGCACCTCCTTTTGTAATAACTTGCACATCGGCATGGAGATTTTGGAGAAATCCTTGATAAACCGCCTATAGAAACCTGCATGGCCAAGAAAAGAACGAATTTCCCTCACCGAAGTGGGATATTGTAAGTTTCTTATTAAATCTATCTTTGACTTGTCCACTTCGAGCCCTCGAGAGGACACAATGTGACCAAGTACTATGCCGTAGTTCACCATAAAGTGACATTTCTCCCAATTTAGGACAAGGTTTGTGTCTATGCATCGTTTAAGAACTAGTTCAAGGTTGTTTAAACATCCATCAAAAGAATTGCCATAAACACTAAAGTCATCCATAAATACCTCGATGATGCGCTCCACATAATCCGAGAATATACTTACCATGCATCTTTGAAAAGTAGCCGGCGCATTCCAAAGGCCAAACGGCATCCGTCTATATGCAAACGTTCCAAACGGACAAGTGAAAGTGGTCTTCTCTTGGTCCTCCGGTGCAATAACAATTTGGTTGTATCCCGAATAACCATCCAAGAAGCAATAATAAGAATGCCCCGCTAACCGCTCCAACATTTGATCAATGAAAGGTAAAGGAAAGTGATCCTTTCGGGTTGCGGAATTAAGCTTTCTATAGTCAATGCACACTCTCCAACCGGTTTGAACTCTTGTAGGAACAAGTTCATCGTCTTGATTTCGAACAACCGTGACTCCGGACTTCTTTGGTACCACTTGAACCGGACTAACCCACTTGCTATCGGAAATTGGGTAGATTACCCCCACACTTAGCAATTTGAGTATCTCTTTCTTCACAACCTCCATCATGGGAGGATTAAGCCGACGTTGAGCATCACGTACCGGCTTCACGTTCTCTTCCATTAGAATCCTATGCATGCACATGGATGGACTAATGCCTTTGATATCCGCAATTGTCCACCCAATAGCCGTTTTGTGCTCTCTCAAGACTCTAAGCAAACGGTATTCTTGTACCGGTGTGAGGTTCTTTGCAATAATCACCGGAAGCTCATCTCCATCTCCCAAGAAAGCATACTTCAAATGGTCCTAAGTGGCTTCAATTCTAGTTTGGGCGCCTTCACAATAGATGGTACAAGTATTTCATCATTCACGGGTAAAGAAATATATGAAACATTACCCTTTTTAGCTTCTTGCAATGTCGCCAAGGCACCACACATCTCCACCAATTCCTTGGAGATTTCAACATCCAAGTTAGACAAGCCATGGACGTCCAATTCAATGCTATTTTGCAACACCACATCAAGTTCATCCTCTTGATTCAATTCCACCATTTGTTGCGCTAATGAATCAACCACATCAATGGAGTAAACGGAATGCACATCACTTGGGTAGCGCATGGCTTCAAATATGTTAAAGTGTATTATCTCCTTGTCGAATTCCATAGTGAGTGTACCCTTATCAACATCAATCTTCGTCTTTGCGGTCTTCATAAATGGCCTCCCAAGAAGTAAAGAAGTAGATGATCGGTTCTCATTGTTATCCATATCCACCACAAAGAAGTCCACCGGAAAAATAAGCTCATTTACTTACACTAGCACGTCTTCTACAAGCCCCTTTGGATATATGTTAGACTTGTTCGCTAATTGGATAATAACTCTTGTCTCTTTCAAAGGTCCAAGATTCAAAGAGTCATATATTTCGGCCGACATCACACTAATGGAAGCTCCCAAATCAAGTAAAGCATGTTCAAACCTTTTCTTACCAATAGTAATTGGTACCGTGAAACCACCGGGATCTGTGCATTTTGTAGGCATCTTCTTTAATAGCATAGCCGACGCACTCTCGCCAACTTTAGTAATTTCATTATCAAGCAACCTATCCTTCTTGATGCATAATTCCTTCATGAACTTAGCATACCTTGGTATTGTCTTGATGGCCTCAATGAATGGGATGTTGATTTCAATCTTCTTGAAGATATCCATGAGTGCCTTGTCTTGAGCTTCTTTCTTGGATTTAGCAAAACGACTAGGAAAAGGAGGTGGAGTAGTGAAAGTAGGAACCGGTTCCTTGGATTGGTCGGTTGGTGTTGAATTCTCCTTTTGTGCGGCTTCCTCCTTGTCTTTGACTACCTCTTCAATAGCTTCTTCATGATGACTTGGACCCTCCACTTGTCTTCCACTTCGTAAGGTAACCGCATTAACATTCTCTCTTGGATTCACAAATGGTTGTGAAGGAAGTTTTGTGGATGCTTGAGATTTCAATAAGTTCACATCGGTCGCCAATTGCCCCATTTGAGTTTGTAAATCCTTGATTGCCGAATCGGTCTTTTGTTGGCTTTGTTGGAACATAGAAGTAAGACCTTGCATACCTTGCATTAATGCATTGAGCTTGTCATCATTCAAAGAATCACGCTCCTTGACTTGTTGTGGTTGGAATTGTTGAGAACCACCTTGTTGTTGAGGTTGAAAGCGTGATTGTTGGAAACCACCTTGTTGCGCATATGGATTAGGAGCCGCCGCTTGCTTGTTTGCATAACTAAAATTAGGATGATCCTTCCAACCGGGATTATAGGTATTGGAGTATGGATCGTACCTTGGCCTTTGATTTGGATATAAAGCATTTACTTGTTCGGTCTCACCATCCGGAATAATTACCGCGGCCATCCTTTGAATCATTATCTCCATGTTACCCATTCTTTGATCAAGATGTGATGATGAATCACTAACTTCATGCACTCGCCTAACCATTGGTTCATCCCTTGTGTAGAATTGTTGCGAGTTTGCAGCCATACTTTCAATCAACTCGGTAGCTTGGGTCACCGTCTTGTTCACTAGTGCACCACCACCCGCGGCGTCAAGAAGAGACCTATCACTTGGGTTGAGAGCTTCGTAGAAGTATTGGAGTATCATAACGTCACTAAATTGATGGTGTGGACAGCTTGCCACCAACCTCTTGTATCGCTCCCAACATTCATACAATGACTCTACCACATGTTGTTTCAATCCACAAATCTCCTTGCGAATTTGAGTAGCTTTTGATGCGGGAAAATATCTCTCGAGGAAAAGTTTCTTCATCCCATTCCATGTTGTGATACTTCCGGAAGGCAAATAATATAACCATTCCTTAGCATTGCCCGCCAAAGAAAACGGGAAAGCTTTCAACATTGCTCCATCCGCATTAGTCTCCGGTGGAAGCATAGCCATAACTATGGTATAGAAGTCCATAAGATGTTTGTTTGGGTCCTCATTCACCATGCCATGGAACTTTGGTAACTCTCTAATCAACCCCGGCTTGATCTCGAAGGTTGAGTTAGTTTGGATACACCATTGTTGTGTATCAAGCCTGTGAGAAGCTAGGTCCTTGAGTGTACGATCAGCCATTGCTTCTTCCTCTTTGTCCGAATCACTGGATGAAGAAGGAGGAAGTGGAGTGTTAACCGCTCGAATGAAATCCTTTAGTTGAGTGCCGGATCGAAGACGTATTGGACTCGGTCTTCCCTTTTTAAGCATTCACCAAAGGTATAGCACCTGAAACAAGATTCTCAAAAACGAAGTTAGATACGGTAAAGAATCTAACAAAGCAAGAATAAAGCAAAAAGAAAAATAAAAACAACTAAAATCGTCCGCTGCTCCCCGACAACGGCGCCAAAATTTGATGCGTGTCGTAGGTGCAATCAAATTAATATCTTATTTCCACTCAATTAAAAATAATATAATGGAAGTCAAGTTCGTTCCCATGAGGAGCAAGAGATTCTAGTTGTAAAAATTGTCACAAAAGGGGGGTGTAAAAAGCAAAAGAAAATAAACAAAGCAATTAAAAGATAAAGTTGAAATCAATAAGAGAGACAAGACCAAGGAATCCTTCTTCGTTGCAAAAAAATAATTCAAGTTATGTTTCTCATCCACATGTTATGTAACACCCCAAAATTTGGGCCCGGATTCCAACCCAAATCCAAACCCAAAATCCAGAATGCTACATTTAATATCAGGCCCAGACTTACAAACTTGGCCCAAGTCCAAACGACTACTTCTTTGTCTAATCTTTATTTATTTAGTTTTTACCTAATATTAAGTATTTGTTCCTTTTTAATTGGCAAGAGGAGAACGACCATGGTTATCAAAATGAAAATTACCAAAATACCCTTAAAAATATCCTCTTGCAAAAGACGAGAATACCCTTGGAATTGGACGGGCCTTACAATCCTATCCCCTTAAATGAAATTTCACACGAAATTTAGAGGTTACCTTAGAAAAGCTCAGGGTATTTGCTCCGCATCTCGGACTCTAACTCCCACGTCGCTTCCTCGACCTGGCGACGCTGCCACTGCACCTTAACCATAGGGATGGTCTTAGTGCGAAGTACATGCTCCTTAAAGTCCAAGATTCGAACCGGTCTCTCCACGTACGTAGCATCCTCTTGGATCTCCAAATCTTCCCAAGCAATAATATGTGAAGGGTCGATAGCATAAGATGGATCCCTCTCGTATTTCCGCAACATTGACACATGGAATGTGTCATGGACATGCCCAATCCGCTGGGGTAACTCCAACTGATAAGCTGCTGCACCAACACGTCTAATAATCTGGAAAGGCCCAATGTATCGTGGTGATAACTTTCCTTTCTTGCCAAAACGCTTAACACCTCTCTTCGGGCTAACTTTGAGTAATACCAAGTCACCTGCAGAGAATTCCAAAGGTCGACGTCTCTTGTCTGCATAACTCTTCTGACGACTCTGAGCTGTCATTAACCTCTGCCGGATTAATTGAACCTTGTCAGTCGTCTCTCGTACCAAATCAGGTCCAAAAATGCTTCTTTCGCCGATCTCGGTCCAACACACTGGAGATCTACAAGGTCGTCCATACAATGCTTCAAAAGGTGCCATACCGATACTAGCCTGATGGCTATTGTTATAAGCAAACTCTACTAATGGCAAGTGCTCACTCCAACTTCCCTTGAAATCCAAGGCACAAGCTCGTAGCATATCCTCCACAATCTGAATTACCTGTTCGGGCCGCCTCGTCGGTCCTGGGGATGAAAGGCGATCTAAGCGAAACACGTGTACCTAACGCCTTCGTAGACTCTGCCGTAATCGAGAGGTAAAACGAGGATCTCTGTCGGATATAATTGATACCTGGCGTCTTCGTGTAACCTTATTATCTCATGGATATACATCTGGCTTAACGTGGCTAACGTATCAGTCTTCTTGATTGCTAAGAAGTGTGCCGACTTGGTAAGTCTATCAACGATAACCCATATAGTATCCTTGCCATGTGCAGTTCTAGGTAATCCCATGACAAAATCCATAGTGATGTGTTCCCATTTCCATTCTGAGATGGGCAATGGTTGAAGTAACCCTCCTGGTTTCCGATGATCAATCTTCACTTGCTGGCAAGTGAGACATCTCGACACATACAAGGCAACATCTTTCTTCATCCCTTTCCACCAATATTGTCTTTTCATGTCATGGTACATCTTCGATCCTCCCGGATGAACGGTAAACTTAGAATTGTGGGCCTGTTCTAGTACCTCCATCCTTAATTTTACTGGCACAAATAGTTTCCCTATAAAGCGAAGTCCACCATCAGATTGGGTCCAACCCTCTGGTATTTGACCTTTCACTATTTGAGCACGAATCGAAATCATCTCTCTATCAGTCTGTTGAGCTTCTAAAATCCTTTGTTATAACTCTGGGACAACTACCGTATTGTAAATCATTTTGTTAGGGCCCAAGTCACATTCCTCCATAAGTTTGCACAAATCCCAAGTATGAAGAGTCATACTTGCTACACTGGCCCTCGATTTTCGGCTAAGAGCATCTGCTACAACATTTGCCTTTCCTGGATGGTAATGGAAATTATACGTGTAATCCTTAAGAAATTCCACCCAACGCCTCTGTCTCAGGTTCAAATCTCATTGGGTAAAAATATACTGCAAGCTCTTATGGTCACAAAATATGTCTATCTTCTCACCATACAGATAGTGTCTCCACAACTTCAAAGCGAACACAATAGCTGCCAACTCGAGGTCATGAGTTGCGTAATTCAACTCATGTGTCTTTAATTGTTTTGAGGCATAGGCTACCACTTTTTCTTCTTGCATAAGAACACATCCTAAACCCTTCAATGATGCATCAGAAAAGATCACATAACCAATTCCACTTACTGGCGTTGTCAAAACTGGTGCAGTAGTTAATTTCTCCTTGAGAATGGAGAAAGATTTCTCACAATCATTATTCCACTCGAACTTGGAATCCTTTCGAGTCAATCTTGTCAATGGTGAAGCAAGCCTTGAAAAATCTTGAATAAATCGTCTATAGTAACCCGCTAAGCCCAGAAAGCAACGAACCTCAAACACGTTCTTTGGCCTTTCCCATTTGGTAACTGCTTCAACCTTAGCTGGGTCCACTTTGATTCCTTCTCTGAGACTACGTGTCCCAAAACCGAACTTCGAAAGCCGAAAATCACATTTACTCAACTTAGCATACAACTGGTGAGATCTCAACAACTGCAATGCTAATCTCAGGTGCTCCTCGTGCTCTTCTCGTGACCGTGAATAGATAAGAATGTCATCTACAAATACCACTACAAATTTATCTAGGTACGGTCGGAAGATTCGATGCATAAGATCCATGAATGCTGCTGGAGCATTTGTGAGTCCAAATGGCATCACCACAAACTTGAAGTGTCCAAATCGAGTTCGAAAAGCGTCTTGAAATATCCTCTTCCTTGATTCGGAGTTGATGAAAAGTTGATCGCATATCAATCTTCGAGAAAAAACTGAGAATCCTTCAACTGATCAAACAAATCCTCGATCCTAGGTAAGGGATACTTATTTTTCACTGTAACTTCGTTGAGTTTTTTATAATCGATGCACAATCTTAACGAGTTATCCTTCTTCTTTACAAAAAGTACTGGTGCACCCCAAGGTGATGTACTACCTCGAATAAAACCCTTAGCTTCCAACTCGAGTAGTTGTTTGTCTAGCATTGTTTGACTAGGAATGCTCCCACCCGGGATATATATATATAGGCTTGTATTGTTCTTAGGGTTAAGAAAACTTTTGTTTTATTTTTCCTAGCCGCATACAGGGAGAAAAGAAATAGAATAGGTCACCTAAATACATCTGAGATTATAAGAGGAAGAATTTTAGTTGACTCAATTATTGGGGTTCTTGGCATCGGTTCTTTGCATCAATTCTTTTTAGGATTATTTGCTAGCGATCGAGGTATGCGCAACACAATCAAAAACCTTCTTTTTATTTAAGTTTGTTTTAATTAAATTTATTTTGCAAGTTTTCATTAATATATGAATGATAATCGATGTTGTGAGTATGATTATGAATGTTGGGCTGCGGTCCATAGATTGTGATTCTTAAAAACAACTTTGATGGGATACGAGATATCCTTGGGAACGGTTTTGTTTCCCTAAACCCACGTGGGGCTCCCTGTGGCGAGCGGATTGATTGATTTGATTGTTTTATGGATGTGGTGTTTCCATGTGTTTATGATGTTGTTAATCATGCTAGTTGTTTTTAAAAGAAATTGAAAATATTGCTTAAAATATTTTGTTGCTTCTTCTCCTACTGGGTGTCACAACTCACGTCGTTTCATGACAAAAAATTCCAGATTTTATGGCACCACAAGGAGCTAATGGCGGAAAAGCATAGAGATCGGTTTTGGTGCTTTAATTAGTAATTTGCATAGGATTTATGGTTGAAAAATTGTAATAAGATATCATCAAACTCTTTTAGATGATTTATTGAGTATTTATTGATTAGTAATACTTTGGAGATTATTGGGTTAATGTTTAACCAATGAAACAATGCTTTGTTAAGGAAAATTCTATTTGATTAGATAATGAGAATTTCTGAGTCATGTCAGTTTGACTATTAATGATAATTATTATATAATAGATATGTGCTTGAATATTTTATGGTATGCGTAAAACTCACGTTAAATGAAGTTTTTAAAATATTAGAATTTTCTGAGTCGCAGAAGTATTTTTAAAACAATTCTTTATCACTGTGCGAAATTCAGGAATTTTTCTGACAGATCCAACTATATAGAAGTTTTATTACTTTCAAACTATTCTATGTTATGTTTTAGGTTTTAGTGTCTTCTGTAAACTTGAAGATATTCTTTTTTACTTTCTAAATTGGTAAACTAAACCTGTTTTAGAGTTGTGAGCGATTTTATACGATTTTTATAAAATGGACTATCTCTGTTCTTCTTTTCTGCAGTTCTGGTCAACTACGAGTTTGACTGTGGTCAAAAGGTCTTTAAGATAAACTAAAAATTATAGAAAATTCATGAATAGAACTATTCTCAGTTAGGATTCTGAATGTATAATAATAATAATTTTTGGATTTGATTTGAGTTCAGTAAAATTCTTGGAGTGAACTGGTGTCTGTTTCTGTTTTATGATTCTTTCTTAAACATGTAACTCTTTTGGATTAAATCTGGAACCTTTAATGGTGAAATTAATTTTTATGGTAAACTATAGTTCTTTAGGGTTCATCTGGATTGAAAATCATGTCAAAGTAACGGTTAGATCTTTCTAGAATAATTTTTATATATCCGCTGCGACAGAATTTCTGAATTAAACATAAATAAAGATTAGACAAAGAAGTAGTCGTTTGGACTTGGGCCAAGTTTGTAAGTCTGGGCCTGATATTAAATGTAGCATTCTGGATTTTGGGTTTGGATTTGGGTTGGAATCCGGGCCCAAAATTTGGGGTGTTACATGTTATTAGTCACAGATTATCACCAACCGTAGGTAAAGCAGCTAGATCAGTGCTAAACCCCTAAATCCCTTATATCACCGGACACGGAAGTTCTCGACTACCGGATTCTATTTACCAAACCACCTAGTAGTAGATCACTCAAGATGTAATTTAAATAAACGCATTAAGATTTATGAACTTATTAGGTTAATATTAGTAGTTAGACTCTTAGATCAAGGTCTACTTGCTAACGTTGTTTTCACACACAATTGCTCCACGGAATCCCTCCAAGGTCTCGTGTTTGCTACTTATGTAAAGAGTCAAGAAACGATTACTTATCCCCTAAGTTTCACTAGCTTTAGATCAATTAACAAATCAATTTAGTTGGCCACCCAAACAATCTATCAATCAATCATGAATGAATAAACATTCCTATTAGTAAAAACAAACGATAATCATGTGAGAAACTTCAAGATAGAATTGAAAACAAAACTCAAATTATATGTTAAGAACTAGGAATTCATCCTCAATCAATAATAAAATTAGCTACTCATGTTAAGGAGTTCACACAAAGAATAAAGAAAAGAGAAGTGTTGTGTGTGTAGAGAGGTGTGTAAAAGATGTGTAAAACTTCTCTATTTATAGGCTTCAATATTCTCCAAATCTTCCAAGGAATAGAACCCCTTTCCTTTAGCAATTCAATTTCCAAGTCCAAGCCTTTCTCAAATCTTCCATCTTCTCTTTCCAAATTTTAGCCCAATTCCACAAACCCATGAGTTTAGATGATTCTAGAGAATTCTCCACAAATTTTCATCCAATTTCCAAATTTAAGTCTTCACACCCATAAGAAGAATCCACACAAAATTATGTAATTTTGGTCGCCGGAAAGCTGGTATTATGGCCGAAAGTTGACCTAATCCTAAGCAAGAATAGTCATCGCCCGGTCACCAATTCTTCGTCGTCACAGTATATTCGACGGAATATTCCGTCAGTCCACCGTTAGGACTAACGGTCAAAAGGGTCAAACCGTCGGTCAACGGTCAAGGCAGGCGGATGATGAGTTAGCTACCGAGTCAGCAACGAGTCACCTGATTAGTCTAATGGATTGTCTTACTCGGCCGAGTTGGATCGGCTCTGGATCGGTCATCGCCGAGTTGACTCGCCGGTGCGTAAAACCGCCGAGTTTCGTTTGTTTGTTTGGACTTGCACGAGGCCAAATTCAGCCGTTCTCTTCTTCAATTCTCGTTAAGAATCCTACACATACATCTAAGCTTTACCGCCTCATTCTTGCCTTCTAATTGCCACCAATCCATTCACAATTGCTGCTTCAGACATCTTCCAATACCTTGTTCAGCTGCATCTTCAATGAATCCAACCACGACCCTGTAAACCATTCCAATCACCGATTCTTCATAATTTCTTCTGCAACTGACCCAACAATTCTTCCTCCAACACATAGCCCATTTCATACATTTGAGCTTCTTCTTGTCTCAATTTGACAGAGAAAGAACACAAAATCAATCTTCTCTGCTTATTTCTTCATCTCCATTTCCCTGAATCGATTGCAACAAAGGGATCGATTTACATCTCTGGATCTCAATCACCTCACAACAGCAGCCATCAACATCGCCTCCAGATCGAACCCCAAAAACGCCATCAACTTCTCTGCTTCTTCAATTCACCTCTATGTGTTGAATAACAGCTCAAGAACGAGCTCAATTCCTCCTTCCAATCGATATCGGATGCAACATCAAACCCTCTTCTCGGTCTGATTTCTTATTTGGGTTTCGATCTGCTTCTGTCAATTTATCTTGATCTATTGAAATCAACATCAACACTCAAACCCATCTTCAATTCTCGATCTGAACCTCTTCTTCTTCTTTATCTGCTTCATGGGATGTTCATCGACTCACAGAAAACCATGGCAGCAACTCAGTTCTTCTTTATCTTCCATTTCTCGCTCGATCTGAATTTCTCGATCTCAAAAGTAGTAACAGCAGCCATGACTGCTTTTCTTCCTCACTATGTACGAAATATGAATTGAGAAAAGTCTCTCGACCTAGGGTTGGGACGATATGGATAGGTACACCCCACAGATAGGACCCGATAAATACACCCACTAGTAGATGATAAGGGTGTTGATGGGTGAAAACTACTCCTGCAGAATTTGGTAATTTGGGGTGTGGATGAGGAATGAATCTAAACCTTCAACAAATGCACTGCGCGGTGAGTGCTTGTAGATTCGAGAGATCAATCTGTGCAAGTCCGGCCTAAACCAAGAAATGGCCGTTCCAGACTTGTTTCGGTCACAAAGTGAAGGAGATGGGGTTGATCTTAGGGAGGGAAGCGAAGAAGGTGTTGAGATTGTGAAGGTGTTGGCTTGCTTATGACTTGTAACAGAAAGATGAGCAAGCTTACGGTTGATGCAAGCAGGCTCTGAGTGTTTGAATACGGTTTGTATTAACACTTGGTTTCTGTCGTCTGAACTTGTGTTGTTCTCCGTTATTCCCTTGTTGTTGGAAATAGGGCGGAGACCCTGTTTTATACAAGTCATTGAGCCTCATTCACGTTTCTCGTGGGAAGTGGAGGTAGTGGAATGATGGAGTAGTGGAGTTGTGTGTCGGTAGCATACGACCAGTCTTACCCACTTTTCCAGTCCATCTCTAACCGTCCATGACCTCCTAACACGTTCTTGTGATGGCGCGTTGCACGCTGCACGCTGTAAACCGCCAGACCAATACCCCAGTAAGTATCCCCTGTTTGTGACATGATTGATGTCTGGAATGTGGATCGTGGATCCACGGAAGATAGCATGTAATGTCGAATTGAATAACTGCGTTATTCGGAAAGTCGATACTTGTGGAGTATCGTGTGTATTTTATGCGTCTTGCATTACGGTGTGTGGTAAAGTGATGGGTAATGACTCCTCACTAACCAAATAACTCCCGACCGAGGGGTTGTATAACCAAGTCGGTGAAGTCGGGTGGATGAGATGATGTTTGAGACACTCATCTCATACCGTTGATGAAATTAGGGTTTTTAAAGAGGTGCGCAAGCATCACTCTTCAGCTTGGTCGAAACCAAGCATGGGAAGGATTTTGTAGAGGACCGACCATACATGCGTGTTGACGGCATGATGGTGTACACGTCCATGTCTCACCGTCTCGTGAAGATGCAATCTAGGCCACTCAATTTGACCGTCAAAGAGGAGTGGTTGAGATCGGTTTGCGGCAGAAATCCCTTGCCGCAAAGGAATTGATAACCGCGTGTCATCCCAAGTTTGGGCGCGCGCCCCAAGACGACCCATCTTGGTCGGTCTTGGTCGATCATACCACCGTGTAGGTGGTAGGTTGGTGTTCACACCTATACCTGATTATCCCATGAAAACGTGATCTAAGCCATTCAAATCATCCGGTGAAGTTGAGCGGTCGAGATCAGTTTAGGATTTGGGAGTGTAACCGCACGAGTTTGGGCGTGCGTTTTGGGTTGGCCGGGAATGATGCGCCTTGGCCGACCGCAAGAGGAGGTAGATGGGCCCACGGTGGTCGTGCTGGTATGACCGGCCTTGGTTAATCCAATCTGTGACCCTCCATTCGTACCGGAGAAGATGGACGCGCGTGATGACTTGAAACCCTAATTTTGGCTTTCAAAGCCGCGCGACCATGCTCTTTTGGGCGGACGAATTTGTTGTAACCAACCATGGTTGGCTTTGACCGATTGGTCAAGTGTGTAGGCGGTCACATGGTGATCGTGTTGACATGCTCCGGGCCCTTTGAGTCTACATCTACACCCTCCATCTATACCTGCGAAGATGGACGGTTGAGACCGTTTTTGCGGCACATGTAATATGCCGCAAACCCTAATTTAGGGTTTTCCGTCCATAATGCTTGGTATGGACGGTTTCTTGGCAAGCGAAGGCCAACGGTCGACCATGCGGAGTCGGCTGTGTGTATTCCATACCTGCTTGGGGGTGATGGAATTGATCTGTGGTCATCCAATCATGCTTGTGGAGTTGGATGACTGCGATCAGATCATATTTGGCAAGCTAAGGCCGTGTGTATTCCATACCTGCTTGAGGGTGATGGAATTGATCTGTGGTCATCCAATCATGCTTGTGGAGTTGGATGACTGCGATCAAATCATATCCGGAGACTGATACAGTCAAGTCCGGATGCTCAATCGGGCTAGTATAACACACCGAGAGGGGCTCAATCGGGCTAGTATAACACACCGAGAGGGCTCGGGCTAGTATAACACACCGAGAATCAGCCTGTACGGGTATTTCGTACATGGTTTCATTATAGTGCTTGGAGGTTCGTGTTACTCAGTAAGAGTAACACTCGATCGTCATGCCACACCGATAATGATTCATTATAGTGCTTGGAGGTTCGTGTTACTCTGTAAGAGTAACACTCAGTCGTCATGCCACACTGATAATGAGTACAGGAAATACAAGGCTGATATGAAATTCACAGGAAGGGATTGTTGCTACATGCTCCGTTCTTGGTGAATTAAATGAGGAGTATCCGTCACTTGTAAAAGGCTTTATCTTTTACAAGATGTCAGCGCATGATTTTTCAGGTTTTTTACATTTTTAACCTTAAACGAAAATCCACCATCAACATTAAGTCCCCTGCCTAGCACATAATGGTTACATTATTGTGTGGTAGGCATGAGATGGTGACATGCATACATGAGAAAGACAAGGTAAAAGGAGTTTACCCGGAAGAGTGTTGGCCGACCGCTAGTTTTCCACGCCGTCACGCTTGTATGGAATCCCTGGTGGGGCCGGTTTCTTGTATTTGAATCAGAAGAGGAAACCAAACAAAAAGGGGAATCCTTGTTCTATTGGGATTCTTCTAATTTTTGTCTATAAAAGAAGCCAAACCCCTTTTCTTTTTTCTCACGAATTTTCTTTTTCTTCTTTTGTTCTCGTCCGCAACCTTGCTGCCGCCGTCGATCGTCTTTTTTTGTCGCTTTCTTAGGAATTGTTGCTTAAAACCGCCGCCGTCCGTTGCTAGAGTTGCTCCCGTCCGGCCGCTCAAGGTAGGTTTCGCTCCCCCTTTTTTTTTTTTTTTTTTTTAACGGTCAAACCCTAGTTTTGTTAGGTAAATACCTTTTGTAAGACATATGCATGCTTAGCTTTCCCCACCATTTGACTTGAATCCCGTAGACACGATTCCCATGAATAAAGAAAATCGTATTGTGATGTATGCGGATGAATGCGGGCCCGCCGTGTATGCCGGAACGTGGGTCTTATTCACATATGCTTGACTGAAATTTGAAACTTATACCGACTTGAAAGTTATACCGAGAACTTGAAGTCAATACTGACCGAAACTTGTACCGGACTAAAATTGCACTGACTAAAATCGACCGAATTTTTGTGCCGGATTTGAATGGTATTTGAACCGCCATTGCATGCTCCGCTCGTGAGTTGTGTCTTGCCGTGTGTGACTACACTTCTCATGTGCTTTCATACAAGTTCTAACTCCTGTCTTTTATCTCATTGCGGTAGAAAGAAGAGAACTCCTATCAATATGTCTCCCAAGATAATGTTTGGTGCCAAGTCGGAAGTGTTGACAGCTTCAAGGATATGCCGAACATCAATGATGAGTTGTTCACCTCGTCTTTTCCAAATATTAGGAAGCATCCTTCTCATAAGATAGTCTTGCTTTCCGATTCAGAAAATATGGATGTTGACCCATTTTCTTCTTCCGCACTTGTGATGAGATTTTGTCTCCAAAGGAACGAATATCCGCCTTCTCCCATTGACTTCAAGATTTGCCATGCTCCACTGGGTTCTTATGAGGGATGGATGAGACGCATGTTGAGTAATAAGGGCATTAAGGACAATTTGACCAAAGCACAAATTCTCGATGCGGTCATGGCATCTGCTACCCTCGAAATTAGGAAAGACACCGCGGGCTTGATCACCTTCATTTCTCGGTGGCGTATTTCCACTCACACAGCCATATCTAGATGGGGAGAGATGACTATTACTTTGGAGAGTGTAGCCGCATTAATGAACCTGCCTGTTGCTGGAAGTCTTTCTTACGAACTCTCTGATGCGGAGGAGAGTAATTATGATGCTATACTTCAAAAGGTTGCGGAATTCGACAATCTGGAGAAGGAGGAGAAAAAGGATGCGAGATGCTTTTACACCTGGTGGGTGTCGGAGTGGTCTTCTGCAGAGTTGGAAAACGAGCTCAGCCTGATCGCGTTCCTGTCTTTATGGCTATCCAGAGATATATTTGATGACGGTTCCGGAAAGAGGACAATTAGACGTGACCTTGTCAAAATTGCTATAAGGCTGGCGCAGGGTGAAGTTCTTCCTCTAGGTGCATTGTTCCTTGGGTCGCCAGTATTCTCATCCTGACGCTTTAGCAATGGATATGCATGCTTCTAACGGGTACAAGAAGGTGGAGTCGCACGTTCACTTCGCTTTTCTTCGAGCGCTCTTATGGGAACACTTCGAAGTTATGCTCCTACTCCCGCACCTTCACTCGTTAACTTGTACGGCGGCTCGAGAATACTCCGATGGAATAAGAAGCGTCCTAAAGCCGGTGCGAAACTTGTGGAGGTATTTGACAACATTTCTTCCGTAGATTTTCGTCCATGGGGGCCGATTCACCCTTCCATTGTTCAGCCAAAGACCTTTGCTGACGATCCTGGCGTTGTGTTGCGTACCGATGTCAAGACCATGAGATCTGGGGAAATTATTTACCTGCGCAGCTGCATTCCAGGTATGTCCCGTCTCTATTCGACGGAGAATTTTTCTCGTGACTCCGTACAACATTGACAGTGGCTGCTCGCCAAATGGGATTCGATCGGGGTGTCCCATTTATCCGTCCACTAGGGGCTCCTAAGAATTCCTTCCACAAATTCTTAACGCCAATGTGTTCTTAGACCGGTTGAGCCTTCCCTTCGGCCTATTGGGAGAAACCCGGTGGTGACCGACAGTATAAAGAATTTTGGGGGAAACAACTGTTGATCTTCCGTAAAAATTTTCGAAGAGTGTTGTGACGAATTCCCGTAGTGAGCCATCTTCGATGTCTT
The DNA here is from genome assembly GCA_023531295.1 of Papaver armeniacum. NCBI lineage: Eukaryota > Viridiplantae > Streptophyta > Magnoliopsida > Ranunculales > Papaveraceae > Papaver > Papaver armeniacum. Next base: position 1,113,870 of record JAJJWW010005914.1, on the reverse strand, counting down.
GACGAAGCATTTCCTAAGAAGCCACTTCCAGCTAAACGGACCAGAGCTGAGGATTGCAGTCCCCAAGTAGGAGAGAGACTTAAGAGGCAAGCATGCGGTCCGGTAATCCTCAATTCTTCCAATATGCAGGTATTTAAATCTCCTCCCATCGGTTTTTTCATTTCTCCAGTGTAAGTTCTTCTAAAACGATCCTTGTTTTAAATCAGGGAATTTCGAAAGATAATGCCTTCACAAGGTTGGCACGCATTCAAAACGGGAAGGCCGACGGTACTGGTCTTCATGCTGAGAAGTCTGGCGGTACGGACCTTCATGCTGAGAAGTCCGGCGGTACGGACCTTCATGCTGAGAAGTCTGGCGGTACTGACCTTCATGCTGAGAAGTCCGGCGGTACTGACCTTCATGCTGAGAAGTCTGGAGAAACCGCTCCTTTTTCCGACCATGACAGAGATGATGCAAGCTCGGTTGAACAAGGCGCTTCCCTTAGTGATCTTGTTGACGGGGCTGTGAGGGAAATTAGCACCCAGTGAAAGAGAGGGCGGCGCCCGCTGTAGTTGGGGCGGCTCCTCTTGAAATTCGTTCTGAACAGGCTCCGGTCAATATGGCCATTGTGGTGACTTCTTCTGAAAAGCCTCCTGCACCTGACAAGGCTCCTGCGGTTGGTGAATTATCGGTGATGCAGCCTGGGGCTTTGTTCGATCCTCCTTTTACTGCTCCTTATCCAGGACATGTGTTGGTTGGTGGATTCAGCGTGCCGGTTCAATTTGAAGAGTTGTACACGGCAATATGGGGGAAACACGGACATATTGCTACTACCACGAAGCTCAAGAGTCGACTTGCATTGGTCAACCGCGTCCAAGAAGCTTTAGTTTCTATCCAGGGGATGAGCGCTGCGACTGGTGGAACAGTTTCTGAAGAGGTGATTGAAGATTGGAGGTGCCATCTGGACGTGTTTGCGCAGTACAGCTTTAATGCTCCTTGGTTCTTCGAAGGGTTCTCCAAGATCCAGGAGTTCCAGAAACTACATGATGAAGTCCCTTCCGCAGACTGTGTTGCTCGCCAGGAAGAAGAGGTTGAGAGGTTGTCTAAAGAACTGGAGCTGAAGCAGGCCGTGCTTCAAAGGATGAAAGTCTCTTTTGCCCAGAAGGATGAGTTGTTGCTCAAAGACTTTCCTTGAAGTATTCGTGCTATATACTGGCGTTTTCTCTTATATGCTTTTCTTTTTTGAGTGATAGTGAGGATTTTCTTTGACTTCCGGTTTTGGATTAATAGGTAATTGAATTGGCTTATTTTTGAGATAGTTTTGTGAACAACCCTTTTGAAAGAGATTATGTTAAATGAGATTTGCATCTTGGTCATGAATAATTGCGCATGAAATTGCAAATGTTATGTAAAAGGGAGGTACGAATGGAAACAAACGTGGCGTTTGATCACTGGGCCTCTTTTTCCACATGCGGGATGCTAAGTCCCTAGTGAATTCTAAACTATCTCTTTTGTAAAGTTGTTGAGTAAAACTTACTTGCTTTTGAAGCCTCACTATATCAAACCGGAGTAGCCTCTCTAAGAAAATCCTCCGTAAGCTATCTTTCTGAACCGAGCTTCTCCTGAACAATGCGCTTCAAAGCACTGCATTCACTGGTGGGGTGATGAAGGAACCGGTGGTAATGACAAGACTGGGTCTATTACTTCTTGATCAAGAGGGCGGACGCCATACCGGGGGTAGCTCCACCTCTTCATTTCGCACCCATGTCTCCAGTAGCTCCGGAATCTTCTTCATTGGGAATGGGAAATGTAAGTACCTTGAGTCTGGCTTTTCCTGTGTTAGCGGGCGTTGCAATGTCTCCCCGTGGCTTTGATGTGGAACAGGAGATGAGGTTGGAAGACTTGCGAGCGCCATCATATCTGCGGATTGCCTTCCTAAGTAGAGGGATGTGGAAGGTGTCGTAATATCACTGCTGAGTGACCGGATTGAACGCTCCCATCCTCTGTATTCAGGCATTTCTTGATTGATTTCTCCTTCCTCAAGCGTTTCTCCAGTTGGTTGGAAGGCCGACGCGGATTGGACAGTCTTCCGGGCTTCGACAAGAGTTTTGAGGTATAAATCCTCTAGCAAGGCTCCATAGGCTGTAGGTTCCCCTTCTTTATCTGGCAGACATTGTAGTATTCCGGATAAGTCTCTTTTCCTGTGGAGTTGCATCGGGTCTCCGTTGTTGACCGGACCATGTTGTTCATCTTCCCTGAGTCTCCTGCGGTTACGCGCCTTTTTTGCTTCTCCACCGGTAAAGGTGTGACTCCTAACTAGGGATTCAGCATTTCTTGCACTGCTTGAGTAGATGCCTGCCGATCCTTCTTGTAATTGCGCCGCCATATCATTCAAAAGGCGAAATGTCTCGCTCTGCCTTCTGGTGATACCGTCTTGATTTGCCAAGACATCCTCCAAAGATTCCAGCTATGCTTCCCATGATATCCGAACCGCCCGTAGTTTCCTGGATACATTGCGAGATGGAAACCGAAAAATTGAGGATTCAATTTTATGCAACCGATAGATCAATCTCCCACCGTGGTCGCCAATTGTTGATGGGTGAAAACTACTCTGCAGAATTTGGTAATTTGGGGTGTGGATGAGGAATGAATCTAAACCTTCAACAAATGCACTCACGCGGTGAGTGCTTGTAGATTCGAGAGATCAATCAGGTGCAAGTCCGGCCTAAACCAAGAAATGGCCGTTCCAGACTTGTTTCGGTCACAAAGTGAAGGAGATGGGGTTGATCTTAGGGAGGGAAGCGAAGAAGGTGTTGAGATTGTGAAGGTGTTGGCTTGCTTATGACTTGTAACAGAAAGATGAGCAAGCTTACGGTTGATGCAAGCAGGCTCTCGAGTGTTTGAATACGGTTTGTATTAACACTTGGTTTTACTCGTCTGCGAACTTGTGTTGTTCTCCGTTATTCCCTTGTTGTTGGAAATAGGGCGGAGACCCGTTTTATACAAGTCATTGAGCCTCATTCACGTTTCTCGTGGGAAGTGGAGGTAGTGGAATGATGGAGTAGTGGAGTTGTGTGTCGGTAGCATACGACCAGTCTTACCCACTTTTCCAGTCCATCTCTAACCGTCCATGACCTCCTAACACGTTCTTGTGATGGCGCGTTGCACGCCGCACGCCGTAAACCGCCGACCAATACCCCGATAAGTATCCCCCGCTTTGTGACATGATTGATGTGCGAATGCGGATCGTGGATCCACGGAAGATAGCATGTAATGTCAATTGAATAACTGCGTTATTCGTAAAGTCGATACTTGTGGAGTATCGTGTGTATTTTATGCAGGTATCGCATTACGGTGTGGGTAAAGTGATGGGTAATGACTCCTCACTAACCAAATAACTCCCGACCGTGGTTGTATAACCAAGTCTGGTGAAGTCGGGTGGATGAGATGATGTTTGAGACACTCATCTGCGACCGTTGATGAAATTAGGTTTTTTAAAGAGGTGCGCAAGCATCACTCTTCACCTTGGTCGAAACCAAGCATGGGAAGGATTTTGTAGAGGACCACCATACATGCGTGTTGACGGCATGATGGTGTACACGTCCATGTCTCACCGTCTCGTGAAGATGCAATCTAGGCCACTCAATTTGACCGTCAAAGAGGAGTGGTTGAGATCGGTTGCGCGCAAAATCCCTTGCCGCAAAGGAATTGATAACCGCGTGTCATCCCAAGTTTGGTCGCACCCCAAGACGACCCATCTTGGTCGGTCTTGGTCGATCATACCACCGTGTAGGTGGTAGGTTGATGTTCACACCTATACCTGATTATCCCATGAAAACGTGATCTAAGCCATTCAAATCATCCGGTGAAGTTGAGCGGTCGAGATCAGTTTAGGATTTGGGAGTGTAACCGCACGAGTTTGGGCGTGCGTTTTGGGTTGGCCGGGAATGATGCGCCTTGGCCGACCGCAAGAGGAGGTAGATGGGCCCACGGTGGTCGTGCTGGTATGACCGGCCTTGGTTAATCCAATCTGTGACCCTCCATTCGTACCGGAGAAGATGGACGCGCGTGATGACTTGAAACCCTAATTTTGGCTTTCAAAGCCGCGCGACCATGCTCTTTTTGGGCGACGAATTTGTTGTAACCAACCATGGTTGGCTTTGACCGATTGGTCAAGTGTGTAGGCGGTCACATGGTGATCGTGTTGACATGCTCCGGGCCCTTTGAGTCTACATCTACACCCTCCATCTATACCTGCGAAGATGGACGGTTGAGACCGTTTTGCGGCACATGTAATACGCCGCAAACCCTAATTTAGGTTTTCCGTCCATAATGCTTGGTATGGACGGTTTCTTGGCAAGCGAAGGCCAACGGTCGACCATGCGGAGTCGGCTGTGTGTATTCCATACCTGCTTGGGGGTGATGGAATTGATCTGTGGTCATCCAATCATGCTTGTGGAGTTGGATGACTGCGATCAGATCATATTTGGCACGCTAAGGCCGTGTGTATTCCATACCCGCTGAGGGTGATGGAATTGATCTGTGGTCATCCAATCATGCTTGTGGAGTTGGATGACTGCGATCGAATCATATCCGAGACCGATACAGTCAAGTCCGGATGCTCAATCGGGCTAGTATAACACACCGAGAGGGGCTCAATCGGGCTAGTATAACACACCGAGAGGGCTCGGGCTAGTATAACACACCGAGAATCACCAGTACGGGTATTTCGTACATGGTTTCATTATAGTGCTTGGAGGTTCGTGTTACTCTGTAAGAGTAACACTCGACCGTCATGCCACACGATAATGATTCATTATAGTGCTTGAGGTTCGTGTTACTCTGAAGAGTAACACTCGACCGTCATGCCACACTGATAATGAGTACAGGAAATACAAGGCTGATATGAAATTCACAGGAAGGGATTGTTGCTACATGCTCCGTTCTTGGTGAATTAAATGAGGAGTATCCGTCACTTGTAAAAGGCTTTATCTTTTACAAGATGTCAGCGCATGATTTTTCAGGTTTTTTACAATTTTAACCTTAAACGAAAATCCACCATCAACAAAGGGATACCCTGATAGCAACCCCCCTTAACCTTGACTGGGCCTGGCTTTAGTACTCCACCAAAAGAGAGTTGCCCCTTAACCTTGGATGGGCTCCAGATAGTGTTCGCCCATGAAATGACTATTTTGCCCTTTTACTTAAATTGGGTGATTTCTCCTTCTTTTCCTTCGTGCGACTCCATAGTAGCTATAAAACTCAAAACAAGCGTAAAATACATAATTTACAAGAAAAATAGCAAAGAAAGCATAAACAATAGATAGTAAATAGGATGTATTCTACACCCTATCAATATTTCTTAAAATCCCCCAAAATCTACCTAAATACCCGAGTGCGACTATGTGCACCTCCCTCTAACCCTTGGTGCACATTCCTCCCTTTATTATAGGCTGGTTTGTAACCATGATTATTTGTTTTGCTAATGGATATTCATCTGGAATTTGGTAATAAAAAACTAGGTGAAAATTCAAAAATCCTCATTATCCATTTATACCGCTCTCTCTCACTGTTTCTGATTTATGATTTTTTCTCTTTTGAACAACAGAATAGCTCATACAAGATTAATTCTTCATCATCCTCTAATGAAGCATTTTTTTTTATAGCAAAATATAATTTACGTGCCCCTCTTTCGACAAATATCTCTTTCGATAATTGATATTGGTTCTGAAAGTGAAAACATGGTTAGTATTTATGGACATAATTTTGGTTCCAATATCAAAAATAAAATTTTAGATGGAATAGTTATTCAGTGCAAAAGAAACATTATTCCTTGACTATTCCTAAAAAAAAAAAAATCGGCAATAAAGAAGAGAACCGGGAGTTTGATTTATATTGTTTCATGAATTTTGAATGATAAGAACGAGTTTGATTTGGGTGTTTACATGATCCCAATTGAGAACAGTTATTTGATTTCATTCATTTCTGTAAACTCACAAATTTCAATGGGTTTATATTAGATATCCTTACTGAACTAAGATTAATCATCTCATGTCGTCTTAGTCCATCATGTTGTAGTAATGATTAATCCATCCTGTTGTAGTAATGATTTAGATTGAATCTACCCATGAACTTTGAAATGTTTGCAAAAATGGAAAGTAAAAATTAAAGTTCAACTAGAGTTTGTCATCATACTTGTACAGAGACCATGGGGAAAATCTAAAGTTGTATAAAAATCGAAAAGAAATGGAATCTGAGAATAAACAAGTATAAGAGAGAGAATTTTTGCGAAGTTTTTTATCACCCAAATTCCAAAATAAATATCCGTTTTTAATATCTAAGATAATCATGGTTAAAAAATCATCCTATAATCACAGGTGGAATGTGCACCACGGGTTAGAGGGTGGTGCACATAGTCGAACTCTAAATATTAACTGAAAATGGGTGAATTTTCCACAAATCTATTAAACCACGTTCATATGGACCAGTAAAATATGGCCTGGGTAAAATGGACGGGTTCCATATCATTTTTAAGTTGGCTATTATACCCCCACAAGCTTCTTAAGTCTCTTTGTCGTTTTTAGTTACAGAAAAAAAAAATAGATCTCCTTTATCAAAAGACGAAATAAAACTCATAGGTTTATCTATGAGAGACAGATTTATCTATACAATAGACTTTTCTGTGTGAGACAAATTTTCTTATCAAGTCTTCGACTTTGAGTCGTAGCAACTCTTAGTTTTGGGTGAGATCAGCTAAGGAATCAAGTGCGTATAGTCATGCTGGGATTCAGAGACGTAAGGAGCGCAACTGTACCTTGATCACTGTGAGATTGGTTAGGGCTCAACTACATTCCAGTCCGAAGTTAACTTGGAGTAGTCTAGTGTTTGTAGTGGCTTAATACAATGTGGTGTTCAAATCTGGACTAGGTCCCGGGGTTTTTCTGCATTTGCGGCTTCCTCGTTAACAAAATTTCTGGTGTATGTGTTATTTCTTTTCCGCATTATATTTGTTTATATAATTGAAATATCACAGGTTGTGTGTAAGTTCAATCAATTGGGAATCCAACCTTGGTTGTTGATTAAATTGATTGACACTTGGATATTGGTTTTTGATACCGTCCAAGTTATTTCTTATATTCAATCCGGCTCGCAAATTCCTATTTGTTTGATTGCGGGTTGAATTGAGAAATAGAGATATAACTCTTAGATATATTTCCATTGATTGAGTCTGACTGTCTAGTTGATTCTCTTGGAATTATATTGGAGTTGTCCATACATATTGTTAAGCGAAATATTGGGTGTGGTTGTTAGACCCCGCTTTTTCACTTTCCTCTCCAGATAGACGGCTCGACCAGAAACAACAAGAATGAAGTTTGCCTGGCTCTTAGGATAGTTTGCAAGAAATGCAAACTCAAGTATTTATACACCAAGGTTGTTTGGACAACAAGGAAATTCCAAAACCGAAAATATTCTCAAGATATTCTCATTAAAGTACGTAATTTTGGTTTTCCTATTTCCACTTAAATGCCAAACAATATTTCCGAAAACTCTCATAGAAAACTTCTATTATTAGTCTAGAACATTAACTAATAATATTTTCCAAAGGATATGCTTTAATTGTTGGTAATTAAAATATATAGCTGATGAAAATCATAATTAAATGCTTTTCACTTTTTCGGACTTGGGATCACCTTGAGTATCAAGGAATATCTTTGAACAATTAATAATAAGAGTTATGTACATGTTCAAATAAACATCTAGAAGCATCTCATATTAGTAAACCCAAAACCCTAATTCGCATACATCATGGAGAAATATGTGAATCATGAAAACTTGGTTTTGCTCATGGAACCGATTATACCATCACTCCAAAATATGTTGTGACCGGTTATAACATGATTCTCAAGATAGGTTGTAATCGGTTACACCTTGCTCCACAAAGTAGCTTGTGACCGGTTAAACCTTGCTTCCCGAAGTAGCTTGTGATCGGTTACACCTTGCTTCCCAAAGATAGCTTGTGACCGATTATAACTAACTTCCCAATTCATCTTGTGACGGGTTATACCTTGGATCCCAAAGTAACTTGTGAACGGTTACAACTTGAATTCCAATATATCTTGTGATTGGTTACACCTTGATTTCCAATGTAACTTGTGACCGATTACAACTAGCTATATATAATAGGCTATGACCGGTTATACCTGAAATCTCAACAAGTTAAGATAGGTTCTACCTTGTCATCTTATATTGGTCAATCAAAAGATATTCAATAAAGAACCTGACCAATCATGATTTCCTTCGATTATGAAACAAGTTCATATATGTACTTCCTTTAAACAAATGTTATAAAACATTGTTTCCCAGGGTAAAATCATATCTATATAATGCATACATAATCAAACAACTATATACAATAGATTATGTCGATGTCGTATTTAGGAAGTTCAAAAGATAAGAGTTATACTTCGTAATTCAATAAATTCCTTGACACTTTGATCATAATGTTATGACCAAGTATAACCACTAGAGTATTATTTATATACATCTTCACATGTTATGTTTTTCAATATAAACCGACTTGGAAGATACGTTAGGAATGGAAATAAGATCAAGTCAATATTACTAACCTCAAGAGGAAGGATGGTGTCTTCATTGTAGTCATTACTTCTTCACATTCTTCAGGTCTTCGGAGTAATACTTGTACGTCTCAACATTCCTAGACTTTCTAGTCTAACCTAAACGAAGTTGACTATAGTATTTAATCATGCGACTCTAGATGAGTTTTGGTATTAAAATATGACAACCAAACTTGACATACCAACGCTTGTTGGGTTCAAACGAGCTATGCTCTAACAACCTAAACTACTAACTATCTAAGAAAATAATAAAAAACAAAAACTGCTCAGATCTCGCCCAAAATAGACTAGATCTGAGCAGTAAGCTTTAATGATGGTGATGGCTTTTTTAGGTTTAGAGAAGGAGCTAGAGAGGAGAGAGAAATTTGTGAGAATAAGTTAGAGATTTAATTAGTAATTTTTGTCAAATGAATAGTTAGGCATGCAACCACGGTTCGTTAATAATTTTTGATTGGATTATTTAACAATATGGGTCAAATGAAAACCCTGGTTTATAAATTTATACCCGTCTTTTTGAAGTTTTCAAATATAGGTATGTTTCCACTTTATCATTCATCTTGGTTAAGATCGTCGAATCAGCATGGACACAACAAAGAAACTCAGATTCTGCCCTAGATCTTCAGCTCAGGTTAATCACAACAGGACAAACACTAATGGATTGGAACAAGGACACTTTTGGACATCTTCCAAAGTTAATTCGCAAATCAACTGCACAAATTAAGATAACTCAACATCAATGTGCTATTCACATCGGAGAAGAACAAAATTTTTGGATACATCGCGAGAAAGAGATGCGCAATAATCACCTAACTTTACTTCAATGCCATGCAACATACTGGCAACAAAGATCCAGAATTCAATGGCTCCAATCAGGTGACAATAATACAACCTTCTTTCATACCAAGGCAACCATACACCGAAGCCGCAACAACATAAAACAACTACAGGATCAGCAAAACAACTGGGTCAGTGATAAGGATCAAGTGATCCAGATCATCCTCGATCATTTCACTACTCAATATTCAGCCCCAAACACAACTCTGGACGAAGAACTCTTTGAAGAAATAGCTCCACGATTGACACCGTCTCAATGTGACCAGCTCTTGGCAACCGTAACAGTAAAGGAAATCAATCAAGCGCTGTTCTCCATCAACTCTGAAAGTGCTCCTGGTCCAGATGGATACACCAGTAAGTTTTTTAAAGTTTTCTGGGACACCACCCATATTCAATTAATTGCTATGGTTCGAAGTTTTTTCTATAATTTAAACATCCACCCTCTCATGAATCATACAAACATTACACTAATTCCGAAAGTTGACAACCCAACAAAACCATCTCAATTTAGACCTATAAGCCTTTGCAATGTCAGCTACAAAATCATATCAAAAATCCTAGTCAACCGCTTACGTCCTCTTCTTCCAGTCAACCGCTTACGTCCTCTTCTTCCATTCTTAATAAGTCCATATCAAAGTGCCTTCGTCCCTAAGAGATCCATACATGATAACATCACAATTGCTAGTGAGCTATTTCATCACATCAGAACATCATCAACCACCAAAAACCCAAAAATAGCCCTCAAACTTGACATCCAAAAAGCCTATGATAGCCTGGACTGGGGATTCATCAAAAAAGCTTTTACAATATTAGGATTTCCATCAATATTTGTGGAATATATCATGCTATGTATCAAATCAGTAACTTACTCAATCAACATCAATGGTACACCGTATGGATTCATTACTCCTACCAAAGGAATTAGACAAGGTGATCCCATATCTTCCTACATATTCATTATATGTGCAGAAATTATATCAACAAATCTTGCCAAACTGGAGGCAAAAAAACTGATTCAAGGAATCCGGATATCAAAAAAGGCACCTCCCATCCTACACCTAATGTATGCGGATGATTTACTAATCCCATAGACAGCTACCCAGGAAAGTAGCAATAACCTTCAGAGAATCCTTCAATCATACGGCTCTTCAGCTGGTCAAATTATCAACGCAACAAAATCAACCATCATTCATCACCCAAGGATACAACAACATCACATATATAATCTTCACCAATTCTTCGGCATGCCAACCACATCAATCCCACCTATATACTTAGGAGTTCAATTCAAACACGGGAGGACCTCTCGTCACATCTTCGAACCACTACTCCAACGATTGGCTCGCAAAGCTCAAGGATGGATCAAAAAATGCCTTACCCCTGCAGGAAGACTAGTCCTAATAAAAACCTCATTAACACTAACCTCAAATCACCTCATGCAAACACAACTCTTCCCAACCAGTGTTCACAAACAAATTGATCGAATCACTAGGAATTTTTTCTGGGGTCACGATTCTTCGGTCAGAAAACTTCACCCATTAGGATGGAACAAGCTAAACAAGCCGATAGAGGAGGGAGGACTGGGTATTAGGAAGAGTAGTCATCACAATAAAGCTCTTTTCATGAAAAAAATTTGGAACATTCAAGACCAACCACATTCAATTTGCTCAAGCCTCTTCAAAGAAAAATACCTACACCATCAGCCTATATTGCAAGGTACAATTTCAATAACCAGTACTGCCAGCCCACAATGGAAACAAATGGCATCTCTCATACCTACTGTAAAAAATCATATATTTCACCAAATAGGAAATGGTTTAGATACCCCTATCCAAGCTAATTGGATACCTCACTTTCAAAACCTTGATCCAACCCAATGCGACCCCATTCAATATGTCGCAGAATTAATCGACCCCATCTCTCATAACTGGAATCACGATCAGCTAAACATCCTACCCAATGCTGCCACCCAACATATTATAAATATCCACCTTCCCCCTAGCAACATCTTGGACAAAATTATTTGGCCCCACTCTAAATCCGGTAAATACACCACAGCATCCGGGTACAGCTGTCTAATCCAACAAGAAAACAGTTCTCTCCCACAACCTCACCCTCCACCACTTCCAAACACAAATTTCTTATGGACCTTACCGTGTCCTCCAAAAGTACAGCTTTTCTTGTGGAAATCTATTAATGAAGGTTTGTCAACCTTCGCTCCGCTTCATCACATCAATCTCTCCACTTCCAACCTCTGCCCCCGTTGCAACTTTGAGCCTGAAACAACCAATCGCATGCTGATTCATTGTCCAATGGCTCTATCCACTTGGACCACCCTCTCTAACCGCATATCAGCAAACCAAACCCAAGGTAACCACCAACCAATTATCATAAACCACCAAACAACCATTTCTGAATTACTGCAAACTCGAGGTAATACTTCCTATATCACATCCTTTTGTTTCCTCATGTGGTCTATATGGACAACCAGAAATGAGCTCGTATTCAATCAGACACACTCCACCCATGACGACATCCCTCGGCAAGATCTTTCGCACAACAACAAGAATTTGAATGGGCAAAATCAACCTCCCTCCTAAGCTCCCCTAAAGTTGCCCAAAAATCAAATCCCAAAACTCAAGCTTCCAAATTTTTCCTGCGTTTTCATATTTTGAAATGGAGCTTCCTTGTAGATTGGCAACACAAATAACAAAACCTTCTATAACCATTCAAGTGGGTTGGAATTTCCCAGCATCACACTGGTTTAAAATAAATACCGATGGTGCAGCTAGAGGCAACCCGGAATAAAAATGCGGGAGCAGAGTCATATGCAGGAACTCAAGCGCACACACGGTTTTGGCTATTGCACAACCTCTAGGTATAACAACATCACTGACGACGGAAACATGGGCTACAGTAATAGCGACCAGAGCAGCCATTGAAAGAAACTGGAATAGAGTCATATTCAAGACAGACTCGAAAAATCTCGTGCACTTCATTAAAAATCCAAAGGAAGCGCCATGGTATATCTCTGCCATGATCGAAGAAATCATACATCGAATGAGTCAAATCCCATGTTGTGTTATCCAACATAACTATAGAGAAGGAAACCAAGCAGCAGATAGACTAGCAAACTTTGCAGCCGACGACAACCAAGCGGGAAACGTATCAACATCAATTTGGGAACAGACGAATCCGGCTTTTCTGACCCAAATTCTTTTGAGTGACTCTATGGGAATCACATTCCCGCGTGTAATAACAATTTAGTTGGTTTTATATTATATGCATTCTTCAAAAAAAAAATCTTGGTTAAGTCATATTATTTTTTACTTATTTACCCTTTGCTCATTGCCATGTTGACCTTTTACATCATTTTTCAAGTTCGTCGATCTCGGTTCAGGATCGTTTCACCATTTTCAGGTTCGTTATATCATTCCCAAGTTCAGGGTTCATATTTTTTTAGTTCAGGATTCATCATTCCCAAGTTCAGGGTTTTTAGCTAAGGGTTCATTATTCCAAGTTCGAGGTTCAGGGTTCCCAAGTTTCAAGGTTCGGGTTTTTTAGTTGGTGGGAAATCGACCTTGCACAAAGGAGACGTAGGTTATGGGTAAATAGGACTTTTCTAAAGTTGAAATAACTGACCACCTTGCACTTAATTTGATGGAATCCGTTTTTTTTCAAAATAAATAGTAGGGCCAAGTTAAAACAGGCCTATATCTGAAAAGTTAAAAAAAACAGGCATATGATTGGAAACGGAAAAAAGAAGGCCTGCATTTCTAAATTGCCTTTTTATTTTCTTCTTCTTCGGATTTTCGTAGGAAAAACGAGATTTGTCGGTTTGTTACGTCATGAAAGGTTTAAAGAGCATTTCCAATGGTGAACGTGGATGTTTCATATGTGGCATCACCAATAAGACACTTTTTAAGTAAACTTTTTTTTTTAATAAATAATATTAGGAAGGAATAAATCTCATCACCAATGTTCCTATCACGTTTCCATAAAAATCCTAAAAATATATACATTATTTATTTATTTATTTGCCGAAGTATTGTCAATTAAAAAGATTTTATAAGAGTGCGTTATCTACATCCAATTGGTGAAGGGACCAACTTTTCGTAGCAACCAGTGACAACAAAACAAGAATCATAACTAACTTCGTAACTGGATCAAAATTATCATGATAGTCGATACCTTCATGTTGTGTGTATTCTTTTGCAATAAGGCATGTTTTGTAACATGTAATGGTGCCATCGGCGCAAAATTTAGTTTTATATATCAACTTGCAACCAATAATAAACTTACCAGGTGTGGATGGGGAAAAACGGTTCGCTGTTTTTTTAGGAAAGTGAAGAGTCGAGCGTGTTGTCGAGACTCCTCGAACCGGAAAACTGCTCAACCTCACACAGATACACCACTGCAAAGGGAGTGCTTAGATTCGAGAGATCAATTTGTAGGACTCCGGCCTAAACCAAGTCAATGGTCGTTCCAGAGTCAATTCGGTCGCAAAGAGGGAGATGGGTTGATCTGTAGGAGGGAAGCTGAGAATTATGTGGGATCAATGATGATCAAGGATTGTGGGTATGCTGAATGTTTCTGCAATAATTGGTGAACTGTTGAGTTCGAATAAGTTCTGATGGATTGATGAATTCTTGAGAGTAGTTACTCGAGAAATTCTGTGTAGACCAAAAACGTTGTCCTCAATCATGGATTCGGAAACTTATTTATATTGTCAGAGTTGTGAACACCTTGATCCATGTAAGTGTGACGGTTTCATGAGTGGAAGAGTGGGCAAATGAAAGATCGTGGTAAAGTCAGTTCCATGTCGTGTGGAGACTTGACGGATCGTGCACCCACTACTTTGCTAACTCCTTCAACCGTTGACACAACTTACGCATATTTCTCCTCGTGGATGAATCCACGTGCTGTAGGCCGCCAGACCAAAACCCTAGTTGTTATCCCCCAATTTGACGTGATTGATGTCTCACGAATCGTGGAGTCTGTATGACAGACGTGTATTTAGTTTGTCAGTTGTTGACTGATTAGGCAATGAGACTAGGTTTTGTTGAATCGAGCATGTTTGGCAAATGCTCAGCGATTCATGAATGTTAACGTTGCGCAAATATTGTAAATTTGACGAGTTGTTGAATATTGATGAGTTACTGAATATTTGTGGATTATTCGAGCAACTGAGCAAGTATTGCTTGATTCGACGAAATACTGATAAGTTACTGAATATTGATAGTTGGGTCAATATTCGAGCAACTGAGCAAGTATTGCTCAATTCGATGAATCACTGAATAATTGAGAATTTGACGTGCAATTGAGCAAGTATTGCTCAATCCGACAAATACTGAATATGAATAATTTGACATGCAAATGAGCAAGTATTTCTTAATTCGACAAAATACTGATAAATTACTAAATATTGATAGCTGGACCAATATTTGAGCAACTGAGCAAATGTCGCTCAATTCGACGAAATATTTATTGGTAACGTAACCCAATAAAATATTAAAATATTGGTAGATTACCAAATATTGTATAATTAATCCCCGTGGATGGTAGGCCTTGGGATGTGTATAAATTTAAGCCTACTTGTAATAAACCGCAAGTGCACGGCGTCTATCGGAGACGCGGCAAGTACGGGTTGATCCACAGAGAAATGGGTGTGCTTAAAGTGATCTTATGGCTTCCTAAACTGATTTCAAGAGTGGCAATGTGACAACAGGGGTTTGTTTGCCGATACGGCTAAGATGAAATGAAGTGAACCTAAACTAAGGTAAAAGACAGTGATAAAAGGGATGCTAGAGTCTTCAAATCAGCCACTAACTTCCACTGTGTCTTTAGCTAATTACATTACTCTTGTCCTTGTAATCAGATAAGGGAGAGTGTCAAGTCTACCACTTACCTAAGGTGTTTCACCAATGGATGATTCAATCACAACTAAGGTATCTTTCCCAAGTATTACCTGTCTGTTTAGAGTACAACTAATCTGAGGATTGATAATGATCTAATTAAGTTGAGTTGCAGCATCATCATCACAGGGGTATTCTAACTACAGTGCATCCATGGCATTGGCATGCACTGTGAGAGCAATGTGTTGATATGCTAAGATTAATTTTATCCTAGAACAAATTAAACATTCAAGAGAAATATAATCAACATGATTAACACAGCAGAAAGCTAGGGCTTCATCTCAAACCCTAGCACTTATATTTAGAACATAATAAAGTAACAAAGAACACAAAATTAAATCTAAATGCTGCTCTGGCTAATCCAGGCATACCTCCTAACAACACCATTCATCTCTATTTATACATGCAACAGATTCAACAAACCAAACCCTAAATTACTTTTAAAACAGAAATTAAATGCAACCCATACTCTGAATTGCTTCTCCTCTTCTGTCACTTCGGCTTCAGAGCTCCATGTGGGGTTGTTGGTTGAATGCCCTAGTTCTAGTTATCTCTGATTTAGTTTCTAGGGTTGGTAGAAACTACAAAAGAGATATCTAGACCTAAGGAGTGGGAGTAGGTGGCTGCTCTGATGGAGTTGGTGATGGAGGTGGCGGAATCGGCTGTGGCAGGAGATGGAGGTGGTGTCTGTGGAGTTTGGTCGGGAGATGGGTTTTGCAGAGCTCTGCTCTCTGTCGGGGTGAGGGAGAAGAAATGAGTTTAGGGTTAGGCTTTGGGGTTTATATAGGGGCTATGCTGTGAAGCGGTTACATCAAAGCTCGATGAGGAAGGCGCAGCGAGCGTAGGATGCATAGGATGGAAGATCGCACGGCTCAGGGATGATGGACTCGGATCCGGGTCACGGGTCGGAGATGGATAGCTTGGGCCCATGTCTTGTAGATGAGTTGCTACTTGTTGGGTTGCAAGCATGCTGCGCGCGAGCTTCGGCTTCTGCTCCATAGATGCTCGACTCCAATTCTTCGCTCTTTTGGCTCCTCGATTTCTTCGGACTTTATTTATTACCTAAAAACACAAAATTAATTAATACAAATATTTATTCCTGAAAACAAAGAAAACACAGAATTTGGGATAATATCTGATTTATGAGCACAAAAGATGAGTAAAATGCCAATAAAAGGTGTATAAATATGCACTATTTGGCACTCATCAAATACCCCCAAACCTGAATTTTACTTGTCCTCAAGTGAAACAGAAAATAAGAAATCCTAACTATACCCCTGTCGCAGGTCTCTCGAATGCATTTAGCGTATGCACTAAGCCTTTAAACCCCTAGGTGTCCCTAGTGGACGAGTTGTAGTCTCGTGAGGATTTACCAGAGGTGTACCCACAAAACCTTCTCCAACTTCAGAGTGTAAAAGAGTCTCAAGCATCCAAGGAGCTATGAGGACATAGAGTTTCTGCATGCTAGTAACAGAAGTTAGAACTACCAAAGAACGCATTCTCATCCTTAAGTCTTTGAGCGAGAAGTAACCATACCATATGAAAGAATTCGGATTCGATTGTGATCATAAGCCTCGACTTCGCCTCACCATTAGGGTTTTATGATAATTGCACTCAAAAAGATCGCTTTTTTAGTCTCTCATGTGTGCGGGCGGAGTAAAGAGAGAAATCCTCGCACACGTTGTAGGTAAGAAGGATAACCTTCCGAAAATAAAATGCGGAGACTCCACGAAGTGTGGACAAAAAGAATCTTTTTCGATGATCTCTAAGAAAGGAAATCAACCATTAGCAAGGGTGGGAGTACTCACTTACCTTCTCACCCGATCGGCAATTAATATCACTCTCTCATAAGAACCATAGAAACGTCTTCAATCTTCGGTCTTCACTTGTTGATGATGAACTTCTGAACTTTACAAAAACTTGAAATTTTTTTTTTTTTTTTTTTTTTTTTAACTTACAATAAAACAATAAAACTCAATTTTTCACAAACTTCATTAATTCTCATCCTATTTTCTTTTCTTTGTTTTGTTGCATATAAACCTTGGACTATCTCAACTTTTCTTTCAATATTCTGATGATGCTCCGTTTGCTGACGATGATGTGTTTCTATGGGTCTGCTGATTGAGAGAGAGAGTGATGCTAACGCAAATCGATATTTAGAAGGAGTTTTCATCTTTAGACGTCACCCTCATGATTGACAAAAACTAGCACTCAAGAGATCAAAAGTAGTCTTGAAAGTGGTGCGAAGTTGGGTAGCTCACCATTCCTACCCGGAATTGACGTGCGGTGACACACACTCTAACAACTTTTCTAGAAAGTTGCAAAAAAATTGAAGGTTGGTGCCTCACTTGATGTAAAATGGGTAGTCTCCACTATGGGTGATCACAATTCTACTACCGAATATCTAACAACACCTAATTCGCTCTCCGGTATGGTTAAATCCAACTTTAACGCTCTAATCAACTAAGAAACCCGATTGTGTTCTCCGGTACTTCTAACTTCTGTTATTTCGGTCAGATTCTCTATGTAAACATAGCTAGAAGCATGCTAGTGACTCTAAAATCTCTAAAAGTTGGAGGTTTTTATTTGCAAAAAGTTTTGATATTTTTTTTGAAATTTTTTTTTTTTTTTTTTTTTTTTTTTTTTTTTTTTTTTTTTTTTTTGAATTTTTTATCAAAATAAAAGGTTAAAAAGACTAAAAACTCTAAATGCAAAAATATGCAAATGCACCCCCAAACCTAAATCAAACATTGTCCTCAATGTGTCAACAGATAGGAAAAATTTTAAACAGTCACATACCATGAGAACTATGCTGATAAGAGAAAGGGAAGAGATTACCGGATGTCGGCGGGAGCAAGGTTGGAGATTCATTAGTCAAGGCTAGAATCCAACATTCTCAACGGAGATCATATCGGATTAGCATAATATATGCGCATGAAGACTCAACCGATTCAAGAAAAGAAAATTTAACAAGTCCTATTGGATATATACAATGAAAATTCACCATAAACCAACAGTCTAAAGAGTTGAGGGTCAACCCAATAGAAAATATATACAAACATCAACAGTCTTACACAAATATAATATGAGAGTGCAAGTAAGACTGCATATGTGAATGAGTTTCCCCCAAACCTAAACTTGTGAACGGGTGTGTTTGGGAGCACAAAATCTTGCAATTTTAAAGGTACATCATGCAAAAGGTCTAACTCAAAATGAGTTTTGCTAATTACAAAGTGAGACATACATATTCCAACCGTGGCTCCTTAAGAGTGTTATACTTTGATGCAAAATAGTCCAAGAGGACTTGGGAAGCACAAAGCTCTAGGCCTAAGTTAGGCATTTTCAGAAAAGTTGGTTTTGCAATTTTGTGACAAACTACACCTAGGTTTGGTGGAGGAGTTTCAATTTGTGACTTAGGAGAGAGGTTAGGTACATCTAAGTTGTTTTCATGTTTAAAATCATTTGCACCATCACACACTTTCCTAAAGTCAGACACAGGTAAATCATGCTCACCAGCATAGAACAATTCATCAATCATCATGTCATAATCATCAGAGCAGGCAACATATTGTGACATGGGCGAGGGAATCGTACACAACAATAATATCATGATCCAAAAGAACATTAGTGTCAACAAGAATCATCTTTTCCTAAGTCACAAACAAGTTGTGTAGCATGCTCACATTCACTGAAGAATTTTACAAACCCAAGCTCGTAATCAATATCACATATATGAATGTTAGAAGAAGTATCATTCATAGGGTTCACGAAGAGACGCCTAACGTCTCGAACCAAAAGATGCCATCATATTTTCTCGCATGCACATGCTCTTCTAACATATCATATTCATCATCATCATCATCATAACAAAAATGCATTTCCCTATTAGCATTTCTAGTATACTCATTTACCTCTAGATTAGGTTCATATTCAGTGTTAGTTGCATGAGTAGGAATAGAAACACTATTTTCAAGATTTACTTTATTAGGGACAATAATCATCCTATCATGAACTGCCTTCCATTCTTCCTTTTCTAAATGAATAAGGTTCATCTTTAAGAACATGTGACATTGTTCAATGGAGGGAGAGTCTTCAATAGTGGGTATGCATGTTTCATATGAATAATCATTAAATGGTTGTGCACATGGTTCACTAGAGAAGGGATGATCATGCATGTTGCTATATGGATGGTCATGTATTGCATTCAGTTCAAGCCTAGCATTTTGCTCCATGAGAGTTTCCATTAGTGATTGTAAACAAGGATTCGGGGGAGTATAAAATTGTTCAACTCCCCACTGTGGTGACTGATACATGTGCTCATGATGGTTAGGGTATGAGTATTCAAGGTCAGGGCCCTGAGAAGGCTCATAATAATCCCTAAAATCACTATGGTATGTGGGGGGTTCATATTGTGAAGCATGCCCGTAAGCAAGCTCTCTAATGGATTTGTTTCCATCCCCAGATGCAGACCAAAATCCTGACATGATTTATCAACTCAAATTGAACTCAAAACCCAGTTGTAGTGGACTAAGTTTGGTTTTAGTGGGATTGATTGGGTTTCATTTGGTTTGTTGGGTTTGGTTTGGGTTAGGAATGTTTGGTTTGTGTGGGTTTTGATTTGGTTTATTGGGTAAGCCCAAAAGGTTGTTTTTTTGAATTTGCTAAGCCCAGCTGAATAAGTGTATTTCAGCCCAGATGATATGGGCTCAGTGTGTGCAGACAGCCCAGCAGTGTGAAACTGCACAGCCCAGGTTGCTGAGTGGAAAGCTTAGTGATTGTGGGCTTAGTTATGTGCAGAGCCCAGCAGTGTGGTTTATGTTGGCTTGGTTGTGTGTAGATGCACAGCCTAGCTTAGATGAACATGTGCAGCCCAGCAGTTAAATGGCCCAGTATGTGGGCTTTAGTCTACCAGTTGGCAGCTCAGGCTGTGTGAAGCCTAGTGGTTCAGTTTATGTTGAGCCCAATGGTTGGGCTTCAGCTCATGTGCAGCCCAGTTGTGGGCAAATGCACAACTTGGTCAGGCTTACACCCCAGTTGTGTGGGGGTGCTTTTAGTTGCTACAATGCACAGCACTGATTGTGGAGGTTGGCAGCTCAAGAGAGTGCACAACACTGCACAGATTAAACACAAGCTGGCAGGTGTACAATGCAAGATAGAGAGTCAACAAATTAGCAGGGCTTGAATACACAACTCAGCAGGGCTAAAAATAAACTGTGCACACACAAATGCACAACTCAGGGCAGATTGAAGCTGTGGGCACAGAGCAATACAGAGCAATACAGGGCAATACAGGCCAAAACTTGCAGCTTCAGGGGGCTAGCAAGGTGGAAGAAAGCTCACAAACTTCACAGGCTATGTTCAAGGCTTGATTGACCTAGTAGACATGCTCAAGGTACAGGGCTGATGTTGCCAATACACACAGCTGATGTCAACAGGTAAGCTCAGGGTTTGCTCAGGTTATGCAAGGGGTTTAACAGCACACACAAGGCACTGGGCAGAGCTCAGGGTAGGCAAGGGTTATGCTCAGCTAACTTGGCTTTCCAATTTGTGACCCAACACTTGCAGCTTCAGGGGGCTAGCAAGGTGGTGAACACAGGGCAATACAGGTGGTAGACTAACTTATCAAGCGGTCATTATGTGCCACAGAATAATTCTCATTATAGTTCACAGATGTATGCACAGAACTTGCAGTTCAGGGTTGAGCAGCAGCAGGGTCATATGACTTCAATGCTCACAATTTTAGGCACCACAGATTGCAGGTTTAGCACGCAAGGTAACTGGCTCAACAGGTCTAGCATGCAAGGTCACAGATTCATGCACAGGTTGCACACAATCACAGGTCATGCTCAGGTTGCATACATGGTATATTATCATCAACAGTTCAATCATTCAATGCTCCACAAACTCACAAAATACTGCATTTGGTGAGCTTACTCACAGGCTAACCTCAGTTATGTGCTTTTCCTTGCCTTCCTTGGGTTGGCTCAGGTGCTCAGCAGTCGGCAAAGACAATGCCACAAAGCAAGCACGGCGGTACACTGTTAATCTCAACAAAGAGTTTTAGATCCTAGGAGTGTAAGGGTAAAGGAAAGACAGGGAGCACCAGCTTGATTGTAAACAGCTGAGATAATTTTACAGCATGAAAGAGTGCTGTAATCGGTTACTTGGACTGACTGGGGAGGGGCTGATACAATATGCAAAATTTCAGAATTAGTTGCACTCAGTGAGTTAAACTAAGCTCTGAGGAGAACACAAAAGAAGCTACAGAATGAACACAATGCAATGAGCAAAGAGTAAAACCAAGAACAATGGAAACTAAGTTACACTACAATGCAAGGCTACAATGCACCGACAAGTTCTGATGCAAGTTACAAATTTTAAACTAAGTTATACTAAAACAAGACTAAAAGCAAAGAATGTAAGTGAATATATACAGAGATGATTGAAAAAAAACAGTGAAGTCAAGCCAAAAATCACAGGGCACACGCAAAGTCCCCGGCAGCGGCGCCAAAAACTTGGTAGGCCTTGGGATGTGTATAAATTTAAGCCTACTTGTAATAAACCGCAAGTGCACGGCGTCTATCGGAGACGCGGCAAGTACGGGTCGATCCACAGAGAAATGGGTGTGCTTAAAGTGATCTTATGGCTTCCTAAACTGATTTCAAGAGTGGCAATGTGACAACGGGGGGTTTGTTTGCCGATACGGCTAAGATGAAATGAAGTGAACCTAAACTAAGGTAAAAGACAAGTGATAAAAGGGATGCTAGAGTCTTCAAATCAGCCACTAACTTCCACTGTGTCTTTAGCTAATTACATTAATCTTGTCCTTGTAATCAGATAAGGGAGAGTGTCAAGTCTACCACTTACCTAAGGTGTTTCTCCAATGGATGATTCAATCACAACTAAGGTATCTTTCCCAAGTATTACCCGTCTGTTTAGAGTACAACTAATCGAGGATTGATAATGATCTAATTAAGTTGAGTTGCAAACATCATCATCACAAAGGTATTCTAACTACAAGTGCATCCATGGCATTGGCATGCACTCAGTGAGAGCAATGTGTTGATATGCTAAGATTAATTCTATCCTAGAACAAATTAAACATTCAAGAGAAATATAATCAACATGATTAACACAAAGTAGAAAGCTAGGGCTTCATCTCAAACCCTAGCACTTATATTTAGAACATAATAAAGTAACAAAGAACACAAAATTAAATCTAAATGTTTGCTCATTTAACCCAGGCATACCTCCTAACAACACCATTCATCTCTATTTATACATGCAACAGATTCAACAAACCAAACCCTAAATTACTTTTAAAACAGAAATTAAATGCAACCCATACTCTGAATTGCTTCTCCTCTTCTGTCACTTCGGCTTCAGAGCTCCATGTGGGGTTGTTGGTTGAATGCCCTAGTTCTAGTTATCTCTGATTTAGTTTCTAGGGTTGGTAGAAACTACAAAAGAGATATCTAGACCTAAGGAGTGGGAGTAGGTGGTTGCTCTGATGGAGTTGGTGATGGAGGTGGCGGAATCGGCAGTGGCGGGAGATGGAGGTGGTGTCTCGTGGAGTTTGGTCGGGAGATGGGTTTTGCGAGCTCTTGCTCTCTGTCCGGGGTGAGGGAGAAGAAATGAGTTT
Organism: Papaver armeniacum; assembly: GCA_023531295.1. Classification (NCBI taxonomy): domain Eukaryota; kingdom Viridiplantae; phylum Streptophyta; class Magnoliopsida; order Ranunculales; family Papaveraceae; genus Papaver; species Papaver armeniacum. The sequence continues at coordinate 1,090,864 of JAJJWW010005914.1, read as the reverse complement.
AGGGTTAGGCTTTGGGGTTTATATAGGGGCTATGCTGTGAAGCGGTTACATCAAAGCTCGATGAGGAAGGCGCAGCGAGCGTAGGATGCATAGGATGGAAGATCGCACGGCTCAGGGATGATGGACTCGGATCCGGGTCACGGGTCGGAGATGGATAGCTTGGGCCCATGTCTTGTAGATGAGTTGCTACTTGTTGGGTTGCAACTGTTGCGCGCGCGGGCTTCGGCTTTCTGCTCCATAGATGCTCGACTCCAATTCTTCGCTCTTTTGGCTCCTCGATTTCTTCGGACTTTATTTATTACCTAAAAACACAAAATTAATTAATACAAATATTTATTCCTGAAAACAAAGAAAACACAGAATTTGGGATAATATCTGATTTATGAGCACAAAAGATGAGTAAAATGCCAATAAAAAGGTGTATAAATATGCACTATTTGGCACTCATCAAATACCCCCAAACCTGAATTTTACTTGTCCTCAAGTGAAACAGAAAATAAGAAATCCTAACTATACCCCCCGTCGCGGGAGTCTCTCGAATGCATTTAGCGTATGCACTAAGCCTTTAAACCCTAGGTGTCCCTAGTGGACGAGTTGTAGTCTCGTGAGGATTTACCAGAGGTGTACCCACAAAACCTTCTCCAACTTTAGAGTGTAAAAGAGTCTCAAGCATCCAAGGAGCTATGAGGACATAGAGTTTCTGCATGCTAGTAATGGTGGTTAGAACTACCAAAGAACGCATTCTCATCCTTAAGTGCTTTGAAGAAGTAACCATACCATATGAAAGAATTCGGATTCGATTGTGATCATAAGCCTCGACTTCGCCTCACCATTAGGGTTTTATGATAATTGCACTCAAAAAGATCGCTTTTTTAGTCTCTCATGTGTGCGAAGCGGGAGTAAAGAGAGAAATCCCGCACACGTTGTAGGTAAGAAGGATAACCTTCCGAAAATAAAATCTGGAGACTCCACGAAGTGTGGACAAAAAGAATCTTTTTCGATGATCTCTAAGAAAGGAAATCAACCATTAGCAAGGGTGGGAGTACTCACTTACCTTCTCACCCGATCGGCAATTAATATCACTCTCTCATAAGAACCATAGAAACGTCTTCAATCTTCGGTCTTCGGTCTTCACTTGTTGATGATGAACTTCTGAACTTTACAAAAACTTGAAATTTTTTTTTTTTTTTTTGTTAAGTACATGAATTGAAAATAATAATAATACAACACACACAACAATTTTTTTTTTTTTTTTTTTTTTTTTTTTTTAAGTACCAAAAATAATAAAACTCAATTTTTCACAAACTTCATTAATTCTCATCCTATTTTCTTTTCTTTGTTTTGTTGCATATAAACCTTGGACTATCTCAACTTTTCTCTCAATATTCGATGATGCTCCGTTTGTCGACGATGATGTGTTTCTATGGGTCCACGATTGAGAGAGAGAGTGATGCTAACTGCAAATCGATATTTAGAAGGAGTTTTCATCTTTAGACGTCACCCTCATGATTGACAAAAACTAGCACTCAAGAGATCAAAAGTAGTGCTGAAAGTGGTGCGAAGTTGGGTAGCTCACCATTCCTACCCTAATTGACGTACGGTGACACACACTCTAACAACTTTTCTAGAAAGTTGCAAAAATTGAAGGTTGGTGCCTCACTTGATGTAAAATGGGTAGTCTCCACTATGGGTGATCACAATTCTACTACCGAATATCTAACAACACCTAATTCGCTCTCCTGGTATGGTTAAATCCAACTTTAACGCTCTAATCAACTAAGAAACCCGATTGTGTTCTCCTACTTCTAACTTCTGTTATTTCGGTCAGATTCTCTATGTAAACATAGCTAGAAGCATGCTAGTGACTCTAAAATCTCTAAAAGTTGGAGGTTTTTATTTGCAAAAAGTTTTGATTTTTTTTTTTTTTTTTTGATTTCTTTTTTTTTGAATTTTTTTTTTTTGAATTTTTTTTTTTTTTTTTATCAAAATAAAAGGTTAAAAAGACTAAAAACTCTAAATGCAAAAATATGCAAATGCATCCCCAAACCTAAATCAAACATTGTCCTCAATGTGTCAACAGATAGGAAAAGTTTTAAACAGTCACATACCATGAGAACTATGCTGATAAGAGAAAGGGAAGAGATTACCGGATGTCGGCGGGAGCAAGGTTGGAGCTTCATTAGTCAAGGCTAGAATCCAACATTCTCAACGGAGATCATATCGGATTAGCATAATATATGCGCATGAAGACTCAACCGATTCAAGAAAAGAAAATTTAACAAGTCCTACTGGATATATACAATGAAAATTCACCATAAACCAACAATCTAAAGAGTTGAGGGTCAACCCAAAAGAAAATATATACAAACAACAAATAGTCTTACACAAAAATAATATGAGAGTGCAAGTAAGACTGCATATGTGAATGAGTTTCCCCAAACCTAAACTTGTGAACGGGTGTGTTTGGGAGCACAAAATCTTGCAATTTTAAAGGTACATCATGCAAAAGGTCTAACTCAAAATGAGTTTTGCTAATTACAAAAGTGCAACATACATATTCCAACCGTGGCTCCTTAAGAGTGTTATACTTTGATGCAAAATAGTCCAAGAGGACTTGGGAAGCACAAAGCTCTAGGCCTAAGTTAGGCATTTTCAGAAAAGTTGGTTTTGCAATTTTGTGACAAACTACACCTAGGTTTGGTGGAGGAGTTTCAATTTGTGACTTAGGAGAGAGGTTAGGTACATCTAAGTTGTTTTCATGTTTAAAATCATTTGCACCATCACACACTTTCCTAAAGTCGACACAGGGTAAATCATGCTCACCAAGATATAACAATTCATCAATCATCATGTCATAATCATCAGAGCAGGCAACATATTGTGACATGGGCAGGGAATCGAGACACAACAATAATATCATGATCCAAAAGAACATTAGTGTCAACGAGAAGATTCATCTTTTCCTAAGTCACAAACAAGTTGTGTAGCATGCTCACATTCACCGAAGAATTTTACAAACCCAAGCTCAAATCAATATCACATATATGAATGTTAGAAGAAGTATCATTCATAGGGTTCACGAAGAGACGCCTAACGTCTCGAACCAAAAGATGCCATCATATTTTCGCATGCACATGCTCTTCTAACATATCATATTCATCATCATCATCATCATAACAAAAATGCATTTCCCTATTAGCATTTCTAGTATACTCATTTACCTCTAGATTAGGTTCATATTCAGTGTTAGTTGCATGAGTAGGAATAGAAACACTATTTTCAAGATTTACTTTATTAGGGACAATAATCATCCTATCATGAACTGCCTTCCATTCTTCCTTTTCTAAATGAATAAGGTTCATCTTTAAGAACATGTGACATTGTTCAATGGAGGGAGAGTCTTCAATAGTGGGTATGCATGTTTCATATGAATAATCATTAAATGGTTGTGCACATGGTTCACTAGAGAAGGGATGATCATGCATGTTGCTATATGGATGGTCATGTATTGCATTCAGTTCAAGCCTAGCATTTTGCTCCATGAGAGTTTCCATTAGTGATTGTAAACAAGGATTCTGGGGAGTATAAAATTGTTCAACTCCCCACTGTGGTGACTGATACATGTGCTCATGATGGTTAGGGTATGAGTATTCAAGGTCAGGGCCCTGAGAAGGCTCATAATAATCCCTAAAATCACTATGGTATGTGGGGGGTTCATATTGTGGAGCATGCCCGTAAGCAAGCTCTCTAATGGATTTGTTTCCAGCCCCAGATGCAGACCAAAATCCTGACATGATTTATCAACTCAAATTGAACTCAAAGCCCAGTTGTAGTGGACTAAGTTTGGTTTTAGTGGGATTGATTGGGTTTCATTTGGTTTGTTGGGTTTGGTTTGGGTTAGGAATGTTTGGTTTGTGTGGGTTTTGATTTGGTTTGTTGGGTAAGCCCAAAAGGTTGTTTTTTTTGAATTTTCTAAGCCCAAATTGAATAAGTGTATTTCATTGTATGATATGGGCTCAGTGTGTGCAGACAGACCAAAGAAGTGAAACTACCTGCACCAGATTCTGGCGAGTGGAAAGCTTAGTGATTGTGGGCTTAGTTATGTGCAGAGCCCAGCAGTGTGGTTTATGTTGGCTTGGTTGTGTGTAGATGCACAGCCTAGCTTAGATGACCATGTGCAGCCCAGCAGTTGAATGGCCCAGTTTGTGGGCTTTAGTCTACCAGTTGGCGACAGCCGTGGTGAAGCCTAGTGGTTCGATTTATGTTGAGCCCAATGGTTGGGCTTGCTCATGTGCAGCCCGATTGTGGGCAAATGCACAGCTTGGTCGCTTACACCCCAGGTTGTGTGGGGGTGCTTTTAGTTGCTTTGCAATGCACAAAGACGATTGTGGAGGTTGGCGGCTCAAGAGAGTGCACAACACCGCATGCATTAAACACAAGCTGGCAGGTGTACAATGCAAGATAGGGAGTCAACAAATTAGCAGGGCTTGAATACACAACTCAAACGGGGCTAAAAATAAACCTGTGCACACACAAATGCACAACTCGGGCGCAGATTGATGCTGTGGCACAGAGCAATACAGAGCAATACAGGGCAATACGGGCCAAAACTTGCAGCTTCAGGGGGCTAGCAAGGTGGAAGAAAGCTCACAAACTTCACAGGCTATGTTCAAGGCTTGATTGACCTAGTAGACATGCTCAAGGTACAGGGCGATGTTGCCAATACACACAATTGGTGATGTCAATGGTAAGCTCGGGGTTTGCTCGGGTTATGCAAGGGGTTTAACAAAGACACACAAGGCATCGGGCGAGCTCGGGGTAGGCAAGGGTTATGCTCGGCTAACTTGGCTTTCCAATTTGTGACCCAACACTTGCGGCTTCGGGGCTAGCAAGGTGGTGAACACAGGGGCAATACAGGTGGTAGACTAACTTATCAAGCGGTCATTATGTGCCATGAATAATGCTCATTATAGTTCACGGATATGTATGCACTGAGAACTTGCGATTCGGGGTTGAGCGACAGCGAGGTCATATGACTTCAATGCTCACAATTTTAGGCACCCACAGTTGCGGGTTTAGCACGCAAGGTAACTCGGCTCAACAAAGTCTAGCATGCAAGGTCACGAGATTCATGCACAAAGTTGCACACAATCACAGTCATGCTCGGGTTGCATACATGGTATATTATCATCAACAGATTCAATCATTCAATGCTCCACGGACTCACAAAATAATCGCATTTGGTGAGCTTACTCACAGAGCTAACCTCGCTTATGTGCTTTTCCTTGCCTTCCTTGGGTTGGCTCGGGTGCTCGCAGTCAGCGGACAAAGGTGAGCACGGCAAGCACAAAAGGTGTACTGTTAATCTCAACAAAGAGTTTTAGATCCTAGGAGTGTAAGGGTAAAGGAAAGACAGGAGCACCAAATGGATTGTAAACAAATGAGATAATTTTTGACATGAAAGAGTCTTTATGTCGGTTACTTGGACCGACCCAGGAGGGCCGATACAATATGCAAAATTTCAAATTTTGAGTTGCACTCAGGCCGAGTTAAACTAAGCTACGGGAGAACACAAGAAGCTACGAGAATGAACACAATGCAATGAGCAAAGAGTAAAACCAAGTACAATGGAAACTAAGTTACACTACAATGCAAGGCTACAATGCACCGACAAGTTACGGATGCAAGTTACAAATTTTAAACTAAGTTATACTAAAACAAGACTAAAAGCAAAGAATGTAAGTGAATATATACGGAGATGATTGAAAAAAAAAGTGAAGTCAAGCCAAAAATCACAGGGCACACGCAAAGTCCCCGGCAAGCGGCGCCAAAACTTGGTAGGCCTTGGGATGTGTATAAATTTAAGCCTACTTGTAATAAACCGCAAGTGCACGGCGTACATCGGAGACGCGGCAAGTACGGGTCGATCCACGAGAAATGGGTGTGCTTAAAGTGATCTTATGGCTTCCTAAACTGATTTCAAGAGTGGCAATGTGACAACAGGGGTTTGTTGGCCGATACGGCTAAGATGAAATGAAGTGAACCTAAACTAAGGTAAAACACAGTGATAAAAGGGATGCTAGAGTCTTCAAATCAGCCACTAATTTCCACTGTGTCTTTAGCTAATTACATTACTCTTGTCCTTGTAATCAGATAAGGGAGAGTGTCAAGTCTACCACTTACCTAAGGTGTTTCTCCAATGGATGATTCAATCACAACTAAGGTATCTTTCCCAAGTATTACCTGTCTGTTTAGAGTACAACTAATCTGAGGATTGATAATGATCTAATTAAGTTGAGTTGCAGCATGATCGCTGTCGTAAGCGTCAAAAATAAATTACACTTTCTTACTACTCAAAATATAAATATAGCAAGGGCAAGAAAGGATCGATCCCACAGAGAGGTCTAGGTTGTCAAATTGTTATGGTTTCCTATATAAAACACCGAGGATTTTCTGATTGTGTAAATAAAAATAAACAAAAAGCAAATAAACAAAGCACGCAAATCAAGAATGTGAAATATTGGATAAAGGTTTCATCTTCAATTGTAAATAAGTTTATGAATATATGAATAGAATTCGTATTTAATCTCGCTACCATCAAAAGCCATAGAATACCTTATTGCAAGAATACTCCGTAATTTCCAAAGTTATCAACACACACATTAGGGCTGCATATGTGAAATCTACCTAAAGAATAACCTAACGCCTTGCTAATCAAGTTCAATTCCTAGGAGCATTAAGTTTCGAAATAGGCTAATCAATGCAATTGTAATACATTGCGCAAACAATTCGGACAAAGGTCAATTTCTACATATGATTACAAGGATGTATCACTACAACCTAGAATCATATCATGCTACTTGTATTCAAGGTTATCGCTCGATGAAAACCCTAAAATAGCTATAGATATGGATGTGAGTTCAATCAATTCTAGACTCGACTAAACAAACATTCAATCATATTGCAATCCATCAATCATGCAATTATTGTAACCCGTAGAAATCATACGATAATATTGAGAGAAAACTAATTCATAAAAATCATAACTTGGTTGCAAAATCCAACTACATCTTCAACCAATAATAAAAACTTAGTTACTTGTGTTTTTGGAAATCATCATAGAAAGTTTAGAAGAACCTATCATGTGAAAACCCTAGAACAAAAGTAGAAGTCTCCCTAATGGAGATATCTCTAGGTTTAGAAAAGAATTTTCTATTTATATGCTTTTCTCCCCATAAGGATACTTTCCCAAAATTAGGTTGATTCTTCTCAAAACCCGTCTCCAAGTTGGTCCACCAAGCCCAGGAGTGAAAAATATGTCTCTGGAATTTTGGGTCCAAAAGCGCCGCCGGAATTGCCGACGTCATCACCGAATCCGGTCACGGTCGCCGAATCCGTCACGGAAAATCGATCTTCAGCCACTTTGTCATCGGGAAGACGCCACCGAGCAAGTGCACACTCCCAGAAGCTCAACTCCATTTCCCTGCAATTCAAACATTCACAAAATACCACCTAAACCAATTCCTTGTTCTTTGAAAATCCGCACCCAAAAGCGTGACTTTAACCGTAGCTCATACGTCCGGCGGCCAACTCTTGTATCCGCTCTCTTGTTCAAAACACCCCCTAGCGATTCAATTGAAACATTACGATTCACACTTTAACTTCCCAATCCGACATCCCGGGCTATGCTCACCGGCTCGCCATATTTGGTCACTTTTCGCACAAATTCTGCAAGCTCGTTCTCAACTCTTGTTCAAAACAATCTCGATCTCCATTCTCCAACTCAATCTTTTCTAGCTCATCATCTCAGCATCAACACCACCACTTGCATATCCCGGTGCATTAGCATAACCATACCACCACTTCCATAATAAAGACACAAAGAAAGAATAAATCTACCGCACCAATCTTCACTTCACCCGCTATATTAACTCCAGCCTCAATTCCATTGCCTACTGCAGATGCCAACCATTTCTACTTTGCGCCACCAGCCACCGCGCAACTTAAACTCTCTTGTAAGCAACCTCCACTGCGCCGTAGTCTCTAGCTCTATGCACCTCGCCACCGCATCACCACTTTCCACCATTCTCAAACCAGCTAATTCCTCATTACCTTCAACCGCATTGCAAAGACCATCATTTCACAGTACTCTCCATTCATATTGCAACTGCTTCATGACCTTGAGCCACCAACACTGCCATTTCTCATACCATGACAATCACCATCTCCAACTGCCTCAAATCCATTGTCATTCCCATTGCAGCTGCAATTCACAGAAACACCAGCTCCTGCTACCATTAACTCGACCACCACCAGTTCCATAATCTCAAGACTTCAATTCAGCTGCCTCTTTCAAACCAAGAGCTCAACTCTTTCAATTCACCACCAGTTCAAACCATCTCTCCTTGTTTCAGTTGCGATTCCTTCTATCAGTTCATCGTCTTGCCAAGCCATTGCACTAACATGTCATCACTTCGAACCGCCAGCGCCATAGCATGTATCCCATCAACAACAGCATAATCTGCCCAAGTGGCTCAAAGCTCGAACCATACCATCAATGCAGCTCCCTGTTAACCTCCTTACCGATCATGGCAGCCACACAATTATCAACCAACTCCTCCAGCGATCACTGTCAATCATCAGTCACCTTTTGTTCCCTGACTCAGCTTCACAACCACATCTCATAGTCATATGCTCACCTGCTTTTATTCATTCACAACAAAGACAAACTTTCTAGATCGATGTTCGTGCAACAAGCTTGACCAATCCATTGCAGCCTTCAACTTCATCTTTCCTGTCTTCTTAAATCCATGTTATATCTGGCAGCTGAAACATGTACCAAAACCAATCATTACAGACCCACAGACTCATGGCTAGCTAATGGAAAACCTGGGACAGCCAACTGTTGGCTCAGACATTTTATCAAACACCTGATGTGTGTCTGGCAGACTAACCATGGTCACCTGTTAATTGTATTTGATCTCCTGCCAATTATCTCCTTCCCTGTATCAGTAATTCAATCACACAGACCCATTCTCATATCTCATACAAACCCTGAAATCTTTAATTCAATCCCTACATTCATGACAGCATGTTCATTTTCCTCCCTGTGTTCTTGCAGCTAGAAACTCAACTCAAAACCCTTAATTCATCCTTCTTGAATCCATGACAGTAAACCCCAGACTCGACCAAACCCACTGCTTAATTGGTATACTGCCATCGACTCAGACCCATTTCTTCATCCTCTCAAACTCGAACAGACTCATCTATATGATACAACTGCCGTTCTCTGATGACAGCAGCAACAGAAATACCTCCATCACTCACTCCAAATCAATCAGCAACAATCGCTATTCTTCCATAATTTCCCACGGTCTTCATTACAGACTCTTGAAATCCAATTTCAGACACCATAATATGTGCAGCCTTTCTAATGAAGAGAAACACGATTTAGGATTATAGCCCTTAGTGGATTTAGGATTTAGGATTTACCCAGACACCCCACATATCGGATAAGGGCCACCTAGTTCATTTGGCCTGTCAGTTCCATAAAACCGACTGCCTATTTGATCTTTTGCTCATAACTTTCTCGTATAACGTCGAAGTGACCTCTTTCTTTCACTGGCGGCTTCGTCTTTTCGTCTACTTCAAGATATTGAGAAGAAATCCTGGATTTGAGCGAGTTCCACTTCTTTTTGTTCCAATGACTCCAAAACACCTGATTAGCTCAAAATCAAACATAAGATACATATTTCACACGAAAAATAGCAAAGAAAGCATAAACTCTACATAGTAAATACGGTGTATTCTATACCTATCAAATTCCCCCACACTTAGACTTTGCTAGTCCTCGAGCAAATCAAACCAAAACAATAAAATACAACAACTCCGTGTCGTCGAGGCTACGGTCACTTTTAGCATAAATAACAAGCCTTTAAACCCCTAGGTGTCCCTAGTGGACGAGTTATAGTCTCGTGAGGGTTTACTAGAGATATACCCACAAAACCTATATTTCCAACTCCATATAATTGTGACAAATCAATGAATGAATCCAAAATGACTACAGGAGGAGGTACCTTGCAAATTCAATTCATATATTAGTAAATAGACTCTAATTAGATAGTCGAACAAGCCACAATACTCGGAAACTAACAAACCACAATCACAATGAAAAGATAAAGAAGATGGATAAAGATGTAGATGTTGGCGAATATTCTCAAGTGTTCGATGTTTCCCATATCTGTCTGAAGGTCACTGCTAAGATGAACCTAATCCTATTGGATTGAGCCACTTGGTGCTGATGCTACATCAAATCAATTGGCATATACAAGGGAACCAAGAGTGACTTTATTAAACACAATAATAATTTCTTCTCTCTTTTTTTTTTTTAAGATTGGATCAAACCTGGATCCAATTTCCTTCTTTTTTTTTTTTTTTTAAAGACGGCATGATTAGATCTTTTGGATCCAAGCGCATGCTTCTTGTCAGCAAGTACATGATAGTTGCCTTGGATCCTGCATTCCACGCTTGTTTAGGCGACGGAGACAGGGGACTACGTTTCACACATACTTGCTATTCCCAAGTGTCTTTTTATTCCGTTTTGGTCTAATTGATCGGTCCTTTTTTTTTTTTTTTTTTTTTTTTTTCTTTTCCTTATTATTATTTTTTTTTTTTTCAAAATTTTTTTTTTATTATTTTTTTTTCTAGTAACTCAACCACTCTATTTCATCCTAGCAACTAACACGTCGATTTTTAGTGACCCACCAAAGCACTTAGAGAACAATAGATAAATATGGAAAAATAAAAATAGAATGTGATATGGTGATATTCCGAGATATGGTAATAACTATCATGTTAATTTGTGATTTCGAGCTATATTCTTCCCTTTTAGTTAATTGGTTCCTCAACTCCTTTCAAAATGGTTCCATCCACTAATGGTGTCATCCTAAAGGCACAAGTTCTAGAGTTCGGAGTTCAAAAAGCACAAATTTTTCTGATTTTTCTATTTTTCTGATTTTTTTTTTTTTTTTTTTTTTTTAAAAGGGGTAAAACAAACTAAAACAAACTATACAAACATATAAATGCTCCCCCACACTTAAACTTTACATTGTCCTCAATGTAAAATTGAATCTTCCAAAGAGAGTTCAAGGTGGGAAATTCCGCAAATGATATGCAAAAACAAGAAAATAAAGATAAAAGCAAATGCATAAAAATAAAAAGATAAGGATAAAGATACAAAACCGGTGGGTTGCCTCCCACTAAGCGCTTGTTTTAAAGTCGACGGCCCGACTTAGCTTCCTGTAAGATTCATTCCCCATACACCAATAATCTGAAAAGCTGGGGATCCGTCCATAGAACCTGTTTTGCAAACACTAGCTTCACACAAATATTAGTAACATAAAGCAAAAGTGAAGCTATGAACCGATAAAAGATTCCCCCACACTTATTCTTGTCCACACTTGGAAGTGTATAAAGAATATAGAAGTCGGGTACTTCCACGGTTTCTTGTTCCATAACCTGCATAGTATGAGAATCAAGTATCTCTAATGGCGGAAAACGAGAAACAAAGTCATTCAACAATGTTCTCGAAGCACATACATTCAAACCAATAAGAGGTAAAGGAGAAGAAACAATAGGCAAAGGGTTAGATAAACCTTGCACAATCTCTTGTATTATGGAATCCTCTTCATCTTTGAAAAACTCAAGTGAATTATTCACCTCTTTTATATCATGGTCCTCTATTAAACCTTGCAACCATTCTTCGTCCGTTTCGCCGTAACCAAAGTTTCGACATAAACATCATCATTACAATCATATGCAAGCTCAATTGGGTCTTCCACAATAGTGGTCATAACGGTCTCATTCTCAACATATTCCTCCTTTTGTTGTAAGGCACATACTCTTTTGCGGATGCAATATTGTCCATAAGGAATTTCTTTAGAACACTCATTGCATCATCCTCAAGCTCTACCTTTTGAATAGGTTCTTGATCGTTATTAAGATCAATGCTTGAGTAAGCTACACTAGTGTCGACGTATTCCTCTTCGTCTTCATCTTGATCCCAAAAAGACTCCATTGTACACTCCTCGGGGATGTCACCATGAGTTGGTTCAAACGATGTATTTTCATAATAATCATCATCACTATCATAGTCATCATAACATTGGTCCTCGCTGAATTTAGTGTTGCTAATCTCGAACTCATCCTTTTGAATAGGTGAATGATCATTATTACGATCAAGAGTTGAGTTAACTACACAAATATCAACAAAAGTCCCCGAAGGTTCGCCTTTTTCAACATAACTATTCATTTCCTCCTTGTATTCTTCAATGCCTTGTCTTAAAGTGGAAACACCTTTTTGAAGCTCTTGGAGTGTTCCATCCAAATTCCTAATATAGTGTTCAATTTGTTTGTAAAGCTCATTCGACAAAGAAAAAGTAGAATTACTTACTTTCGTATTGTTAGGCCAATTATCTTCCCTTTGAATGGGTGAATGATCATAACTACGATCAGAAATTGGGCCAAACATACCATGAGCACATTCGGTCGATGAAATTGGTTCCACGCTGGGTTGTCCACAAATTGACTCCATGCTGTCCATAAATTGTTGCATTTCATCTAACAAACTAGAGGAAAAATTGATAGGAGTAAAACTAGTCTCCCCTCCTTGTGGTTGCTCACTTACATACCCACCGTAAGAAGGTTGGAATGTATGAGAACAACTAAAAGGGTACGTGGAATATTGACCATAACCAAAGGATTGGTTTTGATTGTATTCCCCATAAGGGTGATAGTTTTCATGTTGTTGAGGTTGAAAGCCGTATTGATTGCTCCAATATGCTCCGTCCATAGAAATTGGTACCTGAAACGAGATTCTCAAAACTCGAATAAGAACCAAGAAATAAGAAAAAGTAAAACAAAACTAAATACAAAAATAAGAAACCAAAAACAATCAACAACCGCTGCCTCCCCGGCAACGTCGCCAAAATTTGACCGGTTGTCCCCGGCAACGGCGCCAAAATTTGATCGCTGTCGTAAGCGTCAAAAATAAATTACACTTTCTTACTACTCAAAATATAAATATAGCAAGGGCAAGAAAGGATCGATCCCACAGAGAGGTCTAGGTTGTCAAATTGTTATGGTTTCCTATATAAAACACCGAGGATTTTCTGATTGTGTAAATAAAAATAAACAAAAAGCAAATAAACAAAGCACGCAAATCAAGAATGTGAAATATTGGATAAAGGTTTCATCTTCAATTGTAAACAAGTTTATGAATATATGAATAGAATTCGTATTTAATCTCGCTACCATCAAAAGCCATAGAATACCTTATTGCAAGAATACTCCGTAATTTCCAAAGTTATCAACACACACATTAGGGCTGCATATGTGAAATCTACCTAAAGAATAACCTAACGCCTTGCGCTAATCAAGTTCAATTCCTATGAGCATTAAGTTTCAGAAATAGGCTAATCAATGCAATTGTAATACATTGTGCAAACAATTCGGACAAAGGTCAATTTCTACATATGATTACAAGGATGTATCACTACAACCTAGAATCATATCATGCTACTTGTATTCAAGGTTATCGCCGATGAAAACCCTAAAATAGCTATAGATATGGATGTGAGTTCAATCAATTCTAGACTCGACTAAACAAACATTCAATCATATTGCAATCCATCAATCATGCAATTATTGTAACCCGTAGAAATCATACGATAATATTGAGAGAAAACTAATTCATAAAAATCATAACTTGGTTGCAAAATCCAACTACATCTTCAACCAATAATAAAAACTTAGTTACTTGTGTTTTTGGAAATCATCATAGAAAGTTTAGAAGAACCTATCATGTCAAAAACCCTAGAACAAAAGTAGAAGTCTCCCTAATGGAGATATCTCTAGGTTTAGAAAAGAATTTTCTATTTATATGCTTTTCTCCCCATAAGGATACTTTCCCAAAATTAGGTTGATTCTTCTCAAAACCCGTCTCCAAGTTGGTCCACCAAGCCCAGGAGTGAAAAATATGTCTCTGGAATTTTGGGTCCAAAAGCGTCGCCGGAATTGCTGACGTCATCACCGGAATCCGGTCGTCTCGGCCCGGAATCATCCGCCGGAAAATCGACTCTCAGCCATCTCCATATTTGTCAAACAATCACAAGACGTCACCTAAACCAATTGCACACTCCCAAAAGCTCAACTCCATTTCCATCCGCAATTCAAACATTCACAAAATACCACCTAAACCAATTTTTTGTTCTTGCGCACAAATTCGCACCCAAAAGCAATCTCGTGACTCGTAGCTCATACGTTTCTCCGCAACACCAACTATCTTGTATCCGACTCATACCCCCTCGCGATTCAATGAAACATTACGATTCACACTTTAACTTCCGCAATCCGACATCCCGGGCTATGCTCACCATAGTAACGCCATATTTGGTCACTTTTCGCACAAATTTCCCAGAGTTCATGACAAGACATGCACTCTTGTTCAAAACAATCTCCATTCTCCTCGGCCAACTCAATCTTTTCTCTCTCAAAGCAACACCACCACTTGCATATCCCACCGTGCATTAGCATAACCATACCACCACTTCCATAACAAAGACACAAAGCAAGAACGGCTCTACCGCACCAATCTTCACTTCACCTGCTATATTAACTCCGTGCCTCAATTCCATTGCCTACTGCGGATGCCAACCATTTCTACTTTGCGCCACCAGCCACCGCGCAACTTAAACTCTCTTGTAAGCAACCTCCACTGCGCCTATAGTCTCTAGCTCTATGCACCTGTCACTGCATCAGCTCACTTTCCACCATTCTCAAACCAGCCAATTCCTCATTACCTTCAAATCTCGCATTGCAAGACCATCATTTCACAAAAGACTCTCCATTCATATTGCAACTGCTTCATGACCTTGAGCCACCAACACTGCCATTTCTCATACCATGACAATCACCATCTCCAACTGCCTCAAATCCATTGTCATTCCCATTGCAGCTGCAATTCACAGAAACACCAGCTCCTGCTACCATTAACTCGACCACCACCAGTTCCATAATCTCAAGACTTCAATTCAGCTGCCTCTTTCAAACCAAGAGCTCAACTCTTTCAATTCACCACCAGTTCAAACCATCTCTCCTTGTTTCAGTTGCGATTCCTTCTATCAGTTCATCGTCTTGCCAAGCCATTGCACTAACATGTCATCACTTCGAACCGCCAGCGCCATAGCATGTATCCCATCAACAACAACATAATCTGCCCAAGTGGCTCAAAGCTCGAACCATACCATCAATGCAGCTCCCTGTTAACCTCCTTACCGATCATGGAAGCCACACAATTATCAACCAACTCCTCCAACGATCACTGTCAATCATCACCACCTTTTGTTCCCCCGACTTCTCACCTTCACAACCACATCTCATAGTCATATGCTCACCGCTTTTATTCATTCACAACAAGACAAACTTTCTAGATTCGATGTTCGTGCAACAAGCTTGACCAATCCATTGCAGCCTTCAACTTTATCTTTCCCCGTCTTCTTAAATCCATGTTATATCCGGATGTGAAACATGTACCAAAACCAATCATTACAGACCCACAGACTCATGGCTAGCTAATGGAAAACCTGGGACAGCCAACTGTTGGCTCAGACATTTTATCAAACACCTGATGTGTGTCTGGCAGACTAACCATGGTCACCTGTTAATTGTATTTGATCTCCTGCCAATTATCTCCTTCCCTGTATCAGTAATTCAATCACACAGACCCATTCTCATATCTCATACAAACCCTGAAATCTTTAATTCAATCCCTACATTCATGACAGCAGGTTCATTTTCCTCCCTGTGTTCTTGCAGCTAGAAACTCAACTCAAAACCCTTAATTCATCCTTCTTGAATCCATGACAAGAAAAACCCCACTCGACCAAACCCACCGCTTTAATTGGTATACCGCCATCGACTCGGACCCATTTCTTCATCCTCTCAAACTCGAATGTACTCATCTATATGATACAACTCCGTTCTCTCACGATGACAAAGACAGCAATGTAAATACCTCCATCACTCACTCCAAATCAATCAAAGAACAATCGCTATTCTTCCATAATTTCCCACTACTTCATTACGTGACTCTTGAAATCCAATTTGTACACCATAATATGTGCAGCCTTTCTAATGAAGAGAAACACGATTTAGGATTATAGCCCAGGGGTGGATTTAGGATTTACCCAGACACCCCACATATCGGATAAGGGCCACCTAGTTCATTTGGCCTGTCAGTTCCATAAAACCGACTGCCTATTTGATCTTTTACTCATAACTTTCTCGTATAACGTCGAAGTGACCTCTTTCTTTCACTGGCGGCTTCGTCTTTTCGTCTACTTCAAGATATTGAGAAGAAATCCTGGATTTGAGCGAGTTCCACTTCTTTTTGTTCCAATGACTCCAAAACACCTGATTAGCTCAAAATCAAACATAAGATACATATTTCACACGAAAAATAGCAAAGAAAGCATAAACTCTACATAGTAAATACGGTGTATTCTACACCTATCACAGCATCATCATCACAGGGGTATTCTAACTACAGTGTATCCATGGCATTGGCATGCACTGTGAGAGCAATGTGTTGATATGCTAAGATTAATTCTATCCTAGAACAAATTAAACATTCAAGAGAAATATAATCAACATGATTAACACAAAGAGAAAGCTAGGGCTTCATCTCAAACCCTAGCACTTATATTTAGAACATAATAAAGTAACAAAGAACACAAAATTAAATCTAAATGCTGCTCGGCTAATCCAGGCATACCTCCTAACAACACCATTCATCTCTATTTATACATGCAACAGATTCAACAAACCAAACCCTAAATTACTTTTAAAACATGAAATTAAATGCAACCCATACTCGAATTGCTTCTCCTCTTCTCGTCACTTCGGCTTCGAGCTCCATGTGGGGTTGTTGGTTGAATGCCCTAGTTCTAGTTATCTCCGATTTAGTTTCTAGGGTTGGTAGAAACTACAAAAGAGATATCTAGACCTAAGGAGTGGGAGTAGGTGGTTGCTCTGATGGAGTTGGTGATGGAGGTGGCGGAATCGGCTGTGGCGAGGGAGATGGAGGTGGTGTCTGTGGAGTTTGGTCGGGAGATGGGTTTTGCGAGCTCTGCTCTCTGTCGGGGTGAGGAGAAGAAATGAGTTTAGGGTTAGGCTTTGGGGTTTATATAGGGGCTATGCTGTGAAGCGGTTACATCAAAGCTCGATGAGGAAGGCGCAGCGAGCGTAGGATGCATAGGATGGAAGATCGCACGGCTCAGGGATGATGGACTCGGATCCGGGTCACGGGTCGGAGATGGATAGCTTGGGCCCATGTCTTGTAGATGAGTTGCTACTTGTTGGGTTGCAACTGTTGCGCGCGAGCTTCTTCGCTTCTCGCTCCATAGATGCTCGACTCCAATTCTTCGCTCTTTTGGCTCCTCGATTTCTTCGGACTTTATTTATTACCTAAAAACACAAAATTAATTAATACAAATATTTATTCCTGAAAACAAAGAAAACACAGAATTTGGGATAATATCTAATTTATGAGCACAAAAGATGAGTAAAATGCCAATAAAAAGGTGTATAAATATGCACTATTTGGCACTCATCAGTGGATCAACATAAATTCATTTGGTGTTTGAACTTGCTCAGAATGATGATTCCGTGAAGCGTTTGTTCGAAACCCTAATTTTTGAGCAATTGTTCAACAATTGATGAATTGCTGAAAATAGGTCATGAGTGATAGAGGGACCGACCACATGGGATGATGGGCGTCCATGTGGTGCCCAATGCTCGAGTGAGCGTACACCAAGGTTCTCAGTGGGAGAGTTGGTGAAAGAATGATGATTAAGTGCCGGTTTCATCATTTATTAAATTACTGTCGGGTTCAACATTAGGCAAAAACCTAAGTATGAAAGATGGGGGACCGACCAAGAGAGCATGGGACCGGTTCTTGGTGGTCACGGGACTAGATGTTGTCCGTTTGAGCAATCCCCAGGTTGGTTGGAGAGAGTTTGGGACCAATATGAGCAATTGAGCGAATTAGGTCAGAATTATGAAAACATGTGGGACCGGCTTTGTGCAAGCCCTAGGAATGACTCTGGTCGGTCATCAGGGAATGCACGCATTACCACAGTGTCCGTGTCTCCGTACTGAGAGTTTCAGTATTTTCTGATGTGCGTTCGAGCAACATTGTGAATTTTCAGAAGAGTTTTATCTTGACAGAAATTCTTGATTTTTTGTTGGAATGAGCATGTATGCTCAATTGATCAATATTTTGTAAATATTAAAATAAGAGTATTTTAACATCCAAAATTGCCGTGAGAGGCTATCCGGTCATATGACCACGTTGGCTTTTGAATTTTCGTGATTTGAGCAATATTCGAGAAGTAATGAAGAAATCATGATTTTTGCTCAAACCAAGGAATTTCATGAATTTGAGGAAAATAATAATTATAAAAGACTAGGGATTTCAGGGTGTGGGACCGGCCACGGCTAGGGCATGGCCGGTTGCCCGGTCCCACACTCTTTTCCCTATTTTATAATATTATTTTTCATGAACCCGTGATGTTATGGAGAAACCATGGGTTTTTGTTGAAACGGAGGAGTTTCATGAGTTTAGGGAATAATAATTATAAAAAGCTAGGGATTGTGAGGTGTGGGGCCGTCCACGGCTTGGGCATGGCCGGCCGGTTGGCTGGTCCCGTACACCTTTCCCTATTTTATAATATTATTTCATGAATCCATGAAGCTACGGAGAATCCATGAATTTTGCAAAAACAAGGAAAGTTGCTAAAATCAAGGAGTTTTTCATGAGTTCATGAAAATAACAAAATAGGGCAAAATAATGAAAGAAGCATGGGGACCGGCCACGGCTAGGGCATGTCTGGCCGTCCGGTGGGCCCGGCCCCTGGGCGCTCCTTATTATTTTATTAATATTTGTTGTTTTCTCCTGTTTTGCGTAGGATTCCTCATCTATTCGTGTTTTTGGATGCTCGTTCGTGCATCCGGTGCTCGATCGTGCATCATTGTCGAGTACACTTACACCATTTTTCGTGGGGCTTACTCGGGGATGGTCCGAGATGCCGATCGTGAGTATTTGTTGCTGATCCATGAAATTCAGTGTAGAATAATTCATGAAATTGAACAAATAAAAATGAGTAGTTATTTATTATCAATTCATAGGATCAGCTATGGATTCGACCATGAATTCGGAATAATAAAATAGGCATTACCATTCCATGGGATCTTGGATTCGACCATAGAATCAGAGTAATAAAGTTATCTTTTACCATTTCATGAGATTAGCAGTGAATTCGATCATGAAATCGGAGTAATGAGATAATATAAATTGTTATCGCCATTCCATGAGATCAAGTCGTAGATTCGATCATGAAATTGGAGAAATCGTTATTGCCATTCCATGGGATCAGGCTGTGGATTCGACCATGGAATAGGAGCAATTGTTATTGCCATTCCATGGGATCAGGCCGTGGATTCGACCATGGAATAGGAGCAATAATAGATCATTCTGGGAATTCAGTGGTGAATGTCACGGCAGAATTAATCTATGTGGATAGTCAGGAGACGGCTAATATCCTGAAGGCACTCTCAGATCTTTCGGAGAACGCCCGAGTCTATACACGGTAGCTATACATAGTCAGGATCAGTGAGTGTCACTGTCCTGAAGGCGTTGTTGCTCTCAATCTTACGGAGAACTGCCCAATCGTTCTTCTATGTAGAGGGGTTTGCTCTCATGTAGTCAGGGAACAATGAGTATCACCGATGTCCTGAAGGCGTTAAGCCCTCTCAACAAACAATTATGTAGGAGGACCGCCCAATTCTATTATTCTACATAGAGTGCACAATGAAATGCCAGGGATCGAACGCTCAGCTAGTGGAGGCTTTTCGAAAGACATGTTCATCATGGCTTCATAAAATATGAATTGTCACATGCCTGAAGCCGTACCCGAAACATGCAGTATCATGATTTTACGGATTTGACCCTTGTTGAAAATCCACCATCAACACCAGGTGGAAGAGAGGTGATAGTCTAAATATCGTTGGATTCGAAGGCTGCAATTTCTTTAGCCACGGTATCACGCTAGTGGGGACTGTTTATGACTTTTATAAAATTGTTTGGTTTATTAGTGGTAGTGACCGTACAAGGGAAATCCCGATGTTGCAGATTAAGTTAGAAAATAAATAAATAATTATTAATAGGATATGGCGAGCTAGAGGTATATTCTTGTAAAGACAAGGTAAAATCACCTAAATAAGGAGGTGGAATTTGATCTTCGTACGAATGGTTCTATCTCAGCCAATACAACGTCATTAGAGTTAGAATTAGATAAAACACCCCTTGGAATAGAGGAAAATTCGGGCTTCAGACCGGGAGAATTAAGGTCTAAAGGTGGAGTAGTAGTTGAAAATTTATTACAACTGGATGGTAAAGTGGAAGGTGGCTATGTTGGAGCCAATAATAACTCCTAAGAAAGAACATCAGTTTGCATCACAGTTGATACGAGGGAATAAATCGAAGCTGGATGTGGAGCTTGTAAGTACATGATCACGTCCCTACACGTAGAAACCGACATAGATGAATGAACACTATACAACCTAGGCATATCAGGATAATATATACACGCTTTGCACCATAAAATCCCCAATCCTACTTTATCATATCCCAAGACAGATTCAAAATGGACGAACTAGATATAGTTCAACTAACATCGAAAAGACAAGACATTGCTGATAGTTATCCGCGCGTGGGTTGAGCTAACTACCGGCATTAAATGCAACGGGAAGATAACACGTGGAAGTTATTGTGTGGTTAGCTTGAACAAAAATCAGCGGAGGAACATGATCCGAAGAATGAACGTTATGTACCGACGATGCAAAGCAGCGTACCATGGCACGATGATTGAGGAAGTGCATAATAACTGTATCGGTAGGACTCACCCAAAGACTCTATAAATATCCAGTTCCACCAATGGATAAGGGGTTAGTATTTCTGGACATAGAAGAAGCATTTTAGGAGAGAGAAAGAAAGTAATAGCTGAGAGCAATACGTTGTATACCTTCTTCCCCCTCTCACTCAAAATCACTTGACTTATATTTGTAATCACCTGAATCTTATAGTGAAAACCTCTCAACACCCCCGCGGATGTAGGCTTTTATGTCGAACCACGTATATCAATGTGTCATTTACATTACTGCACTTTATATTCTCCCATTTACATTAATGCTTTCCTTTATTTAACTATGATTTAATCACATGAGTGATTGTATGTTATTATGCTAGTTCATTGTTTACTACCTTATCACGCTCTAATATCCTTAACAATGATTTATATTATTGCTAATATTGATTGTGACACTCAGATATGTTTCGTGATCATAGTGTTCACAGAGCCAATGAGATCTCTTATAAAACACATCAGTTTGCACTTTAGTTGGGAGGGAATTATTATCTTGAATTTTTGGTATCGTAATGGGAAATAGATGTTCGTGGAAGACAATATCACAATATACAATGTGTGTCTGTGTTTCAAGATCTAAAATTATGTAGCCGTTGTGGTTGTAATTAAGAATATCTCAAAAATACTCTCGACTTGGCTCACTGATCAAATTTGGATTTAATTTTTGTTTTTCGAACATGACACAAACAACTAAATACTGGAGGTGGCAATAGGTAGGTATAACACCAAGAAGAACCTCATGTGGAGTTTTATGTGCTAGACAGGGTTGCTATTTTGTTTATAAGATAAGCAGATGTTAATACATATTCCCTCCAGTTAGTAGTGATTAGTTATGCTTGAAAACACAGATCCATATCTACACTAAATAAGTGTCGATTTTTGCGTTCAACAACTCCAATTTGTTGATGGGTGTATATGCAACTGCATTGATTGTGAATACTATGATCATTAAACCATATTAGTATATCAAGAGACAAAAATTATGAGTCATTGTCAGACTCCACTCACTGTAACATATGGAGAGATGAAATGGAGGTACCTATAGAAATATGACTCATTTTCATAGAAGACAGGGTAATTAAAAAGTTGAGAAATACTTAATCAGTTTGAATGTCTCATATTTGATATGGATACGATAATCACATGTACACCGAGGTAAGGGAATTCATAAACGATTGTGAGAAAATATTTTGCACCAGTAAGGGATATAGTCACAAAGGGACCAATATGTCATAGTGAACTAGATAGTAACCCGTGCTCCGCACCGGGTGACCATTGTTGTTTGCCTGTGCATTTTTTATTTGTTATTTTGGGACAGTGATGGTAAGCTATGTACATCTGCTCAACACATCCATTTCTTTGGATCAAACTTTAAGTTGAAAACTCATCATAGTGAATAACAATTCAGCTAGGCTGCCTTAACTATAAGAAGGGCCAATATCCAATTTTATTTTTGGAACTGGAAAGCCTTAATTAGCGAGTGGGGAGTGAGATCCACCTAACATTTTAATTCAGGCATATAAGTGTCCACCAATGGCATCCTCATAGGAAGGATAATAATCCAATGTACGTTAATTAAACAACCCAAGTAACAAAATAAGGTTTTAGAAATATCAAAAAGATTGTTGCCATAGTGTATTTTCAGCATTTTTAGTTTCTTCCGACGGTGTTTAATTACATCGATGTCCTCAATATCCACTCTACAATTTCTCATCTGTTTTGTTGTCTTGCCAAAGATAGAGCTTCTATCAGCCAAATTATCACTTCATCCTGAGTGGTCCTTGCATTGCAGCTGAACCCTGCGAAGACTACCTCATCAATAAAAGTAAAACCAAAGCTTAATTTTTTACCCATGTCGCAGGTCAAATAGCACTGCACTTCCGTCATTTTAGTTTCTCCGTGCACTATTTAAAAGTAGTATTCTTACAGGTTCTCACCAAAAGAAAAAAACATTACACCTTAAAAAAAGATCTTTACTTATTGCGCGATTATTTCAGTTTTCCTAAAGTGGATGAATATTTTTTTCCGGTGTGCATCACTTGAGCTTCTTTACCTTATTTATGAAGTTTGAAGTCAACTTGGCGCTATCTTTGATGAAACTCCACCAAAGGCATGTAAGAGGAATTGAGGTGGCATCCAAAGGGCATGTGCATCAGTAGATCCTTCCTTTGTAAGGAGGGAGAGCATTGCCGGAGAAATTCCTACAACGAACAACTTTCCTTTTGATGGATAAACGCCTGAGACCACCCCAAACAGATTCATTTAAGATAACCCTGCGATATTATAGAGGAGGAATCATTCCACCTTATTATGAAAAGAAAATTTAAAAACGAAAAAAGTGCATTCTACATTATGAAGGTGACCAATATCGTTCTTCTGTGTTAGATTAGCTTCTCTTTTAATTCCACATCACTGCAACATGATACAGTATGTAAATTTCATAGTTAGGAAAAATAAACCAAATTTTATGCACAGACAAATCAATAGAGACAAAATAACTCAGAAAGCTAAATTGGTTGACAATGAAACCAATGAAAACAAATACTCCTACAGGTTTTATAGCGCCAGTGGAAATGCCTTTTTAATACTTATTGCATGTAGGTCTAATTCATGTTCAACTCAAGTATTGATGGTTGCTTAGCTTACAACATTTTCAAAAAATTGTTGATGATTTAGCTCAGTTTCTTTAGCACCTTGGTAGCCCACATCACATTATAATAGATATAACTGAAAGCAGTATAGAGGGATGCTTAGTTGATGGCTTAAAGAGAATAAGTTATTAATCTTTGTGAAAAGAACTCATAATGTTGAATTCCTAAGCATAATTAAGCAAAGCAAACCCCCAGGCTATCTAGTTTAAAACACAACTGCGAACGAAAGGCCTATTTTTATTTATGACACACTAAGGTAAATTTTTCCCGTCATTGACCATTTAAAAAATCCGTTAGGACTACATGATGAGCAACAACATTCCTATGTTTCAAAAACATTTCCAATATAAATATACTGACATCACCTTACAACTATAGACACCTGAAAGCATTTATAAAACAGGAAGGAAATCTCTTTATACCTCGGGGATTTATACTTGATGGCATGAAGTGGGCAACCCACTGCACATTAACACTGCATCTCTAAGTTCTTGTACAAAAATCCAAGGTTCAATACCTGTATACCGAACACAAATGTGCCTTAGATAATAATAAACAAAACATACTAAGTTACAAAGATTCAGCGTGTGGAGAACAATTTGATAAACAGTTGACTACTTGAGCTTCTTCTTATGGTCTGATACTAAATTGGGTGAATAACCTGTTAACAGTAATGAATTGGGTAAATAACCTATAACAAACCCATCTACAAACCCAGTTTGTAAGCAAATGCAATTACAATCTCCAAATTCATTCTGATGAAGAATAATCAGATGACAAATCTTATAAGCCGTGATTAATCTCTTTTCCCTCAACATTACTGGATCTCGAAGTCTTTCATTCCATTTCCCAAAATGTGGCTTCAATAACTTCAATTAGATAATAAAAAATCAAAAGAAAAGTAAAGCTGAAATACATACATATTGATCACTCGGAGCATTTGAAATCAATTATAATAAACTATAAAGCAAGCAGATATATGTATAATAAACTGTAAAGCAATTATAACATTGAAATCAATACAAAACAAAAAAAAATTACCTTGATCTTAGCCTCAACGTCGACGCTTGAAGTTCAAAAGTTGTGATGAATTTCTGCTTCGCGTTTGTACGAACAGTTAACGTGAAATGCTTTGAGATTTCTATTTGAATACAAAACCGTAAGAGATTTTTTATCTCCATTATTTTCAAATAAAACCATTTAACTGTTCTGAAAAGCAGTGTACAAAACAGAGTTCAAACCGGAAGTAACCCCTATCTGAAATGGCTTACCTAGTTACCTCAAAAAACAGTGTACAAAATTGATAATCATCACATGCAGAATCGGAAATTTCCAAACCTAAATATGTGACAGATTAAAAACCAAAATCAATAACCATGATGAATTCACAGAGATTAAAAACGGTGATGGGAGAATTACCAAACCTGTTTACGGTGATTGTTTATTTGATCCTTCAAGGAGAACAATAGCAGACACCAAATTACTCAGGTTCAAGAACAAAGATCAAATCAAACAGCGGTTGTGAAAAACAAAGCCAGAAGTTATGATATTCCGATGCAGTTTTAGCGGCTTGTTTCTAGTGGGGATCGTCAGTTACATAGAGAAAGTTAGGCAGCTTGTTTCTGGGAAAATGGGTTTAGTGGGGGAGATGTAATTAATGAGAGAGCTGTATTTCATAATACTCTCCAGTTAGATTGTCCACGTCAAAATTTGGTGGGGTCAAAACGAATGAGAATGAAGAATTGAGTTTCAATTATCATCTTGTTGGATAAGCTCAAAACCACGTTTAGAAGAAATATGATTTTTGTTAAAAGGTAATTTGCTTTGTTTTCCTAAAGGGTATACATCGCAAGAACTAGAAAATCTGGAACTAATATAATAAAAAAAAAAACATGAAAAATTAAAACGATCTAGGCTAGGTGGACTAGGCGGGAAAGTCAATATCTAAGACGCTTTATTGAAGAGATATTGATTTGATGTTTCCGACATAACAAAAACTTGGAGATGGTAAATGCCCGAGAATAATTTACCCTGACAACCACTCGATTCGTGAGTCCATCCGGAAAATAACAAGAATTGTGAAAGAAATAAACAACATATATCAGTTAATGCGTTGATTGACTCATAGAGAGTAAATCAAATTTAAAGTTAGAAATGTGATGAACATTCGAGAGTTTGAGAGTTGGTGAAAAAAAAACCTCACCAATATATTTGACGGAAGCAAATAATCATCAAATAACTGCATTTATATTAATGTGTGACTAGGAGAATAAGAGGTAAAATAAGCCAAAAATTACATATATTGTGAGTCGCAACGCTATTAATAAATCGTAGATCAATCAAAAAAGAAGTAAGAATCTTGCCAGCTAGGTTAACTCGTGGATCCAAAGTTGTATCCTCATCAGGGGGTCGAGGAGAGAAAAGAGTCGAGCATATTGATCTGCTAAGAGAAATGACAAGTTATGAGACTTGATTTGGTTGAGGTACAACAACTTGAGTAGTAGCAACAACAATGGGACGATTTTTGGATGAAGAGGGAAAACCATGTAAACCGTATCATTTCTCTCGAACATGGCCATGTCGATTGCAGTGGGGTCGTGGATGTTTGTTGTAGTTGTTCGAAGAGCGAGCAAGTTAAGGAGCATTACGAATGACATTGAGAGCATCAGTGTGCAACAGTAACATTGATATTTTGTTGTTATTCTTCTTGTTGAACCACATTGAAGATCCGAAAAACACTTGGTAAAGATTCCATCAACAGAATTTGACTCTTTAGATTGGAAACAATTATGAATCCCTCAAAGAAAATTTATAGCACAGTCGCGTTCAGAACATTCGAGCAAGGATTTTCCAGCTCTATGAATACAGGGTTCACTAGCAACAAGGGAAATTGATCCCATTAAGCCTTGATCTTGGTATAACAAACCGTAATGACAGATTTCAACCGAAATAATATAGGAGCATCCCAGAGACAAAATCATATCTTTAAGTCCTTCCAAGTAGCATGAAAAGAGTCTGCATATAAGCAATTTGCTCCAATATCAGGTTGAACCGATTTGAGCAAACAACTTCCTACGAGATGGCCATATCTCTTCTAATAGTTGTAAGTCAAATCATCAGTCGGAGGAGGTAGAAAACCATCTATAAATCCAAGTTACCTTTTTGATTTCAAGGCTTTAGTAATTTCGCAAACCCAACAACTGTGCTTGTCTCTGTGGAGAAATAGGGAGAACAAGACAGTAGTAGGGTTGATGGGTCCAAAACTCGAGAGAAATGGGGTTTTCACGAATTTGGTTTTATGAATTTTGAATGTGTTGATGATGAGATGATTGAGGACTGGTAGGAGTTTCATCAGCAGAGAGTGTTACCGTTGTGAGAGGGCATAGAAAAAACTATGGCCGAAAGAAAAAAGTAAAAATTTAGGTTCTTAGGATCCAACAAGATGATACCACTTTAAACTAGAATATGTTGTTTTGTTAGTCTGAAAACTTGGCTACCACTCCACCATTTTTAGGAATTCGCAACAAAAATTCGCAACGGCATTAGGTCGGTTGCGAAATTTCAGTTGCGAATCTTAGTTGCTAATTTTTCGCAACAGGTGGGTGCCGTTGCGAATTTTGCAACCTCACAGGCAAGGTTGCGAATTGCAACCGCGCTCAGTTCAAGCGTGCGAACCACTTGCTTGGTCGGAACACTAGAGCTGATAAACACGCCCCAGTCAAACTTTGGTCAAGAGTTCTTTTTTTTTTTTCCCACCCTTAATCTCAATCTAGCCTATATCCTGCCCCTTAGTCGATTTCATCTTCATTTTCTCTCCGCCACAAACCACAGACTCGGTCTCTCCTCTCCTCACCTCTCCTCTCCATCTCCATCTCGATCTGCTCAGCTGAGCTCCTTATTCTCTTCTCAATCTCTGAAATCTATCGTCATATAGAACTCTCTCATTAGGTATAATCTTTCACTTAATTTTTAGGGTTTACAGATTTTGATATCTAGGGTTTCAGTTGTGATTTCGGTTTTTGGATTTCATTTGTGAATCTATTTTTCTCGATTTCACTTTTTCAATTTCTTCTTTTTCTTTCGGTTTTAGAGTTTCATATGTGAATCTAATCGATTCTAGGGTTTCAGCTCTATTTTTAGGGTTTCAAATGATTCTATTTTTCGATTTTATTGATTTAAGTTTATGTTTTATCGAATCCTAGGGTTTCATTGGAATGTGGGATTTGTATAAATTGGTTTAGATTTGGTCTTATTGCAGTAAAATAGGATGAATTGGTTTAGATTTGGTCTTATTGCAGTAAACTATGAATTGATTTGGTCTTATTGCAGTAAAATATGAATTGGGGGTCCGACCTTGTTATATTGTTTAACCCCTAATGATTATTGTCTTCAACAATTGTAGTGTTACTCAGTAACCCATCTGTTATATAATCTGCATCATGTTCCTGTTGTAAATGTTAATGTTAGTTATAGTTTTTGTTTTTGTTTTCAGTTTGTGGTTTTTGTTTTTGTTTTCAGTTTGTGGTTTTTGTTGTTGTATTATAGCTTAGTTGGTCATTTTTCTTTTTACATGCCCTGCATCCCTGTTAAAAGATGTCTGTCATTCCTTGCTGTATATTTTAGTTACTGTAACCCTGTAATTTTTCATATCATCTTAATTTCTGGGTACTATTAGGTGTTGCATAATTGTTGTTCTTTTTATTGTGTCAGCATAATCTTGATTTAGGTTAGAGAGTCTGTAGTTGTTTTTCACATATCTTGTCTGTAATTATAGCCTGCATCTTAGTGATAGATGTAACTCTTAATCTCAGTCATCCACTTTAAGTACATATTTGCATTTATTTTGGTTTTAATTTTCTTACTGCATATTCATTCTGCAGCTGAGCATGTTATCAAGAACTCGTTTCATCAGTTTCAGTATGAGAAGGTTTATATTTCATCCCTTCCTCACTATTATCATCTGTTACTTCACTAAGTTCAAATTGTGTGGCGATACTAACCATCTTTGGTTGTTCAGGTTTTACCTGATATTGGGGATAAGGTTTCAAAAGTGGAAAAAGAAGATGAGATGCTTGATGCTTCTGGGGAGGTGCTTTTCTTTTCGAGAAAGTTGAATTTCTTCACTCTTAACCACTTTGACTTGCATCTTAAGCTTCAACTTCTTGTTTTACAGAGCGAAGTTCTTGAATATCATAAGCTAAGACTTGATATTGCTCGCTTGAGTGGAAGATGATGTCGAAATAACCCGACCCGAAAGAGTTCTCTTTTTTTCTTCTTCCCGGTAGGCTGGTATGTACAAGCCTAAGCATTTCGATCTGTTGAAGTAACCATTAAAAAAACTGCTGATATTTGTTAGTGGAACTAATAAATAACTAGCTCTCTTCATTTAGTATCTTTCATGACTCTACCTATATACTTTTAACTGTCATTAATGGCAATTGTTATTGTATTCTTAATCATTATTTTTTTAATTTCTTATATATTTGAACTAATTTTCGCTCTTCCTTTTCTCGTTCTACTTATCGATTGTTGGTTATATAACTTATATTACAAGTCATGACTTATGATTAGTGATCTTTCTCCATCTGCACATTATGATAAAATGGATGTACCAGCAGGAAATAAGGCTTACATTCTAGAATATTATATTGGGAGCTTAATTACTTAATGCCAGATGATCATTGATACATGTTAAAGTACAAGATGGTGCAACTGATTGGGGTTGGGGAGTGGTGGTTAATGTGGTGAGAAAGCCTTCATTAGCCTCGAGCACTTTGCCAGCGTCTTCTTCACGAGGTAGTAATTACATAGTGGATACGTTGCTCCATTGTTCTCCTGGATCAAGTGAAAATGGCACTTTGCAGCTCTTGCGAGCTGTTTTGTTCCCGGAGATCATTCAAATGAAAAAATACATTTAAGAACCGAACTTGGGAAGCCATTACAGCAACTCCAAGACAGTGCGTGAAAAATCGCAGAGGTCTGTTAAATTTTGGTATAACTGTTTGTTGATTATCTGTTTAAGTAAGTGAATGAGGCTTAAAACACTTTGATATCTTTCAGATACAAAATTCAGATTTTAGTTAATAGTTTATGCAACTCTCTTAATTTTCTGGCTTGCAACTTTTGATTCACCTTGATGCTGGCTTCCAGGGTGCAACTTTTGCTGAGGTTATAAAAATGACTGGTATCTTTGAGGGAAGTATCATTCGGCTTGCAAGAAGACTTGACGAGTTTTTGAATCAGGTAATTCCTAAAACCTGCTACACCAAACAATTTGAGAAATGAATCCCTATTTTTATCATCTCACCTATCAATATATTGCCTTTATCACATTACTGGTGGATTCATCAAATTTTGTGCATCAGTTGAAAGTTGCTGCTAAAGTTGTGGGAGAGGTGGATCTGGAGGCAAAGTTCGGTGCTAGCAGTGAGAGCCTACGCCGAGGTATTATGTTTGTGAACTCCCTTTATTTGTAAGATCATGGTTTAGGAAAAACCAGTTTAGTTTGATGAAAATTGTAATCTCAGTATCCTGGGGAAAGTACTATATACTTCCCTTTCTTGCCTACCTTTTCTTTTCCTTATATACACCCTGAGTTTTAGTTTCTCCTCAAAATGTATACCCGCTAATTTTCCTGTAAGATGTATTAGGGTTCTTTTTGTAGCATTGTAGTTTTGCCATGTAATGAAGAGAAACCAAGGAGGTGGTTTTTTTTTTTTTTTGACGTAAACTAGTAGTCGTTTCCACGATGAGTGCAGATGTAAATTTGAGTGTAGTTTGATACTATCAATCTCTTGCATGATCTACGTGTTAGTGAGAAGTATTTGGGTTCTTTTGATTTGCTTATATAGCCTATTATTTCGTTACTAGTCTTTGACTCAATCTTTATAACTTTATGCAGTTCAAAGTTTGAAGATGAAATAACAACACAGTTGAAGCATACTGGATTTGTAAGTTTATGTAGGAGCAACTGCAAGATTTGTAATTTTATGTAGTTGATAGACACATTTTTGTGTCTAATTTTTCTCGATTCTATATATTGAAAGTGCTCATTTTTGTACTTATTATGGTGTTTTATGCGTGTGTAGGTATTTTTGGCCAATAAACATTTTTGGAAAAATCGGCTCGAAAAGTTGTGCCCGGAGGACACATGCTATTCGGACCCTCACTACGGATAAGGGGTACCCAAATTACTAAGGGGCACCCCAGGACATCCCCAAGGCAGCTGCTATTCGCACACCCTCTTTAGATAGGGGGTGACCCTTTCTTCTTCACGGCTTTTGGCGGGAAAAACTGAATTCAAATTTCAGTTTTTCAGCAGAATTCACAGGCGAGATTTTGATCAAGTTTTCAGCGGAATTTGTGTTAGCTATGGATTGGGATTACCCTGTTTCGGTGAAACAGGGAAGGTATGAGCTGTAGAATCGAAAAAAGAAGGGATATGGATCGAGTTTACACAAAACAGGGGAAGATAAAAGCTCGGGCTTCTGTTCGAGATTTGGGAGAAGATATTACGCTGGATATGGATGTATCTGGTCTTGTTTGATTCTTGATAGGAGTTTTGAAAGTTTGGGTAACTCAGGAGACGCGTGAGAAGCAAAACAGAGAGAAATATTCTCGGAACTTGTTGTGGAAGAAAAAAAAAAGATAAGCTCGGATTTGTTAGGGTCTGCTGGCTATATAAGGAGTTGGTATGAGTCATAGAGGGTTCACGTACACTTTAGGGGAAGTTTAGAACATAACAGAGCACAAAAAAACCAAGTTGCAGAGATACCCACGAGAGGTTGAAGAAGAACATAGAACAGCACTTAATAGCAGTCGCAGAACCCGTGGTTTATTCTTTCAAATTTATTACCTTTGTAACAGTTCTGTAACAAACTTTCCAACAATTAATCGAGTTCGCAACAGTTCTGTGTTAGGGTTCTTTTTAACAGTGGTTCTGTAACAATTATAACTGTTACAAACACGCCGTTTTATACCTTCTTTTCTTTTTAATCAACTTTGGAGCAACAAACATGTATTTTGAGCAAGTGGTTAATATGAGGAGCTAAACCCCATTGCTGAGGCGATAGAGGAAGCTATTTTTCCAACAAGAAGTGGTATATTCTTATTTATCTACTTATTGCAATTATTTTTATGATTATTTGGCCTTGATCGATAATTGTTTGAATGATTTTTGTTAAACAATTGTGATTTCTTTTGATAGAGCATACTTGGACCTAGGTTTTTGATGTTCTATGCTTCGGATTTACACTTGTTATTTTGAGAATCTACTTGTTGCAATAGTTTAGAATCAAATTGAACGAGAAAATTGCATGAATATAAATATTGGGTTAAATCGCTTTGAACTTGGAAAAATAGTGGAATCTTAGCCTCAGTGTTCTTTTAATATTGATATCAAATTTTTCAGTGTTTGCTATAATTATTAGTGATTTTATATTTTAGTGTTGAATTTAAGTCTAAAAAAATCCTTCACAAGTTCGAGAGAACGACATCTTTCTTACCACTTTATAAACAACTTCAAAATTCCATCAATTTTTCTTACCCGACACTCTAAAGTATGTGTTTTTAGGCCCATCTGAGACTTTACCTGTGATTGTAGCTTCCGATTTGGATAGTGGTCAGGAAAGTAGGCTAGTAAAAGTAATAAGACAATAAGGAAGCTTTAGGGTGGACTATAGCAGACATTAAGGGTATAAGTCCTACTGTTTGTATGCATCGATTCATTTAGAAGAAGACTCCAAACCTTCTAGGGAGATGCAACGTCGATCAACCCTAACATGAAAGAGGTAGTTCGAAAAGAGGTGCTTAAGTTGTTAGATGCGGGTATTATCTACCCAATTTCGGACGATAAAGTGGGTCAGCCCCTGTTCGGGTTGTCCCCAAGAAGTCGTATCACTTTGTAGTCCGTAATGATAATAACGAGTTAATCCCAACCCGAGTGACCACGGGATGGCGTGTCTGTATCGACTATAGGAAATTGAACAAGGTCACAAGGAAGGATCACTTTCCCCTTCCTTTTATCGACCAAATGCTAGAGCGATTAGCTGGACATAGTCATTATTGCTTCTTAGATGGCTACTCCGGTTATAATTAGATCGTTATTGCACAAGAAGACCAAGAGAAAACCACTTTTACCTGTCCCTTTGGTACCTTTGCGTATAGACGCATGCCTTTCGGGCTATGTAATGCCCCTGCGACTTTTCAGCGTTGTATGATGAGCATTTTTCTGATATGGTAGAACGGTTTCTAGAGGTCTTTATGGATGATTTTTCATTGTTTGGTTCATCTTTTGATGAGTGCTTGCATCATTTGACATTAGTGTTGACTAGGTGTAAGGAAAAGAATTTAGTGCTTAATTGGGAAAAATGTCATTTTATGGTTAAATCAGGAATTGTGTTAGGGCACATCGTTTCTTCAAAGGGTATAGAGGTAGACAAAGCCAAGGTTGACCTTATTAAGACTTTACAGGTCCCAAAAACCGTAAAAGATATTAGGTCATTCCTAGGGCATGCAGGTTTTTACCATCGATTCATTAAGGATTTTAGCTTGATTTCTAGACCTCTTTGCAATTTGCTTGCAAAAGATGTTAAGTTTGTCTTTGATGATGCTTGTTTAGAGGCTTTTGAGAAGCTTAAGAATTTACTCAAGTCCAGGCACCTAATCGAACCTACCCTTTGAAATTATGTGTGATGCTTGGATTATGCTATAGGTGTTGTGCTAGGTCAGCGAGAAAACAAATTACTTCATGTGATTTACTATGCTAGCAAAACTCTGAATGATGCCCAAATGAACTATACAACTACCGAGAAGGAACTGTTAGCCATCGTGTTTGCCTTGGATAAGTTTAGATCCTACCTATTAGGGTCTAAGATCATAATCTATACTGATCATGCTGCTTTGAAATACCTTTTGTCTAAGAAGGATACCAAACCTAGATTGATTAGGTGGATCCTTTTGTTACAAGAATTTTTTCCAGACATTAGAGACGAAAAGGGTGTCGAAAATGTAGTAGCAGTCCACTTGTCTAAGCTAGTTGTTAGTTCCCCTAATGATTCCCTTCCTATAAGGGATAGCTTTCTTGATGAACAATTGTTCTCTGTTTCCCAATAACCTTGGTATGCGAATATAGTGAATTATCTTGTTACTAGTCGAATGCCTCAACATTGGGGTAAGCAAGATCGTTCTAGGTTTTTAGCCGAGGTTAAGCATTTCTTTTGGGACGATCCTTATCTGTTTAAGTATTTTCCAGACCAGATTATTAGGAGATGTATACCTGAGAGTGACCAGTCCAGTATTATCTCATTTTGTCATGAACATACATGTGGGGGTCATTTTAGTGCTAAGAAGACTGCTGCTAAGATATTGCAGTGTGGTTTTTACTGGCCTTCGTTGTTTAAAGACTCCCATAGTCATTGTGTTTCTTGTGAGCGTTGCCAGAAGTTAGGAACCATTTCCCGTAGAAATATGATGCCTTTGAACCCTATTTTAGTGATTGAGGTCTTTGATGTGTGGGGCATTGATTTTATGGGTCCATTTCCTAATTATTTTGGTTATCTTTACATACTTGTCGCTGTAGACTATGTGTCTAAGTGGGTTGAGGCGGTTCCGTGTAAAACAAATGACCACGGGGTCGTAGTCCGATTTTGAAAGAGAACATACTTACACGTTTTGGTACGCCGCGAGCTATAATTAGTGATGGAGGTTCACACTTTTGTAATAGACCGTTTGCACTTTTAATGAAACAATATGGTATTACCCACAAAGTAGCAACCCCATATCACCCACAGACTAGTGGTCAGGTAGAGGTCTCCAACAGGGAAATTAAGCGTATTTTAGAGAAAACAGTTAATCCCAATAGGAAAGACTGGTCGTCGAGGCTTACTGATGCCTTATGGGTTTACCTTACTGCGTTTAAGACACCCATTGGAATGTCACCTTATCGTCTAGTATTTGGAAAGGCATGTCACCTTCCTGTCGAGTTAGAGCATAGAGCCTATTGGGCTATTAAGAACTAAACTTTTCACTTGACAAGGCAGGAGCTCACAGAAAGCTACAGCTCAATGAGTTGGACGAGATTCGTAGAGATGCATACGATAGTGCTAAGGAGTATTAGAACAAAATGAAACTTTTGCATGATAAGAATATTTTACGAAAGTCATTTTCTCCGAGTCAAAAAGTTCTTCGTATAACACTCGTTTGCATCTATTTCCTAGAAGTTGCGCTCTCGGTGGACCGGTCCTTTTGTGGTCCGTCTTGTTTTTCCTCATGGCGCTATTGAGATTGAGACACCGGATGGTAGTAGTTCTTCAAAGGTTAACGGTCAGCGATTGAAGCCCATTTTAGAGCCTTTTCCTACAGGTGATGTTGAGGAGGTCCCTCTGGAGGACCTTGTTTACCTTGATTGACCATCGAGGCGGTTTGTATGTTGTATATTATTTTTTGTAGGTTTTTGGTTATACTTCACCCAGGTACTATCTTTCCGACTTCTCTCTTTACTATTTCCTCATGTTACTTATATTTTTGGTATTGTTCTTTAATTAGAAACATTGAGGACAATGTTAGATTTAAGTTTGGGGGTGGGGTAGAAACTTTTGTCACCTTTTTGTTACAATAAATAAACTCCAGAGCCTAGAAATTTATGCTTATTAAGGATGGCACTAACTAATCTAAGTGAATGGAAGCATTTTGGTTGTAGGAGTTGAGGAACCAATCTGATTAGATGGAAACATCTAAAGAGTCTATTCATAAAAGCACAGAGCTCAGGTGTTAGAAATAACATGATAGTTTCACCATATCTCGTTGAGTCCTTTTCACTTCTGTTTTTTATTTTATTTTGTTTTTAAACTATGTTTCTCTAAGTGATTAGGTGGGGCTCACGAATCAAGTTGTTACCAATGCTAGAGTGAAATAGAGTGATTGAGATACCAAAAAAAAAAAAAAAAAAGTCGACCGGAATAAATTCAATAAAGAAAAAGAAATTGAGACCAGACCATTAGACCAACCGGAATAAATTCAATAAAGTCGACCACTGGAACCCTTGTATATGCCAGTTGTGTTGACCTAGAGTTAGGATTATCGACCACTGGTTCCCTTGTATATGCTAGTGTGTTGATATTAGTCGACTAGTATCTCACCCATTAGGATAGGTTCATTTTGGCGGAGGCCTTCAAACGAGATATGGGAAACACCATTCACTTAGTAAACATCAAAACCATCTATGTTTTTCTCTATATCCATCTTCTTGATCTATCCATGTGATTAGTTTTGACTCCGGGTATTGATGTCCATAGTACGACTATCTGAGTAGAGCTCTGTGACTTATATATGAATTTTAGTATGCTTGAGTGCAAACACTTGTACATCAATTGGAATTTCGCATCATGGTATTTCCTCTTGTAGTCAATAAGTATGCCAACCAAGGAGACTTTTTAGTGCCTTCCAAGGTTCTGCGTAGATAGATAGGGTCTGGAGTATAAAGGTTTTGTGGGTACACCTATGGTAAACCCTCCCGAGACTATAACTCGGCCACTAGGGCCACCTAGGGGTTTAAAGGCTTATTGCATACGCTAAATGCAATCGACGATGCCTGCGACAGTGAGTTAGGATTTTATTTTATTTTTGCTCGAGGACTAGCAAATAATAAGTTTTGGGGTATTTGATAGACACATTTTTGTGTCTAATTTTTC
Source organism: Papaver armeniacum (assembly GCA_023531295.1). Taxonomy (NCBI): domain Eukaryota; kingdom Viridiplantae; phylum Streptophyta; class Magnoliopsida; order Ranunculales; family Papaveraceae; genus Papaver; species Papaver armeniacum. The sequence continues at coordinate 1,054,483 of JAJJWW010005914.1, read as the reverse complement.
TCGATTCTATATATTGAAAGTGCTCATTTTTGTACTTATTATGGTGTTTTATGCGTGTGTAGGTATTTTTGGCCAATAAATATTTTTGGAAAAATCGGCTCGAAAAGTTGCGCCCGGAGGACACATGCTATTCGGACCCTCACTACGGATAAGGGGTACCCAAATTACTAAGGGGCACCCCAGGACATCCCCAAGGCAGCTGCTATTCGCACACCCTCTTTAGATAGGGGGTGACCCTTTCTTCTTCACGGCTTTTGGCGGGAAAACTCGAATTCAAATTTCGGTTTTCAAATGAATTCACAAAGAGATTTTGATCGAGTTTTCATTGAATTTGTGTTAGCTATGGATTGGGATTACCCTGTTTCGGTGAAACAGGGAAGGTATGAGCTGTAGAATAGAAAAATAAGGGATATGGATCGAGTTTACACAAAACAGGGGAAGATAAAAGCTCGGGCTTCTGTTCGAGATTTGGGAGAAGATATTACGCTGGATATGGATGTATCTGGTCTTGTTTGAGTCTTGTTAGGAGTTTGGAAAGTTTGGGTAACTCAGGAGACGCGTGAGAAGCAAAACAGAGAGAAATATTCTCGGAACTTGCTGTGGAAGAAAAAAAAAGATAAGCTCGGATTTGTTAGGGTCTGCTGGCTATATAAGGAGTTGGTATGAGTCATAGAGGGTTCACGTACACTTTAGGGGAAGTTTAGAACATAACAGAGCAAAAAAAAACCAAGTTGCAGAGATACAGGCGAGAGGTTGAAGAAGAACATAGAACAACACTTAATAGCAGTCGCAAAACCTGTGGTTTATTCTTTCAAATTTATTACCTTTGTAACAGTTCTGTAACAATTTTTCCAACAATTAATCGAGTTCGCAACAGTTCTGTGTTAGGGTTCCTTGTAACAAAGTGGTTCTCAGAATAATTATAATCATTACAAACACGTTGTTTTATACCTTCTCTTCTTTTTAATCAACTTTGGAGCAACAAACATGTATTTTGAGCAAGTGGTTAATATGAGGAGCTAAACCCCATTGCTGAGGCGATAGAGGAAGCTATTTTTCCAACAAGAAGTGGTATATTCTTATTTATCTATTTATTGCAATTATTTTTATGATTATTTTGCCTTGATCGATAATTGTTTGAATGATTTTTGTTAAACAATTGTGATTTCTTTTGATAGAGCATACTTGGACCTAGGTTTTTGATGTTCTATGCTTCGGATTTACACTTGTTATTTTGAGAATCTACTTGTTGCAATAGTTTAGAATCAAATTGAACGAGAAAATTGCATGAATATAAATATTGGGTTAAATCGCTTTGAACTTGGAAAAATAGTGGAATCTTAGCCTCAGTGTTCTTTTAATATTGATATCAAATTTTTCAGTGTTTGCTATAATTATTAGTGATTTTATATTTTAGTTTTGAATTTAAGTCTAAAAAAATCCTTCACAAGTTCGAGAGAACGACATCTTTCTTACCACTTTACAAACAACTTCAAAATTCCATCAGTAGTATCTCCTTATAGTGATTTAAGTTAGAAGAACTTAGGAATTTCGTAATTTTCCATGAACTGAACTTAGGAACCAAGTATGTTTCTAATGTGTACACTAGTTTGTTGTGATACTTAGAATACATTTGTATCAAATACTCATATTTTTTGTTAACATCAATTCAAGAATCCATTTTTCATAATTTGATATTTGTGGAATGAATGAATGAATGAATGTATGTATATCTGTGGAAATGATGAATGTGGGAACTGGGTAACTGCAGGGGGGAAATGTGGGGGAAATGGATTTTGACCAGGTCAGTGAAGACTTGACCTTTTTTTTATGTTGCAAAATATTAGCAACGTCTATAATATGTTGCTAAGTTAGAACCAGAACCAGTAAATTTGAACCAGAACCAATAATATTTTAGTTCCGGGTAGGGGTATTCATGTAATTAGAAACATGTTAGCAACAGCATGCCTTGGTTGCGAATAAAAAGGGTCGCAACGGCAAAGTACGTTGCGAATCCCCGTTGCTGACCAAGAGTCGCAACGGAGCTTATGCCGTTGCGAAAAAATACAACACCGTGTTTTGAAACGTCACTTTGCCGTTGCGAGCCCGGTCAGCAACGGCCAGGCGCCGTTGCGAATTCCTAAAAATGGTGTAGTGATTTGTTTTATTCAGTGATTGTATACACAAATGCAATGTGGAATAGGTTTATTAGTCAATCCTAATCATAATTTTTAGTGGATAAACAAGGGGGTATAAAGATACTATGAGACTAAAGTTAAGATATACAACAACAAACTTGATTACTTTGTTGAAATTGTTAATTCTAATTAAAACGATAGTGGATGTTGCCGAATTAGGTGATGAAGCAGTCGCTGGTGAAGTTTCTATTATCTACAGTCCCTGACTGTATTTAACTTAAAGTAGCAGATTCAGACTATGTACAGATTGGACGTCTGCATTTGACCTGGAGTGGCCGATTGAGACTATGTATATTTGTACCCTTAGTATTGTTGTAGGATCTGAGCAAGAGAGAGGAGAGCACACGCGGAAGCAAATAAAAGACTACATTAATAATCAGTTTTGTGTACAATCTCTCATGGCTTAATAGCCTACTTATAGTCTCACAAACTTGACAATCACTCAAACGACTTTCCTAATAAAAACAAACTCTAAATAAAGCACACATTCCTAACATAAACCAAACTCTAAAATAGAACTCTCTAGAACTTAAAGCACCTTGCTTCTCAAGTAAGCTCGTCTTCCAAATATGACATGCTGTGTCAACTGTTCCTGTTGATCCAACTTGACTGCGTCAACTGCAGTAGTTAATCCCCTCATACTGTGTCAACAACACTTGTTGATCCAAAGCTCAAATCACCATATCTTGGTTTAACTTCCAACATCCTCCCTTAAACCAAGATATCACTTAACGAGAATTCCGTAACCCTATTCTACTCCTCATCTTCTTCCATTGATCGACGTTTGCACGTCCTTGTCTTTTCTCATTTTCCATTCCTCTTCTTCCATTGATAAACGTTAACACGTTCTTGTCTTTTCTCATCTTCAAAGAAACCACCAACAAACCCTTACTCCTTGATACTCAATCATAACTTATCCCAACTTCATGATTCTACCGGAATTCCGTTAATCAACAAACTCAATTCACAAACACAAAACAAACTTCTTCTTTTGCTTAACAACAATCATCAATCATCACAAACTTCTTAATCGCAACGGAACACAAACCTTAACAAGCTAGAAACACCTCGTTGTGCTCTATACAACTTGCTAACCAAACACAAAACAATATTCTTTAACTCATCACCGAGCATTGTAGCTTATCTTCATAATTTCTTCACTGAGCATTGTAGCTCAAACTCAACTCTTGTTTACCCACTTCACTTGCAGGATTTCCACTCAACTCTTCAAATTCCACACTGGAATTTCTTCACTTCTCTAGCCAAATCCCCACTGGGATTGCTTCACTCAACTTGTAGACTTTACTCGCCTACAATCTTGTTTCACGCTCACAACCTTGTGATGTCTCAAACTCAACAACTCATAGGTATTAACCTCCTTTTGTTGTCTTCTCACACATCACCCCCTGATGATTACTTCTCTTCCTTCACAACCTTACTGTTGTATTTCTACTTCTCTTCAACTTTACTTCTTTGTTCTAGTTACGCTATTGTTACGAAACCTTCACACTTGTTTTCAAGATTCTCTCACAATCTTTCTTTTGTTATGCTTCTGCCACAAGCAATAACTAACACAAAGTCTGCCACACTTTGTAGGTTTTCCAAGTTTCTCTCACAAACTCTTCAACCACACTTCAATCTTCCAACATGTTTGAGATTAAACTCCTACCATCCTCCCTTAAGCTCAAACATCACCACCCAACTTTTTTGTCATTCTAAGCTTCTGAATTCGATTACCTTAATCAAACTGTACTAGTCCTGATTGCAATACCAGCTTTGATCCTCTATCAAACTGTACCAATCCTCTGACTACAATACCAACTTTGATCCTTTCGTCTTTTTCGAATCCATGACTTAACCCTTCGAATCAACCACTTACCCAAAGCTTCTTACCTCAACCAACATCAAATCTGCTTTCTGCAACGCCTCTGCCATTTAACTGTTACACTTCTTCACTGTCACAATTCTTTCGTCACTGTGACACTTTCGTCTGTTACACTTTTGTAACAATTCTTCAGTAACACTTAAATGTAACAACCTTTTGTTACACATCTGTAACAACTGCTCACTGTGATTGTTCTTTGTAACACATCACATACTGTAACAAACCTTCATAACACTTTTTTTTTTTTTTTTTCATACGAACCTTGTGACCAAACAACAGCAACAAATCAGTTTTCAACTGATTTTCTCCTGCGTAAAAACAAGTCCTTCAAACCTTGTTCATGGACTTAAACCAACAGTCCAAAACTTTGTTCATGCCGTCGATCATATACTGACATCAACGATCATCACTAAGCAGCCAACCACGATCAACCACCATCACTTCCATCAATGGAAACCATGGCAGCAACCCGTTATCATCCATCCAAACCCTAACATCACCGAGAAGAACATGATGCAACAGTAGCGATAAGCAACATATGCAGCAGCAACGAACACCAATATTCATCTCCTTCTTTTTCTCTTGAACAACAACTACCAGATCCTCAAAAATTTACGATCTCAAGCTCTCCCTGTTTCGTAATTACGAAAGCTTTCTTGTTTGTTTCAAACGACAGCAAAACTACGAACTATACCATCTTCTTATCTCAAACCAAAAACACAACTTTTATTATCACAAGAAATTTGCGCAACGAACCAAAACTTCTTTAACTTTCTCTATCACCGGAAATACTTCTTTAACCTATCTTCCTCTCCTCCCTCTTCCTCTCACCTTGCTCTGATACCACATGTAGGATCTGAGCAAGAGAGAGGAGAGCACACGCGGAAGCAAATAAAAGACTACATTAATAATCAGTTTTGTGTACAATCTCTCATGGCTTAATAGCCTACTTATAGTCTCACAAACTTGACAATCACTCAAACGACTTTCCTAATAAAAACAAACTCTAAATAAAGCACACATTCCTAACATAAACCAAACTCTAAAATAGAACTCTCTAGAACTCAAAGCACCTTGCTTCTCAAGTAAGCTCGTCTTCCAAATATGACACGCTGTGTCAACTGTTCCTGTTGATCCAACTTGACTGCGTCAACTGCAGTAGTTGATCCCCTCAGACTGTGTCAACAACACTTATTGATCCAAAGCTCAAATCACCATATCTTGGTTTAACTTCCAACAATTGTCATATGTAATTATAACACAATGAGGCTAATGCAAATTGAGTTCTGGTGCATTAATACTGGCATAATCGATTGAGACTATGGCAGATTAAAACTATGTATAACTATACATAGTAATTGTCATTTGTCGATTGATAAATTGAGTCAATTACCTTTTTACCGTACTTTTTTACCGGTGTCACTGTAGTACAGTGGTAAAGTCGTTGGGTGATGATACCAGTGACCTGAGTTCGAAACTCGCCAGCACCAAATGCTTTACCTATCAAAAAAAAAAACTGATATGTAATTATATCAGAATGAGGTTATGGATTTCTGATTTAGATTTCTTTAAGGGTGTTCTCGTGTTTTATTCGATTGGAAAGCATTCATAAGACATTGAGAACTATTATATTTTTTTTCCGTTATCCATATTTACTGAATATCCGATTTCCCACTATATTGACCCAATCTAGTATATTCTGAATTATATCCAACTAAATAAGATCTTTGGTGAACACTTTTGATTCTCAGACACCGTAAAAAAAAACTTTTAAAATCAATTTTATAATCTCACTCATGTGAGGGAGACTCAGTTCACCCAAAGATGGCCCTATACTAGTTTCTCGGGGAGGCGGGTCTCACGCTCACCAAGTGTTTTAAAGGAGTTTTTTTATTTTTTTATTTTTTTATTTTTTTGTTGTTGTTGTTTCGGAAGAATCAACTTTCTGCAGAAAATCTAGTTGCAACTATTAAGTCTATTATCCGGTCTACAAAGTTTATAATTTCAAAACAACATACTAATCGTTTTTAAGGATTTTCGACGATTAATTTAATGGTAACTAATAAAACCATGCCAAATTGGGATATACCCAGATTAATTGGGGTATATCTAATAAGACAAAACTCAGGTCATTATGAAATAAAACACAACACCCCTTAACCATTTATTTTCAAAATGCCTAATATAGCCTTGCTTAATTAACACTAATTATGTATTTAGGTTTATTAATTTAGTTAGTTAATTAGTTTGATTAAAATTCTCAAATTATGTATTGTTTGGATTGAACTCATGTGTTATGATTTTTGAGAATTTTTTTTGTAACGGAGATGAAACCACACTAGCCAAACACTTTTACAAAGGGGATTGCAAAGCTGCTGAGTGATTTCATACTCAAAATTACAGAAGGAATCAACACTTTCAATTTTAAAAGTATGAAAAGTCGGCGACAAAAAAATACCCTGCCAACTATAGGATTTTTGACATACAAAGAAAGGTGTTACAAATGCATCATTAGTTGGCAAGGTATTAATTTCATAACCTGCCGACTAAACTATAGTCGTCAAGGTATAAGGATGAATACCGTGACGACCCTGTAAATGCTAATTTCACAGATGAAAAGTCGTCACAATATTCAACCTAGGAAGATACCGACTAATACTAGTCGGCAAGGTCGACAAAAAAATACCCTACCGACTAATACCAGCCGACAAGGTCGACAAATAAATACCCTGCCGACTAATACTAGTCGGCAAGGTCGACAAAAAATACCCTGCCGACTGATGATAGAAATGTGGAATCATAAGGGATTTGAGATTGGGTATGATTTTGTACCCAATCTCAAAACCCGTACAACCAAAATTCAATTTCGTTGTGATTTTTTGTTTTAATTTGATTTTTTTTTCTTATCTTTTTTGATTTCATCACATAAACTTTGAGTTTTGAATGATTTTGAAATTGATGGATTTTAGTCGGCATGGTTTTTTTCCCCGTAATTCATGTATTAATAAAAAAGAATGGGTAGATTGGTCTTTTGACACCTTTTAGACACCCCTTAGCACACTATGTTGGATGGGTTTAAATTAGTATACCCCGATTAATTTGAGTATACCCCAATCTCACCACGTAATAAAAAAGAAAAAAACCATGTTAGAAATTATACAAATCTGAGTGGAAATGTAGAACAAGAACTTCAAGGAGAGTAAGAATTTCTGAATATCATCTATAATACAAAATAGAATGGGTTTTTGATCTTGGACGGTCGGATAACATTTTGAGAGACAAACATTGCATCCGACCATCCCAGTCTCATCCCAGCGAAAGACATCTGACGGTCATCGTTTCTGTAACCCCTCCCATTATGAATCAAAATTTATTAATTTTTAATTACTGCATCACAACATTAAATGAAATCATAATATATCATACATGCATTAATTGGCTTTAGTAGTGGCATGATGAATCTAATGGGAAATGAGATTTATTTGTTTATTTTTATTCATAACTCATAAGTTGAGATATGCATACACACTATTACTTAAATGTTTTTGTGTTCATTTTTGGATAATGTATATGAATAATTTTACAATGTACTTATAGACATTAATTTCGTTTAAAACAAAATAGAAAACTATCTTGCAAAGGAACACGATTTAATTTAAAGTCCGGACAAAAAGAAAAATTACAACAGTCAGATATCATATTAAAGCAGTGTCGTTACGACGCGAGCTATCTCTAGATATTTATTAGGCTAAGTCCTATGGGCTAGATTGGACTGCTAGATTGGCCAAAAAGTGTTGCAAATCATGAAAAAAGTGTGGGAAAAAAGTTAACACTCTTTCTGGCTACTTCTCTCTCCTAGCATTTGCTCGCAGTCGAACTATCAGCGAGGTTGAAACGCTGAATAGTGCGGCGCTCAAAAAGTGACCAAAACGTTGAATGGTTCGGCACTCACAAAAATCTAACGGCTGAATGGTTCGGCGCTTAAAAAGTGACCAAAACGCTGAATGGTTCGGCGCTCAGAAAAACGCTGAATGGTTCGGCGCTCACAGATGACGTGGATGGCCAATCTAGCAGCTAGATATCTAGCCCATAAGACTTGGAAAGTTGCCATGCTGACGTGGATGGCCAATCTAGCAGCTAGATATCTAGCCCATAAGACTTAGCCTTAGAACTCTTTGTTACGGGTTATTTCTAGTAAGACAACAAAAAGCTTTCAGACTTGTTCTAACGTCAAAATGGTACCTTATTATTACAGTGTTAAGATACATTCCATTCACCAAAAAGGCTCTGAACCTACTTTTATTTCATAGGCGGACCCAGCCTTTAACAAGACTAATAAGGTTTAAAACATCTTATTGTTAAGTGCAGCATAATGCTTAAAAATAAAGTGCAGTATAGCAAAACCAAACAAAACCAAGCAAGAAACTCTACTATACCTTTCTGATACTTTGATAACAATCCATCAGTATTATATTCACAACATATCAATAGCAAATTATGAAATACCTAGTTGTTTATGTGTGGAAGTGGTAACTAAAGATCATACTTGCTCATATTGATCCAAATATCCCCTCCCTCTAAGCCTACGATGAAGACCTATACAAGTTCATATGTGACAACGAATGGTAATACTGCTAAAACCATCATATTGAAGTTAAGAGTTGATGAAGAAATCATCAAGTATGAACACGAAATCGCCAGTGTCTTACTTGAACTTACAAGGAAGTTACTCAAGCCGCTAACTAAATTGTCAACTAGCACAGTAAATGAGACCATACCTGCTCAAGCCGATCCCAACATCCCCTCCCCTAAGCCTAAGATGAAGACCTATATTAGTTCACACGTGATACTGCTAAAACCATCATATAATGAAGTTAGAGTTAATGGAGAAATGAAGCAACCAGAACACTATATCGCTAGTGTCTTACTTGAGAACTTACAATAAGTTCCACAAGCCACTAATTAATTTGTGAAGTGGTGCCGTAAATGAGGTCATACTTGCTCAAATCGATCTCAATATCCCCTCCTCTAAGCCTAAGATGAAGACCTATTCTAGTTCATAATAATGAATGGCAATACTGCATTGAAGTTAGAGTTGATGGAGAAATGAAGTAACCTCAACGTAATGAATCAGAGACCTAGTTTAAAAATCGACAACTGTATATCACATCTATTATCAGTATACTGGAAGTTGAAGCTGTCTTTATGAGGAAAAAAAGCATAATGACAAGAAAACCCATATCTGATAACGATCCAAACGACAGCATGCTGATACCTGAACTTGAAAAGATGACCACAACTTTTCTATTTCCTAAAAAAGGACATATTCCCCTAACGTTTAACAAGACTGGTATAACATAAAAGTGAAGTACAACTCCAATCATCTGTCACAAGCATGGATACTAGATGCTCTAAGGATCTCAGCATCAGTAAAATTTAAACTCCTACAAGGCAAATGCAACTAAACTGTGCCGGAGTATGTTAAGGAAGTGATTACTAGTCTACTTCCTTTACCATGAATCATGACTGTTATTCGTAAACACACTCTGATCTGATAGATCACAATAAATATTGCTCACTGAAATCACCTAATCCGCTACCAAAACAGCATGACATAAACTGAACTTCAACTAAAAATCAGTTCAGATACATCCCACAGAAAATATAAGGAGAAGCATATAAAAAATGGTAAATATATTTATCATTTCACTAAAGTGTCCATGAGCTCGTCAGAGAAAAATTTAACCACTACTCGTGCTTCCAGCATACAAAATCACTGAGATTATTGAGTAATTAAGCACATAAAACATTAAAGAACCAATTTAGAGAAACGAGATTGTTTCCAAATGGAATCAGCTAAAGTTAATCGAGAGTGAACCAACTTCAAAACACATTATATAACGCAATTTAAGCACATTGTTAACAATTATAGGCATTCACTACAATGCATGTGTTAACTTAAAAGTGGCAGAATTGACCTTTACTCATTCTTCCAAGCATACAAAATCAGTGAGAAACCAAGACCTTGAGGTTGAGAATCTTTGAATATATGTGAGCCATCTGACCAAGGAAATATATTTAGGTTTGATGAGCTATAGCTAGAATTCCATAACTTTTCGGCTGATAAGCAACTCTGAAACATAAAAACTGCATTTCCTGGTGTTGTACTAAATAGCCAATTATGAACATCCCAAAACACGTCAACTGAAAGCCCATCAATCGTAATTCTATAATTTCCCCGAAACTTCCATTTGAGTCGCTTCACTTGCATCGCGGTTTTACTGTCTATACGGATAACAAGGCTAGGATCACTAGTTCCTACCATATCACACTCAATTGTAACATCATGGAGTGGACCACTATCACAGAACTGAGCCTTAGTTCCAAACCCCCTTTTACCAAAAATATTTTCCCTCTTTGAAACTAAAATTGCACTTGAATGAACAGGAGATGTGTTTGTTTTCTTGTATGCTTCTTTTCTCAAATCCCCAAGTAAAAGAATCATATCATTATCAAAAACAATAGCTAAGAAGAATCCTTGCAGTGGTTCTGGACCAGATCCAAACTTTGCTGAAGAGAGATCCCAATAGATATCAACTTTACTTGAATCCGCTTCTAAAGATTTAGACCCTTTTTTCTTAGAGAACAAAGAAGGTTTAATATCAACTTTACAGAGACACTGACTAGTTGAATCATCAATCCCTACACTTAGACCTTGACCCATCAAGTTCTTACTCCATGTTACAGTAATCAAACAAGATTTCCCTCTTAATCTACTTTGATAAACACATGTCACTGAATTTTGTGCAGTTTTAGCACTAGTAATAGATGATGATGAATCTGCAACTTGTACTCCATTTTCGCCAAAACATGAAGGAAAATCCCTCATTTTTATAACCCACTATTCAAAAGAAAATAAGAAAGAGAAGAAAAGGGTTTGTTACCTGAACCACCAAAATATGAACTCAAGAACCCATCTTTGCAAATGCTTTCAGGAACTCATCCAAGAAGCCTCAAATCAGCAAATAATAATGAAAAAAAAAAACAAGAACCCACCCTAAATCCAGAGACAAATTTGCGGAATGTAAGCAGTAAAATGGAAGAAAACAAACAAAGAACTGGTATTGACTATGTCAGGACTCAGGACTGATACTCTTTCATCTCTGTCTTTTTTTTCTTCCCTATTTTATATACCCCATCTGTCTAAATATAAACAAAATTAAGAAACCTAAATAACCTGGCTTGATTGGGGTATACCCAGATTAATTGGGGTATACCCAATAAGACAAAATAGGTTGATTTTACTTCAATACCCTTGAACTAATTAACTTAAAATTAAATCCTTGTTACAGGGCCTACGGCCCATGGATGTGCGGTCCATGGGTTATCCATTTAAATGTATATAATGTAACCTATGTAATAGAACTACTAATTTTCCCAATAAGATTCTTCTTCTTCTTCCTCTCATCTCTCCATGTTTCACCTCTAATTCTCCTCAAACACGTTATCATGCACGATGCTACCGCGGAGCTAGATTGGATTGGTAGATTTTTTTTTTTTCAACATAGACGATTTACATCAACACAGTTTTGTAATTATCATCAAGCTAATGTTGAAATGGCCGGAATCAAATCAGATAAGTTGGATCTGTTTTTTTCCCATATTTTTTTTTTCCTCCTTTTCCCTATTTTTGATTTCATTTTTGGAATCTGTCCCGTTTTGTGATTTCAATTTTGGGTATATTAAATATGCGGCGATAGTTGATTTAATCAGGAATTAGGGATTATTTTGATTAAAAATTTATAATCAAAAGTTATTTTGATGATTATTATTGTCGTATCGTATTGTGTATGTACTAATCAAGAATTATTTTGATTTATTTTGGTACTTCGTATGCGTATGTACTAAACAATAAAATTACTTTGGTTAATAATTAATCTTAATCGTTTTGTAATTTGGGATTTGTGCTTGCGTATCTAGATTTAGATCGGGAAAATATGGGGAAGAAAACCTGCCGTCTGCTTGAGCTCCGAAAAGAGAAGGAAATCCGTGCCAGATCTGGGATCAGAAATTTTTCCGATTCTGAATCGTTACGAAACAAGTTTCCGATTCTCAACTGTTCCGACCCATCTGTCCGATACTGAACTGTTCCAACCCATCTGTCCGAATTTGAACTATTCCGACTCAGCTGTCCGATTTTGAACTTTTCCGACCCAGTTGTCCGATACTGAACTGTTCCGTGTATGTATAGATGGAATCAAAGCTTGGCATGAGGTATGTAACTATTTTAACATTGGATATTTGTTGGGTTTATTTATTTGTTTTTAGAACATGCCTAGTTCTTTATTATTATTATCTTTTTTTTAAAGATAAGTCAACATCATATAAACAGTCATTTTAAATTAAATTATGATTGTTGATCTCGATTATTAAGAATTTTGGTCTTAATACTATTTTGTTCTCTTGAATATGATATTGGCTTTAGTTGAATGGTGTCTTTTGTTCAATTGGTTGTTCCAACTCGATTCCAATGTATTCATTTGAAATTTAGAAATACTTGAGCACAATTATTTTCTCCCTAAATTTGATTGTTTTGTGGGATGTAATTCATTTGCTCGACTATTAAAGAGTCGGTATTTTCAAAAGATACGTTGGAAATAAAATCACATGTATTCCAATTTGTATGGAAAAACTCACAAAAGGTGATATGAGTCAGAAAATTTTCATTTCTCTACTTCATCCATGATACTAACGAACCAGTATATGTTGAAATATGACAACAAGAGAACTATCTTTAGTAATCTATTCAACCTAAAGTAATTGGTTGACATGTGTAGTGAGATTCTCTTGGCCTATTGAGATAAAGAAATTTCTCAAATTAAGCTAAATGTAGCAAAAATTGAAAATGGAAAGAACCCCGAAGTAATAAGGGTTAGACGTAATGACTCATATAAAGCATGTGAAAAGGGACATATATATCATGAGACAAAGATGTATTTTTTTTTCCCCAGTAGTAATGACACCAAAGTACAGGTATCAGCTGAATATGTGATGAAGCTAAGATGTAATTCTAGCTCCCATCATAAATGAAAGAGTTGGGAATGCACCTGGTCATAGGTGTTGATATATACAATGTGTGTGTATCATAGTAGCAACAAATTTCCACATCAACTTTAATGGCAACAAGAACTTTGCCTGGCCAATTGATTATCTTATCGAGCACAACATTGTTCATTTTTTTCTTCAAGATAGAACAAAGACGTCGCAAAATCTCTAGATGTACCAAGAGATGATCACACCTTGTTAAATTCCCAAGTAACCCGTGCAAATGGATATCTTGTGGAACATCTAAATGATGAAAATGTAAGATTGCATCTTTTATAGTCTCTAATATATTTGGAAGGAAATATATTTTAGAGAAACTAATGAGTCAATCTAGTACAATGTAATTCACTATAATATTTGGATTATTGAATCATATTGACTCCAATGATGAAATGTTGGAAATCGACTCATACAAAGATTTGGGCATAACCATAAAGAAACTTTGGTTGTGAGATGATGATTGTTTTGAAAGAACTCATACAAATATCACTTTATTTGAGTGAACGAAAATGGGAAAAAGATTGACAGAATGCAAAGTGACGACATATCTCTCAATAAGTGTTTTCTAAATTACTAGATGCACAACCCCCCTTCCCATTATGCTTTTAGGTAAAAAGCATATCACTCATTTTTACAAAGTCTTCAATAAAACAGGATCGAGACCATCCTAAGATGCAAATGGTAAAAAATTTCATATTACAAAGAAAACAAGGTGAACTTTAGAAAAACATTCATGCAGAATGCGGACCATTAAAGTGATTGATGGATCTGGTGAATGTTTTGACATTTTGGACTAGTTATAGTTCCCAAAAAAAAAAAATATGCGTTTGAGAACTCCTAGCACATATTACACAATGCAAAGTGTAAAGGCTAACCACCCTTGTTAATGCTAGAGAATTTACATCAAAAGGACTTGATGAATATTGCATGTTTAATAGGATCAATATAGAGCATCTTATACCCAATGGTCTCGCAGAGGCTACCATCAAAGGTTACAGATGGTGTCTAAGGAATAGGTTATGCGTACCAACCTACCTTTTATTGCTTTGGGGATATGCAATATTACGCGCATCTTTACTTAATTTTTGTAGAACCCAATATTAGTCAACCTTTTCTACGTACCAGTTGGTAACTCGAATTTAAGCCTCGACGTTTGTGTTATTACGTATTTTTGGTTGCACTATATATGTGCCATTACGAGTCCACATCGTAGTATGATGGGTCACGAAAATGATTAAGTAATTTTGTTGAATATTTTCTCTCAACAATTATCCGCATTTTAAAACCTTTGGCAGGAGATCTCTTACCGCTAGATTTGCGGTTTGTCACTTTAGTGAGACAGTCTTCCCGTCGTTAGGGGGAGATAAGAAAAAGTATTTTCTAAGGGAACGACATGAATTGTCGTGGTGTGTTTTCCACTGTGTCACATATTGATTCTTGTACTCCACAAATATAAATGTGAAGTGACAAAGAATAATCAATTTTCAGAATGTACACTGATGTCGCTGAAGTGAAAAGATCACACATACCAGCTGCAAATATTCCTACAAGGTTAGAAATCCTCAGTATGGGGTACACCATAGACTAAGGTGTTGCGGCTACACTTGGTGGAAGTGTAGTTGAGGTCAGTGGCTCCATAAAGGAAGATGGAGAGACCACCGTGTTCGATCAATGCTCACCTATAAAGGAAGTAGATGAGTAAGGCACAACCTAATTTGTATCATTAATAAAATCATCTCATTTGATTGTCTCGACTATGTCCATGAATCAATACTTGGAGGACGCTCCGAAGTTTTAAATGATTCTAGAGAACAATGAAATCCCGACGGATTATGAGAATGCACATGAGTCAACGGAAGGATCATGTGTGCACAATAATGATATAATCCATAAATAGTTGCTCCGAAGTAGAGCACAATGAGATCGAACCATGCTTTATTTTGATTAATTTCAAATAAATAGCATATTTGGCCTACGCAATCCGTAGAACTTAGTTCTTTGGCAAATATACGGGTATTTGGTGTGGTAGTGCTAACCAACCAAGTGTAAAGCCTATTGGACATACATAATTAATTTGTCATAAAGCATAATGAGAAGAAAGTAGTCTTAAAGTACAAAGACTCGCCTTGTGGCGCGAGGTTTCTCACATAGCCCTGGAATTGTACTCTTGTAATGAAATTTATAATGTTCCGCTACTTAGTTAGCTCGGTAATTTCAAAAAGACTTGAAATGCAGATCTCGTATGTGGTTGTTACGTATCTCTCGAAAGAATCAAGAGATAGAAGATATTTGCAAAAGTGCATGATGGACTTTTGCTTCCCAAGTTGAATGACTCTAAGCCACGGAGTGTGTTTGCATTTACACTGCAACAATCACTTATTGATTTAAACAATCAGGCGGATGTGGTATACCCGTCTAAGTGACTATTTGATTGGGAAGGGATAAACAAGTACGGTTTTGTGCTATGCATATTAAATAAATTCATGATTCAGAATTATAGCTATCTATGTCAACGACATGGACATGATAAGTACTATTAATGGAATAAGAGATCTTACAAGCTATTCAAAATCTGAATTTGAGATGAAAATCCTGGGAAATCTCGATCTTATCTATGTTTTGAACTAGAAGACCGAGCTTGTGGTATATTATTCCACCAGTTTGTATATGTCCATTGTCAGGCAATTTAACAAGGACATGCATCCTGCTAGCACTCCCATGATTAATCGAGTTTCAAATGTACATAAATGACCAATTCGTCTAAAGGAAGATGACGAAGTTGTGTCGGGAGATGAACTTTCCTTATCTAAGTATAATAGAAGCATTATTGTACTTAGCATAATGTACTCAAGAAAATGTTACATCCTCGGTGAACTTGTTAGCTAGATATAGCTCGGCGCCAACGCAGTCATTGGAATGGTATAGTGAATGTAATCATGTACTTAAAAGTAACCATTGACATAAATTTGTTTTATCCCTGCAAAGACATTAAAAGGAATGCTAATGAAAGTGCAATTCAAAAGTTTTTGATTATGAAGAAACAATAATCTCTTTTCCATCGAAAGTAATCAGGGGGAGATATGGTAGACTATGTTCTAGGTCATTACCAATATCGATATTCAGTTTCGAAAAGTACATGACTAAAGGAACTGTCTGGAACAACTCTGAAAGTAATCAAGGGGAGATGCCGACATCAGGGGGGAGGATCCAAGGATATGATGTCGACATTCGAAATTGAAGCTGTGTTGTACTCTTTTTCCCTTCGATCGAGAATAGTTTTTCCCAAAGGGTTTTGTTACTCGACAAGGTTTTTAGCGAGACAACACTAAAAACATCAAGTATGTTGAACGTTGAAGACATAAAGATCGCGTTGATATTACGTAAAAATATCCGAATCAAAGAAATGAAACACGATATTCTCTTAAGCAACGTAACTTCCGGAATCAACAACATGGTCTTATAAACATTCAGTCACCAAAGTAAAGTGTGATAAACTTCTTCTGACTGCATTTGACTAATGAAAATTGTCTGACATCAGGGGGAGCATCTAAGGTGTGTTGAACTATTTTCCTTCACCGAGGTTACTTTTTCCCACAGGGTTTTGTTACTCGGCAAGGTTTTTAATGAGCAAAAACAAACACCTGGAATGTAATTTCCCAGGTAAGACTATTATCTTTCCTACAACGATTTTCTTCCTTAGGAGTTGTGAAGCAACTAGTCAACTTCAACGGAGCAAAGTGATCATATGCAACGGATCACCTTTACTTGCATCTGTCACGTTGTACTCTTTTCCCTTCGTCGAGGTTTTATCCCACTGGGTTTTCCTTGTCAAGGTTTTAATGAGGCAACGTATACGCATCCAACTATGTTCTAAGTTTAATCAATATTGTACTCTTTGTTTTAACGAGGCAATTAAATTAGACTCATCGATCTTTAAAGATCTTATTGCATGTGACGAACTATATGTAAAATACGAGACAACATGTGAAGTACTACATGTGAAAAGCTATACCAAGGTTTTATCCCACTGGGTTTTTACTTGTCAAAGTTTTAAATGGGGCGATTGATTTCGGAACAAGCCATCAAGGAGAGGACGTCATTTGAAGAAATACATTCAAAGCACTATATGTGAAGCACTATGTATAAAGTTTTGTTATTGAACCGCACAAGGGGGAGTGTTACAGGGCCTACGACCCATGGATGTGCGGTCCATGGGTTATCCATTTAAATGTATATAATGTAACCTATGTAATAGAACTACTAATCTTCCCAATAAGATTCTTCTTCTTCTTCCTCTCATCTCTCCATGTTTCACCTCTAATTCTCCTCAAACAACCCTAAAATTAAAAATTAAAAAACTCATAATCTTCCCTAATCTCTCTTCTCTAATCTCTATGCTCTTCCCCTTCATCTTCTTCCATTTCTTACATCAAACGAAAATCTTGAACTTTGATTTTCCAAAAAAATCGTTGACTCTACCTATGAAAAGAAGACTATAAATGATGTTTAAACTCAAACCCATCATTGTGTTGTGTGATTTGATTTTTATATTAGGTTAGAAATCGAAAATTATGATTTCGTGTTTTTGGCCTAGTAAGGTCGTAACATGCATATCTTGCCGACTTTTCATAATGTGACCATGGCGACGATCAGAAATTTTTTTCAACAAAGGAAGGGTATTTTTTGAATACCTTGTTTAGGCCAAATACAAATGGCAGGGTATTTTCAAAATACCTTCTTAGGCAAAAACAAATTTTAAGGATATTTTTGAATACCTTGCCGACCAATAAATTTTTTATGTCATCTCCTGTATGTCAAAAAACAAAAGTCTGGCAAGGTCGAATGAAGATCATCTTAGAATTTTGGCGATGAAGATCTTCCCACTTTTGGCTGATCTTCATTAGTCGACCTTGCCGACTTTTCATACTTTCAGAACTGAAAGTGTTGATTTTTGATCTAATTTTGAGTATGATTTCATACAACAGCTTTGCAATCCCCTTTTTAGAAGTGTTTGGGTTGTGTGCTTTCATTTCCGTTGCAAAAGATTTTCTCAAAACAATTTTTTTTCATAAAAAATCTTCCCAAATAAGTTCAATCAAAAACAAAATTTCAATTCATAAGTTTTAATCCACTCAATTAATCAATCTAAACTCAATTAATTAAGCTAATCAGATTTTTTAGTGTTAATTAAACAAGGGTATATTAGCCATTTACAAAAATATATTGCTAAGGGGTGGCTTCTTTTACTTCAAAATGACCCTATTTTGTCTTATTGGGTATACCCCAATTAATCTGGATATACCCCAATCAAGCCAGGCTAAATAATACCCATTAATAATGGGGTTATTGTGTATATGTATGGCTGGAAAAGAAAGAAGAAAAGCACTCTCTCCTCTTCTGTAAATTTTTTTGCTGGAAAGGCAGTTTTTTTTTTTCTCTAGCTAAAAAGGAAAATCTGGTCTGGTCTAACCTCACACTCCAAAACAAAAATTTAAGAGACCCAAAAGCATCTCTTTCTCTTTCTTTCTAGGAGCTGAGCGTTTTCATGTACCTGACATAACCACATGTACTAGTATAGCCAGTAGAGAGAGAGCTTATGCCAACTTTTATTTATGAAAGAAATTGGAACGGTTTTTTGTTTTTGTCTTTTGAGATTTGAAAAAGAGGAAGAGTAATTATAAAGAGAAACTTTAAACTTACTCAAATTTGATTAAGAGCAAAAATTAATAAAGAGAAAGGCTTTTTACCTAAAATCCATCTCCAATCCTTAAGGTCCTATCTTACACTTTTTGTCTAAATCTAGACACAAAAAATGATGAGGACTTATGACCCAAGGTCATGAAGAAAGTCTTATTTAGACTTTCTCCTTACCTCAACTTTAGCCATGTCATCTTACCTATAACCCTCACCATTGCATCGGAGATGAAACTTTGATGAAAAAAGTATTAAATCTTATGTGTCATACTAATTTAAGACCTCTACCCCTTGCATTGGAGATGCTCTAAGAAAGAAGAAAATACTAGTAAATGTTGATTAAGATCTTAAAAAGAAAGGATTTGTTATTACCTAAATTAAGAAAGGATACGAAAAAGAAAGAAAATGGTTCCTGAAAGTGGACCCAAATTCAATAATGCAAACAAAAACAAACACGAGGTCTCATTTAATTGAGCCACAAATAATAACCATTCTTTCTTTGTCACTTCATTCTTGAGGGCACATATGGGCAAATATTTTACGAACTCTTTAAATCATTTGTCGACAAAATAAACTTGGTGTAGCTGGACTTGAGCAAATTTTCCTGAGCTCTAGATATCGCCATCACTCTAGGCTGTCGAGTGATAACAGATAAAACCCCGGATGATAAGTTCGGCCGGTGTCAAATAAAGAAAATATAATCATTGCCCGAGGGTTCAAATGTCCAGCTTAAGATATTTCGAATGGTGCTTAGATTTGTATCGTACAAGGGCTAAATCCATATCGTGAAGGTACGGGCTTGAATGCAATGCTGCTAATGGGGGTACCGTTTTGCTTGGGGGTGTACCAAGTTGCATATAAGACAAAACATATTTTGTTAAGGGATTGGTACACTCCCAAGCAAAATGATACTCCATTAGCAGCCATGCTTGAATGTGTCTCGATTAGCCATCCACGGACCAGTGGGCAATAGACGTTTGAAAGCAAATGAGAAAGAAAATGATGCGTGCCCGCGTCACGATGGCATGGGCCTAAATATAAAGTCTCAATTACTCACAAACTCAGGGGCGGATCTACATCCAGGCTTCCCCTGGCTGGAGTCACCCCTAAATTCCCAAAAAATCATTTTTTTTTTTTTTTTTTTTTTGAAACTGAAAATTGAATTGATTAAGCTTGATTGTTTACAAACTAAGCTTCTTCCTGCACAATGGCAGTGATCTCAACTGGAGAATTTAACAACCATACACTACTTAATCTTTCTACTCTAGCAAGTTTAGATAGCTTGTCCGCTACTTTATTCTGCTCCTTAGGTATATGTTTGCAATACCAGGAACTAAACATCGAAAATAATTGTTTAATATCTAGGATTAAATTTATAAGCCTCCAATCTATATTAAAAACTTCATTGTTTACTGCATCCACCACGATCTTTGTTAACTAATTTTAATTGGGCCAAAAATTATGTGCAATTTTTAGGCTTAAGCCCGGGGTAAAAAATATTTCTAGTTTCGCCTCTGCACAGACTAATAGGTAATAGACGCTTGAAAGCAAATGCGAATGCAAATTATAGAATCGTTTTTTTTGGGTACCATGGTTTTTTTTGGGGACCATGGTTTTTTAGTTATAAGTTCGGTTAGTTGCAAAAAACCTTTCCCAACCGAAAATAAGTTCGGTTAGTTGCAAAAAACATTTCCCAACAGAACGTAAGTTCGGTTAGTTGCAAAAAACAATTACCAACCGAACTGGTAAGTTCGGTTAGTTGCAAAAAAACATTTCCCAACCGAACTGGTCAGTTCGGTTAGTTGCAAAAAACATTTCCCAACCGAACATAAGTTCGGTTAGTTGCAAAAAACATTTCCCAACCGAACAATAGTTCGGTTTAGTCGCAAAAAACATTTCCCAACCGAACAATAGTTAGGTTACGTCGCAAAAAATATTTCTCAACCGAACCTTAGTTCGGTTACGTCGCAAAAAATATTTCCTAACCGAACACACCAGTCCCCAAAAAAACCATGGTCCCAAAAAAAAAACCATGGTTCCCAAATGAAGAGTCAAATTATATATGCCCATGTCATGATGGTGTGGGCCTAAATGCAAAGTCTTGATTACTCGTAGACTATCAAACACACTAAGTCTAAGCATGCATCATCAAACTCTTTCTTGACATTTACGTATTTTGCGTTGTGTATTTTGTTTTTAGTTTTGAATTTCATCATAAGAAGGTTCATCTTTAGTTATGTCAAGTATCTTAATGGAAATTTCAACTACCTCTTGTGCTCTAAATCTCTATCTGTTGAGCTAAGAACAAAGTTGATTATAATTGTCTGTTTAAATGAGTCCGGTCTTGGGTTGCACGGACGCTCCATTTTTTGAGTCGTGTCCGCGTCGGATACAGGACGCGCGTGGGACGCTGACACGACGCGTGTCCGACGCACCAATGTGCGCGTCCCGCGCGCGTCTAGTTTGGATGCACCGATGACTCAGGTTTGAAGCGTTTTTTTTTTTGTTTTCATTTAAACTTCTTCCTTTATTTAAACTAATATTAACTAAATGAAGAAAGACAAATATTGAGATCAATCATTTAGGTCTTTATTAGGGTTTTGTAATTGGAAATGACATCACGTATACCCTTGGTTGGGCATGTGTTGTTCTAAGAATGCATTTTGATTGTGCCATGTGTTTAATAGTGATTGATTGCTTGAACTTCGGCGTGTATAAACAAACGATCACTTCTTTTCTTATGAAATTTATACACATGTAACATCATTTTCTAATTTTTAGGATCGAAATACTTAACTTTGATGTATAAATACATGATTGTATATATAAATAATATATAAATAAAATATGTATATACGTGTCCGCGTCCTAGTTTTTTTTTTGAATTTTATAGTGTCCGCGTCCGCGTCGTGTCCGCGTCTGTGCAACCCAGGTCCAGTCACAATTCATGTGCTCGCGGACCCATATGCGTGTGAGTTCTGAAGCCGGCCCGAACCTATGAAAGTAATGAGATAAAACCTCTTCAAAAGATTCTAGAAAGGATCTCTCTTCCCTCAGTTTTCTTAACCTGGAAACTGGGATATCTATATATATCTAAGGTACGCGTACCTTGTATTATATACAAAGTGTTGGAATAACTCGTGAACGTTCACAAACCATGGATGCTTCTAAGTTTTCAAACAACACAAAGGAAGATAACAAGAAGATGGAGGAGGATGGTTCCACATGATTTGTTGAATTTTATGATAATCTTGTCACCATATCCTGTTACTTTTCTCAAGAGCATACAGGGTCAAAACCGGTTCAGATGTCTCGTGATTTGGTTGGAAACATTATGAGTGACATCAAGGTTGTGTTTGAACAATTCTCTTCCGTCAAAAGGGATCTCAAGCGTCTTAATTCAGAACTGGGAAAAGCACCTGAATATCTTGGTTCTCTCAAAACAAAAGTCGCAGACTACATATGAATTATAGTTCTTCTAATATTGTTTTCTATTTATTTTTCTAGGAAACTTCTTGTGAGAATTTCTTCTTACTTTTGAGAAGGATAACTAGGGTTTGGTATAGCAAAAATTGTGATTACACAAGTTATTTCCAACGATTTTCATCTTGCATATTTTTAGATTTATTTATTTAAATTCTAGATTTTTTGGAAGATGAACTTGCAGTATGTAATTATTATTGGTTTAATTATTGGAAAAGTCTTATGAAATATATGTGCCTTTACGTTTTCGTGAATCGAGCTGATATTTCATATATGCTCAGAAGTTAAATCTAATATGTTTCTATAAACTGAAAATAGAACAAACTCTTTGAGAATTTTCTCGCAGTATCGATCTACTTGTGATCACACTTTTGTGTTATTAGTGCTTGACACACCCCGTAAGATTTTCTTATGTTGAGTTCCACCGATTAAAATTATCTCTTTGTTCATAAATTGCGTTGAGATTAATTTAAGTCGATATTCAGGATACAAATCCATGTGATTTTTTAATGTCCGACAAAATCCTTCGTTTTCATAAAGTAAGGTCACTCATGTTGTTCTCTTGGGAATGACATCAAATGGGGGAGAGTTCTTAAATGGACTTGTGTTTAATTGCTATATCTTTGTCGGGTGTGTGGCTGTGGAATTTACAGAGGATGCTTGTATCTTAAATCTCCTAGATGTGCGCTAAGTATTTTCTTACTATGTGATATCATCTAAATAAAGTTGATATGAAACCACCTTTGAATCCTGAAGTATCTTTTGGTAATTACGATCCCACAATTTTTGTACCTTTGCCAATACAAAAGGGGGGAGAATTAATTAATAGTTTCGCACTACATACATATGGTTTATGGATCATTATGTAGGGGGGAATCAATAATCTATAGGTTTCACCTATTATGCAAAAGATGTAAGTATTGATTAATGGGGAGAAACATATCACCGTAGTATTACTTCAAAGTTGGGATACAATTGAACTTTGGAGAAGATAATAATACTATGTTTGTGACATTATGTATAACGACGATTGAGAATATTTGTTTTCAAAAGTTGTTATAGCTATGGATACGGATCTTCAACAACAACTATGCTGATTTGAACACGTTCAGAATCATTGCAACT
Source organism: Papaver armeniacum (assembly GCA_023531295.1). Classification (NCBI taxonomy): domain Eukaryota; kingdom Viridiplantae; phylum Streptophyta; class Magnoliopsida; order Ranunculales; family Papaveraceae; genus Papaver; species Papaver armeniacum. The sequence continues at coordinate 1,030,993 of JAJJWW010005914.1, read as the reverse complement.
TGAAATAACGAAGAGTTCAAGGAGTTGAAGAAACCAAGGAAATCAAGGCATGATGGATTCAAGGAGTTTTTATAGCTTTATTTTTTTTATCCATATGTATTGATAGTTTTGTCACTAAAATTGACAAAGGGGGAGATTGTTAGAGCATTGCTCGGTCTAACTCACAAGTGTTGCTATCTCAAGCTTGTTGTCAAATTTAGTTGTCAAAACTATATCTTGATTTCTAGTCTACAATTAGTTAAGTCTCAGATTATGATAGAAGATGTAGTTGATAAACGAACATCACGGCAGTCATCATTGCGTTCTACTGTTTGAAGGCGGAGATCAACCGAATCTTTTGGAAAACTTCTTCCACAAAAGGTAAGTGAAGACTTAACCACCTATATCTCAAGTTATATTCATCAATCTATCTGTGAGACGATGTCGCGTAACTAATTAGACTATTGTAAGCATATCAAGAATTTCGAGTCAAGATACATCTTGTAATTAGTCCTCGAAATATGACTAAGCTTAATGAACATTCGATACTTACTGAATTTCGGGTATGAACAACTTATTGTTTGATGCGTGTCGTATGTGCAATCAAATTATTAATTTTAAATCCACTCAATTAATAAATAATATAATGGAAGTCAAGTTCGTTCCCACGAAGAGCAGGGAGTTTTAGTTGTCAAAAAGTGTCACAATGGGGGGTTTGTTTTAGATTTTAGAACAAAGTAAATAACAAAGCAATTGAAAGTAATAAAGTTTGCAAGAAATGGAGAGAAATATGATCAGGGAATCCTTCTTCGTTACTAAACACTCATCAAAGTAGCATATTCATCTATTCTTTGTAAATCACAGATTATTATCAACCGTAGGAAAGCAGGTACGCTTAGCTATCCTCAAAATTCCTTATATCAATGGAAAACAGGTACGCTTAGTCTCCAAATTCTATCTTCCTGAACCACCTTGAGGTACGCTTACAAGATGTAATTCATTTGAATGCCTTAAGGTTTGTGAACTTAGTTTTGATCCTAGAAGTTAAACTCAGTACGCTCGGTCCACTTACTAGGGTTGTTTTTACTTGCGATTGCTCCACAGAATCCCTCTGCAAGGTTTCACAATTTCTACTTGTGTAAGAGTTATTCAAAAATTACGGATATCCTAACTCATTACTAGCATTAGATTCACTATTAAACTGACTTAGTTGGCCACCTAAACAATTTATCAATCAATCATAAAATTATTAAAGTAAAAACAAACAATAATCATATGAATAATTTTTGAATAGATTTATATGCTAAATTGAATCATGTATTAGAACTAGAATTCATCCCCAATCAGTAAGAAGTTTAGCTACTCATGGTACTAACAAAACCCATGAGTTTCATATGATAAAATGGTAGAGAAATAGTTACGGTGATGAATCGCTCCAAAACCCTAGCTTTTCTTCTCTTGAGTTCTCCTCTCCAATGGCTTGATAAAAGATTGATAAGATTATAATTGGAAAAGCCTCTTATATAGTACCCAAGTGATAATGCGCCCGTGTCTCGAATCCCGATCGAAAACAAGTTGCCAAGGTGCCAAGAATAACTAAATAGGTCGTGACCAAGTCTGATCATGTAAAGGAATTGTTAGCAGCTAATTTGGGCCGCGCTCATAACTGGAAGAAGTCCAGCCCAATTTTAGCTGCTTCATGGCCTGTCGGATATATGATAGACGCATTTATGTGTCTAAATTGTCCTTAATGTTTCGTATTGTCGGTACTCGTTTTCGTCCTTATTATGGTGTTTTGCGTGTTTGAAGGCATTTTTTGGAAATAAAGATTGTTGGAAAATTCGGATCAAAAAGTTGCTCGGAACACCCCCGGAGGACATTTGATATTCGGACTCCCACTTTGGATAAGGGGTAACCCAATTACTAAGGGGCACCCAATTGATATTCACACCCCCAGCTGTTGGATAAGGGCTGACCTTCTTCATCGTTTGAAAATCCAGTTTTGGCGGGAAAACTTATTTTCTCACCTGCAGAATTTTGGTTCGAGAATTGAAGGCATTTTGGAGAGACTCAATGGCTGGGTTTGCAAGGGAAGACTTTACGGACATTAACAGGCCTGGTTTGGGTCTTTGGATCGACAAAAATTGGCTGGATAACTCGCGAGGAGAAACAGAGGCATTGAGAGTTTCACGGGATTGTTTTACTCCTTCCCGTGTTTCTCAGAGGTTGGCTTGTGTTGGGAGAGGGCTCTACTGATTCCGTGTTGTGTTTGGAGTGAGTAAGCACGAATTGACAGCTGCATATACGTATAGGAAACAAAAAGGAAAGAAAATATATTTTCTTTACTGCCGAGTGATGACAGATTATTTGGAGTTATTACGTGTGATTCCTTGGTGCTGCTGGGTATAAAAGAGGAGTAGGGGATGCGTACAATGGATACAGAGAGATTGGGAGCAATTTAGAACGTCACAGAGTCGAGAAAATCAAGCTGCAGAAAATCGCCATTTTCTACTGCTGTGAAGAACACCAAGAACATACAACGCACAGGGAGCAGTCGTTTATGCTACAAAAATGACCGAGGGTCGTAGTTTAGGAGACACAGAATTAAAGAAACAAAGGACAACGACACTCTTGTTTTATCGTTCTCTCTAATGATCGGTTTGTAACAAATAAAACTGTTACAAACCCGGTTTTATAATTTCTTCTCCCTTTTCATCTTTGCAAACACCCTTTGAGCAATAAAAATGAAATTTGAGCGTGTTTCCAACATGATTAGCGGCTAATTCTCTCACAACCAAGGCAATGAGGAAGCTATTTACGCATGAATAATTGGTAACTATTTTATTTTCTCTAATTTATAATTTATAATTCACTCAATCACTGCTTTTGCAGAGTTTTAAATTGTTTGCATAATTTTCGTCATTAGTTGTGATTCAATTAGATAGGTTATGCTTTGTTTAGATAATCTATGCTTAGGGGATACAATTAATTTTTGGGAATTTGCCTGATTATTTGTGGATTAAGAAATAAGGTCTTAAAAAAGATAATTAGAGTTTTGTGTTATTCACCATAAATTATTCATGTGTAATAGTGGAATCAGTGTCTTGGTTATTTTCTCATATCTTGAATCGATTTTGTGTTAAGTTTTCCTTATTTTTAAGTTTTATAAGTCTAAAATCTTTTGCTTTCACAAGTCTCAACGAACCTTTTTACTACAACATTATTGAGTCACATCAATTTTTGGCGCCGCCGACGCGGGCTTGTCTTTAGGCTAGAGTTTTTGGATTTTCTTTTAGGTTTTTATTTATTTGTTCTTCTTTACGTTTTTGGGTTTTTGTCTTTTTCTTTCAGATTTTGGGATTTGGAGCGAAAGAAAAATTTGCCAAAGCTTTTGGTGGATACTTAAAGATTTGGAGTTAAAGACAAAGCGAAAGGAGCGAAAGAAGAAGATTTTTTTATATTTTATAAAAAGAGAGAAAAAAAAAAAGAGAGGCATTTTTATTTTTTTTAGACTTTCCTTTTCTTTTGCGCCTTTACTTTTTGGACTTGGACTTTGGACTTGGACATTACTTTATTTTTTTTTAAACCCTACGGAAGGGTAGTATTAAATATCAAACTGTTTGCAGAGAAGGACGGTGATTACGATATCACCTCGGCCCCTCGGGTTCGTACATGACATAGGAGTCGTGGCCCGATTCGACTACAACGGTTCATCCCCCGTCTGGAACGGGAGGTAAGTTTGTCGAAACACTCGCGAATCCCCTGCTAGCGAGTTACTGTTGACCGGTTGTCAGCCGACACAAATATAATTACACTTTCAAACTACTCAAAATATATAATGAAGCAAGGGCAAGAAAGGATCGATCCCACAGAGAGGTCTAGGTTGTCAAATTGTTTCGGTTCCCTATAAATAACACCGGTAGTTTTGTGATTTTTATATAATAAACTAAATAAAAGCAAATAAAGCAAAGCAAACAAATCAAATCAAGGATAAGAAGATATTGGTCAAGGATTTCGTTTTCATTCACAAACATGTTTTCAACACAATAACTAGAATTGATATTTTAATCTCAACTTTTATCAAAGACCCTAGAATACCTTGATCGCAAGTATATCCCGCAAATCTCCTCATGTCATCAACAAACACATTAAAAGATGCGAATATGAATTCTATCTAAAGGAACAACCTAACGTGTAAAAGCACTAATCAAGTTTAATTCCCTAGATGCATTAGGTTCTATGAAATCAGGCCAATCAAAGCAATCGAACGTGTAAAAGCACTAATCCGATTTAACAAAGGTTATGGTTCACATATGATCATAAGAATATATCACTACAAACTATAATCATATTTATGCTACTTGCAATCCGGAATTATCACTTTTGCGTATAATAACCCTAATCTAGCAATAAAGATGAAAGCAAACTCAATCGATTCGCGACTCGACTAACAAGCATTCAAATCATGTAACAATATTAATGGTGAATCATAAACGATAACATGGAGACAAAACTAATTTATTGAATTAAAACCCATATTTGGAAATCCAACTTATTCCATAACCAATAATAAAACTCTAGCTCATATTCATGGAGTTCATAACAAGAAGAAAGAGAAAAGACTTCATGGTTCTAAACCCTAGAACAAAGTTGAGGCAAAAAGAATAGATAAAGATTAAAAGATAATCCACATTAGGTAAAAGTCCTCTCTTTTATATGTTTCTCTATTTCCATAAAGGATACTCCTTCCAAAATTAGGTCAAGCCCCAAGGGTCCAAAAGATAGAAGTCCACCAAGCCCATGTGTGAGAAAAACCCATGTGAAAACTCTGCCCAAAAACGGTCGCCGGAAAACTGGGATTGTGGCCGGAACTTGGCCGGAAGGGTCGCCGTAAAATAGCTCAGGTGACCGGCAAAGTCAACCCGGTCACCGGTCAACGGGTCAACTCGAGTCAGGACTCGGTCAATCACCGAGTCAGTATGTGAGTTGTCAGACCGAGTCAGAACAAAGTCAGATCGAGTCAGGGTGTTAACTGAGTGACAAGGTTGAGTTGAGTTCTTGGCCAAGGCCATTTTGCGTACAGCACAATCATTGTGCATCACAGATTAAGCCCCATCCATAACAGCTGCTTATTCCTCCAAGCTGCAGCAATTCCATACATTGCAACACAGGATCTGCCACACTCCACACAATGTCTCACCACCACCAAGATCTCCCTGTCACCTTTAAGTCGCAACCTACACATCCATCTACTTGAGCACACCACCGGTTCAGCTTCGCCACGGCCTTGCATCCCTGGCAATTCTATAAGCCTATGGAGTCCAACTCAGTCACCACAAGCCATCTTCAGTTGTAGCTGCACTGCAACACAGCACAACAAACACAGGCAACAACCTCAACTTCAAAACCCATTGTCTCAGCAGCATCTAAGCTTAGGTCAGACCAACATCATTCAATCCTCGCAACCGAAGACTCCTCGTGCCAACAACACCATCATTGCCAAACCCGACTCAACCTCGCAACTTCTTCAACTCAAATGCCAGCGGCAACAAACTGCACAATTGAAGCCCTCTGCACCTCTATGTTCTATAGCTTTTCTTTCATCATCTCCTACTCTGACTCCCACAGAGACCACCACCAGCTCCATTGCATTAGCACCTGCACTTCTTGCCTCTCCATTCAATTCACACATACAGCTTCCCTTGCTTTGCTGCTCCAGCTACAGCTTCCATTTGCACAAACCTCCTTATCCATTGCAACAGCTACTCAGCTACACTCAACCCATAGAAACATCACCAACGACTCATACCAACACCCATTTCTGTCAATTCAGGCCTGATAGCACACAGCTCAATCTCCCCTGCAACTCACTGCAACTCCACTAACTGCAACTCAGTCCCAACTCCAATAGCTGCTCCATTTTCATTCCACAACCAAGTGCAACCCATCTGAACTCCTCGATCTCAAACACAGATTCTGCGACATTTATTCCTTGCGTCACAACCAATAACCCATATCAGCCGAGCATTGCCATCTCTTCTCTTCCTCGGCTCATCTTGAGCCGCCTCCGTCATTCTTCAACACCATGAGCCATTGCACATTCTCATCAAAATCCACTCAAATCACTTCAGTAGCAGCAACCCAGCCAATTCATGCCTGCAAATGCTTTTGTAACCCAATGCAGTCAAGACCAACTCACAACCTGCAATTTCAGCTCCTACAAACTCAATGACAATCATGCCCGCGGCTTCTCTTGTGACCCACTGCAGTATCAAGAATTCTGCATTCAACCATACTCCTCAGCAGCAACCAGTTCAAACCTTGTCTTTCACAGCCACTGCACACTCAACTCCATTACAGATCAACAGCAGCAAGATCTTCTCACTGAATCAACAGCCACAGATTCATCGTCTCAGAGACAACCTCATTTTCTACATTTCAAGCACAACCATCTCGAATCAATCAAACGCAACCATCGACTTCATCCACTATCTATCAGTGTCAACCCAGCTCAAATTCCAATTCATTACGGGGCTTCAATTTCTCCATTTCAGCAAACCCTAAGTTGTTCTTCACTGAACCCTAAAATTCAATTCGATATTAATTTCACCCCCAACATCACTCCAAACTCGAATCCGAGTTGAACCCATCTATTATCCAATCAATCTGAACTTCATTATCTTCAAATCAGCAAGAAATATCATCTCATAACCCTCTTCTGCGAATCCAATTGAAGCTCAGAAACCCTTCAATTTCCATTTTCTCCCCGAGTTCTTCATCTGCATCTGTGCTCGAGTTCAGCTTTACAAATTGAACCGACTTGCTGCCAAATCCTGATTTCTCGATCCGTTTTCCTTTCTCTGAATTCTTGAAATATCTCGGACAGCAGCCATTTTTTCCTCACTCAGAGTTGTAATGAGAAGAGAAAAGAACTCTCGATATAGGGTTAAGTTGGGCTGGATAATGACACCCCATTAGATAAGATAAGGGTCACCCCAATGGATACCCTATAACAAGTGGCTACCCCTTAACATCAGTTGGTTGTTACTAATACTCCTTTAAGAGATTTTCCCCTTAACCTTGACTCGACTCTCAATAGTATTCGCCTGTGAAATGACCTTTTAGCCCTTTTTGACTCAATTTGAATGATTTCCGCTTCTTTTCCTCCGTGCGACTCCAGAGTACCTAATAACTCAAAAACACGCGTAAAGTACATAATTCACAAGAAAAATAGCAAAGAAAGCGTAACTACTAGATAGTAAATTAGGTGTTTTAGACACCTATCAGATTCCCCCACACTTAGACTTTGCTAGTCCTCGAGAAAATCAAACAAAACAATTCAAAAAAATACATACAACTCCGTGTCGTCGAGGCTACGGTCACTTTTAGCATAAATAACAAGCCTTTGAACCCCTAGGTGTCCCTAGTGGACGAGTTATAGTCTCGTGAGGGTTTACTAGAGATATACCCACAAAACCTACTTTTCCAACTTACTAGTTCTCCGAAATGATAGTATCCAACGCGCTAAGAAGACATAGAGATTCTGCACACTAGTCATAAGAAGTTAGACACATAAATGAACAAAATCTCATTCTTAAAAGTTGAGAGAGAAATAACCATCCCTTCTCGACATAAATTCGGGTTCGGAGTGATCGAAAGTCTCGACTCTGCCTCACAAGAAAGGGTTTTATGATATTGCTCTCAATAATAAACAGCTCTTTATGGGTCACACATGTGTCCAGGTAGGAATGAAGAGAGAATCCTGCGACACGTTGAATGGTAGGAAGGCAAAACCCTCCGAAATATTTTGAAAACCCACATCTTTTAATATATTTTTGAAAACCCATTTTTCTGACGATCTCATCGAAAGGAAATCAACCATTTAACGAAGGTGGGAATATGCTTACTTGCCTCGTTATCCGTTCGGCGTGCAGCTAGCACCACTCTCACAAAGATCCATAGAAACGTCTTCGGTCTTCTATCGGTGTCTTCATCTTCGTCTTCGGTCTTCAACTCTTGATGATAACTCTCGAACTTCGTAGAATCTCGACAATATGATTATTTCCTCTAATTCCTTGTCGCTTGAAACTTCATTATAGATATTCCTTCTTCCATTGGCTTTATTGAAAGAATACAAAACTAAAAACGAACTATACCAACCCAAAATATTCTTTTTTTTTTTTTTTTTTTTGAAATACAAAATAAAACAAATACAAAATAAAAATAAAACAAAATAATAAAAACTATTAACAAACCTAAACATTTTCTCTTGTCTTTTTTTTTTTTTTTTTTTTCTTTTTTTTTTTTCTCTTTTTTTTTCGTTTTTTTTTTTTTTTTTTTTCGAGACAAGAGAAAGTAAAATACAAATAAAATAAAAACGTAAGTACAAACGCCATGGTGTAAGTACTTTACCGCTTGATTCTTCACAACTTATATGTCTTGATATCATAAACTTCTCGAACTCTCATCTTGATAATTTTCACTCTTTTTTGTATTGTTGCCTCAAACGTCTTCAACTTTCCTTGTAGATTTGTGATGCTCCTCTTGTTGATGATGATGGTGTTTCTATGGACCTGTTGGTGTAGAGAGAGATAAGGTGGATGGTGCTAATCGCGAAAAAGATTACAAGTGGTATGTAAGTTAGCAATTCGATGTCACCAACATGGTTGATAAAAATAGCACTCAAGAGATCAAAATAGTGCTTCTATGGTGGGAGGTTGGGCAGCTCACCATTCTGCCCGGAGTTTACGTACGGTGACACACACTCAAAAAGCACAAATTTAGACAGGTACAAAGAATTGAAGGTCGGTGCCTCACATTATGTAACATGGGTAGTCTCCACTATAGGGGACCACTACTCTAATACCGAATTCAGTCTGCACCTTATTTGCCACTGGCATGGTTAAATCCAACTTTAACTCTCATACAATTAAGAAACCCGATCATGTTCTCTGTCATCTCTAAGTTCAGTCACTATTATGAGATTCTCGATGTAATCTTAGCGACATGTATACTATGTGACTCTAAACTAACCACAAGTTGGAGTTTTTTATTCACTATTTACAAAAAAAAGTTGAAAATTTTGACTCAAAAAGTATAAAAACTCTATATGCAAAAGACTCCCCCACACTTAAACTTCACATTGTCCTAATGTGTAAAACCGAAAATTCTGAATTCTGACGTAACAGCAGATAAAACGCAAAAACTGTACAAATTGGTAAGGAATTTGGCAAAACTCCATTTCACAAAAGTTGTTCATCTACGTGTTTTATACAAAGTGTCAAAAGGGCACAGTGTTTCGATAAAATATCTGACAGTTATGGTCTCTGGACTGAACTACGTACAGTCTGAATTTTTCTGACGAAAAGGTATTCGTCCTAATTCTCTTCTAAGATAGATTCCGGACTCAATGAAATTAAACATGAGGATGCAAATATGATATGAAAACTATAAAAATAAATAAATAAAAGGGACTAAAATACAAAACCTATGGGTTGCCTCCCATTTAGCGCTTGGTTTAAAGTCGTCAGCCCTACTCTTTTGTTATCGTCCATATACCAACAATCTGAAAAGTTGAGGATCCTTCCATAGAACTTGTTTTGCAAACACTAGCTTCACACAAATATTAGTAATATAAAACAAAAGTGAAGCTATGAACCGATAAAAGCTTCCCCCACACTTATTCTTGTCCACACTTGGGAGTGTATAAAGAATATAGAAGTTGGGTACTTCCACGGTTTCTTGTTCCAAAACCTGCATAGTATGAGAATCAAGTATCTCTAATGGCGGAAAACGAGAAACAAAGTCATTCAACAATACTCTCGAAGCACATACATTCAAACCAATAAGAGGTAAAGGAGAAGAAACAATAGGCAACGGGTTAGACAAACCTTGCACAATTTCTTGTATTACGGAATCCTCTTCATCCTTGAAAAACTCAAGTGAATTATTCACCTCTTTTATATCATGGTCCTCTATTAAACCTTGCAACCATTCTTCGTCCGTTTCTGCCTTAACCAAAGTCTCGACATTAACATCATCATTACAATCATTTGCAAGCTCAATTGGGTCTTCCACAATATTGGTCAAACCGGTCTCATTCTCAACATACTCCACTTTGTTGTAAGGCACATACTCTTTTGCGGATCCAAATTTTATTATAAGAAACTTTTCTAGAACACTCGAAAATGCATCATCCTCAAGCTCCACCCTTTGAATAGGCTCTTGATCATTATTAAGATCAATGCTTGAGTAATCTACACAAGTGTCGACATATTCCTCTTCGTCTTCATCTTGATCCCAAAAAGACTCCTCGGAGATGTCACCATGAGTTGTTTCAAGCAATGTATCATAATCACCGTCACTATCATAGTCAACATAAGATTGGTCCTTGCTGAATTTAGTGTTGCTAATCTCTAACTCATCCTTTTGAATAGGTGAATGATCATTATTACGATCAAGAGTTGAGTTAACTACACAATTATCCACGAAAGTGCCCAAGGATTGGCCTTTTTCCACATTAGCATCAATCAAATATTCATCACAAACCATATGCACATTAGAATTATCCATATCTTCCTTGCATTGATCAATGCCTCTTCGCAAGCTAGCAATACCTTCGCGAAGTTCTTGGAGTTGCTCATTTGTAGTCTCTTTAGCTTTTTGAAATTCCTCTTGTAAAAAGTTGGAAACTTTGTCTATAAAATTAGAGATCTTTTGTTCACGAGCATAAGAATCCTCCCATTCTTGTGGTTGTTCCCCGCCATAAGGTTGTTGAGGAAAACCATAAGGTTCCATGGAATATTGGTCATAACCAATGAATTGGTTTTGATTATACCCATGGAATTGGTAGTTGTCATATTGTTTGCATAATTTTCGTCATTAGTTGTGATTCAATTAGATAGGTTATGCTTTGTTTAGATAATCTATGCTTAGGGGATACAATTAATTTTTGGGAATTTGCCTGATTATTTGTGGATTAAGAAATAAGGTCTTAAAAAAGATAATTAGAGTTTTGTGTTATTCACCATAAATTATTCATGTGTAATAGTGGAATCAGTGTCTTGGTTATTTTCTCATATCTTGAATCGATTTTGTGTTAAGTTTTCCTTATTTTTAAGTTTTATAAGTCTAAAATCTTTTGCTTTCACAAGTCTCAACGAACCTTTTTACTACAACATTATTGAGTCACATCAATTTTTGCGCGCCGCCGACGCGGCTTGTCTTTAGGCTAGAGTTTTTAGATTTTCTTTTAGGTTTTTATTTATTTGTTCTTCTTTACGTTTTTGGGTTTTTGTCTTTTCTTTCAGATTTTGGGATTTGGAGCGAAAGAAAAATTTGCCAAAGCTTTTGGTGGATACTTAAAGATTTGGAGTTAAAGACAAAGCGAAAGGAGCGAAAGAAGAAGATTTTTTTATATTTTATAAAAAGAGAGAAAAAAAAAAAGAGGCATTTTTATTTTTTTTTAGACTTTCCATTTCTTTTGCGCCTTTACTTTTTGGACTTGGACTTTGGACTTGGACATTACTTTTTTTTTTTAAACCCTACGGAAGGGTAGTATTAAATATCAAACTGTTTGCAGAGAAGGACGGTGATTACGATATCACCTCGGCCCCTCGGGTTCGTACATGACATAGGAGTCGTGGCCCGAGTCGACTACAACGGTTCATCCCCCGTCTGGAACGGGAGGTAAGTTTGTCGAAACACTCGCGAATCCCCTGCTAGCGAGTTACTGTCTTCCTTCGTGTGAATATATGCTGAGGACTTGAAAACGGCTGTTTTAATTTCCTAGTAAAGGGCAAGGACTGGCCATATAAGATAAGGGTTCGGATTTCATCACCGTTCTCTTCTTGCCCGCCTTAGGAAAACGATACTTAACGCGAACCTAAGCTTTCAAATTTGGAATAGAACGAGACCGATAGGGTAACGAGCTTAGTAGGAAAGTTGCCTGAAAAATATTGGTTACTCTGTTAGCATACTTCGAAGTTCATGATGGTTTCTATGAAGTTGAATGCGTGACTGCGCCGCCTTGCAATAGCGGTGAGGCCTTGGGTATCAAAGCTCCACTGAGCTTCCCTCGCCTTGATTCAACTTACTTTGACTCGGATTGATCCAGAGGGGTTTGCTTAGATTGTAACGAATTCCCTTTCGAAGGATTAGAAGCTGGTCTAGAAAAAAATCTAAGTGGAGCCATCATGCTTTTTGTTTGCTAGATATCATTAGGTTTGCTGTGGTGGAGTCAGCCTTATTTGTGTTTGCATAGAACTTCCCTTCCTTTTAGAATTTTTCTTTTTCTTTTGTTTTATTTTTCTAGTGTATGCCCGAGGTCATTAAAGAACGGGCTTGGAAAAGAAACACTCTAGGTCGTTTGATTAGTGACAAACCTAGTAGTTCTTCTAGTGAAAGCGGGGAACTTGAAGACTCTTCTTTTGAGAGCCTCGTTTTTGGAAACTTCAGTTTTGAGAATCTGTCTCTTAGTGAGGAAAGTACCCCTAGTACTTCAGTTGTGCCAACGATGACAACTTTGAAAGATTACATGTTCCCAACTGGGACCAACCGAGCTTCATGCATTAAATTGCCAGCCAATACGGCTAACTTCGAGATAAAGGCTAGTATCCTTCAGATGATCCCTATATTCTTAGGAAAAGATGATGAGAACCCTTATTTTCATATTAGGGACTTTGAGGAAATTTGTGGGACAGTTAGAATAAAAGACCTTACTGATGAAGTTTTGAAACTTAAGATGTTCCCATTTTCCTTAAAAGATAAAGCCAAGACCTGGCTAAACAACCTACCATCTGGATCCATCGAAACATGGCATGAACTTATTGCTGCTTTCTATATGAAATTCTACCCTAAGCATAAAACTGCAGCTGTTAGGCAGAAAATTAGTGCTAGTGTGCAACAAGAGGGAGAGTCACTTTATAGGTTTTTAGAGAGATTCAATGATCTCCTATCTCAGTGTCCTCACCATGGATTTGATAAGATAAAACTTGTAGGGATTATTTATGATGGTTTAGACTATTCGACCAAAGCCATGGTCGAGTCTATGTGTCTTTGGTGAGTTTACTAATAAAAGTGCTTTGAGGATGCATTTACCTTCTTAGGAGTTGTTCTTTGAGAAATCCCAACAAAGTGGGAGTCTTGTGTTGAACCCCTAAAAGACTCTTGGTTAATAGAAGTAGCACCAATATGGTAGATACAAGCTTCGGGTCGATGCTAAGTTTGTTGCTTTATCCAGAAGGTTAGAAGCTTTGGAAATGGGTCAGTCTAAAAATAGGTCCCTTGGTGAACCTAATAGAACCTCTCAAGTATCTAGTTGTGGAATAGAGCCCGATAACTCGTTTTGGGAAGCTCAGGTTAGTGAAGAGCAAGCTCATGCTGTCTATAACAATGCTAGGTTTGAGAACCGTCAGAAGTATGACCCATACTCAGAGACCTACAACCCTGGTTGGAGAAACCATCCTAACTTCTCTTGGTCTAAGGGCCAGAATCAAAGTCAGCTAGTAATTCTCATCCTCCCCGGGTTTTGGTTATGCTAAGAACTCTTTAGGTCAACCCCAAGTTCAGAACCCTTATGAGAGTAGAATGACTAGCTTAGAGGAATCTCTTAGTATATTAAAAAAGAGCCAGGATATGTTAACACAGAGCCGGAAATGTTAGTAAAGAGCCAGGGTAATTTCCAAGAGGAAACCAAGCAGAATTTTAAGAATAATTCCCAGTCCCTTGCTAAATTAGAACTTCAAGTCGGCCAAATGGCTAAGTTCCTTAGTGAGAGAGAAGATGGAAGATTCCCTAGTCATACTGATCCTAACCCTAAAGGAGAGAAATCGTACAATCATGTGAATTCTATTACAACCCTTAGGAGTGGAAAGAAAGTTGACAATAAGGTCGCCATGCCTGAAAGTGAACATGCTGTAGTTCACCCTTCTGAGCCAGAAAATGAGGAGACTGATAAAGTCTCCAATGAGACCAATGAGGGTCATATTGAACCAGGCTTTGTTCCCGAGCCCCGTTCCCACATCTGCTAGTTCCAACTAAGAGGGAGTCCAACTTTAATGATATATTGGAGGTTTTTAAGCAGGTTACTATCAACCTCCCATTGTTGGATGCAATTAAGCAGATTCCCGCTTATGCCAAGTTTCTTAAGGACTTGTGTACACGAAAGCGTAAGCTTAGTGTTCAAAAGAAAGCCTTCCTAGCTAGTCATGTGAGTTCTATTATTCAGAATACCACTACTCCTAAGTATAAGGACCCAGGGTCCCCTAGTATTTCTTGCGAAATAGGTAAATACCGTGTTGAGAAAGCTTTGCTTGACTTAGGAGCCAGTGTGAACTTACTCCCATACCATGTGTACCTTAAGCTAGGACTTGGTGAGATGAAACCTACCCGGATGACTCTTCGATTAGTTGATAGGTCCGTTAAAATTCCTCGAGGTGTGATCGAGGATGTTCTCATAGAGGTCGACAAGTTTATTTATCCTATGGATTTTGTTATCCTAGATACCCAACTTGTCCCCGACCTAGAGAACCGTGATACCGTAATTTTAGGTCGCCCGTTTTTAGCTACATCCAATGCGATCATTAACTGTCGAACTGGTATTATGAATTTGTCTTTTGGTAATATGACTATTGAGCTGAACATCTTTCATATTAGTAAGCTACCCTCTGAACTAGATGACTCAAGCATAGAAGAGGTGAACATGATAGGAACATTAGTCGAGGAGTCATTACCAAACACTTTATTAGAAGATCCATTAGAGAAATGCCTAGCTCACTTTGGGATTGATTTTGATGATGATGATGTGATTAATGAGGTGAATGCTTTGTTAGATTCAACCCCTTTGTTAGACACTAGTAATGGGTGGAAACCTAAGTTCGAACCACTACCAATTTCTAAGTCTACCCTAGTTCCTTCGTTAGAAGAGCCTCCTAAGTTGGTCCTAAAACCATTGCCGATACCCAAGTATGTGTTTTTAGGACCATCCGAAACTTTACCCGTGATTGTTGCTTCCGACTTGGATAGTGATCAGGAAAGTAGGCTAGTGACCGTCCTTCAAAACAACAAGGAAGATTTAGGGTGGACCATAGCAGACATTAAGGGTATAAGTCCTACAGTTTGCATGCATCAAATTTATTTAGAGGAAGATACCAAACCTTCTAGGGAGATGCAACGTAGACTAAACCCTAATATGAAAGAAGTAGTTCGAACCGAGATCCTTAAGCTGTTAGATGCAGGCATTATCTACCCCATTTCATACAGTAAGTGGGTCAGCCCCGTTCAGGTTGTTCCCAAGAAATCCGGTATTCGTAGTCCGAATGATAACAATGAGTTAATCCCTACCCGAGTGACCACGGGTTGGCGTGTTTGTATTGACTATAGGAAATTGAACAAGGTCACTAGGAAGGACCACTTTCCCCTTCCCTTCATCGACCGGATGCTAGAGAGATTAGCCGGGACATAGTCATTCTTGCTTTTAGATGGCTACTCGCTATAATCGGATCGTTATTGCCCAGTAAGACCAGGAGAAAACCACTTTTACTTGTCCCTTTGGTACCTTTGCGTATAGACGCATGCCTTTCGGGCTATGTAACGCCCATGCGACTTTTCAGCGTTGCATGATGAGCTTATTTTCAGATATGGTAGAGTGGTTCTTGGAGGTCTTTATGGATGATTTTTCAGTGTTTGGTTCGTCTTTCGATGAATGCTTGCATCATTTGTCATTAGTGTTGACTAGGTGTAAGGAAAAGAATCTAGTGCTTAATTGGGAGAAATGTCATTTCATGGTTCGATCAGGAATTACTTTAGGGCATATCGTATCTTCTAAGGGTATAGAGGTAGATAAAGCCAAAGTTGACCTTATTAAGACTTTACAGGTCCCAAAAACCATAAAAGATATTAGGTCATTCTTAGGGCATGCAGGTTTTTATCGTCGATTCATTAAGGATTTTAGCTTGATTTCTAGACCTCTTTGCAATTTTCTTGCAAAAGATGTCAAGTTTGTCTTTGATGATGCTTGTTTAGAGGCTTTTGAGAAGCTTAAGACTTTACTCACTACCGCCCCCATAGTCCAGGCACCTAACTGGAACCTACCTTTGAGATCATGTGCGATGCTTCGATTATGCTATTGGTGTTGTGCTAGGTCAGCGAGAAAACAAATTACTTCATGTGATTTACTATGCTAGCAAAACTCTGAATGATGCCCAGTTGAACTATACCACTATAGATAAGGAACTATTGGCCATTGTGTTTGCCTTAGACAAGTTTAGACCCTATCTCTTAGGTTCTAAGATCGTAATCTATACTTGATCATGCTTTGCTTTGAAATACCTTTTGTCTAAGAAGGATACCAAACCTAGATTGATTAGATGGATCCTTTTATTACAAGAATTTTGTCTAGACATTAGAGACAAAAAGGGTGCGAGAAAATGTAGTAGCAGGACCACTTGTCTAGGCTAGTTGTTAGTTCCCCTAATGATTCCATTCATATAAGGGATAGCTTTCCGATGAACAATTGTTCTCTGTTTCCCAATCACCTTGGTATGCAAATATAGTGAATTATCTTGTTACTGGTCGAATGCCCCAACATTGGGGTAAACAAGATCGTTCTAGGTTTTTAGCCGAGGTTAAGCACTTCTTTTGGGATGATCCTTATTTATTTAAGTATTGTCCGGACAGTTATTAGGAGATGTATACCTGAGAGTGACCAGTCCAGTATTATTTCCTTTTGTCATGATCATGCTTGTGGGGGTCACTTTAGTGCTAAGAAGACTGCTGCTAAGATATTGCAGTGTGGATTCTACTGGCCTTCGTTGTTTAAAGACTCCCACAGTTGTTGTGTTACTTGTGAACATTGCCAGAAATTAGGAACCATTTCCCGTAGGAACATGATGCCCTTGAACCCTATTTTAATCATTGAGGTCTTTGATGTGTGGGGTATTGACTTTATGGGTCCGTTTCCTAATTCCTTTGGTAACCTATACATCCTTGTCGCGGTATACTATGTCTCTAAGTGGAATGAGGCAGTTGTGTGTAAAACCAATGACCATAGGGTTGTGATTGAGTTCTTGAAAAATAATATACTTACACGTTTTGGTACACCGCGAGCTATAATTAGTGATGGAGGGTCGCACTTTTGTAATGGACCTTTTAGGCTTCTGATGAAGAAATATGGTATTACACATAAGGTAGCTACCCCATATCATCCGCAGACTAGTGGTCAGGTAGAGGTTTCTAATAGGGAGATAAAACGTATATTAGAGAAAACAGTTAATCCTAATCGGAAAGACGGTCGTCTAGGCTTACGATGCCTTATGGGCTTACCGTCTCGCGTTTAAAACCCCTATTGGAATGTCGCCTTATCGGCTTGTTTATGGCAAGGCATGTCATTTACCTGTTGATTTAGAACATAGAGCTTATTGGGCTGTTAAGCGGCTAAATTTTTCACTTGACAAGGCAGAGCCCATAGGAAACTCCACTCAATGAGTTGGACGAGATTCGTATAGATGCTTACGATAGTGCGAAGGAGTATAAGAACAAAATGAAACTTGTGCATGATAGAAATATTTTACGGACGTCATTTTCTCCAGGTCAAAAAGTTCTTCTGTATGATACCCGCTTGCATCTTTTCCCTGGGAAGTTACGTTCTCGGTGGACAGGTCCTTTTATTGTTCGCACCGTATTTCCTCATGGAGCCGTTGAGATCGAGACACCGGATGGTAGTAGTTCTTCGAAGGTTAACGGTTAGAGATTGAAACCCTTTTTAGAGCCCTTTCCTACAGGTGATGTTGAGGAGGTCCCTCTGGAGGATCCTGTTTACCCTTGATTGACCATCGAGGCGATTGTATGTTGTATATTAGTTTTTGATTTCTCTCTTCACCCAGGTACTATCTTTCCGACTTCTCTCTTTACTCGATTCCTCATGTTACTTTACTTTTTGGTATTGCTCTTTCATTAGAAACATTGAGGACAATGTTAGATTTAAGTTTGGGGGTGGGGAAGAAACTTCTTGTTAGTTTTTAGTTGCAATAAATAAACTCCAGAGCCTAGAAATTTATGTTTATTAAGGATGGCACTAACCAATCTAAGTGGATGGAAGCATTTTGGTTGTAGGAGTTGAGGAACCAATCTGATTAGATGGCAAACATCTAAAGAGTCTATTCATAAAAGCACGAGCTCGGGTGTTAGAAATAACATGATAGTTTCACCATATCTCGTTGAGTCCTTTTCACATCGAAATTTTGTTTTGTTCTTTTTAAACTATGTTTCTCTAAGTGATTTTCAAGTTGTTACCAATGCTAGGGTGAATTAGAGTGATTGAGATACCAAAAAAAAAAAAAAAAAAAAAAAAAAAAAAAAAAAAAGTGAAAAAAAAAAAAAAATTTGAGACCAGACCATCAGACCAACCGGAATAAATTCAATAAAGTCGACCACACGGGAACCCTTGTATATGCCAGTTGTGTTGACCTAGAGTTAGGATTATCGACCACCGGTTCCCTTGTATATGCCGGTGTGTTGATATTAGTCCGACTAGTATCTCGGTCCATTAGGATAGGTTCATTTTGGCCTTGAGAGTATGGGAAACATCACTTAGTAAACATCGTTGTTTTTCTCTATATCCATTTTCTTGATCTATCCATGTGATTAGTTTTGACTCCGGTTTTGATGTTCTTAGTGCGACTATCTGAGTAGAGCTCTGTCACTTTATATGAATTTTAGTATGCTTGAGTGCAAACTCGTGTACAAAGAATTGGAATTTCGCATCGGGTACTTCCTCCCGTAGTCAATAAGTATGCCAACCAAGGAGATTCTTTAGTGCCTTCCAAGGTTCTCGTAGATAGCTAGGGTCCTGAGTAAAGGTTTTGTGGGTACACCTCTCGGTAAACCCTCCGAGACAACACTCCGCCACTAGGGCCACCTAGGGGTTCAAATGATTTTTATTTTCTAGAATAAATTTGCTCGAGGACTAGCAAATAATAAGTTTGGGGGTATTTGATAGACGCATTTATGTGTCTAAATTGTCCTCAATGTTTCGTATTGTCAGTACTCGTTTTCGTCCTTATTATGGTGTTTTGATTGTTTGAAGGCATTTTTTGGAAATAAAGATTTTTGGAAAATTCGGCTCGAAAAGTTGCTCGGAACACCCCCGGAGGACATTTGATATTCGGACTCCCACTTTGGATAAGGGGTAACCCAATTACTAAGGGGCACCCAATTGATATTCGCACCCCACACAGTTGGATAAGGGCTGACCTTCTTCATCGTTTGAAAATCCGGTTTTGGCGGGAAAACTTATTTTCTCACCCCCGAATTTTGGTTCGAGATTTGAAGGCATTTTGGAGAGACTCAATGGTCGGGTTTGCAAGGGAAGACTTTTGGACATTAACGGGCTGGTTTGGGTCTTTGGATCGACAAAAATTGGGCTGGATAACTCGCGAGGAGAAACGAGAGGCATTGAGAGTTTCACGGGATTGTTTTACTCCTTCCCGTGTTTCTCGTGTGTTGGCTTGTGTTGGGAGAGGGCTCTACCGATTCCGTGTTGTGTTTGGAGTGAGTAAGCACGAATTGAATGCGTGTGCATATACGTATAGGAAATGGAAAAGGAAAGAAAATATATTTTCTTTACTGCAGAGTGATGATGATTATTTGGAGTTATTACGTGTGATTCCTTGGTGCTCTTTGGGTATAAAGAGGAGTAGGGGATGCGTACAAGAGGATACAGAGAGATTGGGAGCAATTTAGAACGTCACAGAGTCGAGAAAATCAAGCTGCAGAAAATCGCCATTTTCTGCTGCTATGAAGAACACCAAGAACATACAACGCACAGGAGCAGTCGTTTATGCTACATCGACTGAGGGTCGTAGTTTAGGAGACAGACTTAAAGAAACAGTGACAACGACACTCTTGTTTTATCGTTCTCTGTAACAGATCGGTTTGTAACAAATAAAACTGTTACAAACCCGGTTTTATAATTTTTCTCCCCTTTTCATCTTTGTAAACACCCTTTGAGCAATAAAAATGAAATTTGAGCGTGTTTCCAACATGATGAGCGGCTAATTCTCTCACAACCAAGGCAATGAGGAAGCTATTTACGCATGAATAATTGGTAACTATTTTATTTTCTCTAATTTATAATTTATAATTCACTCAATCACCGCTTTTGCGTTTTTAAATTGTTTGCATAATTTTCGTCATTAGTTGTGATTCAATTAGATAGGTTATGCTTTGTTTAGATAATCTATGCTTAGGGGATACAATTAATTTTTGGGAATTTGCCTGATTATTTGTGGATTAAGAAATAAGGTTTTAAAAAAGATAATTAGAGTTTTGTGTTATTCACCATAAATTATTCATGTGTAATAGTGGAATCGAATGTCTTGGTTATTTTCTCATATCTTGAATCGATTTTGTGTTAAGTTTTCCTTATTTTTAAGTTTTATAAGTCTAAAATCTTTTGCTTTCACAAGTCTCAACGAACCTTTTTACTACAACATTATTGAGTCACATCAATTTTTGGCGCCGCCGACGCGGACTTGTCTTTAGGCTAGAGTTTTTAGATTTTCTTTTAGGTTTTTATTTATTTGTTCTTCTTTACGTTTTTGGGTTTTTGTCTTTTCCTTTCAGATTTTGGGATTTGGAGCGAAAGAAAAATTTGCCAAAGCTTTTGGTGGATACTTAAAGATTTGGAGTTAAAGACAAAGCGAAAGGAGCGAAAGAAGAAGATTTTTTTATATTTTATAAAAAAGAGAAAAAAAAAAGAGATTTTTATTATTTTTTTTTTTTTTTTTTTAGACTTTCCTTTTCTTTTGCGCCTTTACTTTTTGGACTTGGACTTTGGACTTGGACATTCTTTTTTTTTTTTAAACCCTACGGAAGGGTAGTATTAAATATCAAATTGTTTGCAGAGAAGGACGGTGATTACGATATCACCTCGGCCCCTCGGGTTCGTACATGACATAGGAGTCGTGGCCCGAGTCGACTACAACGGTTCATCCCCGTGCTGAACGGGAGGTAAGTTTGTCGAAACACTCGCGAATCCCCTCGCTAGCGAGTTCTTGTCTTCCTTCGTGTGAATATATGCGAGGACTTGAAAACGGCTGTTTTAATTTCCTAGTAAAGGGCAAGGACTGGCCATATAAGATAAGGGTTCGGATTTCATCACCGTTCTCTTCTTGCCCGCCTTAGGAAAACGATACTTAACGCGAACCTAAGCTTTAAAATTTGGAATAGAACGAGACCGATAGGGTAACGAGCTTAGTAGGAAAGTCGCTCGAAAAATATTGGTTACTCTTTTAGCATACTTCGAAGTTCATGATGGTTTCTGTGAAGTTGAATGCGTGACTGCGCCGCCTTGCAATAGCGGTGAGGCCTTGGGTATCAAAGCTCCACTGAGCTTCCCTCGCCTTGATTCAACTTACTTTGACTCGGATTGATCCAGGGGGGTTTGCTTAGATTGTAACGAATTCCCTTTCGAAGGATTAGAAGCTGGTCTAGAAAACAATCTAAGTGGAGCCATCATGCTTTTTGTTTGCTAGATATCATTAGGTTTGCTGTGGTGGAGTCAGCCTTGTTTGTGTTTGCATAGAACTTCCCTTCCTTTTAGGATTTTTCTTTTTCTTTTGTTTTGTTTTTCTAGTGTATGCCCGAGGTCATTAAAGAACGGGCTTGGAAAAGAAACACTCTAGGTCGTTTGATTAGTGACAAACCTAGTAGTTCTTCTTGTGAAAGCGGGGAACTCGAAGACTCTTCTTTTGAGAGCCCCATTTTTGGAAACTTCAGTTTTGAGAATCTGTCTCTTAGTGAGGAAAGTACCCCTAGTACTTCAGTTGTGCCAACGATGGCAACTTTGAAAGATTACATGTTCCCAACTGGGACCAACCGAGCTTCATGCATTAAATTGCCAGCCAATACGGCTAACTTCGAGATAAAAGCTAGTATCCTTCAGATGATCCCTATATTCTTAGGAAAAGATGATGAGAACCCTTATTTTCATATTAGGGACTTTGAGGAAATTTGTGGGACAGTTAGAATAAAAGACCTTATTGATGAAGTTTTGAAACTTAAGATGTTCCCATTTTCCTTAAAAGATAAAGCCAAGACCTGGCTAAACAACCTACCATCTGGATCCATTGAAACATGGCAGGAACTTATTGCTGCTTTCTATATGAAATTCTACCCTAAGCATAAAACTGCAGCTGTTAGGCGAAAAATTAGTGCTAGTGTGCAACAAGAGGGAGAGTCACTTTATAGGTTTTTAGAGAGATTCAATGATCTCCTATCTCAGTGTCCTCACCATGGATTTGATAAGATGAAACTTGTAGGGATTATTTATGATGGTTTAGACTATTCGACCAAAGCCATGGTCGAGTCTATGTGTCTTTGGTGAGTTTACTAATAAAAGTGCTTGAGGATGCCTTTACCTTCTTAGGAGTTGTTGCTTTGAGAAATCCCAACAATGGGAGTCTTGTGTTGAACCCCCTAAAACACTCTTGGTTAATAGAAGTAGCACCAATATGGTAGATACAAGCTTCGGGTCGAGATGCTAAGTTTGTTGCTTTATCCGAAGGTTAGAAGCTTTGGAAATGGGTCGAGTCTAAAAATAGGTCCCTTGGTGAACCTAATAGAACCTCTCAAGTATCTAGTTGTGGAATAGAGCCCGATAACTCATTTTGGGAAGGTCGGGTTAGTGAAGAGCAAGCTCATGCTGTCTATAACAATGCTAGGTTTGAGAACCGTCGGAAGTATGACCCATACTCGAGACCTACAACCCTGGTTGGAGAAACCATCCTAACTTCTCTTGGTCTAAGGGCCGAGAATCAAAGTCATCTAGTAATTCTCGGCCTCCCCGGGTTTTTGGTTATGCTAAGAACTCTTGAGTCAACCCCAGGTTCAGAACCCTTCGAGAATAGAATGACTAGCTTAGAGGAATCTCTTAGTATATTAAAAAAGAGCCGGGATATGTTAACACAGAGCCGGGAAATGTTAGTAAAGAGCCGGGGTAATTTTCAAGAGGAAACCAAGCAGAATTTTAAGAATAATTCCCGGTCCCTTGCTTGCTAAATTAGAACTTCAAGTCGGCCAAATAGCTAAGTTCCTTAGTGAGAGAGAAGATGGAAGGTTCCCTAGTCATACGATCCTAACCCTAAAGGAGAGAAATCGTACAATCATGTGAATTCTATTACAACCCTTAGGAGTGGAAAGAAAGTTGACAATAAGGTCGCCATGCACGAAAGTGAACATGTTTGTAGTTCACCCTTCGAGCGAGAAAATGAGGAGACTGATAAAGTCTCTAATGAGACCAATGAGGGTCATATGAAACCGGGCTTTGTTCCCAGAGCCCCGTTCCCACAGTGCTAGTTCCAACTAAGAGGGAGTCCAACTTTAATGATATATTGGAGGTTTTTAAGCGGGTTACTATCAACCTCCCATTGTTGGATGCGATTAAGCGATTCCCGCTTATGCCAAGTTTCTTAAGGACTTGTGTACACGAAAGCGTAAGCTTAGTGTTCAAAAGAAAGCCTTCCTAGCTAGTCACGTGAGTTCTATTATTCAGAATACCACTACTCCTAAGTATAAAGACCCGGGGTCCCCTACTATTTCTTGCACAATAGGTAAATACCGTGTTGAGAAAGCTTTGCTTGACTTAGGAGCCAGTGTGAACTTACTCCCATACCATGTGTACCTTAAGCTAGGACTTGGTGAGATGAAACCTACCCGGATGACTCTTCGATTAGGCGATGATAGGTCCGTTAAAATTCCTCGGGGTGTGATCGAGGATGTTCTCATAGAGGTCGACAAGTTTATTTATCCGGTGGATTTTGTTATCCTAGATACCCAACTTGTCCCTGACCCAGAGAACTAGATACCGGTAATTTTAGGTCGCCCGTTTTTAGCTACATCCAATGCGATCATTAACTGTCGAATTGGTATTATGAATTTGTCTTTTGGTAATATGACTATTGAGCTGAACGTCTTTCATATTAGTAAGCTACCCTCTGAACTAGATGACTCAAGCATAGAAGAGGTGAACATGATAGGAACATTAGTCGAGGAGTCATTACCAAACACTTTGTTAGAAGATCCATTAGAGAAATGCCTAGCTCACTTTGGGATTGATTTTGATGATGATGATGTGATTAATGAGGTGAATGCTTTGTTAGATTCAACCCCTTTGTTAGACACTAGTAATGGATGGAAACCTAAGTTCGAACCACTACCAATTTCTAAGTCTACCCTAGTTCCTTCGTTAGAAGAGCCTCCTAAGTTGGA
This sequence comes from Papaver armeniacum, assembly GCA_023531295.1. Classification (NCBI taxonomy): domain Eukaryota; kingdom Viridiplantae; phylum Streptophyta; class Magnoliopsida; order Ranunculales; family Papaveraceae; genus Papaver; species Papaver armeniacum. Next base: position 1,006,747 of record JAJJWW010005914.1, on the reverse strand, counting down.
CCTAAAACCATTGCCAGATACCCTGAAGTATGTGTTTTTAGGACCATCTGAAACTTTACCTGTGATTGTTGCTTCCGACTTGGATAGTGATCAGGAAAGTAGGCTAGTGACCGTCCTTCAAAACAACAAGGAAGCTTTAGGGTGGACCATAGCAGGACATTAAGGGTATAAGTCCTACTGTTTGTATGCATCAGATTTATTTAGAGGAAGATATCAAACCTTCTAGGGAGATGCAACGTAGACTAAACCCTAATATGAAAGAAGTAGTTCGAACCGAGATCCTTAAGCTGTTAGATGTAGGCATTATCTACCCCATTTCATACGACAAGTGGGTCAGCCCGTTCGGGTTGTTCCCAAGAAATCCGGTATTACTTGTAGTCCCGAATGATAACAATGAGTTAATCCCTACCCGAGTGACCACGGGTTGGCGTGTTTGTATTGACTATAGGAAATTGAACAAGGTCACTAGGAAGGACCACTTTCCCCTTCCCTTCATCGACCAGATGCTAGAGAGATTAGCTGGACATAGTCATTCTGCTTTTTAGATGGCTACTCGGCTATAATCGGATCGTTATTGCCCCGAGAAGACCGGGAGAAAACCACTTTTACTTGTCCCTTTGGTACCTTTGCGTATAGACGCATGCCTTTCGGGCTATGTAACGCCCTGCGACTTTTCGGCGTTGCATGATGAGCATATTTTCGGAGATATGGTAGAGCGGTTCTTGGAGGTCTTTATGGATGATTTTTCAGTGTTTGGTTCATCTTTCGATGAATGCTTGCATCATTTGTCATTAGTGTTGACTAGGTGTAAGGAAAAGAATCTAGTGCTTAATTGGGAGAAATGTCATTTCATGGTTCGATCAGGAATTGTTTTAGGGCATATCGTATCTTCTAAGGGTATAGAGGTAGATAAAGCCAAAGTTGACCTTATTAAGACTTTACGGTCCCAAAAACCGTAAAAGATATTAGGTCATTCTTAGGGCATGCGAGTTTTTATCGTCGATTCATTAAGGATTTTAGCTTGATTTCTAGACCTCTTTGCAATTTTCTTGCAAAAGATGTTAAGTTTGTCTTTGATGATGCTTGTTTAGAGGCTTTTGAGAAGCTTAAGACTTTACTCACTACCGCCCCCATAGTCCAGGCACCTAACTGGAACCTACCCTTTGAGATCATGTGCGATGCTTCAGATTATGCTATTGGTGTTGTGCTAGGTCAGCGAGAAAACAAATTACTTCATGTGATTTACTATGCTAGCAAAACTCTGAATGATGCCCGGTTGAACTATACCACTATAGAGAAGGAACTGTTGGCCATTGTGTTTGCCTTAGACAAGTTTAGACCCTATCTCTTAGGTTCTAAAATCGTAATCTACACTGATCATGCTTTGCTTTGAAATACCTTTTGTCTAAGAAGGATACCAAACCTAGATTGATTAGATGGATCCTTTTATTACAAGAATTTTGTCCAGGACATTAGAGACAAAAGGGTGCGAGAAAATGTAGTAGCAGACCACTTGTCTAGGCTAGTTGTTAGTTCCCCTAATGATTCCATTCATATAAGGGATAGCTTTCCTAATGAACAATTGTTCTCTGTTTCCCAATCACCTTGGTATGCAAATATAGTGAATTATCTTGTTACTGGTCGAATGCCCCAACATTGGGGTAAACAAGATCGTTCTAGGTTTTTAGCCGAGGTTAAGCACTTCTTTTGGGATGATCCTTATTTATTTAAGTATTGTCCAGGACAGTTATTAGGAGATGTATACCTGAGAGTGACCAGTCCAAGTATTATTTCCTTTTGTCATGATCATGCTTGTGGGGGTCACTTTAGTGCTAAGAAGACTGCTGCTAAGATATTGCGGTGTGGATTCTCTTGGCCTTCGTTGTTTAAAGACTCCCACGATTCTTGTGTTACTTGTGAACGTTGCCCAGAAATTAGGAACCATTTCCCGTAGGAACATGATGCCCTTGAAACCTATTTTAATCATTGAGGTCTTTGATGTGTGGGGTATTGACTTTATGGGTCCGTTTCCTAATTCCTTTGGTAACCTATACATCGTTGTCGCCGTAGACTATGTCTCTAAGTGGATTGAGGCAGTTGTGTGTAAAACTAATGACCATAGGGTTGTGATTGAGTTCTTGAAAAATAATATACTTACACGTTTTGGTACACCGAGCTATAATTAGTGATGGAGGGTCGCACTTTTGTAATGGACCTTTTAGGCTTTTGATGAAGAAATATGGTATTACACATAAGGTAGCTACCCCATATCATCCGCAGACTAGTGGTCAGGTAGAGGTTTCTAATAGGGAGATAAAACGTATATTAGAGAAAACAGTTAATCCTAATCGGAAAGACTGGTCGTCTAGGCTTCTGCGATGCCTTATGGGCTTACCGTCTTTGCGTTTAAAACCCCTATTGGAATGTCGCCTTATCGGCTTTTTTTATGGCAAGGCATGTCATTTACTTGTTGAGTTAGAACATAGAGCTTATTGGGCTGTTAAGTAGCTAAATTTTTCACTTGACAAGGCAGGAGCCCATAGGAAACTCCAGCTCAATGAGTTGGACGAGATTCGTATAGATGCTTACGATAGTGCGAAGGAGTATAAGAACAAAATGAAACTTGTGCATGATAGAAATATTTTACGGAAGTCATTTTCTCCAGGTCAAAAAGTTCTTACATATGATACCCGCTTGCATCTTTTCCCCAGGAAGTTACGTTCTCGGTGGACGGGTCCTTTTATTGTTCGCACTGTATTTCCTCATGGAGCTGTTGAGATCGAGACACCGGATGGTAGTAGTTCTTCGAAGGTTAACGGTCAGAGATTGAAACCCTTTTTAGAGCCCTTCACTACAGGTGATGTTGAGGAGGTCCCTCTGGAGGATCCTGTTTACCCTTGATTGACCATCGAGGCGATTGTATGTTGTATATTAGTTTTTGATTTCTCTCTTCACCCAAGTACTATCTTTCCGACTTCTCTCTTTACTGATTCCTCATGTTACTTTACTTTTTGGTATTGCTCTTTCATTAGAAACATTGAGGACAATGTTAGATTTAAGTTTGGGGGTGGGGAAGAAACTTCTTGTTAGTTTTTAGTTGCAATAAATAAACTCCGAGCCTAGAAATTTATGTTTATTAAGGATGGCACTAACCAATCTAAGTGGATGGAAGCATTTTGGTTGTAGGAGTTGAGGAACCAATCGATTAGATGGCAAACATCTAAAGAGTCTATTCATAAAAGCACGAGCTCGGGTGTTAGAAATAAAACATGATAGTTTCACCATATCTCGTTGAGTGGAAACATCGAAAGAATTTTGTTTTGTTCTTTTTAAACTATGTTTCTCTTTTAGGTGGGGCTCAAGTTTTACCAATGCTAGGGTGAATTAGAGTGATTGAGATACCAAAAAAAAAAAAAAAAAAAAAAAAAAAAATTGAGACCGGACCACTAGACCAACCTAATAAATTCAATAAAGTCGACCACTGGAACCCTTGTATATGCCGGTTGTGTTGACATAGAGTTAGGATTATCGACCCACTGGTTCCCTTGTATATGCCGGTGTGTTGATATTAGTCGACTAGTATCTCGAGTCCATTAGGATAGGTTCATTTTGGCCCTTGGACAGATATAGGAAACACCGTTCATCATCAAAACCATCTATGTTTTTCTCTATATCCATCTTCTTGATCTATCCATGTGATTAGTTTTGACTCGGTTTATTGATGTCCATAGTGCGACTATCCGAGTAGAGCTCTGTCACTTTATATGAATTTTAGTATGCTTGAGTGCAAACTCGTGTACAACAATTGGAATTTCGCATCGGGGTACTTCCTCCCTGTAGTCAATAAGTATGCCAACCAAGGAGATTCTTTAGTGCCTTCCAAGGTTACTAGTAGATAGCTAGGGTGCAGAGTAAAGGTTTTGTGGGTACACCTCTGGTAAACCCTCAAGAGACAACACTCCGCCACTAGGGCCACCTAGGGGTTCAAATGATTTTTATTTTCTAGAATAAATTTGCTCGAGGACTAGCAAATAATAAGTTTGGGGGTATTTGATAGACGCATTTATGTGTCTAAATTGTCCTCAATGTTTCGTATTGTCGGTACTCGTTTTTGTCCTTATTATGGGGTTTTGCGTGTTTGAAGGCATTTTTTGGAAATAAAGATTGTTGGAAAATTCGGCTCGAAAAGTTGCTCGGAACACCCCCGGAGGACATTTGATATTCAGACTCCCACTTTGGATAAGGGGTAACCCAATTACTAAGGGGCACCCAATTGATATTCGCACCCCAGTTGTTGGATAAGGGCTGACCTTCTTCATCGTTTGAAAATCCAGTTTTGGCGGGAAAACTTATTTTCTCACTGCGAATTTTGGTTCGAGAATTGAAGGCATTTTGGAGAGACTCAATGATGGCGGGTTTGCAAGGGAAGACTTCCTACGGACATTAACGGGCTGGTTTGGGTCTTTGGATTGACAAAAATTGGCTGGATAACTCGCGAGGAGAAACGAGAGAGGCATTGAGAGTTTCACGGGATTGTTTTACTCCTTCCCGTGTTTCTCGAGAGGTTGGCTTGTGTTGGGAGAGGGCTCTGCCGATTCCGTGTTGTGTTTGGAGTGAGTAAGCACGAATTTGACATGTTTGCATATACGTACGTGGAAACAAAAAGGAAAGAAAATATATTTTCTTTACTGCCGAGTGATGACAGATTATTTGGAGTTATTACGTGTGATTCCTTGGTGCTGCTGGGTATAAAAGAGGAGTAGGGGATGCGTACAAGGGATACAAAGAGATTGGGAGCAATTTAGAACGTCACAGAGTCGAGAAAATCAAGCTGCAGAAAATCGCCATTTTCTGCTGCTATGAAGAACACCAAGAACATACAACGCACATGGAGCAGTCGTTTATGCTACAACGACTGAGGGTCGTAGTTTAGGAGACAGACTTAAAGAAACAGTGACAACGACACTCTTGTTTTATCGTTCTCTGTAACAGATCGGGTTGTAACAAATAAAACTGTTACAAACCCGGTTTTATAATTTCTTCTCCCTTTTCATCTTTGTAAACACCCTTTGAGCAATAAAAATGAAATTTGAGCGTGTTTCCAACATGATGAGCGGCTAATTCTCTCACAACCAAGGGAATGAGGAAGCTATTTACGCATGAATAATTGGTAACTATTTTATTTTCTCTAATTTATAATTTATAATTCACTCAATCACTGCTTTTGCAGAGTTTTAAATTGTTTGCATAATTTTCGTCATTAGTTGTGATTCAATTAGATAGGTTATGCTTTGTTTAGATAATCTATGCTTAGGGGATACAATTAATTTTTGGGAATTTGCCTGATTATTTGTGGATTAAGAAATAAGGTCTTAAAAAAGATAATTAGAGTTTTGTGTTATTCACCATAAATTATTCATGTGTAATAGTGGAATCAGTGTCTTGGTTATTTTCTCATATCTTGAATCGATTTTGTGTTAAGTTTTCCTTATTTTTAAGTTTTATAAGTCTAAAATCTTTTGCTTTCACAAGTCTCAACGAACCTTTTTACTACAACATTATTGAGTCACATCAATATATGGGACTGACAGTGTACCCTATATATTTTCACGGCAAAACTTCTTTTTTTCCTCCTGAGTTTACGTGCGGCTGGAAAACTACACCGTATGTTCATTTATACTCCCTCGCAGTCCCTAATTAGATGAGCTACTTGTAGTTTGCACAAATTTTAAGGCAAGAAGTAAAGTGGAGTATATTTAAGTATTTTTTACAATTATACCCTTATGGGCAATAATTAGTAAAATTTAGAAACGATTTATCTCTTAAACTATACCACGGTTTTTTATAAACTTTATACTTAATTCAAACTCTTTCAGTCTTCCAACACAACACAACCAACATCTCTTCTTCTTGATTTCTTATCCTCAGCAACTTCTTCTCAGTTGAAAACATTTTAAAACACCTACGCATTATTGAGTCACATCATAAACATGACTATCAAATTATATATTTTTATATAAAAAACTTCTTTTCTTATCTCTATCGAGCTCCATCATCATCCTGCTGTCAATGAAAGCAACACCATGCTCGCTGCCATCCTCTATTAGCTCGAGTTATCCATCATCACCACGACTTCCAGACCATCTCCTTTTTCCATCGTTTTCTCGTTCTCAAACTCACTTTCCATCAAGCATTACTCTGCCAACTTCCGAACAATGATCATCAACAATGGCTGGCTGTAGTACCTACAACATCAGTTCACCATTCTTTACCCGTGAACAATAGCACATCTCCATCGTCAGCTGCAATCACTCAATGCTCTTTCTTCATCTCGAGCTCGTCATTATTTCTGCCAACCATGGTTCTCCCTGTTTTGCTCTCGAGCTCACGTCCATCACCATATTTTAATCAGCAGCAGACCTTCTCCCATCAGTCACCGGCCAGTAAGAGCCACCAACAGCAACTCCGTCTTCAAACTCCAACTCCGGTAACAGCAACTTCGTCCAAAACCCACACAAACTCTAGCCATACCATTAGTTCATCATTACAGACCATCAATAGCTTCCTTGCTTCATTGCATACTCGACCATTGCCACTTCTCCGTCTTTTCTCAACTGCCGGCATTCACCATAAATGGTTTCCCGTGTATAGAAAGTGAAGATGAAGTGCCCTGAGTAATCTGCAGGGTGCCTATAACAATTCTGTAGGCCTAACAAAATTTCGCAACTTTGACTCGCTTCAATCGCCCGTCATTTCTTCATACGACATCGGAATGACTCAATTCTTTCGCCATTAGTTTCGTCTTTTCGTCCTCTTCGAGATGATATCAAGGACTCATAGATTCGAACGTGTTCCGTTTGTTCTTTGGTCCTTCTCCACTTGTAGCTAACTTCTTTCTTTGCACAATTAAGTGCCAATTCACTTCTTTTGGATGATTCACCTAATAAAACACAAATAGAGAAAAACAAACGTAATATACAATAATTCGCAAGAATATAAGCAATTACTAGCATGGATTCGACACTAAATATATGCAAAATATGCACTTAACAAATTCCCCCACACTTGGCTTTTGCTAGTCCTCGAGCAAACTATCTAAAATACAACAACTCCATATCGTTGAGGAAACGGTTGCACTTAGCATGTGAAACAGGCCTTTAAACCCCTAGGTGTCCCTAGTGGACGAGTTATAGTCTCGTGAGGGTTTACTAGAGACATACCCACAAAACCTACTTTTCCAACTTACTAGTTCTCCCAAATGATATCATCCAACGCGCTAAGAACACATAGATATTTTGCACACTAGTCATAAGAAGTTAGACATATATATGAACACAATCTCGTCCTTAATAGTTGAGAGAGAAATAACCATCCATTATCGAAAGAATCCAGGTTCGAGAGTAATCAAAAGCCTCGACTCTGCCTCACCATAAAGGGTTTTATGAAGTTGCTCTCGATAATAAATAGCTTTTTTATGGGTCACACATGTGTCCAGGTAAGAGTGAAGAGAAAGTCCCGTGACACATTGAATAGTAGGAAGGAAAAACCCTCCGAATTGTTTTGAAAACCCATATCTTTTATCATTTTGAAAACCCCTTTTTTTTTCTGACGATCTCTAAGAAAGGAAATCAACCACTTAACGAAGGTTGGAATATGCTTACTTACCTCGTTATCCATTCGACGTGCAGCTAGCACCACTCTCACAGCATCCATAGAAACGTCTTCGGTCTTCAATCCTTGTCTTCATCTTCGTCTTCGGTCTTCAACTCTTGATGATAACTCTTGAACTTCGTAGAATCTTGACAATGTAACTCTTTTTCTTCAAATCCTTGTTGCTTGAAACTTCATTATGGATATTCCTTCTTTCCCATTGGCTTTATTGAAAGAACAAAACTAAAAACAAACCAAAATATGATACAACACATTTTTCTTGTCTTTTCTTTTTTTTTTTTTTTTTTTTTTTTTTTTTTTGTGACAAGAGAAAATAAAACAAATAAAGATAAAATAAAATTGCAAGTACAAAGGCCATGGTGTAAGTACTTTACTGCTTGATTCTTCACAACTTGTATGTCTTGATATCATAAACTTCTTGAACTCTCATCTTGATAATGCTCGCTCTTGTACATAAGTCTTCAACATGTAGAAATTCTGCTCCTTGTCTTGTTGCTTTACTTGAATCTGAAATCTGCTCATTTCTGTACTGTTGCCTGTAAACCTTAAACGTCTTCAACTTTCCTTGTAGATTTTGATGTCGCTTCACTTGTTGATGATGATGTGTTTCTATGGAACTGTTGGTGTAGAGAGAGATAAAGTGGATGGTGCTAACTGCGAACAAGATTACAAGTGGTATGTAAGTTAGCAATTCGATGTCACTATCATGATTGATAAAATAACACTCAAGAGATCAAAGTAGTGCTTCTATTGGTGTGAGGTTGGGTAGCTCACCATTCTACCCGGAATTAACGTAAGGTGACACACACTCTAAAAGCACATATTTAGACACGTACAAAGAATTGAAGGTCGGTGCCTCACATGATGTAACAATAGGTAGTCTCCACTATAGGGGATCAAAATTCTACTACTGAATTCAGTCTGCACCTTATTTTCCACTGGCATGGTTAAATCCAACTTTAACTCTCAAACAAGCAAGAAACGCGATCATGTTCTCTGTCATCTTTAAGTTCAGTCACTCTTGTGAGAATTTCGATGTAATCTTAGCGACATGTATACTATGTGACTCTAAACTAACTACAAGCTGGAGTTTTTTATGCAAATATGTACAAAAAAATAAAAAATCTATATGCAAAATACTCCCCCACACTTAAACTTCACATTGTCCTCAATGTGTAAAACCAAAAATTCTGAATTCTGACGTAACAGTGATAGGTGTAGAATACACCGTATTTACTATCTAGAGTTTATGCTTTCTTTGCTATTTTTCGTGTGAATTATGTATCTTATGTTTGCTTTTGAGTTTATCAGGTGCAATGGAGTCATATGGAGCGAAATAAGGATAAATTACCCATTTGGAGCAAAAAGGCAACAAGGTCAATTCACAGGCGATGTTTGGAGTATGCAAGGTTGCGCGAGAGAGGAGTTGTGCGTGAAATTAAGCTGTCAGTCTCCTAGAGCTGACAGAACTGAGCATCTGGTTAGCCCTTAGCCACCACAACGGGGTGCCAATATAAACTTTACTCATTACCTAACCCTAGCTTTCAGAGAAAAACATTTCTTTCAATCATTATTTGCACCTGAAATGAATTCGAGAGAAAGGAAAGGGATTCAACGGACAGTGCTTTCTTGTTGCGGATCGAGATGAAGGTTCTTTGTTGAAATTTCGGTGAAAAGAGGAATCGGAAGAACACGGGATCAAGTGCGAGATAGGGAATCTGAGGGTTCTGGTTCAATTGAGGTTAGGGATTGTAGAGAAGACCTCTGTGATGAGCAGAAATAGAGGTGAGGTCAATGGATCTGTCATAGATTTTAAATGGGTTTGAGAGATTCAGGTCAGGGAAGTGCTGTTGTGATGAGACGACGAAGGAATTAGGGTTCGAAGTTTCAGCTAGAGATCAAGAACTCGGCAAGAAGAAGGAAGAATGGCGTGTATTTGCTAACATTCTGGACCAGAAATAGGGCAGAGATTGAGCTGATTCTGCAGGGTATGAGATGTTTGTTGGCTTAGGGTTATGTTGCTGGCAAGCAGTGATAATCTCTGGTGGAGATTGAGGTGAGCAAGATGCTGAGATGGGTGTTTCCCAGTTGAAGATTCAACAGCTGTAGATGGTGAAATTGGTGGATATCTGTGAAGATTGAGGTGGTTTCAGTCTGTTGGAGCTACATGAATTCAAGTCTGTTGCTGTTGGATTCGAGAGATGGCTTGAACTGGTGGTGGAAGTATGGGTCTGTGATATGATGTTTATGGAGGAGATTAAGACAGGGATTGAAGTGATTTTATGAGATTGAGTGCTTGACAAGGAATTTCAGGTAGCAGTGGATTTGAGAAATTGCATTTGTGAAGGTATAGAAAGGGTGTTGCTTCCATGGTAACAATGGACAGGTGACATGACTGATTGCTATGTCATATGAGTTACAAGGAGAGTTAGGTGGTGATAATGAAGCAACAAATTGGAGTGAAGCTACCGAAGTTGATTGGCAGCAGGAAGGAATGAGGATTGTTGTGTTCAAATGAGGAGTTCAAATTGGATTTGGTAGAGCTGTTGCTCTAATGGGTGCCTGGGTTGGAGCTGAGATTCATGGTGATGAACAATGCAGGATGGGACTGTAATGGAGAGGCTTGAGTTAGTGCTGTGGAGTGAAATTGCAGGAAAGGTTGGTGGTTGCTGGCATTGAGCAGTGGGATTGAGGTTTGTAGTTACTGATACTGAGCTGCTAATGAATGATTGTTTTGCTGTGGAGGTGCAACCACAGATGGAAGAATTGGTGGCAGCTGAGCTGCTGCTGTTGATGTGAAGCTGTGACAATGCTGAGTTACAGGCTAAAAGAAATGTCGATATAGTGGTTATTTAGAATGGTGATCTTTGAATCAATATTGATGGTCAGAAAATGGTGAGGTATTGGAATTTCAACAGGTGCAGTGTGTTGTCGATGGCAATGAGTGTCAGGTGGTGGCTAGAGAGAAGCTACAGGAATCCACAAAGGAAATTGCAGCTATATGTGGTGTTTAGGAATTGCATGGAGCTGCTACTGCTATGAATTGTGGAATTGCAGGTCTGAATTGGAAGTGCAGGGTTGCAGCTGGTGTTATGGTGGTGTAGGTTCTGGTGGTGGATTTGGTTGAGTTAAATGCTGCGTGCGAGGTGGTGTTGATGGGTTTAATGTAGCTGAGACAAAAAGTGCAGGTTATGGAGCTGTGAAAGCTACAGAGCAGGTGATGGAACTGGTGCTGGTAAAGATGCATTGGTGGAGATTCAAGCAGCTGTGGGAGAATGGATCTGTTGCTGGTGGTATTGAGATACAGGTGGAGAGCTTGGAATGGAATGAGCTGAGCTTGATGCAGGCCTGAGAATGGAATGATTGTGAAGGCATGAATGGATGCAGAACTGAAAACTTGGAGCTTTGCAGGCAAGAGAAATAGTGCAGCTGTAGGTATGAATTCAAGTGCAGGCATGAACTAAAAATTGGTAGCCCAGGGCCATCATGGCTGGAGTTTATATGGAGAAGCACAATGATTGTGCAGCACATTGCAAGCCTGTGCAATGGCCTGAGCTAAGACAAGTCAGCTCAATCAGCCGAGTCAGTGACTGACTCAGACCTTGACTCGGTCTGACTCTTAGTTGACCCAGCCGAGTTGGATGGTTGACCGAGTTGACCCAATTTGACTCGTTGACCGGTGACCGGGCGGACTTTACCGGTCACCTGAGATGTTTTCCGACGACTTTTCCGGCCACAATACCAGATTTCCGACGACCACTTTTGGGACATATTTTCACATGGTTTTTTCTCACACAATGGGCTTGGTGGACCACATGGGCTTTGGACTATGAAGACCTAATTTTAGAAGTTGGAGAAAAGCTATAAAAGGAAAAGTCTTCTACAACATATATTCTTCTTGGAATTTTGGAGAGCTGGTTTTGTTTACGCTTCTAGGGTTTGCTTTTGTTCATCTTCTTCTTTTCAATTAATATTATTATGATGAACTCCATAGCTATGAGTAGCTAAACATATTATTGGTTATGGGATAAAAGTTGATTTCCAACATGTTATTTGATTCAGTGAATTAGTTTTGTCTCAATATTTTATTGTTTGTGATTCACAATTAATAGTGTTACATGATTTGATAGTTTGTTTGGTTGAGTCCGGAATCAATCCGATTTACATTCATCTCTAGAGCTATATTAGGGTTTTCAATACGAAAAAGTTGTTTATCCCTGATTCTAAGTAGCATAATTGTGGGTAGTGCTTGTAGTGATATATCCTACTAGTCACAAGTGAATCATAACTTTTGTTAAAACGTTTAGTGCTTTTACACATTCGTTTGCATTGATTAGTCTTATTCCATATAACTTATTGCTTTTAGGGAGTTAAATCTAATTGTGCTTTTACACTTTAGGTTGCTTTCTAGGAAGAATTCACATATGCATCTTTTAATGTGGTTGTGATGAAAACAGGGAATTAGCGGGATATACTTGCGATCAAGGTATCCTAGGACTATTATTAGATGAGAGATTAAAATACCAATTCTAATCACTGATGAAAATACATGTTTGTGAATGATACTATCCCGTGACCAATATCTTCTCCTTATTGATTATTCCAATTATTTGCTTTGCTTTATTTTATTTTTACTTTAGTATTTCGTTAAAACAACAAACATCCCCCCTTGGTTACCTTAGAAACTGAAAATTGCATAACAACAATTGCCTCTCTGTGGATATGAACTCTTCCTTACTTTGTACTTCATTTAAATTTAGTGAGTAAGAAAGTGAAATTATTTTTGACGGATTGATAACCGATCAAATTTTGGCGCCGCTGCCGGGGAGGCATACGGCTTGTTATTAAGTTTTTAGTTTCTTTTTACAATTTCTGCTTTTATCTTTGCTTTTCGGTTCTTGTCTTGTTTCTCACTTGTTTGGGAGAATTGTTTTCAGGTACCTAATCCCTGGCTTCTAAAGATTGGAATTATCCAAGGTGCGGGATAGCTACTCGAAGAGGCACAATACTCCAACCAAGTCAAGACGCAACAGAATCTAGAGTTAAAAGTGGAAGGAGAAGTACAAATAGAAGGAGAACAAGAGGTTCCAATCGTAGAAGAACCACAAGTTGAAGAAGAAGAAGCAATGGGTGATGCAAATCGTTCACTCAAGGACTTAGCTTCTCATAGGCTTGATACACAACAGGGGTGTATTCAAACGAACTCTACTTTTGAGATAAAGCTGGGGTTGCTTAGAGAATTACCAAAATTCCATGGCATGGTGAATGAAGACCCAAACAAACATCTTATGGACTTCCACACCATTGTCATGGCCATGCTTCCACCGGATGTTGAGGCGGATGGTGCAATGTTGAAAGTTTTTCGTTTCTCTTTAATGGATAGTGCTAAGGATTGGTTATACTATTTACCTCCCGGAAGTGTCACAACATGGAATGGGCTGAAGAAACTCTTTTTAGAGAGATATTTTCCTGCATCAAAGGCTACTCAAATTCGCAAGGAGATTTGTGGGATGAAGCAAAATGTGGGAGAATCATTATATGAATGTTGGGAACGATACAAGAGATTGGTTGCAAGCTGCCCTCACCACCAATTCAGTGACGCTATGATCATCCAATACTTCTATGAAGGACTCCAATCAAGTGATAGGAATCTTATTGACGCTGCGGGTGGTGGTGCACTAGTTAGCAAGACGGTGGCACAAGTTAGAGAGTTGATTGAAAACATGGCGGCGAACTCACAACAATTCTTGAGTCGTGGTTCGGATGTGATTCTAAGAAGGGTGAATGAAGTGAGCGAGGTGGAGGAACTTCGTCAACAAATGGGTAACATGTCGGCAATGATGCAACAAGTTGCATCCGCGGTGATACCAAGTTCTTCTCAAACTTATGAGGACGAGCAAGCTAATGCGATCTTTCCAAATCAACAAAGACGATATGATCCCTACTCAAACACTTACAATCCGGGATGGAGAGATCACCCCAATTTTAGCTATGCCAACAAGCAAGGAGCGGTTCAACAACCTACCTTCAACTTTTCAAGTGGATTTCAACCTCAACAACAACAATTCCAGCCGAGACAACAATCAATGCAAAATCAAGGTTCCGATATTGACTCAAAGCTTCAAACAATGATGCAAGGCATTTCTACCATGTTCAAAGAGAGTCAACAGGAAACTAAGAGTGCTATCAAGGAGTTGCAAACATAAATGGGCTCCATGGCTATTGTTGAACCAATTGAAGGCACAAAATAGTGGGAAACTCCCTTCTCAACCTATTAACCCAAAAGAGGGTGTCAATGCTATTACGTTGAGAAGTGGTACACAACTTGTGCAACCCGAAGTCTTGATTCGGGCAAGGTGGAAACACCAAAGGAACCTGTTTTGGAGGAGAAAAATGAGGATTCTCCCCAAACTTCTGAGGTACCTATTCCTAACTCTAAAACTCCGGTTTCTACTTATGTTCCTCCTTTACCTTTTCCTCGCAGATTTGCAAGTTCTAAGAAGGCAGAACTAGAAAAGGAGATTTTAGATGTTCTAAAGAAGATCCATGTGAACATACCACTCATTGATGCTATTAAGCAAGTTCCAAAGTATGCAAAGGTGTTGAAGGACTTGTGTACCAACCAAGGTAGTTAATATCGCGTATCGGTATTGTATTGGTCGGGTCCTATACACCTATACAAATGATAATATCTGTTTTTACAGGCGATACATCATTTGATATATAATTTCAAATAATTATAAAATCATAGTAAAAAATAATAAGAATCATACACATATCTCAAATTTCCAAAATACAAGGTCGTTTATTAGAGCTTCTCCAATGGTCATTGTGTGTGTTTCCTATGTGGCAACACAAATAAGACATCCTCAATCTATTTTTCCTTAAAATTAGGGAGAGAAAAAATCCATCTCCAACAGTATTGCATGTAACATCTTCTATTAATTAGTATAAATTTTATTTTCCATAATTAAGATTTATTAGAGCTAAAAATAGTTAGTTAATAAATTAAAGTCAATTCAATTAAGTAAAAGCTGACTAGAATGGTAGACAATGTCAAGGGAATGTCTAAAACTAGACATTCACCTTGACAATGTCTACCCAAAGTCATCTATACATTGGTTTAAGACATCAGGGTTGGAGAATGATTTTAGAAAAATTGAATATGTATCCTAGGTGGATTTTGAGATTTATCTCCACACACATGCCATTGGAGAAGCTTTTAGCGAACGTTGTGATTGTTGTCCCATTATGCCAGTAAATCTTTTTCGTTATCCTTCATATTTATCTTTTATATTTTTCTGCCTTGCAATCGAAATATGGTTTCCATCTTATATCCTACCATATAGTCATTGATTTTATATTATAAATATATTAGGGCTTTTTACCTTCTACAATTGAAAATGTACTTGTCTGTAAAGACTAAATGCATGTCGATGAAAAATTTATTCACGAAACCGATATTATCGGTGTACAAGTAAAAGAGATATATCGGCCTGTACCGGCATGTACAACCGATAATATCATTTCGTCTTTGTATCGCCGATATTTTCGATATCGTATAGGTATTATCCGATATCCGATAAAAACCTGTAATATCGGCCTGTACAACTGATATTGACTACCTTGGTACCAACAAAGAAAGGCTCAAAGGTAATGAAGTGCTTAGTGTGGGGGAGAATGCTTCGGCAATCTTACAACACAAACTCCCACTTAAGTGCAAGGATCCGGGTAGTTTTGACATTCCCGTCACAATTGGTAACACTACATTTAACAAAGCTATGTTGGATTTAGGTGCATCCTTTAATGTTATGCCTGCGTCAATGTATAATTCACTTGATCTTGGTCCTCTTAAAAAGGCTGAAATTGTATTGCAATTAGCCGATCGCTCTAATGTCTACCCAATGGGTATTGTTGAGGATGTTCTTGTGCAGGTTAATCAACTTGTATTTCCAGCTGACTTTTGTGTGTTAGAGATGGATGAAGGTTCACCGGACTCATTTCTTCCATTGGTACTTGGGCGTCCCTTCATGAAAACGGCGAAAACCATAATTGATGTGGATAAGGGAACGTTAACCATGGAGTTTGATGGAGAAACAATACGTTTCAACATTTTCGAGACGATGAGATATCCTAGTGATGTCCACTCTTGTTTCTCCATTGATGTTATGGATTCATTGGCACAACAAATGTTTGAATTAAACGGTGATGATGCTTTGGAAACCGTGTTAACTACATCCATGGATAATGGTGTAGAGTGTGGTAATGAAGTCAAGGAAGCCCTTGGTGATCTGAATTCACTACAAGGATGCCCGGAAACTCATAATATCTCTTTTATTTTTTTACCATGCAGTGATGAAAAGCTTGTACCTTCAATTGTTAAATCTCCAAAGTTAGAATTGAAACCTCTTCCCGACCACCTAAAGTACTTGTACTTGGGTGATAATGAAGAGTTACATGTGATTGTTTCTAATGAGCTTAATGATTTACAGGAGCAAAAACTTCTAAGGGTGCTAAGGAAGTACAAGACGGCCATATGATGGACAATTGCCGATATCAAGGGTATAAGCCTTGCCGTTTGTATGCACAAAATTCATTTGGAGGATGATGCAAAGCCTACTAGGGAAGCGCAACGTCGTTTGAATCCTCCCATGATGGAAGTGGTGAAAAAGGAGATACTCAAGCTTTTGGAAGTGGGTGTTATCTACCTCATATCCGATAGCAAGTGGGTGAGCCCGGTACAAGTAGTACCAAAGAAATCAGGTGTGACAGTGGTGGAGAATGATAAGAATGAACTTGTCCCAACTCGTGTGCAAAACGGTTGGAGGGTTTGTATTGATTACAGGAAATTGAATGCCACCACTAGAAAAGATCACTTTCCTTTACCTTTTATTGATCAAATGCTTGAACGTTTAGCTGGACACTCTTATTATTGCTTTCTTGATGGCTATTCAGGTTATAATCAGATTGTGATAGCGCCGGAGGACCAAGAGAAAACCACTTTCACTTGTCCTTTCGGTACTTTTGCTTATAGAAGGATGCCTTTTGGCTTGTGCAATGATCCAGCTACCTTTCAAAGGTGTATGGTAAGTATCTTTTCGGAATATGTTGAAAACATAATTGAAGTGTTCATGGATGACTTTAGTGTCTTTGGTGATTCATTTGACCTTTGCTTGAACAATTTGTCTCTAATCCTTGAACGATGTGTTGAAACAAATCTTGTGCTAAATTGGGAGAAGTGCCATTTCATGGTAACTCATGGCATAGTTTTAGGCCATATACTATCTTCTAAAGGCTTGGAAGTCGATAAATCTAAGATAGACCTTATTCGTGCTCTAACCCCTCCCACTACGGTGAGGGAGATACGTTCTTTTCTTGGTCATGCAGGTTTCTATCGTAGATTCATCAAGGACTTTTCCAAGATAGCATCACCACTTTGTAACTTATTGCAAAAAGATGTGGTTTTTAACTTTGATGAAAAATGTATGGTGGCATTCAATCGTTTGAAAGAACTTTTGATTTCAGCCCATATCATTAAACCACCGGATTGGAGCAAGCTTTTTGAGCTCATGTGTGATGCAAGTGACTATGCGGCTGGTGCGGTGCTTGGGCAACGTGTGGGGAAGCTTCCTCATGCTATTTATTATGCTTCTAGAACGTTAAATGAGGCCCAACAAAACTACACAACCACTGAAAAAGAGTTATTAGCCATTGTTTTTGCTTTAGAAAAGTTTCGCTCTTATCTAATTGGTACAAAAGTTGTTGTTTTTTCTGATCATGCAGTGCTTAAGTACTTGCTTACAAAGAAAGAGGCGAAACCTAGGCTCATACGGTGGATTTTACTCTTGCAAGAGTTTGATATTGAAATCAAAGACAAGAAAGGGATTGAGAACACGATTCTTGCGGATCACTTGAGCCGACTTGCTTTGTGGACAAGGAGACTATCCCATTGCGTGAAAGTTTCCCGGATGAGCAACTATTCTCAATTGCCTTTGGAGAACCATGGTATGCCGATATTGTCAATTACTTAGTTTCTAAACAAATCCCAAAGAACTTGTCTCGTGCTGAGAGGGACAAACTTAAGAGGTTAGGGAACCAATACATATGGGATGATCCATACTTATGGAAACATGGTAGTGACCAAGTAATACGAAGGTGCGTTCCCGAATCTGAATTTAATTCTATCTTGTCTTTTTGTCACTCTTATGCTTGCGGAGGACATTTTGGGAGTAAGAGAACCGCTCACAAGGTACTTGAAAGTGGTTTCTATTGGCCAACTTTGTTTAAGGATGCACATATATTTTGTACAACTTGTGATAGGTGCCAAAGAACCGGCAATTTAGGTGCCCGAAATCAAATGCCACAAACTTTTATTCAATTTATTGAAGTTTTTGATGTATGGGGTATTGATTTTATGGGGCCTTTTGTCAACTCCCATGGGAATTTTTATATCTTACTTGCGGTTGATTATGTCTCGAAATGGGTGGAAGCTAAAGCCACCCCAACTAATGATTCTAAAGTGGTTTCAGATTTTGTGCAAGCTCATATTTTTGCAAGGTTTGGAATTCCAAGAGCCATAATTAGCGATGGGGGTTCTCACTTCAAAAACAGGATTTTGCAAAGCTTGTTGACGAAGTACAATGTGTCGCACAAGATTGCAACACCTTATCATCCCCAAACCAATGGACAAGCCGAGGTGTCTAATCGGGAGGTGAAATCCATTCTAGAAAAGACGGTGAATCCAACAAGGAAGGATTGGAGCATGCGACTTAATGATGCTTTGTGGGCGTATAGAACCGCATATAAAACACCTATTGGGATGTCTCCTTTTAGGCTTGTGTATGGTAAACCTTGTCATTTACCCATGGAAATTGAGCATAAGGCGTTTTGGGCTATTAAACAATGCAACATGGAGATGGATGGGGCTGGAAAGCAAAGGAAGTTACAACTCCAAGAGCTAGAGGAGCTTCGTAATGATGCATTTGAAAGCTCACGGATTTACAAAGAAAAGACGAAATCATTTCATGATAACATGATTTCTAGAAAACAATTTTGCATTGGGCAGAAAGTGCTTTTGTTTAATTCTCGCTTGCATTTATTTCCGGGTAAATTAAGGTCACGATGGATCAGACCTTTTATTGTTACTAATGTGTTTTCTCATGGTGCAGTGGAAATTCGTAGCATAGCTACAGGGAAAGAACTTAAAGTTAATGGGCACCGGTTGAAACCATATTATGAGAATTTCACTTCCGAAGTGGTGGAAGGAGTTAACTTTGTGGATGTGCTCCCTCTGGAGGAGTCATAGAAAGCAAGGAGATAGTCGGGCTGACGACTTTAAACCAAGCGCTAATTGGGAGGCAACCCAAAGGATGAGTATTTCTTGTCTTGTATTTATTTCTTGTTTTGTTTTTAGTTTTTTTCGTGTCTTGTTTTTTTTTTTTTCTGATTTCTTGTTAGAATTTCCCACCTTGACTTACTTTGGACGATTCAATTTACATTGAGGACAATGTAAAGTTTAAGTGTGGGGGAGTGGTTTGCATTGTAAATTTTTGGCATTTTCAACTTTTGTTTAAACTAGTGAATAAGAAAACTCCAACTTATGGTTAGTTTAGAGTCACATAGTATATATGTTGCTAAGATTACATCGAGAATCTCATAATAGTGACTGAACTTAGAGATGACAGAGAACATGATCGGGTTTCTTAATTGTATGAGAGTTAAAGTTGGATTTAACCATGCCAGTGGCAAATAAGGTGCAGACTGAAATTCGGTATTAGAGCAGTGATCCCTTATAGTGGAGACTACCCAAGTTACATAATGTGAGGCACCAACCTTCAATTCTTTGAACCTGTCTAAATTTGTGCTTTTTGAGTGTGTGTCACCGTACGTAAATTCCGGGCAGAATGGTGAGTTGTCCAACCTCCCACCATAAAAGCACTATTTTGATCTCTTGAGTGCTATTTTTATCAACCATGATGGTGACATCGAATTGCTAACTTACATACCACTTGTAATCTTGTTCGCAGTTAGCACCATCCTCCTTATCTCTCTCTACACCAACAGGTCCATAGAAACACCATCATCATCAACAAGAGGAGCATCACAAATTTGAAGGAAAGTTGAACACGTTCGAGGTTTACAAGCAACGGTACAAAAAAAATTGAGCAGATTTCAGATTTAAGTAAAGCAACAAAACAAGGAGCAGAATTTTTATAAGTTGAAGACTATTGTACAAGAGTAAAAAATTATCAAGGATGAGAGTTCGAGAAGTTTATGATATCAAGACATATAAGTTGTGAAGAATCAAGCGGTAAAGTACTTACACCATGGCCTTTGTACTTGCATTTTTATTTGTATTTTCAGTTTGTGTTTCTTTCTCTTGTCTCAAAAATAAAATAAAATATATATATTTATTTTGGGTTTGTATAGTTCGTTTTTAGTTTTGTATTCTTCCAATAAAGCCAAGGGAAGAAGGAATATCTATAATGAAGTTTCAAGTGACTAGAAATTAGAGGAAATAATCATATTGTCAAGATTCTACGAAGTTCAAGAGTTATCATCAAGAGTTGAAGACCGAAGACGAAGATGAAGACACCGAATGAAGACCGAAGACGTTTCTATGGATGCTGTGAGAGTGGTGCTAGCTGCACGCCGAACAGATAACGAGGTAAGTAAGCATTTCCCACCTTCGTTAAGTGGTTGATTTCCTTTCGAAGAGATCGTCAGAAAAATGGGTTTTCAAAAATTATAAAAGATGTGGGTTTTCAAAACTTTTTGGAGGGTTTGCCTTCCTACCATTCAACGTGTCGCAGGATTCTATCTTCATTTCTACCTGGACACATGTGTGACCCATAAAAAGTTGTTTATTATTGAGAGCAACTTCATAAAACCCTTTCTTGTGAGGCAGAGTCGAGACTTTTGATCACTCCGAACCCGAATTTCTTTCGATAAGGGATGGTTATTTCTCTCTCAACTTTTAAGGATGAGATTGTGTTCATTTATGTGTCTAACTTCTTATGACTAGTGTGCAGAATCTCTATGTTTTCTTAGCGCGTTGGATGCTATCATTACGGAGAACTAGTAAGTTGGAAAAGCAGGTTTTGTGGGTATATCTCTAGTAAACCCTCACGAGACTATAACTCGTCCACTAGGGACACCTAGGGGTTTAAAGGCTTGTTATTTGTGCTAAAAGTGACCGTAGTCTCGACGACACGGAGTTGTATGTATCTTTTTGAATTATTTTGTTTGATTTGCTCATGGACTAGCAAAGTCTAAGTGTGGGGTAATTTCATAGGTATAGAATACACCGTATTTACTATCTAGAGTTTATGCTTTCTTTGCTATTTTTCGTGTGAATTATGTATCTTATGTTTGCTTTTGAGTTTATCAGGTGCAATGGAGTCATATGGAGCGAAATAAGGAGAAATTACCCATTTGGAGCAAAAAGGCAACAAGGTCAATTCACATGCGATGTTTGGAGCATGCAAGGTTGCGCGAGAGAGGAGTTGTGCGTGAAATTAAGCTGCCAATCTCCTAGAGCTGACAGAACTGAGCATCTGGTTAGCCCTTAGCCACCACAACGGGGTGCCAATATAAACTTTACTCATTACCTAACCCTAGCTTTCAGAGAAAAACATTTCTTTCAATCATTATTTGCACCTGAAATGAATTCGAGAGAAAGGAAAGGGATTCAACGGACAGGCTGCTGCTGTTGCAGATCGAGATGAAGGAGGAGAATGATTTACTGTTGAAATTTCAGTGAAAAAGAGGAATCGGAAGAACACGGAACTGTTGCAGATAGGGAATCTGAGGGTTCTGGTTCAGTTGAGGTTAGGGTTTGTAGAGAAGACCTCTGTGATGAGCAGAAATGGAGGTGAGGTCGATGGATCTGTCATAGATTTTAAATGGGTTTGAGAGATTCAGGTCATGGAAGTGCTGCTGTGATGAGACGACGAAGGAATTAGGGTTCGAAGTTTTAGCTAGAGATCAAGAACTCGGCAAGAAGAAGGAAGAATGGCGTGTATTTGCTTTGGCATTATTCTCGACCGAAATAGAGCGAGAGATTGAGCTGATTCTCTGCGGGGTATGAGATGTTTGTTGGCTTAGGGTTATGTTGTTTGGCAAGCGGTGATAATCTCTAGTGGAGATTGAGGTGAGCAAGATCTTGAGATGGGTGTTTCCCAATTGAAGATTCAACAGTTGTAGATGGTGAAATTGGTGGATATCTGTGAAGATTGAGGTGGTTTCGATCTGTTGGAGCTACATGAATTCAAGTCTCATTCTTTGGTGGATTTGAGAGATGGCTTGAACTGGTGGTGGAAGTATGGGTCTGTGATATGATGTTTATGGAGGAGATTAAGACAGGGATTGAAGTGATTTTATGAGATTGAGTGCTTGACTGGGAATTTCAGGTAGCAGTGGAGTTGAGAAATTGCATTTGTGAAGGTATAGAAAGGGTGTTGCTTCCATGGTAACAATGGCCAGGTGACATGACTGATTGATATGTCATATGAGTTACAGGGAGAGTTAGGTGCTGATAATGAAGCAACAAATTGGAGTGAAGCTACCGAAGTTGATTGGCAGCAGGAAGGAATGAGGATTTTTGTGTTCAAATGAGGAGTTCAAATTGGATTTGGTAGAGCTGTTGCTCTAATGGATGCCTTGGTTGGAGCTGAGATTCATGGTGATGAACAATGCAGGATGGGACTGTAATAGAGAGGCTTGAGTTAGTGCTGTGGAGTGAAATTGCAGGGAAGGTTGGTGGTTGCTGGTATTGAGCAGTGGGATTGAGGTTTGTAGTCACTGATACTGAGCTGCTAATGAGTGCTTGTTTTGTTGTGGAGGTGCAACCACAGATGGAAGAATTGGTGGCAGCTGAGCTGCTGCTGTTGATATGAAGCTGTGACAATGCTGAGTTACAGGCTAAAAGAAATGTCAGTGCAGGTGGTTATTTAAAATGGTGATGATGAATCAATATTGATGGCTGTGAAAATGGTGAGGTATTGGAATTGCAACAGGTGCAGTGTGTTGTCGATGGCAATGAGTGTCAGGTGGTGGCTAGAGAGAAGCTACAGGAATCCACAAAGGGAATTGCAGCTGTAGGTGGTGTTTAGGAATTGCAGGGAGCTGCTACTGCTATGAATTGTGGAATTGCAGGTCTGAATTGGAAGTGCAGGGTTGCAGCTGGTGTTATGGTGGTGTAGGTTCTGGTGGTGGATTTGGTTGAGTTCTGTGCTGCTGATACTGAGGTGGTGTTGATGGGTTTAATGTAGCTGAGACAAAAAGTGCAGGTTATGGAGCTGTGAAAGTTACAGAGCAGGTAATGGAACTGGTGCTGGTAAAGATGCATTGGTGGAGATTCAAGCAGCTGTGGGAGAATGGATCTGTTGCTGGTGGTATTGAGATACAGATGGAGAGCTTGGAATGGAATGAGATGAGCTTGATGCAGGCCTGAGAATGGAATGATTGTGAAGGCATGAATGGATGCAGAACTGAAAACTTGGAGCTTTGCAGGCAAGAGAAATAGTGCAGCTGTAGGTATGAATTCAAGTGCAGGCATGAACTAAAAATTGGTATCCCAGGGCCATCATGGCTGGAGTTTAAATGGAGAAGCACAATGATTGTGCAGCACATTGCAAGCCTGTGCAATGGCCTGAGCTAAGACAAGTCAGCTCAATCAGCCGAGTCAGTGACTGACTCAGACCTTGACTCGGTCTGACTCTGAGTTGACCCGGCCAAGTTGGATGGTTGACCGAGTTGACCCAATTTGACTCGTTGACCGGTGACCGGGCGGACTTTGCCGGTCACCTGAGACGTTTTCCGACGACTTTTCCGGCCAAATTCCGGCCACAATACCAGATTTCCGGCGACCACTTTTGGGACATATTTTCACATGGGTTTTTCTCACACAATGGGCTTGGTGGACCACATGGGCTTTGGACTATGAAGACCTAATTTTAGAAGTTGGAGAAAAGCTATAAAAGGAAAAGTCTTCTACAACATATATTCTTCTTGGAATTTTGGAGAGCCGGTTTTGTTTACGCTTCTAGGGTTTGCTTTTGTTCATCTTCTTCTTTTCAATTAATATTATTATGATGAACTCCATAGCTATGAGTAGCTAAACATATTATTGGTTATGGGATAAAAGTTGATTTCCAACATGTTATTTGATTCAATGAATTAGTTTTGTCTCAATATTTTATTGTTTGTGATTCACAATTAATAGTGTTACATGATTTGATAGTTTGTTTGGTTGAGTCCGGAATCAATCCGATTTACATTCATCTCTAGAGCTATATTAGGGTTTTCAATACGAAAAAGTTGTTTATCCCTGATTCTAAGTAGCATAATTGTGGGTAGTGCTTGTAGTGATATATCCTACTAGTCACAAGTGAATCATAACTTTTGTTAAAACGTTTAGTGCTTTTACACATTCGTTTGCATTGATTAGTCTTATTCCATATAACTTATTGCTTTTAGGGAGTTAAATCTAATTGTGCTTTTACACTTTAGGTTGCTTTCTAGGAAGAATTCACATATGCATCTTTTAATGTGGTTGTGATGAAAACAGGGAATTAGCGGGATATACTTGCGATCAAGGTATCCTAGGACTATTAGTAGATGAGAGATTAAAATACCAATTCTAATCATTGATGAAAATACATGTTTGTGAATGATACTATCCCGTGACCAATATCTTCTCCTTATTGATTATTCCAATTATTTGCTTTGCTTTATTTTATTTTTACTTTAGTATTTCGTTAAAACAACAAACATCCCCCCTTGGTTACCTTAGAAACTGAAAATTGCATAACAACAATTGCCTCTCTGTGGATACGAACTCTTCCTTACTTTGTACTTCATTTAAATTTAGTGAGTAAGAAAGTGAAATTATTTTTGACGGATTGACAACCGATCAAATAGCAGATAAAACGCAAAAACTGTACAAATTGGTAAGGAATTTGGAGGCATTGAGATTTTGGAGAAATCTTTGATAAACCTCCTATAAAAACCTGCATGACCAAGAAACGAACGAATTTCCCTTACCGAAGTGGGGTATTTTAAGTTCCTAATCAAGTTTATCTTTCCCTTGTCTACCTCGAGCCCTTGAGAGGACACGATGTGGCCAAGTACAATTCCATGGTCTACCATAAAGTGGCATTTTTCCCAGTTTAAAACAAGATTAGTATCTATGAATCTTTTAAGCACAAGTTCAAGATTATTTAAACAAATATCAAATGAATCGCCATAAACACTAAATTCGTCCATAAATACCTCAATGATGTTTTCCACGTAATCAGAAAATATACTAACCATACATCTCTGAAAAGTGGCAGGCGCATTGCAAAGACCAAATGGCATTCTTCTGTATGCAAATGTACCGAAAGGACAAGTAAAAGTGGCCTTCTCTTGATCCTCCGGTGCAATAACAATTTGATTGTAGCCCGAATAACCATCCAAAAAGCAATAATGTGAATGTCCCGCTAACCTCTCTAACATCTGATCAATGAAAGGTAAAGGAAAGTGATCCTTGCGGGTAGCCGAATTGAGCTTTCTGTAGTCTATGCACACTCTCCATCCTGTTTGAACTCTTGTAGGAACAAGTTCATCATCTTGATTTCTAACAACAAGACACACCGATTTCTTAGGCACCACTTGCACTTTGGACTAACCCATTTGTTGTCAGAAATTGGGTAAATCACCCCCACACTTAGAAATCTGAGGATCTCTTTCTTCACAACCTCCATCATTGGGGGGTTAAGCCTACGCTGAGCATCACGTACTAGCTTGATATCATCTTCCATAAGGATTCTATGCATGCACATGGATGGACTAATGCTTTTGATGTCAGCAATTGTCCAACCAATTGTCGTTTTGTGCTCTTAAAGAATCCTAAGGAGGCGTTCTTCCTGTATTTTTGTGAGATTCTTTGCAATAATGACTGGAAGCTCTTCCCCATAACCCAAGTAAGAGTACTTTAAGTGATCAGGTTTCAGCTCTAATTTAGGTGCGTGCACAACAGAAGGTAAAGGAACTTCATCAGTTACAGGTAAAGAGATATATGAAATATTACCTCTTCTAACTTCTTGTGATGTTGTTAAAGCACCACATGTCTCAACAAACTCCTTGGGAATATCAACGTCCAAGTTAGGCATGCCATGGACTTCCAAATCAATGCTATTTTGTAGAACAGATTCAAGTTCATCTTCTTTGATCAAATCAAACATCAGTTGTGCCAACGAACCAATAACATCAACTGAAAATGCGGAATGGATATCACTTGGATAATGCATGGCTTCAAAAATATTGAAGCGTATAACCTCTTTGTCAAAATCCATAGTGAGTGTCCCAGTATCACAATCAATCTTTGTCTTAGCAGTCTTCATAAATGGTCTCCTAAGAAGTAATGAAGTAGACGAACAATTTTCCCCATTCTGCATATCCACAACAAAGAAATCAACCGGAAAGATTAATTCATTCACTTGCACCAACACGTCTTCCACGAGTCCCTTAGGATATATGTTAGACTTATTAGCTAATTGAATGATAATCCATGTCTCCTTTAAAGGTCCGAGATTCAATGAATCATAAACATTGGCTGACATCACACTTATGGAAGCTCCCAAATCAAGCAAAGCACGCTCGAACCGTTTGTCACCAATAGTAACTGGCACTGTAAAACCACCAAGATCTTTACACTTTGCATGCATCTTCTTTAGCAACATAGCTGAAGCACTTTCTCCCACCTGAGTGATCTCGTTAGCAACCAACCTCTCATTCCTTTATAAAAATCCTTCAGAACTTTGGCATACCTGGGTACCGTTCTGATGGCCTCAATAAATGGAATGCTAATATGCACCTTGCTGAAAATATCCATAATCTCCTTGTCTAGAGCTTGCTTCTTTGACTTGGAAAAACGACTAGGAAAAGGAGGTGGTGTGGTTAAAGTAGGAACTGTGTCCTTAGGTTGGCCAGTTGAGGTTGGCTTTTCCTTTGGAACGGTTTCCACCCCTACTTTCTCTTCCAAGTCGTGACTAACCTTTTCTTGTTGGTTTGGCTCTTCAGTTTGCTTCCCACTTCTTAGAGTTACAGCATTGACGTTCGCTCTTGGATTCACAAAAGGTTGTGATGGCAACTTTGCTGAATTCTGTGCTTTTATTTCATTCATGTATGTAGCCAATTGTCCCATTTGAAGTTGCAAGTCCTTTATAGCCATGTCTTGTTTCTACAGGATTGCATCTTGACGCTGAGCATTGGCATCTTGCTTTTGCATCATCATTTTCATCATCTCCTCTAAACTGGAACTTTGAGTCTGTTGTTGAGGCTGAGGTGGAGGTTGTGGTCGGAACTGTGGTTGTTGAAAACTACTCTGTCGCCCATAAGGATTAGGAGCTGCACTTTGTGATTTGCATAACCAAATTTGGGTGATCTTTCCAACCTGGATTATAAGTATTAGAGTATGGATCATACCTTGGCCTCTGATTAGGGAACACAACATTCACCTGTTCAGACTCTTCTTCATAAGAAGGAATAATCACTGCTGCCATTCGTTGTACTACCTTCTCTATGTTGTTCATCCGTTGCTCTGAATGTGCAGACTCTCCTATCTCGCTAACTCTTCTGACATTAGAGTTATTTCTGGTGTAGAATTGTTGAGTATTGGAAGCCATACTCTCAATCAAACTGGTTGCCTGTGAGATTGTCTTCTCAGTAAGTGAACCACCGGCAGCCGCATCAACCAAATTCCTCTGTTCTGGAAGTAATCCTTCGTAGAAGTATTGAGGATATATTATGGTGTGGGCAGCTTGCCAGCAACTTCGTATACCTCTCCCAATATTCATATAGAGACTTCCCAGACATCTAGAATGCCACTAATCTCCTTACGAACGGATGCCGCTTTGGAAGCAGGAAAATATTTCTCCAGAAATAGCTTTTTCATCTCAGTCCATGTTGTAACACTCCCTGGAGGAAGACAATACAACCATTCTTCTACTAAGTCTGTCAATGAGAATGGGAAGGCTTGTAGCATATCCATATCTCTGTCTGCGGTTGTATGCCTCAGACTTGTCATCTTGTTCTGGAACTGTTGAAGGTGTCGATTTGGATTTTCAACTAGATGTCCCTTGAACTTTGGTAGATGATGAAGTAGATTCGACTTCAGCTCCATTGGGTTAGTGATTGTAATGCACAGTGGTTGCGAATCTAAGCATGAAGATGTTAACTCTCCTAACTTCCTCTCCGGACTCGTCGTCTGTATTAACCATCTCTTATGTAGAAGGTTCTAGTTGCAACTGTGGACGTGCTTGAAGTACTGTTCCCTTACGAGTTTTAATTCCACACCTCATGTAATCCCAATCTTTCGGTGCCAGGATTAAGTGCCTGAAACAATATTCTAAAAAAACTAAATCAAAAAACTAAAAATAAGACTAAAAACAAAAATAAAACAAAAAGAGATAACAACTAAAGCTACCGACTGCTCCCCGGCAGCGGCGCCAAAATTTGATGTGTGTCGTAGGTGCAATAAAATTATTAATTTTAAATCCACTCAATTAATGAATAATATAATGGAAGTCAAGTTCGTTCCCACGAAGAGAAGGGAGTTTTAGTTGTCAAAAAATGTCAGAATGGGGGGTTTGTTTTAGATTTAAGAACAAAGTAAATAACAAAGCAATTGAAAGTAATAAAGTTTGCAAGCAATGGAGAGAAATATGATCAGGGAATCCTTCTTCGTTACTAAAAACTCATCAAAGTAGCATATTCATCTATTCTTTGTAAATCACAGATTATTATCAACCGTAGGAAAGCAGGTACGCTTATCTATCCTCAAAATTCCTTATATCAACGGAAAACAGGTACGCTTAGTCTCCAAATTCTATCTGCCTGAACCACCTTGAGGTACGCTTACAAGATGTAATTCATTTGAATGCCTTAAGGTTTGTAAACTTAGGTTTGATCCTAGCAGTTAAACTCAGTACGCTCGGTCCACTTACTAGGGTTGTTTTTACTTGCGATTGCTCCACAGAATCCCTCTGCAAGGTTTCACAATTTCTACTTGTGTAAAAGTTATTCAAAAATTACGGATATCCTAACTCATTACTAGCATTAGATTCACTAATAAACTGACTTAGTTGGCCACCTAAACAATTTATCAATCAATCATAAAATTATTAAAGTAAAAACAAACAATAATCATATGAATAGATTTATATGCTAAATTGAATCATGTATTAGAACTAGAATTCATCCCCAATCAGTAAGAAGTTTAGCTACTCATGGTACTAACAAAACCCTTGAGTTTCATATGATAAAATGTTAGAGAAATAGTTACGGTGATGAATCGCTCCAAAACCCTAGCTTTTCTTCTCTTGAGTTCTCCTCTCCAATGGCTTGATAAAAGATTGATAAGATTATAATTGGAAAAGCCTCTTATATAGTACCCAAGTGATAATGCGCCCGTGTCTCGAATCCCGGTCGAAAACAAGTTTCCAAGGTACCAAGAATAACTAAATAGGTCGTGACCAAGTCTGATCATGTAAAGGAATTGTTAGCAGCTAATTTGGGCCGCGCTCATAACTGGCAGAAGTCCAGCCCAATTTTAGCTGCTTCATGGCCTGTCGGATATATGGGACTGACAGTGTACCCTTTATATTTTCACGACAAAACTTCTTTTTTTCCTCCTGAGTTTACGTACGGCTGGAAAACTACACCGTATGTTCATCTTTTCTTTCCTACGGTTTGAAAACAGAACCGTAACCTTCCCTGAGTTGCTCTACGGTGGAAACTTTCAATCCGTAAGTTTCCCGGAGTTTGGCTACGGTTGGAAACCCCTCCGTAGCTTTCCCTCCTGTTATTTTGTTAAACTTCCTCTGGATTTTCTAACTTCTTTTTCTCCCTTGACATCCCTGTCAAACTTGAGCAGCACAACTATCTCTTTGTCACCATTATTATCACTTCCAAGATCACTGGTTTTGTAGGATCAGAATATCGCAACATCAATACCATTGCGAAACCATTATACGACACATTGCGAGGATATCGCAGATTGATTACAGAAATGACGCGACAGATGACGACAGCCTAAACACGAGAAAGATGTGGAGACCTAGCGAGATTTAGGAGTGTTGCGAAATTTAACATTTGTATACTTGCGAGAATATCGCAAGCCAGATCCGAAAATAAAGGACAACTTAGCTGTCACCCACTATGTAACATTCTATATAAAGAGCCGAACAGGCTTAAGGTGAGGAGAGATCTTTTTAGAGTGGAGAGAGAAAGTCTAGAACAGTAGTTGTATTCTTGATTTCATTTCTTCCTTGTAAAATTCCTAAACTCAATTAATAAAAAGTGTGATTGTTGATCTTAAAGATGTGTTGATTATTATGAATTCTTGTGAGGGATGTATTGTGGGATTTCCTGCAACTACATAATGGCGCTAGAAACAAGGATTGGCATATAAGATTAAAGATTGTTATTAAGATTGTTCAAATCAAGAAAATGATGAAACAAATCGATAAATCAGTTTCAACCAAGGAATGCAACAGAAGGTTGGAGTGTAGCGTGATTACAAAAACAATGATTAATGAATTCCATGTAAACATCAGAGGGAGAATACATAAACGAGATTTTGAAGGAAAGAAAATCATGACGGTGGAGAAGGTATCACCCTTGAAAGATTGGGAAAAACAAAAAATTACATTCACAGTGGCAGAAATACCAAGAGAAAATTTGAGCCACACATCTCCTTTGGTAATCACAGTAACCACATGGAAAGAAAAGGGAAAATCAGCAAAAACTATGGAAGAATGGGCCGTAAACAGAACTTTGGTGGATACCGGGAGTTCGGTGGATATAATGTTTTACCATGCATACAAAGAAATGGGGTACAAAAATGAAGAGATGTCTCCCTCAACATATCATATTCATGGCTTTGGCAAATCTATAACAAAACCAAAAGGGGAAATAGAGATGCGAATTTTGCTAGGAGAGATTGAAACACGAGTGACACTATGTGTGGTGGATATGGAATCGCCATACAACATGTTGTTGGGAATACCATGGATACACGCAATTAAAGCCATAGCGTCAACATTACATCAATGCATTAAATTTCCTATGCCGAGTGGGATTGGTGAAATTAGAGGGGATGTTGATAAAGTGAAATTATGTTATCAAATTGAAGTGAAGCAGTATGAAGGACGTGCAAAGAACCTAAAAAATCGCAGAAAAATGGCGAAGGAGGCAAAGAAAGAAGAAGAATTTAGAAATTACATGATAAGAGCAGAGGAAGGAAAAGGAATACCCAGCGAAATTTCGGAAGAAGGGAATGAATTTGCGAAGGAGATAAAAGAACCAACACCTATGGGAGAACCTGAGACCAGTTACACCGCGGCGGAACCAACAAAGGAAGTGAATGTTTGAACCAAAGAAGAACCTAAAATACTAAAAATTTGGACTAAGATGGAGGCAGATGAAGAAGAAAGAACTATTAGTCTGTTGCGAGAATATAGAGATATTTTCGCATGGAACATGGATGAGATGCCGGGAATAGATCCGTCTGTGGCGTGTCATAGGTTGGAGATTGACAAAAATGCAAGGCCATTCAAACAAAGAATCAGAAAAATCGCAACAACATATCATCCCCAAATAGAAGAAGAGTTGCAGAAGATGCTTGATGCAGGAATCATAAGACAAGCTAAATATCCGGAGTGGATAGCAAACATGGTTGTGGTCCCAAAGAAGAATAAGGGGATAATAATTTGTATAGATTTTACTGATCTAAATAAAGCTTGTCCGAAAGACAGTTTTCCGTTACCAGATATTCCACAAATGGTTGAATCAGCAGCGGGAAATGATAGAATATCTTCTCTAGACGGATACAAAGGCTACAATCAAATCCCTCTCGCTGAAGAAGATCAAGAACATACTGCTTTTTTCGCTCCAAGAGGGTTATATTGTTATACGAAAATGCATTTGGTTTGCGAAATGCTGGAACAACGTACCAAATGATGGTAGAGAAGGTGTTCGCGAAGTGGATACACAAAACGTTAGAGGTGTATGTAGATGACATGTTAATAAAAAGTAAAGAAGCAAAAGATCATGTTGGGGATCTGAGGGAAGTTTTTGAACAAATGAGGCATTTTAACATCAAAGTAAATCCAGAGAAGTGTATCTTTGGGATTGCGTCAAATAAAATTTTTAGGTTACATTGTATCAAAAGAAGGAATACAAGTTGATCCAGAGAAAGTGCAAGCAATTCGTGACATGCCAACACCAGCGACGGTAAAAGATGTACAAAAGTTAAACGGACTCTTAGCTTCGTTAGGAAGGTTCATTTCGCGATCATCAAACAAATGTAAACATTTCTTCAACATACTCAAAAAGGGGACGAAGTTTAGATGGACAGATGAATGCGAGAAAGCTTTTCAAGGAATAAAAGAACATCTGATGAATATATCTATTTTGCAAAAAGCAGAACTAGGAGAAGAATTATTAATCTATCTTGCGACAACTTCGCACGCATTAAGTGCTGTGTTACTGCGAGTAGACGCAGGAGTTGAGAGACCAATCTATTACATCAGTAAAACCTTCAATGCCGCAGAGAAAAATTATTCAAAAATTGAAAAACTAATTTTGGCATTGGTTTATGCAACATTTAAACTTCGCATATATTTTCAAAGCATAGAATAAGGGTGTTGACAAAGGTACCAATTGAGTCAGTAATGAAGAATTCAAAAAGGTCAGGCAGAGTTGAGAGATGGAATGCACAAGTAGGAAATTTCAAAATCAAATATGAAATATTATCTTCACCCAAATCACAAGTTGTCGCAGATTTCTTAGCAGAATTTCCTCTGGAAGATGATGAAGCTGTGGAAGAAATGATGGATGTGAAAGAAGAACATGGAAATCCAAGAGATCTATTAACAGAGCCAAATAGATGAGAAATATTGGTGGATGGATCATCAAATGGGGAAGGTAATGGAGTTGGAATTGTTTTGATTTCGCCAGAGGGCAACAAAATGGCTTTTTCCTTCAGATTGGAGTTTACATCCACCAATAATGAAACAGAATATGAAGCTGTGATACATGCCCTAAAGTTCGCAATAGAAATGAAGTTGGAAAATGTGAGAATCACCAGTGATTCGCAGCTAGTCATTCATCAAATAAAAGGAAAATACACTACAAATGAACTATCCTTGAAGAAATACAAGAAACTTGTTGAAGAATTGTCAGCAAAAATCCCAAAAATAAAATGGAGACATATATCAAGAAAAGATAACAGACTCGCAGATGCGTTTGCTTTTATCTCAAGTATGATGACAGACCCAACTGCGAGATGCATAAAGATACAGATACTTCTATCGCCATCAATCAATAAAGAAGAAGAAGAAGAGGTAGATGTAATGATAATAGAAGATGGAAAGAAGAACAAGTACCCAATATCGAAAATTGGAGAGCAAAACTTCATGCATATCTGATGAAAGGAGAAACACCAAGAAATAGATTGGAGGCACATAAATTAAAGAGCCGTGCGACAAATTATGAACTAAGAGATGGGGTATTGTATCGGAGATCCTTTAACGGACCATCACTTAGATGTTTGATACGAAAAGAGGGAGAAGAAGTGTTAAAGGCGTTACATTGTGGGGATGCTAGCAATCACAGCGGCGGAAGATCTTTGGCATACAGAGCGAAAATGCAAGGTTATTACTGGCCATATATGCATGAAGATGCTAAACAAGTATCAAGACGTTGCGAAGATTGTCAAAGACACGGAAAGAAAATACATGCACCTGGAGCAACATTAACATCCTCAACAAGTGTATGTCCTTTTGGAAAATGGGGTTTAGACATTGTGGGACCTTTTTTACCGGGATCTGGACAAAGAAGATATCTAATTGTCGCTACAGATTATTTCACAAAATGGGCAGAAGTAAAGGCAGTACAACACATTCGCGACAAAGACATTTTTACATTCATATTTGAAAATATCATTTGCAGATTTGGAATTCCCGCACAATTGGTATCTGATAATGGGAAACAGTTTGAAGGGCAGAACATAGAAATGTTACTCAATGCATTTAAGATAAAATGTGGGAAATCAACCCCTCTATATCCACAAGCCAATGGACAGGCAGAAGCAACAAATAAGACAATCGCAGATATATTGAAGAAGAAATTAGAAGGGCATAATAGAGCATGGTGCGAATAGGTGCATAATGCAGTATGGGCTTACAACACAACCATGCGAGAAGCTACTAGAATGTCACCTTTCTGTTTAACATATGGAGTTGAGGCCGTGCTACCAACAGAAGTTATTATTCCCACAACAAAAAGAGAGGCTTGGGAGAAAGATCTTAGTGCGGGTATGATTTTAACCAAGTTAGATGAATTAGAAGAAAAAAGATAAAGGGCTCTACATCATATGGAAAACTACCAGCGAAGATTAGCCCAAGAATATAATAAACGTGTTAAAACACGAGAGTTTCAACCAGGTGACTTGGTGCTGCGAGAAACACCAATATATGAGCGAGAAAGTGGTGGAAAACTAGCAAGAAAATGGGATGGAATTTACATCATTAAGGATATAGTCGGAACAGGGGCATATAGATTGATGGATCCTAAGGGTAAAGATGTGGGTCATAGACTTGATAGACTATGGAACAGATTATACTTAAAGAGATATTACCCATAAAAGGTTTTGGGAAAGAGTAGACTGCGAAGTGATGTATGATTGAAACAAAATGAATCTATGTGAAGATCTTATGAAAGAATAATTGCGAGATTATACATATCCAAAACAAAGAAAGAATACGCGAAAATTTCGCACAGCTAATGACAAGAGATAATCAAAGATTAATGACATACTAGAAAGCGGCAAACCTACTATGGCGTACACCCTAGTTCGCGAAATCAAAATTTCGCAAGAGGCAAATGTAAGACCTAAAGTGCGTCATAGAAGGGGGTACATTGCATGGCTCAACGAAAAGGTTACACCGCCCGGAACTGAGTCATGGAGATTTGGGGTCAATAAAGCCCATTCAAGAGAGGTACCTTGGATTTTCAACCTAAGCTTATGACTTAGGTTGGACGACCGAGGGTCTCTTCTAAGGAGTGCGGCATCTGATCAAGGCGCCGAGGTACACGGTTGAGCCAAGAGTGCTTGGGGCGTTTGAAGCGTCTCGGCCATTCTTGGAAAGTCTTGACTTATCTTTTCGGCCCGAAAACCCCACTTAGGGTGCAGTCTTGTAACCATAAGCCATATAGGCAAAAGGGATAAGAGGTTGCGAAAACAACTGGTTGTTGTTAAGACCGGATGGGAGGAGTCAACCTTGTATGGTAGAGGTACGTCTCCTTGAAGGGGCAACCATGGGGAAGATAAGGGCG
Organism: Papaver armeniacum; assembly: GCA_023531295.1. Classification (NCBI taxonomy): domain Eukaryota; kingdom Viridiplantae; phylum Streptophyta; class Magnoliopsida; order Ranunculales; family Papaveraceae; genus Papaver; species Papaver armeniacum. The sequence goes on along the minus strand of JAJJWW010005914.1, from coordinate 971,692 downwards.
GCACCCTCCATTAGGGAGATGATAAGTGTCTTAAGACGCAAATGTCACGAGGCTTTATTTTCGCAAGAATATTTAGGCTTGTCATATTTGTGCGACAATCCTGAAGAGGCAATAATACAAAAGAGAAAGATAAGGCGAGATCAATGGGTCAATACATGAAAGTGTAAAGACGTCCTGCGATTTCGTCGCAAGACGGCAATGTCATGGGGCTTTATTTTTGCAAGAATATTTAGGCTTGTCATATTGTCGCAACAAAAACGACAAAAGAAAAAAGTTAAGGCAAGATCAATGGGTTTTTGCATGCAAGTGCAAAGACGTCCTGCGATTTTGTCGCAATGACAAGGGGTGGCGAAATAAGACCTTTAACTAGGAAGGCAAAATAAGACCACATGAGGCAACATATTTTTTTATAAGAATTAACTATTACTTATGTAGATCATTCATCGCAAGAAAGATAATGAGAGGCAGTATGGGAATTATTAAACAACAAGAATTATCTTTCTTGCTAGTAAGCACAATAATAAAAGAGTAAATACACTTCAAAGTTGACTGAAGTACACCATTTGCAAGAAGTTATAAAGATGAAACAACCCAAAGAAGTAAAATTACATAAGATATTCAAACTTCAATGTTAGTTTTTCCAGGAGAAGATGAAATATTTTCATCAATTTTTTCGCCAGAAGGATAATGGATGTTCTTCGCCAGTTTTCTCACTCTCGCTAGCTTTTTCACTTTCGCCGGTCCTTCCTTCATTCTGGTTTACTCTAGTCTCTTCTTCATTTGAGTTATCATCAACATTTGCATCATTAGGAGGAATTTCTTCTTCATTTGCGAGATCGTCGCCACTTTCATAATAATAATCACTATCAGGAGAACAAGGAACTTCATCGTCATCTACTTCCAAAGGTTCGACAGATATAGGAGGAAGAGATTTGGACAACAAGATATCATTCACAAGAACTTCAGCCCTGAGATGAGCTTGGCGAAGGAATGCTTTCTGATGATTCCTACTTTGCACATCTTTGAAATAAGCAAGATAATCAAATCTTCTTTCTGCTCGATCGTGAGAACGAGCAAGGGTAGAGGCAAGTAATGCATTCTCTTTGCGAATTTTGCCGAATTTGGACTCCAAAACAGAAATGGAGGAATGAAGATTTTTCTCAGATTCTGCGAAAACAAAGAATACAGAAAATTATTCAGGCAAAGGATTCGCGAGGAAGATATCATAAAAAGACTTAACAAAGAAGAAATGGTTGAGGCAGTCAAATTTTATGACTACCTTCATTTTGCGAGATAAGATATTGGGTTAAAGCCAAGCAACTATTCTCCAAGTGGTCTATTGCATCGTCAAACTTATCTCCAACTAAACCTTTCAGGCGAGATCGAAGATTCTTTTCGTTAGAAATGAGTAAGGTGTTTTCCTTCGCAAGAGAAGTGTAGGATTCTTCGAGCTTGGAATATTTATCTTTGAGTTGACTTGCCTTTACACTTAAACTTATTCTGCCCTGAATAAGTTTGTCTCTCTCAACAGTAGATGATTCTGTTACTTCTTTAAGTTTCTTTCTCAATGAGCAGAGAGATTGTTCTTGATCGTTACATACTTTTTGGCAAATGTTAAGTTGTTGCGAAGAGATCGCCACCTTATTTAAAAGAATTCGCTTCTCTTGAGATAGGGTTTTATTCTCATCTGACAAAGTTTCCAACTCCAAATTAGCTTTAGTCAAAGCATAAGAGAGGCGAGATAATTCACTACTTAACAAGTTTTGCTTCTGAATTAATTGAGTATTCTCCTTGGTAAGGTTATCTATTTGATCGACAGAGTATGTATGAAGGTTATCTAATTGGTTATATTGATCCATCCAAGCATCTCTATTTACACGAGCTTCTTCAGCGACGGATTCAAGCTGATATATCTCCATTATTCGTTTATGGTTTAAAACTTAAAGTGCGAACAAGGGGTTTTTTTTTTTTTAAAAAAAAGGGAAGATAAGAAAGTTGTACCTTTTAATTCTTCGTTCTTCTTGCGAATATTGTCACGATCTAGTGAGACATTCTGAAGCTTTTGATTTTCAAGATGAAGAGTGTCACATTTCAAGGTCATGGTTTGGATATTCTCCTTCAAAGTTTCAACTTCTTTCTCTAAGGATGTTTGCGAAATCATTCTATCAGAACCAAAATACTTACTCAAAATTTCGCAGACACCAAATTTGATAGGATCAATGGAAGATTTCTTGACATCATCCAGAACATGTGATAAAATCTTGAAAGCAATATCTATTCCTTCCAAAGTTTCTTTAGTAAAAGGGAGAGATTCAGATGAAGAAGTGGTGATGACAGAAGGTTGGGGAATTGAATCATTCCTTGCTATAGATGCGTCATTCGAAGATGAAATTTGAGGAAGATTAATGACTGGGGTTGAGGTGGTGTCAAGATGAGAAGTATTGACAACAGGATAAGAGAAGGATTCATTCGCAGCAGGGTTATTAAAAGGAATTTCAACTACAGAAAGATCAGTTACAGGGGAGAAATCTGTGGCGATGCCCTCACGGACAGGAAGTAAGGATTCAGCTTGCAAAGATATTATAGGAGATGTTGAAGGATTAAACATAGGAAATGGGACAGAAGTTTCAACATTTTTAAGATGGCGAGATCTTTTGTGGGATTTGTTGACATTTCCATCACCCTGCGAATCACAACTCAGATAAGAAATAGAGGCAACAATATTGTTATTAAAAGAATAGTGTTTCTTACTACCTTGCTATTCGCAGGCTTTCTTTTGTTTACAACGACTCTTTGCTGTGAACTGACCGCTGTCGGAGGCGTCAAAAATATAATTACACTTTCTTACTACTCAAAATATATAATGAAGCAAGGGCAAGAAAGGATCGTTCCCACAGAGAGGACTAGGTTGTCAATATGTTTCGGTATCTTATAAGTAACCCGGAAGAATTTCTGATTGTGTAAATAAAAATAAACAAAAAGCAAATAAAGTACGCAAATCAAGGATGTGAAAATATTGGATAAAGGTTTCATCTTCAATTGTAAACAAGTTTATGAATATATGAATAGAATTCGTATTTAATCTCGCTATCATCAAAAGCCATAGAATACCTTATTGCAAGAATACTCCGTAATTTCCTAAGTCATCAACACACACATTAGAGCTGCGTATGTGAATTCTACCTAAAGAATAACCTAACGCCTTGCGCTAATTAAGTTCAATTCCTAGGAGCATTAAGTTTCAGAAATAGGCTAATCAATGCAATTGAAATACATTGCGCAAACAATTTGAACAAAGGTCAATTTCTACATATGATTACAAGGATGTATCACTACAACCTAGAATCATATCATGCTACTCGTATTCAAGGTTATCGCTCGATGAAAACCCTAAAATAGCTATAGATATGGATGTGAGTTCAATCAATTCTAGACTTAACTAAACAAACATTCAATCATATTGCAATACATCAATCATGCAATTATTTTAACCCGTAGAAATCAAACGATAATATTGAGAGAAAACTAATTCATAAAAATCATAACTTGGTTGCAAAATCCAACTACATCTTCAACCAATAATAAAAACTTAGTTACTCATGGCATAGAAGTTCATAACAAGAAGAAAGAGAAAATACTTCATGGTTCTAAACCCTAGAACAAGAGTAGAGGCAAAAGAATAGAAAAAGATCTCCCACATTAGGTAAAAGTCCTCTCTTTTATATGTTTCTCTATTTCCATAAAGGATACTCCTTCCAATATTAGGTCTTCTCAAAACCCATCTCCAAGTGGTCCACCAAGCCCATGTGTGAGAAATACCCCTGTGAAATTATGTCCAAAAAGCGTCGCCGGAAAACTGGGATTACGGCCGGAACTTGGCCGGAAAAGTCGCCGGAAACTGTCTCAGGTGACCGGCAAAGTCCACCCGGTCACCGGTCAACGGGTCAAAACGGTCGAGTCAACTCGGGTGAGTCACTGAGTCAAACCGGGTCCAGATCATGACTCAGATGTGAGTCAGCTAGCTAGTCAGAGAGTCAGGTCTGAGTCATGGGCTAACTCATCTGACTTGATTCTAAGCCACAACAGTTGCAGCCTTGCTCAGGCCAAAATTGTATCACAGCCAAGATGGCCCTTTACTTCTGTAGGCCAATCTTCCTTCCCTGTTGTAACTTCTCCACTTGCACTCCAACTGCAGAACAGAACTACTACCTGCAATCTCTTGTCCATCTTCTAGCTGAAGCTACAACACTTGAACTGCACCTCCAATGCCTTCTCAGCGTCTTACACTTCAGCTCTGCTCATCTCTTAGTCACTTGCAATCTCAGCTTCACTCCAGTCATCACCACAATTACCCATTAGCTCCATCTGCTTCAATAACAGCCCATTCTCATCCTTGTACTTCTTCATATCTCTCTCAAGTTCTAACCTGCACTTCCATCTCCCAACAGATTCCACCGCCAACATATGCACCTCATTTTCACAACCTTGAGCATCAAACTCAACCACATCCACCTGTCTTCATCTTCCATGCTCCTTTCATTCAACCTGTAATGCCACATTCCAGCTACACACATTCATTGCACAACATACTCTCACTTGCAGCTGCAAGACTCCATCTTCCTGCCACCACAAGTTTTGCCATTACCTGCACCTGCGATTCCCCTGCAACTTCTGGCAACACAAACTCAGAACTTCCTCCCTGTAATACTTGACCAAGACTCTTGGTTCAACTCCATCAATATCTGAGTTGCACTCTCACTGCCACAGTCCATCTCACTGCAATACAGCCCCTGGCAGAAACATCTTATCAGCATTAGCGTCTCAACCACAAGCTCATATAGCAGCACCACTACAGCCACAGTCAAACCACCAAATTACTGTGCAATTCCATTTCAGCTTTCCCTTTACAGTTCTTAACCTGCAGTCTCATTGGCAGCTATATCTGTTGCTCAGCACCACCACCAGTCCTACATCTTCTTAAGCATCACTGCCTGCAATTGAGCCATGGCATCTCAATCTCCATTCTCAGCATCTCAGTTCAACCTTCTCATCTAAACCCATTTGTAGCTCTGGCATCCACATGAAGTCTCTTGAACCAACAACACCTGGATCAATATCTTCACCTGCTATTATGGCAACAACTAAGAGCTCCATAGAGCCCCTGCAATCACTGAATCAAGCCTCACAGCATCAACCTGCACCAGCTCCTTCCTTGCAACAATTCAACTCTCCACTGAATCAGATTTCAACTCCTTACAACTCCACCAGAACCACTTCATAGCTCAACCATCACACCTACAGCTCTGCCTCATACCACCACCATCAATTGCTCAAGACCGCCTTCAAACACCACCATCAGTCGGCAATAAAACCCAAACCAAAACCCAATCTGCTGAGCAACAACTCCAGCTGCAACAACAACCTGTAACTGTCATTCAAATCAACCCAACAACTCATTTCACCACTGTCATCCACCAGCTCTAAGCACCAACACCCCAGCCTGCCATTCTTCAATCAACACTAGCTATCTCAGTTGTATAGTCTCGAGCTCGACAACACCATAATCTCCTGAGTCTTTCAAATCTTCTCCGAAATCAACAGCTTCCATTCATATCACCAACAACATCTCCATTTACCCAGAAGCCACGAACCTTCTCCTCTCAATTTCTGTCTCTAATTCGAATCATCAATCCCATATTCAATTTCTCCTCAAACCCTGAATCATCTCTTCAATCCTTTCCTAACCTCTGTGAATCAATTACTTAATCTCACAGTAAACCCTAGCTTCTGAATTCTCAATTTCTCTCAAATTAGTCATTAATTTCTTCTCCTGAGTTCGTAATCGAACTCAAAATCAAACATAACCCATCTGCGATTTATCATTCTTGAGCTAATTCGAACCCTAATTTCACCAAATCCCCTTTATTCCAATAATTTCTTGTCTTCTCTGTTCAATTTCTTTGTCTCAAATTCGACTGACCCCATCTCTCCTAATCCTTCACTGATGCTTGAATCTTCTCATATCATCAATTTCATTTCTTCATCTCGAATCTCCATACTCGAGACAAAGATCCATCTTTCTTCCCACATCTCTTGGTTCTGGTGAGTTGTAGTGAGAAGAGAAATCTCGATCTGACATTGTGTAGTGAATCGGGATGGCTATTTGCACCCACTGATGGATGTGGACCACCCAGTAGTAGCCCCTTAACATGTGGATGGGCTCCCATTAGTATTAGCCGATGAAATGACCGGTTTACCCTTTTTGACTCAGTTTGAATGATTTCCGCTTCTTTTCCTCCGTGCGACTCCAGAGTACCTAATAACTCAAAAGTAAACATAAGATACATAATTTACAAGAAAACTCGCAAAGAAAGCATAAATACTAGATATTAAATACGGTGTATTCTGCACCTATCATGAACCCTTGGGAATATTAGGGTCTTGAACCGTAAATTTGATGCTAGATGTGCTTTTGCTGAAACAGAAACAATATGGGAATTACATAAAGATGAACATAATCAAATACGACAATTTCAGTAGATGAGATCAATTTCAGTAAGATCTGTTTCAGCAAAGTCAGCAAACATTGATGACTCCATAAGAACAGTATCAGAAATATGAATTCGAAAAAAGTTGCAGACGATAAAGATTTATAGAGAATGTGGAGATGAAGAAGCCGAAGTAAAAGAAAGAAACTATTTCTATAATAGATCTCTCCTTAAATAGACAAAAAAATGATGACCGGTTAGCATTGAATGTGCCGGTGGGTAGGGGAATATTTGACACGTGTAAGCGGTTATGCTTAATTTGTGGAATCTTGTCGGTAGAGAACTTAAGGAAAGAAATGAACAGTTACGGCATTTTGAAACACTAATTCTCATATCATTCTCTCCTTCGCAGAGAAGACATGATAAGGGGCAAGATGTAGGATCAGAATATCGCAACATCAATACCATTGCGAAACCATTATACAACACATTGCGAGGACATCACAGATTGATTACAGAAATGACGCGACAGATGACGGCAGCCTAAACACGAGAAAGATGTGGAGACCTAGCGAGATTTAGGAGTGTTGCGAAATTTAACATTTGTATACTTGCGAGAATATCGCAAGCCAGATCCGAAAATAAAGGACAGCTTAGCTGTCTCCCACTATGTAACATTCTATATAAAGAGCTGAACCGGCTTAAGGTGAGGAGAGATATTTTTAGAGTGTAGAGAAAGTTTTGAGGAGAGAGAAAGTCTAGAACAGTAGTTGTATTATTGATTTCATTTCTTCCTTGTAAAATTCCTAAACTCAATTAATAAAAAGTGTGATTGTTGATCTTAAAGATGTGTTGATTATTATGAATTCTTGTGAGGGATGTTTTGTGGGATTTCCTGCAACTACAGGTTTCTCGACTTAATCAAACTCTTTCAGTCTTCCAACACAACACAACCAACATCTCTTCTTCTTGGTTTCTTATCCTCAGCAACTTCTTCTCAGCTCTTATCTCTGTCGAGCTCCATCATCATCATGCTTTCAATGAAAGCAACACCATGCTCGCTGCCATCCACCATTAGCTCGAGTTATCCATCATCACCACGACTGCCAGACCATCTCATTTTTCCATCATTTTCTCGTTCTCAAACTCACTTTCCATCAAGCATTACTCTGCCAACTTCCGAACAATGATCATCAACAATGGCTGGCTGTAGTACCTACAACATCAGTTCACCATTCGTTGCCCGTGAACAACAGCACATCTCCATCGTCAGCTGCAATCACTCAATGCTCTTTCTTCATCTCGAGCTCGTCATTATTTCTGCCAACCATGGTTCTCCCTGTTTTGCTCTCTAGCTCGTGTCCATCACCATATTTTAATCAGCAGCAGACCTTCTCCCATCAGTCATCGGCCAGTAAGAGCCACCAACAGCAACTCCGTCTTCAAACTCCAACTCCGGTAACAGCAACTTCGTCCAAAACCCGCACAAACTCCAGGCATACCATTAGTTCATCATTACAGACCATCAACAGCTCCCTTGATTCATTGTATACTCGACCATTGCCACTTCTCCGTCTTTTCTCAACTGCCGACATTCACCATAAATGGTTTCTCGTGTATAGAAAGTGAAGATGAAGTGCCCTGAGTAATCTGCAGGGTGCCTATAACAATTATGTAGGCCTAACAAAATTTCGCAACTTTGACTCGCTTCAATTGCCCGTCATTTCTTCATACGACATCGGAATGACTCCATTCTTTCGCCATTAGTTTCGTCTTTTCGTCCTCTTCGAGATGATATCAAGGACTCATAGATTCGAATGTGTTCCGTTTGGTCTTTGGTCCTTCTCCACTTGTAGCTAACTTCTTTCTTTGCACAATTAAGTGCCAATTCACTTCTTTTGGATGATTCACCTAATAAAACACAAATAGAGAAAAACAAACGTAATATACAATAATTCGCAAAAATATAAGCAATTACTAGCATGGATTCGACACTAAATATATGCAAAATATGCACTTAACATTGTTCGCAATCAAAATCATGATTCAATATTATCATTCGAAAATAGCCTGGAACAGTGATATGTGTCATTGATGTTATTCAGGAATGTTTTAGAGATAAATACAGAACTAGTGTAAATTCAGATATAAGACAATGTACACATCAGTCTTACAAATTGGGAAAACTGTTATAAGTCTGAAGCCGTAGTACTTGTACTCGTATACGTAACGGAGTATCTATATGTCGACTAATAGACTTTTGGTACGCATACTCGTATGCACACTAAAAAAGCGGGGGTCTAACAACCACACCCAATATTTCGTTCGGCAATCTGTATGGACTAACTCCAATATAATTCCAAGGGAATCAACTAGACAATCAGACTCAATCAAGGAAATATATCCATGATTTATATCTCTGTTTCTCAATGTAATCATCAAATCAAACAGATAGAATCCGCGAGCCTGATTATTATGAGAAACAACTTGAACGGTACCAAAGACCAATGTTCAAGCGTCAATCAACAACCAATGGTTGGATTTACCAATTGATTGAACTACGCACAACCTGTGATATTTCAATTATATAAATAAATATAATGCGGAAAAGAAATAACACAGACACCAGAAGTTTTGTTAACGAGGAAACTGCAAATGCAGAAAAACCCCGGGACCTAGTCCAGATTTGAACACCACACTGTATTAAGCCGATACAGACACTAGCCTACTACAAGTTAACTTCGGATTGGAATGTAGTTGATCCCTAACCAAGTCTCACACCGATTAAGGGAATCAAGTGTGTCGTTCCGGACCGAAATCAGGTGAAACAGTTCGCAAACGGGTATGCAAACTTGGTTTCCGGAATTTAACAGCTAAAATCGTTCGCATACAGTTATGCATACTTGGTTCCCGGACCTGATTCATACTACAACAGTTTGCATACTGGTATGCGTGATGTGCTATATCCAGATAATGGTTATTTGTTCTAAACTCCCATTTCAATCATTGAAACATCCTTAGAAGACGACAATAGCTGTCTCACACAAACTATTAGCTTATAAGTAATTTTCAAGTGATCGAATGATCAATACGAAACATTCCTAGTCTACATCAAATGACCGTTTCACACAAATCATGTAAGATGTTACAAGGCGATTTTCACATGATTATCTTTTGACTCATTATTTAGTTTCCAACAAATAAATTGTTTCCAACTAAACTCGTCAAGAATAATGATGAACGTAGTTAAAGCTGAAAAGCGGGGGTACAACAACCACACCCAAAAATTCGTTTGGCAATCTGAATAGACAAACTCCAATTTACTTTCATGAGAATCAACTAGATAGTTAGACTCAATCTAGAGAAAAGTATATCAAAGAGTTTTGTATCTCTATCACTCAAATAAATCTGCAATCGGCAAATAGAAATTTGCGAGCCCGATTGAATATAAGAGAAGTAACTTGAATGGTACCAAAGACCAATGTTTAAGGATCAATCAATTTCAATCAACAACCAAAGGTTGGATTTACCGATTGATCGATTCAACGCACAACCTGTGATATTTCAATTATATAACAAAATATAATGCGGAAAAGAAATAACACATACACCAGAAGTTTTGTTAACGAGGAAACCGCAAATGTAGAAAAACCCGGGACCTAGTCCGATTTGAACACCACACTGTATTAAGCCGCTACAGACACTAGCCTACTACCAATGAACTTCGGACTGGACTGTAGCTGAACCCTAATCAATCTCACACTGATTCAAGGTACAGTTGCGCTCCTTATGTCTCTGATCCCAGCAGGATACTATGCACTTGATTCCCTTAGCTGATCTCACCCACAACCAAGATTTGCTACGACCCAAAGTCGAAGACTTGATAAACAAATCTGTCTCACACAAAAGTCTATAGGAATAGATAAATCTGTCTCCCACAGAAATACCTACGAGTTTTGTTCTGTCTTTTGATAAATCAAGGTGAACAAGAACTAATTGATATACCAGACTTATATTCCCGAAGAACGTCATAGAAATATCAATCACCTCACAATAATCTTAATCGTATGGTAGCGAAACAAGATATTATGGAATCACAAACGATGAGACGAAGATGTTTGTGACTACTTTTTATCTTGCCTATCGGAGAATAAATCTCGAGCCAATCTTAAAGAAGATAGTACTCAAACACGATAGAAGATGCAAGATCGGATCACGCAACTACAGACAAAATAATTGGGTCTGGCTTCACAATCCCAATGAAGTCGTTAACTTACAGGGTTTCGTGAAAAACCTAAGGTTAAAGGAGAATCGACTTTAGCTTATACAACTAGTATCACACAGGAGGTGTGGGGATTAGGTTTCCAGTTGCTAGAGTTCTCCTTTATATAGTTTTCAAATCAGGGTTTGCAATCTAAGTTACCTTGGTAACAAAGCATTCAATATTCATTGTTAGATGAAAACCTGATTAGATTCAAGCTAATATCTTTCAACCGTTAGATCGAACTTAGCTTGTTACACACAAATGAAATGTACCTTCATTTAGGTTTATGTAGCCGTACCTAAACATGTACGCCATGTTGGCTCAACAATAGTTAACCAATGTTAGCCATACGAACACTCTCACATCAACCTTATTCATCTTAATCATAACTAGCTCAAATGGCTCAAATGAAACTAGTTAAAGAGTTGTTCAATTGCTATATTCTCATAGAAGTATACAAGAACAAAATTGAAGCAAAATCGATTTGATTCACTCGAATCAATTCATGAACATTATATCCACGGTTTGCAAAGAATGCATTCCTTAATATATAAATGTATTAGTTCATGTACACAATCGATTTTAGAACTTTAACCCGTTTGCATACTTGAAATACCCGGACTAAAATTGGGTTTCGCCAGTACGCGAACGGGTACGCATACCACCAATCCCAGCAAAAAATATTGGACATGAACCTTACGCCGTACACATACGGGTGCGCATACGCGTACGCATACTATTGTTCCCGGACATGGACAACATATGTGCAAGAGTACACAACATGTCATAATCCAATAATGGTTAAGTGTTCTAAACTCTTATTCCAATCATTGGAACTTTCTTAGAGAATGACAATAGCCGTTTTCACATACTATTAGCATCAAAGCAATTTTCAAGTTATTGAAAAAATCATAACGAAACATTCCAAGTCTACACCAAATGATTGTATCACACAAACCATGTAAGATGTTACTCGGCAATTTTCGCATGATCATCTTTTGACTTTCGTCAAGGATATAAGATGAACGTGGTCGAAGCAAAATCTTGCCAACACATATTTCGAGAAATATGTAAGCGAGTTATACTCATCTCGAAATCTCAAATGTGTATAAGAGAAAACTATATCGTAACACGACTTATGTCTCAATATAGGAGATAAAGTAGAAATAGACTTTCCAAGTGATAGATGAGTTTCAGTCTCCACATACCTTTTTGTTGATGAAGTTCCACAAGCTCTCCTTAGTAATTCTTCGTCTTTAATAAAGAAACGACGTGAAGTCTAATGCTCAACTACACAATTTATCCTAGTCCGAGACATCTATAAGTAGACTAGAAATCAATACTTGTAGTTTTGATCACTAACATTGACAAGCAAGCTTGAGATAGCAACGCTTGCGAGTTCGACCGAGCAGTGTTCTAACAAAATTAAAAAGCTTTTCAACACATATTTCGAGAAAGATATAAGCGAGTTAAACTCAACTCGAAATATCAAATGTGTATAATGTAAAAGTCTATATAGCTATACGACTTAGTCTCGATAGGAGATAGAATAGAATAGACTTCTCAGTTTTAGATGAGTTTAAGTCTCCACATACCTTTTGTTGATGAAGTTCCTACAAGTTTCCCTTAGTAAATCTTCGTCTTCAATCGATTAACGCCGTGAAGTCTAAAGCTCAACTACAATTCAGGTATTATTCAGACAAATTTTCAATGATTGGTGTTGAATTATGGTTCTTCCTGATCATTAATCCAAGTTTTTATGTCGGAAAAAAATAAAACACAAACGGAGTTTAAATCGGAAATTCGATCAAACTCTGAGATTAGGTTTCCTTCATTTGAGTCTTCCATGGAGAAAGGGGATTTAGATCATACTCCATCTCTTTTTATTCCAGATGATATTAATGATGGAAGTCTAGATGAATGAAAATTTAGCCTTATTGGTCGACTGGATTTGGTAAAGCTGAAGTTGGAAACGGCAGCAATTTCTCTGAGGAAACAATGGTCTGTTAAAGGTAATCTTCAAATCATTCCTCTGGGTAAAGGATTTTTTATAATTAAGATTGATAATGAAGAGGATAAGAATCATATTTGGAAGGGGGTTGGACTGTTGAATCTCAAATCCCGAGTCTTAGAGCTTGGGAACCAAATTTCAACCCTGAAGCTCAAAAAAATTCTTTAGCCTATGTATGGGTAATATTTCCTGGCTTGAGTAATGAATACTGGAAGGAGAACATCATTCTGCAAATGGGTAAAACAATTGGAAGACCTATAAAAGTTGATAAAACAAATCTCAAAAGAGTTGTGGGTTATTATGCTAGTGTTCTAGTAGAATTGGATTTGAGTAAATCCATTCCTAACAAGATCTGGGTTGAATTAAAGTATGGAAAATTTGAACAAACAGTGCAAATTCCTAAAATTCCTAAGTTCTGCAATCATTGTAAATCAGTGGGTCATAGAATGCAGAACAAAAAGAAAGGAAAATGTTTATCCTCAAAAGAAAGCTGTTGTTAAGAAACAATGGTGTTGATGGTGGTTTTTAATTTAGGGTCAAAATTGTAAAATCCCGTACTTAATGCGCTGTCATCCTGTAAAGGAATAAAGGCCATTTGAAAGCAACGAGTGCTCAAACCTCTTTATTTACACACATATTGAACAACTCAGTATATATGAAATTCATTCAGAATGGTGCGCATAGTAGTAATCCCAAGTATTCTGTGAATTCTATATTATGCCAGCATTATTAACTAATGCATGACTCGCCCGGTATTTTCCCGTGCTATGTTCCCAGTCGAACTCTCATTATTGACATGACATGACGATCGAATGTTCATTCTCAGCAGAGCAGAGTAGCATGAATCTCCCGAAATGTCAGTATTGAGACCCGCATGGAAGTACCCACATGGGCTGCATCACCCTCTGCAAAGAGATTAGCGTGTTAACACGCCTTTAATTGAAAGATAGTGCGATCGTGCACGCTTAAATTCCTTCAAAAAATCTAGAATGTTAGTATCAGTCTCAAAACAATCACGACCGCACGATTTGGCCGCGTGATTCAATAAGCCTAGCCTGCCCCTAACAGAGCTAGGTAATCACCGGCGGGCCCACTAATGCCCTAGTTGATCGAGCCCTATGTAACTCGTTCACCAGTGCTCCGAACACCAACCTAAACGTGGGCATTCACGCTGCATAACATGACTCAAACGAATTGAGACCGGCAAAAAACGGTCTCAAAACGCATCACGTCCGTCCAACTTAGCCGGCCTAGTTGGACGGCTTAGATCGCATGTCGAGTAATCAAAGAGATGTTGATGTATTCACCATCGGCCCAAGCTCTCCCTTGGTCGATCGACCTGTTCCCAACATGACCAAAGTACATTAAAACGCCGGCCCCAAGGAGGGTGATCGCGCAGCCTCTAAAACCCTAAATTGAATAAGCAGCATTACACAACTGCCGCTAATTAATCGTATCCGTCCAACTTCGCCAGCCTAATTGGACGGCTTAGATCGTGTTTCAAATGATCAAGGAGATACCAACGCGTTCAACATCGAACCAACTCCACACGTGGTCGATCGACTTGCTCATAGCAAGGTTAAATCGCATCAAAACGCCAGCCCAAAGAAGCGTGAACACGCTGTTTCAAAAAAACCTAAAATTACTTTGCGGCAATACATTACTGCCGCAAATCGATCTCGACTACTCATCTTCGCTAGCTGATTTGAGTGGCTTAGATTTAACCTAAAACGGCCTTGAAGACATCAACGTGATCAATGTCGGCCCACCTTCACGTATGACCGACCGACCTGCTCGAGCTGACGATCGAAACCTCGAAATCGCTCTCCCAAAGAGGGTTAGCCGCGCGGCTCCCTAAACCCTAAAGTCGCGTCAATGGCAGTTTGAAACTGCCGCAAACGATCACGACCATCCAACTTCGCCAGCCTAGTTGGATGGTATAGATTTATTTTTAGAAAACAAGCAAAGCAACATTGTGAAGACCGGCCATCCTTCTTCCACATGAGGTGATCGAACAAGTGATGAATTGACTGTAGGGTCCTCAAACGATCACCCAAAGGTGGTCGATCATGCCTCCTTTTAAGACGCCAATCCGCGACTTATGCAATCAGGCTCTAAAATAATGATGTTTCATACACATCGATATTGAGCTGTTTAAATGCGATGCTTCACATGCATCACATACGATGTTTCATGTCGGACTCATAAATAACTTAGTTGTTTCACCTAATAGCACCATGCTATTCTCCGCAGCGGGTCCCACGACTTGACCCACTCGTTCGAGACATCAAACATGTCACAAACTGGGGGATGCTTACTGGGGTATTGGTCTGGAAGTTTACAGCGTGCGGCGTGCAACGCGCTCATTACGAGAACGTGTTAGGAAAAGATGGACGGTTAACCATGGTGGAGTAATGGGTGAAGGTGTGATCACGCAATGATCACCACCTCTTACACAACTCCATTACTCCACTACTTAACTTCCTCCACTTCCTACGAGATCAAGGGTTGCGCTAAAATGACTTGTATAAATAGACTTTCAATCTATTTCGAAAGGGAGGACAAGTGTTATCAACACAAGTAGCCAGAAACCATTTTTCTGATACACAAGTCATAAACAGCCACAACTTCAACACTCTGATCTCAAACACCTTCTCTGCTTCCCTACCTAAGGTCAACCCTTCTCCTTCACCTTGTGACCGAATTGAATCTGGAACGACCATTTCTTGGTTTAGGCCAGAGTCTTACAGATTGATTTCTCGAACCTAAAAGCATTCCCGTGCAGTGCATTTGTTTAGGGTTTAGATTCATTTCTCATTCAACACACCCCAAATTACCAAAAACATCAGAATCAGTTTTTACCCATAAACAACTGGCGACCACAGTGGGAGATCAATCTCTCGGTTGTAAGATCGATTTTCAAAATTCATATCAATCTTCTCGAATTCGAGAGGGTAGATTTTAGGTCTAAATACATTCATTAACCCAATTTCATTTCAATCACAAATCTCAACTTCCACTCTGTAACATGTCCTCGTCAGCCGGACTCTCCAAAAGTCATGAATAATCGAAGCGCAGTCACCGTGGCAGACATAACCAGGGTGTTAAAAGATATCCTCGCGAGGCTTCTATCTCAAAATAACAAAATGAAATTCTTTGTCTTTTAAGAAATATAGTAAGCCGGTTGTGGAAGGAAACGGCTAACACTCGCCCGGAGAACACCATTAACGATAAAGATGATGTCAGGTCTTTATCTGAGATCCGTACTTCCGAAAACGGTGGTACAGACAGGATACGTAACCGTGTCGGATATGAGCCGAAAGGAAACAATCAACAAAATTTAGCCAGCGACGAGGGGCCGAAGCAGTTTCACAGGGAGACGGACTCGTTAGAAGTATCGCAATACCCGCAGAATAAGAACGAAGGCCTGGCTTATGAAACTCTGTTGGAGAATATATATCTCAAGACGCTTGCAGAAGTTCGGAGAGCCGTTCAACAATCCACAGCCCCAACCGCCACGACTTTGCCGAACAGATAAGCACTAGAAGAAGGTGAAATTTTCCAAGACCACCACGAAGACAAAAACTTCACTGGTGAACGGTACTCAGATCAACCGCGTCACAGTGCCATTGATGCGGGACCCTCGAGAGGAGTTACACTTCAGCAAAACCGCCAAGCTAAGCGATCCACGTCTATGTCAACGCACATCTCATCCACACTCCCGAAACGAGCCTCGTATCGAAACCCTCAAGAATTCTCACGACAACAGCTGCAAACACAAGAAAAACTAGACTCGGAATACCCGCATTTCCCGTTTCCAATAAGAAAGGTTCTGGAGCTGTTGGAAGCTTGGGTGCAAGACGGGGTAGTTCAACTACCTCCTGTATGGCGTTCACCTACTGATCAACATATGATTGATCCAAGATATTGCTATTACCATAGATTCCTCCATCACCCCACCAGTGAATATGGCCTGAAACGCATTGTCTGGGAGAAAATCAATTCAATGGAGCTGCACCTATGAACTGAGAATATTTCCTCTCTCCACAAGCCAACATGTGCAGTTTCACATGAGAGATCGAATTGGCTGGGGACTTTTCATTAGCAGAAGTCATTAGCAAAGGCGACTTGGATTTTTAAAGCAATTATCTGGGAAATCCCAATTTTGTTCGTTGGGACCTCGTCAACAAGTAAGTCTCGTTAAAACAAATATATGTACGAGGAATCTTTGAAAATTTTGATGGGGACTCGACGCACGCATCCCATTTTGAGAATGAAACCATTATTGTTCTCAATCTCCATTTTATGTTTCACTTTACATGTTTTCCATTCATACAACGTTTGCAATTCTCATGTGACATACACAATTACCTTAAGTTGCATTACTTGCATTCAAAAATGAGAATTTCAGGAACTTCTGTTTGAATAATCAACCCAGTCATAATTCCTTTCATAAATACTACTCATAAATTATCCAAAAATCAAATTCAAACATCTTCATAAAAAGCAATCACTTGCTAGTTCAAAACAAAAAAAAAATATAGATGAGAAAGTCATCAAACCATGAAAGGAACTCCTCACATCATTCAAAGATACCTAAAAAAAAAAAAAACTTTTCAAGGAAAGTCGTCCAGCAACAACTCGTTCTTCTTGGCAAAAGCATCTTTCATGTTCTGGAGAGCTGTTTGCTTCAGCTTCAACTCTTGGGACAATCGCTCGACTTCTGCCTCTTGCTGAGTAATGAAGTCCATAGACAGAACATCCTTCATTTTGCATTGCAACTTCTGGATTTCAGCGAATCCTTCACAGAATCAAGAGGTGTTGAACTCGTACTTCAGGAACACGTCTCGGTGAATTCCCAGTTCGAAACCACTTCCTCAAAAATGGTGCGTCCAGTCACAACGCTCATGCCATAAATGGAGGATAAAGCTTCTTCGACACGCTTGACTAATGCAAAGCGACTTTTAAGCTTATTGGAAGTGGCGATATGACCATGCTTCTTCCATATCTTGGTGTATAACTCTTCATACTTAGCTGGCACGCTGAATCCACCAACCAGCACATGATCCACGAAAGGAGCGTCGAAAGGAGGGTCAAAGATGACACCAGCAGCGGTGGAGTGCACAACCAATGTCGTGTTAGTCACATGAAGCTCTTTAAAAGGAAACGCATCCACAACCACGGATGTAACACCTCCAGTAGCTCCTGCATTATCATTTCCCTCAACCTCAATATTGGTATCTATCGCAGTCTCACCTCCCGGTTCACTGAAACGGTCAAGCTCCCTACTACGTCTGGAGACGCTTCCTTCGTCGTGGACCGAACCTTAACCATCTTCGTCTTCATCCTCAAGAGGTTCAGTATCGTCGGATTTCTCTAAAGTTGCATTATGACTGCGTGTCAGGCTCGTAAAAGCGTTTACCTTCCTGAGACCCTGATTTTAAGTAATAAGCACATTTATCAAAGATTTTAAGAGATGAATAAAATCAGTGGACCGAAAGAGGAAAAACTTAAAGTACCTACATGTGGGAAGAATTGAAAACCACCGGTCCACTTGCCTGCTTCTTAGACTTCGCTCTTGCATCCTGGGGACTGCAATCATCAGAAGCATCAGCTATGGTTTGCTTGACCGGAAGCGGCTTCAACCGTTTATGCTTCTTCAAAATTTCGGTAGATGGCTCACCACGAGGAACTGTCACGACTTCTTCTGAGAACTTTTGAAAAGCTAACAGCTCTTTCCTCCAAAAAATTTTATACCCACCAGTCGTCGCTGGTTTTTTTCCAAGGAGCAAGAATGGAAGACTCTGCTTCGTTGCAAAGATGCTAGCATCGAGGAAAGACGGTACAAGTTCCGCCGAAGGCATTGGCAGACGATCGAACGGGATACCTTGATCGAATCCCATTTGACGGGCGGCTCTGTCAATATTATAAGGAACCGCAGTAAGGGACTCATCAAAAAAGGATGGAACATATCCGGGTGTAAAACTTCGCAGGAATATAATCTATCCAGGGCTCATATCCTTTCCATCGGTGTGCAACACAGTGTCAGGAGAAGTAGCAAAGGTTTGCGGTTGAACCACAGAAGAATGAGCAGGCCCCCACGGGCTGAAATCTATGCATACACGTTATCGAGAAAATCAATAAGCCTCAACCAAGGTTTCGGACGTTTGTTTTGCCAACGGAGTATTCTCGAACCACCATACAAACTAGAAGACTAAGTTGCAGGGACAGGAGCATAACCTTTGAAGTGTTCCCATAAGAACGCCTGAAGGAAAGCGATGTGAACATACGATTCCACTTTCTTGTATCCGTTGGAAGCATGCATGTCTGCTGCCAAAGAATTCAGATGAGAGTACAATGATCCGAGATACAAGATGCCTAAGGGGAGGACCACGCCTTGCGCCTATTTAATAGCAAACATAATGAGATCGTGTCTTATGGTCTTTTTACCCGAGCCATCATCAAAGATGTCTCTAGACAGCCACAAAGACAGAAATGCGACGACGCTGAGTTCATCATCCAGCACTTGGCCTGGCCTCGGTTTCGTAGGGAACCATTCGGACACCCACCAAGTATAAAAGCATTTTTCACCCTTTTTCTGTTGGTTATATTCTTCTGTCTTCTGAACTAAGGCATCGAGCATGACGCCTTCTGTGATGGATATTTTATAGATGAAACTTCCCGTAATTGGGAGATTCAGCAACACGGCTACACTTTCCAAAGTAATAGTCATTTCTCCCCATCTACATATGGCCATATGAGTGGAAGGACACCATCGAGAAATGAAAGTGATCAAACCTGCAGTGTCTTTCCTAATGTGAAGTGTTGCAGACGCCATGACAGATTCGACGATCTACGCCTTGGTTAAGTTGTCTTTGATGCGCTCATTACTCAACATGTGCCTTATCCATCCTTCATAAGAGCTCAGCGGAGTGTGGCAAACCTTGAAATCAATAGGAGAAGCTGGATATTCATTCTTTCGAAGACAGAACCTCATCACATATGTTGGAGGAACTGAAAGGGGAGCCTCTTCATTTTTTGAGTCTGTAAGCAGAATCATCTTATGGCTCGGATGAGTTCTAACGTTCGGAAAAGGCACAGTAAACAACTCATCATCTATATTTGGCATGTCCTTGGAGTTGTTAGCATTTCCTGGCTTGGCGGCAGAAGTATTTCCAGGTGACATCTTAACGAGAATTTCTTAAGTTCACTTCCAATAACTGCAATGAAGCGAAATGGAAAAGAGTCATTATTTCATGCCGTAAGAGGAATCATGCACCCAATCTATTCAAAATGGTTGCTAATGCTCTAAAGCTCGTAGACGAAGAAACGCGCGGATGAACAAGACAGCAAGATTAAAAATAATATATATTAGTCGCGGGACAGACGCCCACAATGGGCCGAACATGGATGTCACATGCTCGATCATCCTCCTGGTCGTCACATACTCGATCACCCTCTCATGCTCAATCATCCACTTTCTTGTATCCGTTGGAAGCATGCATGTCTGCTGCCAAAGAATCCAGATGAGAGTACAATGATCCGAGATACAAGATGCCTAAGGGGAGGACCACGCCTTGCGCCTATTTAATAGCAAACATAATGAGATCGTGTCTTATGGTCTTTTTACCCGAGCCATCATCAAAGATGTCTCTAGACAGCCACAAAGACAGAAATGCGACGACGCTGAGTTCATCATCCAGCACTTGGCCTGGCCTCGGTTTCGTAGGGAACCATTCGGACACCCACCAAGTATAAAAGCATTTTTCACCCTTTTTCTGTTGGTTATATTCTTCTGTCTTCTGAACTAAGGCATCGAGCATGACGCCTTCTGTGATGGATAGTTTATAGATGAAACTTCCCGTAATTGGGAGATTCAGCAACACGGCTACACTTTCCAAAGTAATAGTCATTTCTCCCCATCTACATATGGCCATATGAGTGGAAGGACACCATCGATAAATGAAAGTGATCAAACCTGCAGTGTCTTTCCTAATGTGAAGTGTTGCAGACGCCATGACAGATTCGACGATCTACGCCTTGGTTAAGTTGTCTTTGATGCGCTCATTACTCAACATGTGCCTTATCCATCCTTCATAAGAGCTCAGCGGAGTGTGGCAAACCTTGAAATCAATAGGAGAAGCTGGATATTCATTCTTTCGAAGACAGAACCTCATCACATATGTTGGAGGAACTGAAAGGGGAGCCTCTTCATTTTTTGAGTCTGTAAGCAGAATCATCTTATGGCTCGGATGAGTTCTAACGTTCGGAAAAGGCACAGTAAACAACTCATCATCTATATTTGGCATGTCCTTGGAGTTGTTAGCATTTCTTGGCTTGGCGGCGTGAAGTATTTCCAGGTGACATCTTAACGAGAATTTCTTAAGTTCACTTCCAATAACTTCAATGAAGCGAAATGGAAAAGAGTCATTATTTCATGCCGTAAGAGGAATCATGCACCCAATCTATTCAAAATGGTTGCTAATGCTCTAAAGCTCGTAGACGAAGAAACGCGCGGATGAACAAGACAACAAGATTAAAAATAATATATATTAGTCGCGGGACAGACGCCCACAATGGGCCGAACATGGATGTCACATGCTCGATCATCCTCCTGGTCGTCACATACTCGATCACCCTCTCATGCTCAATCATCCTCTTTCGGTCGAACACACGAACGCATCCAGGGCCCAATGGAGCTTTCGCCCATTCAAAATGGAGAGGGAACATACGAAGGCCGTGTACTGGCCGTGGGATGTATGGCCGCGGCCAAGCTGAACGTACGGACGGACGATCGGCTTACTATGGGTATTATGCCCACTGCCAAAACCTACAACTAAGTTTTGCATCGATCACAACCTAAAACTAGGTTTTCCATGTGAAGAAGAAAGAAGAAAAGGAGCAAACAATGGCATTCAACTTGGGTTTGCCCGTTTATTCGTGACTTTAGCAATGCTAACTACTTCGCTATCAATTCTATGGGAGGAATTCACTACAATATTATCAACAAAGAAGTTTCATTCATAATGGAATGGATTTTTCAAGTTCAAGGAAGCTGTACCTAAAACTAGGTTGCATATCCGCTAAAAAAATTTTTTTAGATGAAACGGAGAAGTACCTTGCTGGTCGCGGATGCTCCAACGGCTGAGAACGACGATGGGAAAACGTAGCTGCCACAAGACCTTCGAGCGAGAGAATAATAAAAAAAGAGGGGGGGGGGTCGACTCCCTTTTATAGAGGCATGCTTGCGGAATCCATATGGGAGAAGGATTCCTTCTTTGGCTCGAACACAAGGAGGGGCTTATGGGCCCGCTAATACCTCACAGCCGCGGCATGGTCGCCGGACCCGCCAAGACTCGACGGCCATGTGGTAGGTCTGTAAATGTTATTATCCTACGTATTACTGCAAGTGCACAGGCCTATTGGAGGCAAGGGAAAGCACATGTCGATCCCACAGAGAAATGGAGTGTGTGCAAGTGATCTAAAGGTTCACTAACTGATTTCAGGTGATAATGTAACACAAATGATTTGTTTTGATGTTGTCGATACGACTAGCTGGGATTGGTGACTCTAAACTAAGGAAGCAATGAGCACAATGTATTAAAACTGATGATTTTGCAACACTAGGGTGATTAATTCCACCCTCTGATCTTATAATAAACAATACAAATTTTCACTTTGTTCTTAGGCCTTCCCTTGAAGGTCTTAATTGGATAATTGATGAACTAATTTTCTTTGCCTACCCCTAGTATCACTTTGGTCTTCTTACGATGTACCGGTGATCACGAGGTAAATTCGATTGATTAGCTAACTATTTTCCTAAGCAATACACACACTGAGAACAACTTGATAATCTAATTGCTTCATATTAAATCAAAGGGCTTCATTTACACCCTAGTTTAAAAGACTTAGAACATCATGCAAGAGTAAAAATGAACTTGAAATTAAATTCTCAAAACTAAAACTAACTTCCCTCTCTTTCATCAAGAACATCATTTTTATATCTCACAAAACAATTCAAAAATCACAAATAACACTGACCCAAACCTCTTTCCTTCCTTCTCTCGCCTCTGATTTAACCATGCGGGGTTGTTGGTGAAACCCTAACTCCAATTATCTCTAACCTAGATTCTAGGGTTGGAGAAGCTATGAAAGAGATGATTCGAGATAGAGAGGGAGAGGGAGTGGCTACTGATGCGGCTGCAGGGATGGTTGTTGTTGTCAGGAGATAGGGTGGTGGTGATGATGATCTCTGCAACTGGTATGGGGAAGAAGGGTGAAGAGATGGGTTTTCTCTATGGAGTCGTGGGAGAAGAAAGAGAAAGTGAAGGAGAGAAAATGGTTTAGTCGATAGGGTATAGGTGTAGGTGGTTTTGCTGTGGTGCGGGGACAGCAAGAAGACGATGCGAAGGTTGGAGCGAGCGTCAGATGGAGGTGGGTGAGATATGAACGGCTCAAGGAGAATCGAGCTGTTTTGGTGTTGAGCGGGAGCAGCGATCTTCGATGAGAATGATGGAGCGAGCGTTGGATGAAGATGGATGAAATCTTCACGACTCAGAATGAATCGGGTTCGGATCCGGGTCGGGTCTTGGATAGCTCAAGCCCATGTCTTCCTTGTTGGTTTGCAACTGATGCGCGCGCGGGCTTTGGCTTTTTGCTCCATAGATGCTTGCCTCCAATTTTCTGCTCTTTTGGCTCCTCCATTTCTCCGAACTTTATTCACTACCTAAAAACACAAAATTAATTAGTACAAATATTTATTCTTGAAAACAAAGAAAATACGAATGCTGGGATAATATCGATTTACGAGCACAAAAGATGAGTTAAATGCCAATAAATAGATGTAGAAATATGCAATATTTGGCACTCATCAAATACCCCCAAACCTGAATTTTACTTGTCCTCAAGTGAAACAGAAATTAAGAAATCCTAACTATACCCCCGTCGCAGTCTCTCGAATGCATTTAGCGTATGCACTAAGCCTTTAAACCCCTAGGTGTCCCTAGTGGACGAGTTGTAGTCTCGTGAGGGTTTACCAGAGGTGTACCCACAAAACCTTCTCCAACTTCGAGTGTAAAAGAGTCTCAAGCATCCAAGGAGCTATGAGGACATAGAGTTTCTGCATGCTAGTAACACGAAGTTAGAAGTACCAAAGAACGCATTCTCATCCTTAAGTGCTGAGCGAGAAGTAACCATACCATATGAAAGAATTCGGATTCGATTGTGATCATAAGCATCGACTTCTGCCTCACCATTAGGGTTTTATGATAATTGCACTCAAAAAGATCGCTTTTTTAGCCTCTCATGTGTGCAGGCAGGAATAAAGAGAGAAATCCTGCACACGTTGTAGGTGAGAAGGATAACCTTCCGAAATAATTTCTGGAGAATCCATAGAAGTGTGGACAAAAAGAATCTTTTTCTGATGATCTCTAAGAAAGGAAATCAACCATTAGAAAGGGTGGGAGTACTCACTTACCTTCTCACCCGATCGGAAATTAATATCACTCTCTCAGCATTCATAGAAACGTCTTCAATCTTCGGTCTTTGGTCTTCAACTGTTGATGATGAACTTCTGAACTTCACAAAAACTTGACAAACATTTTTTTTTTTTTTTGAGGTACATGAAATGAAAATAACAAGAAAACTCAATTTTTCACAAACTTCATTAATTCTCATCCTATTTTCTTTTCTTTACTTTGTTGCTCGTAAACCTTGGACTATATCAACTTGTCTTCAAATATTCTGATGATGCTCCGCTTGCTGATGACGATGTGTTTCTATGAAAGTGTTGATGTTGTTGAGAGGGAGAGAGAGTGATGCTAACTACAAATCGGTATTTAGAAGAAGTTTTCATCTTTAAACGTCACCCTCATGATTGACGAAATTAGCACTCAAGAGATCAAAAGTAGTGCTGAAAGTGGTGCGAAGTTGGGTAGCTCACCATTCCTACCCGGAATTGACGTACGGTGACACACACTCTAACAGCTTTTCTAGAAAGTCACAAAGAGTGAAGGTCGGTACCTCGCTTGATGTAAAATGGGTAGTCTCCACTATGGTTGATCACAATTCTACTACCGAATATCTAAACAACACCTAATTCTCCCTCCGGTATGGTTAAATCCAACTTTAACGCTCTAATCAACTAAGGAACCCGATTGTGTTCTCCAGTACTTCCAATTTCTGTTATTTCGGTCAGACTCTCTATGTAAACAAAGCTAGAAGCATGCTAGTGACTCTAAAATCTCTAAAAGTTGGAGGTTTTTTTTTATGCAAGTATTTACAAAGAGTTTTTTTTTTTTTTTTTCGAATGAAGTAAAACAAAAAGACTAAAAACTCTATATGCAAATCACACCCCCAAACCTAGATCAAACATTGTCCTCAATGTGTCAACAGATACAAAGAATTTAAACAGTCACATACCATGAGAATTATGTTGAATAGAGAAAAGGGAAGATATTACCGGATGTACAATGATGTTGCTAAACCAAAGGAGGATGAATGCTTTGAAAGCAAACAACCAGAGCGCAAGACAAAAAGGTTGGTTAGCACAAATAAGAACTATGCAAAAAGAAAAAGAAAAGGGAAAGAGAATGGATTTTTAGTCCATATGTATGTACACAAGTGAACTAGATCAGTCCACATAGATGGGGTCTTCCAAGTCAACGGTCTCAACTTCTGGTGGAAGATGCTCCAGAAATGGTTTCAATCTCTGACCATTGACCTTGAAAATGTTCTTGGTTGCTGGGTTTTCAACTTCTACAGCTCCATGGGGAAAGACGGTACGTACCAAGAATGGTCCTGACCATCTAGAACGTAACTTCCCTGGAAACAAATGCAAACGAGTGTTGTACAATAAAACTTTCTGACCTGGTGTGAAGGACTTGCGCAGAATGCGCTTGTCGTGAAACACTTTCATTCTTTGTTTGTACGTTTTGGCACTATCATATGCATCATTTCTCAATTCTTCTAACTCATTGAGTTGAAGTTTTCTACGGGTACCAGCCTTATCAAGATCAAAATTCAACTTCTTCACAGCCCAATATGCACGGTGTTCTAACTCAACAGGTAGATGACATGCTTTTCCGTACACAAGTCTGTAAGGAGACATCCCAATGGGAGTCTTGTATGCAGTTCTATAGGCCCATAGAGCATCGTTTAAGCGCAAAGACCAATCTTTCCTAGAAGGATTGACGGTCTTCTCAAGGATATGCTTAATTTCCCTATTAGAAACTTCGACTTGGCCACTGGTTTGAGGATGGTAAGGTGTTGCGACCTTATGAGTGATTCCATACTTGCGCACTAGTGATTCAAAGGGTCTATTACAGAAATGACTACCTCCATCACTGATTATTGCCCTAGGGGTTCCAAAACGGGAGAAAATGTTCTCCTTAAGAAAAGAAAGAACAACTTTATGGTCGTTGGTTTTGGATGCAATGGCCTCTACCCACTTAGAGACATAATCAACAAAGAACAAGAATGTATAACTTACCTTGAGTTAGGAAATGGACCCATGATATCAATACCCCAAACATCAAACAGCTCAACAATCAAAATGGGTTGTAAGGGCATCATGTTTCTCCTAGAGATACTTCCTAATTTCTGGCATCGGTCACAAGCAACACAAAAAGCATGGCAATCCTTAAACAGTGTTGGCCAATAGAAACCGCTTTGCAAGATCTTTGCAGCAGTTTTCTTGGCACTAAAGTGGCCTCCACATGCATGGTCATGACAAAAAAAAATGACGTCCCTTTGTTCGGGAATGGGGACACATCTCCTAATGATTTGGTCTTGGCAGTACTTAAACAAATATGGGTCATCCCAAAGGAAGTGTTTAACTTCAGCCAAGAACTTAGAACGGTCTTGTTTAGACCAATGCAAGGGCATTCTACCTGTAGCAAGGTAGTTCACAATATCAGCAAACCAAGGCGGTTCAAGACACAAGCATCAATTGCTCATCAGGGAATGATTCCCTAATTAGCACTGATTCATCAGCAGATTCAACATTCAACCTAGACAAGTGATCAACAACAACATTTTCGACCCTTTCTTATCTCGAATTTCGAGGTCAAACTCTTGTAACAAGAGTATCCATCGAATTAGACGAGCCTTAGCATCTTTTTTAGACAAAAGATATCTCAATGCAGCATGATCAGAATAAATGATGACCTTAGACCCTATCAAATAAGATCTAAACTTGTCTAATGCAAACACAACAGCTAGTAACTCTTTCTCAGTGGTGGAATAATTCAGTTGAGCATCATTAAGTGTTTTACTAGCATAGTAGATCACATAAGGGAGTTTGTCTACTCGCTGCCCAAAATGCACTCCTACAAAGATAGTCGGACGCATCACACATAATCTCAAATGGCAATGACCAGTCAGGTGGTCTCGACTATAGGGCAGATGTAAGGAGAGCCTTCATTGCTCCCATGCTTCCTTACAAGCATCATCAAAGACAAATGCAACATCTTTTGCAAGAAGATTGCACAAAGGTCGTGAAATTTTACTAAAGTCTTTGATGAATCGGCGGTAAAAACCCGCATGGCCTAGAAATGATCTGATGTCCCTCACAGAACGAGGTTGAGGCAAGTGTTGAATGAGATCTACCTTGGCTTTGTCTACTTCTATTCCTTTTTCCGAGATGATATGCCCTAGAACAATGCCTGAGTTAACCATGAAATGACATTTTTCCCAATTCAAGACCAAACTCTTCTCCTTACACCTAATCAGCACACTAGTGAGGTGATGCAAACACTCATCAAAAGAAGAACCAAACACAGAAAAATCATCCATAAAAATCTCAAGAAACTTATCTACCATGTCGGAAAATATGCTCATCATGCAACGTTGAAAAGTAGCGGGTGCATTGCACAGCCCAAAGGGCATACGACGATAAGCAAATGTTCCATAGGGACATGTAAACGTGGTCTTTTGTTGGTCTTTGGGTGCTATGTGAATTTGGTTGTAGCCAGAATAGCCATCTAAGAAGCAGTAGTGACTATGTTTTGCTAACCTTTCCAGCATTTGGTCAATGAAAGGAAGGGGAAAATGGTCTTTCTTGGTTACTGTGTTCAATTTTCTATAATCAATACAAACTCGCCACCCTGTGGTCACACGGGTGGGAACAAGTTCATTCATCTCATTTTGAACTACAGTAATGCCAGACTTTTTGGGTACTACCTGAATGGGACTGACCCACTGGCTATCAGGGACGGGGTAAATGATACCCTCATCAAGCAGTTTCAGAATCTCACCCTTGACAACATCTCTCATGTTGGGGTTAAGTCTCCTTTGCATTTCCCTAGATGGTTTAGTGTTCTCCTCAAGGTTTATGTGATGCATGCAAATTGTGGGACTTATACCCTTAAGATCGGAGATGGTCCAACCAAAGGCTCCTTTATGCTCTTTAAGTACTTCTAAAAGTTGACTTTCCTGTTCCGTGTCTAAACATGATGCAATAATCACAGGTAAAGTATCAGAAGGACCTAAGAAAGCATACTTCAAAGTATCAGGTAATGGTTTCAAATCAAGCTTAGGTGGTGTGTCAAGAGGTGGGGCAGATTTGGTATCAGAGAATGGAAGTGGTTCCACTGCATTCTGCCACTTAGCAATATCCATGTGTGGGACAGATTCAAGCAACGAGTGAATTTCCCCAATGTACTTAGACTCGAAGAGATCTAAGTCAAAGTTATCTAAACATGCTTGCAAGGGGTCCACTGACAAAATGTCGGGCAAAGAGTCTTGGATCAGACTCTCAATCATGTTAATCTCATGCAAATCAGTATCATCACAATCAATGGGTTGTTGACTAGTGTTAAAAACATTCAGCTCTACGGTCATGTTACCAAAAGACAATTTCAACACACCATTACGACAGTTGATGATGGCATTGGACGTCGCCAGGAAAGGATGTCCTAAAATCACAGGAATGTGATTACTTGGGTTTTGCATGGGTTGAGTGTCTAAGACGATGAAGTCTACAGGAAAGAAAAATTTATCAACCTTGATTAACACATCTTCAACAATACCACGGGGATTCTCACGGATCTGTCCGCTAAATGTAGCGTAACAGGTGTGGGCTTCACTCCCAAGGCCCAATTGCACATACACAGAGTATGGCAATAGATTCACACTGGCTCCTAAGTCTAGTAACGCCTTTTCGACCGTATGGTCACCTATGGTGCATGTAATTGTTGGACTACCTGGGTATCTAAACTTAGTTGGAATCTTTTTTTGGATTATGGAGCTCACTTGCTCAGTGAGAAAGGCACGCTTATGCACATGAAGCTTTCGCTTTTGTGTGCACAAGTCCTTCAAAAACTTAGCATAGGTGGGTATTTGTCTAATTGCTTCGAGAAATGGAATGTTTATGTTAACTCTCTTGAACATTTCCAAAATCTCATTGTATTGGTTACCCCCCTTCTGTTGCACCAACCGTTGTGGGAATGGAGCAACAGGTACATGACTTGGCAAAGAAACATTTATATCAGTAGGACTCTTGGTTTTATCAACTGGTTCAGATTCTTTCTCTACAGTAGATGTTTTTGCGGTGTTGTGTGTACTGATGAGTCTGATGGAGACTCGCTTGACTGTGGTACACCTACATGGTTCTCAACAACTCTACCACTTCGGAGAGTGGTGATGGCATTCGCCTGACTGTGTGAAGGTTCATTGCAGGTAGAGGAGCCTGCTTGAAACACATTCTTTGGATTTTGTTGGGGTTGACTAGGGAGTTTGCCTTTCTCTCTCTCATTCAATGCATCACAGATTTGACCCATTTTAAGTTCTAGACTTGTGAAGCGTTGGTCGGTAGTTTTCTGAAGTTGTGAAAGATTTTGGGTCAACAGACCGACACAGTCTTCTAAGCTAGTCTTTTTCTCTACAGAGTGCGAGGGTGTGGTTGTACTTGGGGGTTTCTAGGATATGAGTATCCTTGGTTGTTATTTGTTGGTCCCCTTGTCTTGGCCCTTTAGACCAAGAGAAGTTAGGGTGATTCCTCCACCCTGGGTTGTAGGTTTGAGAATACGGGTTGTTCTCTTGCCTATGGTACAATGCATTGGCTTGCTCACTTTTGGACTCTTGAAATGCATGTAAGTCTGGACAGCTGTCCACTAGGTGGTCAGAGCTATGGCATGCGGCACAAGTGGCCATATCAATTTGGTCACGGAGAGTAGGTGCATTAGATTTTACATTCTTTTGCAATTCAAGCATTTCTATTCTCCGGGCCAAAGATGCCATTTTTGCATTTCCCTCAAAGTCAGACTCGATTCTATGAACATTTTGTGCAGGGGTAGTCCGTTTCGGTTCTCGGATGGACTCCCACTGTTGAGTCTTTTCAGCGACTTCGATTAAGAAAGTCCAAGCGTCATCAGCACTCTTGTCAATAAATGCACCATTGCACATTGACTCGACTGTGGTACGGGTTCTAACATCTAGACCCTCATACAATATTTGGACAAGTCTCCATTTTTCAAAACCATGGTGGGGACATTGGAGCAATAATTCATTGAATCTCTCCAAGTACTTTGCTAGAGTTTCGTCTTCTAATTGCACAAAACCATTTAGACTTTGGCGAATTGTCGCCGTCTTATGGTTGGGGAAAAACTTTTTGAAAAACTCTTTTGTGAGGTCATCCCAGGTTCTAATGGACTGTGGTTGTAGAGCATGTAGCCATGACTTGGCTTTGTCTTTCAGAGAAAAAGGAAACAATCTCAGTTTGAGGGACTCCTCTGTCATTTGGTTAAAACGCAGAGTCCCACAAATATCCTCAAAATCTCTCACGTGATGGTAGGGGTTTTAGCATCGACCCCTCTAAACACGGGTAACATGTGAATGGTGCTTGCTTTCAGTTCAAACTGACAAGCATCGGCTGGCAGAATGATGCAAGAGGGCTGGCTTGCCCTAGTTGGGTACATGTAGTCCTTGAGACTACGGGGTTGGTTAAGTTCATCACCCATAGTTTCTGTTTCAGATAGGTCTGGGCTTGGGTTTTCGGTTGAGGAACTGGGTATGCTAACGATTTCGTCCGGGCGGATTCTAACTAGTCGATTTGTTTGGTCTCTAAAAGACACAATCATAGCCTAGCTAGCGCATCTAGCATGTTATCATACAATCAAGTTCAACACAGAAAAGCAACAACTCAAAAACGACCCACTAATACAAGACTCAAGCCCAAAAGATGGCTTTTTGATGTTGTAAGGCCCAGCTGTTTGGGTGGGTTTCAGTTTGGTTATGTGGGCTTTAGCTGTGCGTAGATCCCAGGTTGGGTAATATGTACACAGCCCAGTGAAAAGGTATAGCCCAGTAGTTGGGCTTCTGTTTATGTGCAGCCCAGCAGTTGGCAGCTTAGGTTGAGGGAAGGTTTGTGCAGAGCCCAGTTTTGGGTTTCAGTCTGTGCATTGGCTAGTTGTTGCAGATGCACAGCTCAGTCTAAGTGGGCTTCAGCTTATGCAGGTTGTCAAGCACAGGCTTGAGTACACAGGTTGTGCACTGAACAAGAAAGCAACAGTTTGCACAGAAAATGTTCTTGGTTGCTGGGTTTTCAACTTCTACAGCTCCATGGGGAAAGACGGTACGTACCAAGAATGGTCCTGACCATCTAGAACGTAACTTCCACGAAACAAATGCAAACGAGTGTTGTACAATAAAACTTTCTGACCTGGTGTGAAGGACTTGCGCAGAATGCGCTTGTCGTGAAACACTTTCATTCTTTGTTTGTACATTTTGGCACTATCATATGCATCATTTCTCAATTCTTCTAACTCATTGAGTTGAAGTTTTCTACGGGTACCAGCCTTATCAAGATCAAAATTCAACTTCTTCACAGCCCAATATGCACGGTGTTCTAACTCAACAGGTAGATGACATGCTTTTCCGTACACAAGTCTGTAAGGAGACATCCCAATGGGAGTCTTGTATGCAGTTCTATAGGCCCATAGAGCATCGTTTAAGCGCAAAGACCAATCTTTCCTAGAAGGATTGACGGTCTTCTCAAGGATATGCTTAATTTCCCTATTAGAAACTTCGACTTGGCCACTTTGTTTGAGGATGGTAAGGTGTTGCGACCTTATGAGTGATTCCATACTTGCGCACTAGTGATTCAAAGGGTCTATTACGAAATGACTACCTCCATCACGATTATTGCCCTAGGGGTTCCAAAACGGGAGAAAATGTTCTCCTTAAAAAGAAAGAACAACTTTATGGTCGTTGGTTTTGGATGCAATGGCCTCTACCCACTTAGAGACATAATCAACAAAGAACAAGAATGTATAACTTACCTTCAGAGTTAGGAAATGGACCCATGAAATTAATACCCCAAACATCAAACAGCTCAACAATCAAAATGTGTTGTAAGGGCATCATGTTTCTCCTAGAGATACTTCCTAATTTCTGGCATCGGTCACAAGCAACACAAAAAACATGGCAATCCTTAAACAGTGTTGGCCAATAGAAACCGCTTTGCAAGATCTTTGCAGCAGTTTTCTTGGCACTAAAGTGGCCTCCACATGCATGGTCATGGCAGAAAGAAATGACGTCCCTTTGTTCAGAATTGGGGACACATCTCCTAATGATTTGGTCTTGGCAGTACTTAAACAAATATGGGTCATCCCAAAGGAAGTGTTTAACTTCAGCCAATAACTTAGAACGGTCTTGTTTAGACCAATGCAAGGGCATTCTACCTGTAGCAAGGTAGTTCACAATATCAGCAAACCAAGGCAGTTCAGACACAAGCATCAATTGCTCATCAGGGAATGATTCCCTAATTAGCACTGATTCATCAACAGATTCAACATTCAACCTAGACAAGTGATCAGTCTCAAAATAATCACGGTCGCACGATTTGGCTGCGCGATTCAATAAGCCTAGCCTGCCCCTAACAGAGCTAGGCAATCACCGTAGCAATCACCGGCGGGCCCACTAATGCCCTAGTTGATCGAGACCTATGTAGCTCGTTCACCAGTGCTCCGAACATCAACCTAAACGTGGGCATTCATGTTGCATAACATGACTCAAACGAATTGAGACCGGCAAAAAACAGTCTCAAAACGCATCACGTCCGTCCAACTTAGCCGGCCTAGTTGGACGGATTAGATCGCATGTCGAGTAATCAAAGAGATGCTGATGTATTCACCATCGGCCCAAGCTCTCCCTTGGTTGATCGACCTGTTCCCAACAGGACCAAAGCACATTAAAATGCCGGCCCCAAGGAGGGTGATCGCGCAGCCTCTAAAACCCTAAATTGAATAAGCAGCATTACATAACTGCCGCTAATTAATCGTATCCGTCCAACTTCTCCAGCCTAATTGGACGGCTTAGATCGTGTTTCAAATGATCAAGGAGATACCAACGCGTTAAACATCGAACCAACTCCACACTTGGTCGATCGACTTGCTCATAGCAAGGCTAAAGCGCATCAAAACGCCATCCCAAAGAAGCTTGAACACGTTATTTCAAAAATACCTAAAATTACTTTGCGGCAATACATTACTGCCGCAAATCGATCTCGACCACTCATCTTCGCCAGCTGATTTGAGTGGCTTAGATTTAAACTAAAACGACCTTGAAGACATCAACGTGATCATTGTCGGCCCACCTTTTCCGTATGTATAACTATCGACCTGCTCGAGCTGACGAACGAAACCTCGAAATCGCTCGCCCAAAGAGGGTTGGCCGCGCGACCCCCTAAACCCTAAAGTTGCGTCAATGGCAGTTTGAAACTTCCGCAAACGATCACGACCATCCAACTTCGCTAGCCTAGTTGGATGGCATAGATTTATTTTTAGAAAACAAGCAAAGCAACATTGTGAAGACCGGCCATCCTTCTTCCACATGAGGCGATCGACCAAGTGATGACTTGACCGTAGGGTCCTCAAGCGATCACCCAAAGGTGGTCGATCATGCCTCCTTTTAAGATGCCAATCCGCGACTTATGCAATCAGGCTCTAAAATAATGATGTTTCATACACATCGATATTGAGTTGTTTAAATGCGATGCTTCACATGCATCACATACGATGTTTCATGTAGGCCTCATAAACAACTTAGTTGTTTCACCTAATAGCACCATGCTATTCTACGCGGCGGGTCCCATGACTTGACCGACTCGTTCGAGACATCAAACATGTCACAAACTGGGGGATGCTTACTAGGGTATTGTTCTGGCGGTTTACAACGTGCGGCGTGCAACGCGCCCATTACGAGAACGTGTTAGGAAAAGATGGACGGTTAACCATGATGGAGTAATGGGTGAAGGTGTGATCACGCAATGATCACCACCTCTTACATAACTCCATTACTCTACTACTTAACTTCCTCCACTTCCTACGAGATCAAGGGTTGCGCTCAAATAACTTGTATAAATAGACTTTCAATCTATTTCGAAAGGGAGGACAAGTATTATCAACACAAGTACCTAGAAACCATTTTTCTTATACGCAAGTCATAAACAGCCACACCTTCAACACTCTGATCTCAAACACCTTCTCTGCTTCCCTCCCTAAGATCAACCCTTCTCCTTCACCTTGTGACCGAATTGAATCTAGATGACCATTTCTTGGTTTAGGCCAGAGTCTTACAGATTGATTTCTCGAACCTAAAAGCATTCCGTGCAGTGCATTTGTTTAGGGTTTGTTCGTTTCTCATTCAACATACCCCAAATTACCAAAAACAGCAGAATCAGTTTTTACCCATAAACAAATGGAAGCCTAAAAAGATCAATACCCCAAAGGTTGGCTTTGATATCTGTTTTCCACAAGAGCCAGAATCTGTGTTTGAACATATTGTGGAAAGTTTCAGATAAGATACTATAATAAATGTTCATTCTACATCACTCCAAGAAACCTTATCCTCTGGGAGATTTCATATTTTACAGAATAAAGTGGAGGAAGTCAGTGTTGAATTAAACTCTTTGGAAGTTTTTCCTGCTCTCCCTATTAGTCATTTAAATATCCAAAATGATACAGGAATTTTTTCTTCTAATGAAGTGGGTGAGTCAAGTGGAGTAACTAAAGACATCTAGTGTTTTGAGAATCCTCCTCAGTCCTCAATGGTTATTTTTTCCTCAAGTCAGCTTCTGTCAATTGAAGAATGCAATGATTCTAGTTCTGAAGATGGGTCATCAAAGATGTTAGTACATCTTCTCTGATTCATGACAGTAATATCCCTGAACCTGTTATTATTTTAAGGAATGAAAATAATAACACTTCTCATGTGATACAAAAGAAAACTATTAATGAGAAGAAAAAATCTCCTAGTAGACCTACAAAAGTTGCTCCTGTTACTAGGAAAAAAAGTAAAGAAATTCAGAAAACAGTGAATAATAAGGGGAATGTCACTACTCCCCATATCTCCCCTCAATGAGAAAGATTTATTGGAACATCAGAGGCCTTAAGAGGGATAAGGCTAAAAACAAATTAAGATCACTAGTTAATCAAATAAATCCCTCTTTAGTTTGGATTGCTGAACCAAAAAACCATTTTAATTCTAAATACAGAATAAAACTTCCTGGTATGAACCAACAAATAATTCACAATACTAGTGATAGTAGAAAGGCAAATTTATGGTTATTTTGGAATAGTTCAATCACTACTCCAACTGTTATTTCTTCTTCCAGACAATGTATTACTATTGAGATTGGAGATGTTT
Source organism: Papaver armeniacum (assembly GCA_023531295.1). NCBI lineage: Eukaryota > Viridiplantae > Streptophyta > Magnoliopsida > Ranunculales > Papaveraceae > Papaver > Papaver armeniacum. Next base: position 936,285 of record JAJJWW010005914.1, on the reverse strand, counting down.
TAGTGACTGGAGTTCATGAAAATGTTTTAACTATTAATAAAAGAGAACTTTGGGCTGATTTGATCAATATTAGTAAGTTTAATAAACCTTAGTTGATAATTGGGGATTTCAATACTATTATGTCTATACATGGAAAAAAAAAAAGGGTGGTAGGAATCCTCTCTCTGCTGCTCTTAATGAATTTAATGATTGGATTGATCAATGTGGTCTTCTTCAAGCTCCCAAGAGTGGTCTTCAATTCTCTTGGTCTAATGGTAGATGTGGAATGAAAAGGATCTTATGTAACCTTGATAGAGCAATTTTCAATCTACAATGGCTGAACATTTATAGTGGATGGAAATATCAGGTATCTTCTAGAGGGATATCTGATCATAGTTGCCTTATTGGTACTGATATGGATATTCCAAAACCTAAGAATTCTCCTTTTAAATTTCAGAAAATGTGTATCTCCCATCCTGATTTTTTACAAATGGCTGGTAATTCTTGGGGTGAAGTTCTTTATGGGAATACTATCTTTGTTTTTATGAATAAACTAAAAAGGTTGAAGATAATCTTGAAACAGTGGAATTGAAATGTTTTTGGTGATGTGCAAGTTAAATTAAAACAAGCTAAAGAAAAGTTCAGGAAGCTAATATATTATCTGATGAAGATCCCTCTAATATCAGTCTACTGAATGATTACATTACAACTAGAGGTGTCAGATATGTAGTTGCTCAAAATTTATATACTTTATTGAGCCAAAAAGCTAGACTCAATTGGATACAATTTGGTGATGCTAATACTGTTTTTTTTCTTCATAATTCTATCAAGCTGAGACAGACTAAGAACTCCATTGCTGAACTTGAAGATGATTCAGGGAATATAATCAATAATCAAGATCAGATAGCCACCTTACTGATTGATCACTTTGAATCTAAAGTTGCCTCTCAACCTGTTCAAATTTCTGACACAATTTTGGATGCAATTCCTAATGTTGTACCTGAGGAAGATAACCAAATGTTGGAAAGGATTCCTACAAAAGAAGAAATTAAGGAAGTTGTTTTCAAGTTAAATCAAGATGGTTCTCCTGGACCTGATGGGTTCACTGGTATTTTTTATATAGTTGCATGGGATATTATTTGTGAAGACTTAGTTGCAGCTATTCAGTTTTGCTGGAGCAATCAAATGATTCCTTCTGGGTTAAATTCTAATTTTCTTGTCTTGTTGCCCAAAACAAAATGAGCTAAAAACGTAACTCAATTCAGACCTATTGGTCTAAGTAACTTCTGTTTTAAGATATTCACTAAAATTATTACTATAAGGATGAATAGCTACATTCATAAACTGATTTCACCTCAACAATGTGCCTTCACCAAAGGCAGAAACATTCATGAAAAAGTATTATTAGCCTCTTAATTGGTTAATGAAATGAACATAAAAAGAAGAGGGGGAATGTGGGATTGAAACTGGATATATCACAAGCATATGATACTCTTAGCTGGGCTTTCTTACTTGCAGTGTTGAAGAAATATGGCTTTTCTGATAAGTTCTGTAATTGGATCAAAACTATTCTTCAGACAACTAAATTTTTAATCTTGCTGAATGGTATCCCAATAGGTTACTTTGGTGTTGGCAGAGGGGTTAAACAAGGTGATCCTCTATCTCTTGTCCTTTATGTTTTGGCAGCTGACACACTGAGCAGGAAAATTTATCAATTTTTACATGGAGGGGAAATTCAACTAATGGTGATAAGAAGAGGTATTTATCCTTCCCGTCTATTCTTTGCAGGTGATATATTTATTTTTTGTAATGTGTGTAAGAAGTCCCTTCTCCATCTTAAGATGTTATTACTTGATTATCAAGCTGCTTCTGGTCAGTTGGTCAGTGCTGCCAAAAGCAAATGCTTTGTGGATAGAACTACAACTCTTAGACAACACTAGATAGTAGAATATATGGATATGAAATTATCTTTCCTTCCTGACAAATATCTAGGAGTGATATTAGTTCAAGGTAAAATAAAGGCCCAACATTTATGGTCCTTTGTTGAGATGCTTCAGAAGAGACTAGCTAATTGGGTTGGTAAATTTCTAAACTTTCAAGCTAGGATTACTCTTATTAAGTTTGTTCTATCCAGTATACCACTCTATAACATGTCTATTTATAAATGGCCAAAGAAAGTAATTGAAGCATGTGAAAAAATTATACAAAACTTTCTTTGGAGTGGAAATGCAGAGGATAGGAAATTCATTACTATTGATTGGGATAAAGTATGTGTTCCATTAGAAGAAGGTGGTTTGGGGATTAGGAAGCTTGGAGACATTAACAAAGCATTATTGATGAAGTTATTGTGGAGAATACTTAATTCAAATGATGAATGGGCAAAAATATTTCTAGCTAAGTATCAAGACACAAATGGGGGATGGATTTCTTATTACAAAAAATTATCTATTTGTCCTGGAATTAAATAGATTTTGCAGGATTTTTATGATAACATAAGATGGTTAGTTAGCAACGACTCAAAAATTTATGTTTGGAAGGATACTTGGATTCTTAATACAAGTATTATCGAAAGTTTCCCTGAAAATGTTTACATTCAGCAACACATTAATATGAGGGTAGATAGTTTCATTCAAGATAATGTGTGGGTTATTCCTGAGGAAATGATGGAATTTATCTCTATTGAAGATCTGCCTATCTTATCCTCTGAGAATGAAAAAATGGTATGGACAGCTACTCAAACTGGTGAATTCTCTGTACAAAGTGCTATCAATATTATCAGGAAGAAGCAACCAAAGCTGAAATGGTACAAAAAGATTTGGAAACCCGGTGTCCACCCTTCTATAGCAGGAAATATTTGGAAAATTACTAGAGGAGCAGGTAATACTGATGAAAATGCAACAAAAAAAGAGAGGTATAAACATTGCTTCTAGATGCTTCTTATGTATTCAATGAATCATGTTCTTTGGGAGTGTGATTATGGTCAAATTCTGTGGAAATGGATTGGAGGAATTTTTGTATTCAAATATCCTAAGTCATTTGATGATGTGATCAATGCCTGTAAAATGAAGAGTTCTGTGATACAAGAAATCTGGTACATTGTTGCCTTCAATATCATGGTGGATATTTGGTCACAAGAAACAGAGTCTGTTTTGATAATGCTATCCATGACAGTGTAACCTCAAGGAGAAGAATTACAAAAATGATCCAAGATTGTGAAGTGAGGCTGAAAGGGTGTATGTGATAGGTGTTGTAAAACACCTAATTTTATATCTATTGTTTATGCTTTCTTTGCGAGTTTCTTGTGAATTATGTATCTTATGTGTGCTTTTGAGTTTATTAGGTGCAATGGAGTCATTTGGAGCAAAAAGACCAATTGAAACTCGTTCAAATACAAGATTTCTACTTTTCATTGTGTAGAGGACGAGAAGATGAAGACAATGCCGAAAGAACGGAGTCATTCCGACATCGTATGAAGAAGTTATGGGCGAAACAAGAATGAAGCTGGAACTAAACTGTCAGTCTTCCAGATCGACAGGTTGAATGAAGATCGCTAAGGGACACCCTCATGTTAAGGGGCGGACATTTTCAAAGGAAGTGCTAAAGGGAGTCGAGTTTTGTTCACTGGGGGGCTGCCAGATTCAAATGATGTTAAGGGCACCCACTTATTATCTCCGGGAACTTCTTCTTCATTATTTGTAAAATAGAACCATGCAATGGCAGTCAGAACTTGATGATCATAATGATCAAAATAATGGTGGATTTTGAAGAAGGGATATTCGAGCTTCTGAGAGCATAATTGAGTTTCTGAAGGCGAGATGAAGCTTGGGTAAGTGACTGATTTCCATAAATCGGTGGTGTTCGAGTTCGGGGAGAAATCGGGCGAGACAATAATGATGAACTACTTTGTCATTATCGGCCATTAATGGAGAGGGTCTGTTGGAAGAGACGATGGGGTTATGATGGTGATTAGTTACTGCAGCTGGAGCTCGAGAAGATGTGGTGATCACGACGGCATGAAGAACAGAGAATGGTGATGGACTTGGGCTATGGACAGAGCTTGATAGTTGTTGATACCATTGGCAGTGACAAGTTTGGAAGAAATAGAGCATGGCAGTGAGATTTGCTGCCATTGTAAATGGAGCTCGAGTGAACAGGGAGAGAGTTCGGTTAAGGCAGCTATGGCGATATGGAAGGTGATTGACTGAATGATGATAGACGTTGTTATGGTGATGGTTTATCGGTATCAGTGATGGTAATGGAGTTATACGGTGGTTGTTGGTTGATCGGAGATGGAGAAGAAGAGGCAGTGATGAAGAAGGTCTTTCGGTTTTCGAGTTTTCGGTTTTGGTTGATGATGTACTGGTAGCTGCTGCTGCCATTAACGGTGATGGTCGACAGGGGATGAACAACGGGATAGAGAATATACAGAAGAGTACGGTTCTGTAGTTCTGAGTTTGGGTTGCTGCGATGATGTCACGGTGAGACCCACGTGTGATGATGGAAGTCCAAGAGCCGTACAAATCAGAAGAAAGATTAGGCAGAACACGTGTGGTGGGGCCGCTTTGCAGTACGTGGTGGAGAGCTATGACGCGTTTGGAAGATGAGTGAAGATTGTGTGTAAGAAGGAGCATCCAGGCTGGATAGATCGACGGTACAGATTAAGATACAAAGAGTTCTCAGAGGATCAAACGAATCAGAAGCCGTGTGCACTCTACTAGAATGTACCGTGCTGCACCCAATTATCAGTGGGATAAACTCCACCGACTTTGCATCTTTATCTAGTACGACTATTGTGGATCGACTGGGGTATTTGATGCCTATAAATAGCTCCCTAAACCAAAAAGAGAGGGAACTTCTTCTTTTATTATTCCTTTCATAGCTAGATCTTTATTATCTTTTATCTTATTATCTTTGCCTCTACTTTGTTTTCTAGGGTTTAGAAACCATGAAGTCTTTTCTCTTTCTTCTTGTTATGAACTCCATGAATATGAGCTAGAGTTTTCTTTTGGTTATGGATTAGTTGGATTTCCAAACATGAGTTTTTGTGCAATAAATTAGTTTTCTCTCATATTATCGTTTATGATTCACTATTAATATTGTTACATGATTTGAATGCGTGTCGAGTCGCGAATCGATTGAGTTTGCTTTCATCTTTATTGCTAGATTAGGGTTGTTATACGAAAAAGTGATAATTCCTGATTGCAAGTAGCATAAATAAGATTATAGTTTGTAGTGATATATTCTTATGATCTTATGTGAACCATAACCTTTGTTAAATCGGATTAGTGCTTTTACACGTTCGATTGCTTTGATTGGCCTGATTTCATAGAACCTAATGCATCTAGGGAATTAAACTTGATTAGTGCTTTTACACGTTAGGTTGTTCCTTTAGATAGAATTCATATTCGCATCTTTTAATGTGTTTGTTGATGACAAGAGGAGATTAGCGGGATATTCTTGCGATCAAGGTATTCTAGGGCCTTTGATAAAAGTTGAGATTAAAATATCAATTCTAGTTATTGTGTTGAAAACATGTTTGTGAATGAAAACGAAATCCATAACCAATACTTTCTCATCCTTGATTTGCGTGTTTACTTTTTATTGTTTTGCTTTTATTTTATTTTCTTTTATAAAAATCAGAAAACTCCCGGTGTTATTTATAGGAAACCGAATCAATTTGACAACCTAGACCTCTCTGTGGGAACGATCCTTTCTTGCCCTTGCTTCATTATATATTTTGAGTAGTAAGAAAGTGTAAATTTATTTTTGTGTCGGCTGACAACCGACCAGTATGTATTACTCTACTTATGATTTGCAGATTCTTAAGCATTTTAATATGGGCTTGAGAAGAGTCAAAGCTGCTAAAGTTATAGAATGTAATTTTACTCTCCCTGGAACTGATTCAACTTTGTTGTGTTGTGATGGGGCCTCTAGAGAAAACCCTGGTAGCGCAGGTTATGGTTTTATTGCTAGGGACAATTTAGGTAGTTTCTTAGCAGCTGGAAGTGGAGGCTTGGGAGTGACTACAATTTTGTAGCTGAAATCATGGGGAATATAAATGCATTGGAATGGGCTATTAGAAACTCCAAGAATAAGGTAACTATCAACTCTGACTCTGTAGCAGCAATAAAAGCTTTTACAAAAAACAAACTGCCATGGTTCATATAGAATAGATGGTTAAATGTGAGCAGGAAGTTAACATCTATTCACTTCAACCATGTCTTCAGAGAGCTAAATTTTTCAGCTGACTTTTTTGCTAAAAAGGGTGTTCACTTAAGTAAGGGTCAAGTGTTGAAGTTCTCTGCCAGACCACCAAATATGTTCAAAATGGAATTGCCTGACACTGTTTATTACAAATTTGATTGACATTCCTTGTTATTCCTCTGGCTTGAGACATGTTGTCTATTTCAGCCTTTTTTATTTTTTTCTTTTTAGCATGGACATGTTGTCTTCTTATGGCTTTATTTTGGTTTTGATCTGTTTCCCTTGTATATTTTTGTTCAAGATCAATAAAATTTTTGGTTTGTTTGTAAATAATAATAATATTGTGCCCCTGTGGCTCCTTTTTCATTAAAATAAATAAATAATAATAATAATAAAGCACAACTACACATTCTATCCTAATATGAGACATAGCTATAAATAGACTAGAAATCAAGACTTATAGTTTTGACACCTAAACTTGAAAAACAAGCTTGAGATAGCAACGCTTGCGAGTTCGACCGAGCAGTGCTCTAATACACACCTTAAAAAGTCTGTGAACTCATGAACCCGGATCAGTAAGCAAACCAGTAAGCGTACTAGAAAAGAACTGTTGGTCCCGGAACCGGTTTGGTATCCATACCGGTACATGTACCAGAAAAGTTCAGTGAACTCCGAAACTTATTGTTGTTGTCTTAAGGTATCCATACCGGTACATGTACTGAAAAAGTTCTGTGAAACTCCGGAACTCGGTCATGTTATAAAGTATACATACCGGTACATGTACTTTGACTTAAATGTTCACGAATCGGTTAACTATTTGTACCTTATACATTTACTTACCATGTCGATTAAATTCATATGCACATATAATTATTAATCGGTTAACTATTTGTACCTTGTACATTTACTTACCATGTCGATTAAATTCATATGCACATATAATTATTTCTCGAAGATAATTAACATTTGAATAATCTCTTTATCTTTTTATTAAAACACCATAGACATATTTGATCACATTATTGTGACTCGACTTAAGTCTTAAGTGTTTATGAAATTGCTCAAGCTTATAGTTCAGTTTGCTAGCTTCGGCTAACCATTCATGAGGGTGGTCTTGTACACGGTTCAGTTACGGTTCATCCTAACCAGAGTGTATATATTGATTATGTAAATCAGATTCAAAGATTCATCGAATGGTGGATATTGTTTCCTTTGTTCTAAAGCTATCTTAGCTTAAACCTAAAGCAACCTATGCTTTGAATGACTATAAAAGGGAAACCTCAAACAACTGGGATCTTTGAATCCAGACACTACTTTGGTGTGTCCCAGTTGTAACTAGAGGTGTAGTTGCAGGAAATCCCACACTACACCCCTCACTAGAATTTACTTAACTAATCCATTTGAAGATGAATAACTATAAATTTTATTGATTATTTTCTTGAAATGTTTACAAAGGAAGATAGAACAGAGTTAAAGAAATTACAATCACTCTAGATTTTCTCTCTCCTAATGACTTGCTTAACAATTCAAAAAGAACTCTCCCACAACAGACTGACTCAACCCTTTATATAGGGTAGTATACAGTGGATGACAGCTAAGCTGTCCTTTATTTTCGGGAATAACTTGCGAAGTGTCGCAAGTGTATAAGTGTTCGTCCTCGCGACACTCTTAACCTTTGCCAGATTTTCACATCTTCCTCGTGTTCTGGCTGTTGTCATCCATTGCGTCATTTATTTTACTTCCCCGCGACTCCTTCGTGATGTTGTATTTATTAATCTCGCGAAGTATTGATGTCGCGATATTCTGATCCTACATCTTGCCTCTTCTCATGTCTTTTCTGCGAAGGAGAAAATGTCATGAGAATTTATATTTTAAAATGCCGCAATTGCTCATCTTTATCTCGCGATTGTTCACTTTTATCCGTTTTTATTCATGTACGGAATTTATTACAGGTGTTTCTTCTTCCACTCTTTTCTTGACACGTCTCTTTCAACCGCTTATTCTTGACCATTCACGTCCCATCTCGCATTAAATGCATTTGTTTTCTCGAGGATTCTCTTCTCTATATATAGTTTTCTTACTCTTCTCTTTTTCTCTTTTATTTTCCCTCTGCAACTTTCCTTCAACTTTCTTCCTCCGCAATTTGCGCTTATGCTACTGTAATCCTCCCCTTCAATTATCTCAATCTTCAATTCTCCATTCATTCCCATACTATATTAATGGCTTCACTTGGTCGTACATATAAACCCCTTTTTGAAGAAACTCAAAAGAATTTGCAGGAGAAGGGTTTCACTTTATCAACCATTCCCGATCAAGAATCTTCGTCTATTCTCTCTCGCAAATCGTTTTCGATCATCAGTGTGATGATCAGAAAATCATAGTCTCGCTAGGTCAACTCCTCGCAGGCCTCCCCATTCCTCTATACAATCCCAAGATACCATTATTCTATGAAATTCTTGCTCATGAGAAATACTCGCGAGCTATTTATCAATTGAGCGGCGACTGCATCCGTGTGATGCTTGAATTCGCCAACCGTGGCGCTGGTAAAGGATCTTTATATCCTGATGATGTCAAGGATCCTAGATTCGCAAACTTAGAAATAGTCGCTGAGAAGTATACCGTGGAAAACTCTTTTGAAAATTATAAAGTAATAAATATGAGAAATGATAAATCTCGTTGGGGTGCTCGGTTGAAAAGAAAAGATAATATTCCCAATGACAGGCTACTTATGCAAGATATTGATTGGCACTCGGGCAACAATAGTACTCCTCGTCATTCCAAAGATGAAAAATGGTGGGTTGTTCCTTTATTTTTGAATGGACCCTATATCGCAGGTTCACACGTACTCCCTGCGGATCTCGCAGACTATCATCCTTGGGAATTTAAGTGGCCCGAGAAGGCAAAAGAGGTATATTTCCTTTTTCCAGGTTTTGCTTTTGCGATATTCCCGATGACAAGCATTTATTGAATTTGCAAAGTTTACGGTTTGAAAACCGAGGAAGAGTTATGAAAGAAACCCAAAGGCGAGTACTCCGCGATACTCCGATCGATCACGGATGAAGTAAGAAATATTTTCTTTTGTTATTTTTAACAATATTGTTGCCTCTATTTCTTATCTTCATTCGTGTGCGAAGGTTATTGAAGAAACAAACATCCCCGAAGCTGCGAAGGTTAAGGGCAAGAATAAAATCACTCTTCGCAAGGACAAGTCTTCTGCTCCATTTTCTAAAAAACGGAAAACCCATCCCTCTTCTCGTTCTAGTTCTCAAACCAAATAAAGCTCGACGAGGATGAAAATGAGATTGGTACTTCCTCTGCGAGGGAGAATCACTCGACTATTTCTGCTATGGCGCAATTGTCTAGTGTCTTCTCCGATTCTATGCAAGGATTAGGAGATGATCATTTAACTGCTACTTGCGAAGCTCTCGCTAAAATTTGCGATGCCCCGCTGTTAGAGGATAATGAATCTTTTCGCGGAGTTTCCCGAACATTGACTTCCAGTCACTTAAATGCTCTCACTGCTTTAGTATGTTCATATTCCTTTGCTTCTCTGTAATTTCGATTATAAGCTTTATCTTAACAATTTCTTTATTTTCCTTTATAGTCTGGGAGAGCTTCCTTTGTTGTTGCCTCAGATCTCGAGAAAAGACGCGACAACCTTGAAAAGAAAAATCTCCAACTCAAAAAGAAGATCCAAGAACTAGAAACTGAAGTTGCGATGTCTCGCAAGAAAGATGAAAGAATTCAACAGTTGGAAGTTGAGTCTGCTTATCAGAAGACTAAAATGTCTACTCTTCAAAGTGCAAATCAACAACTTTATGGTATAAAAATTTTACTCTTCAAGTCGTCTTTATTTTATCATCTGCTTTTCTTTGCCTGATTTATTATTTTCGCAGACATATATAATCTCTCTGAAGAAGCCATTCTTCTCCATTCATTTCCCGAGCCTATGGACAATGATGTTCTTCTCACTCATCTCAACGAATCTTTAAGCAGTTCGTCAAACAAAATTGATTCCCTTCCGTTAAATGAACTTCAAGCCAAATATCGTCTCTTAGAGATTGAGCATAGATCTAGTTTAGGTTTAGCCAACCGATTTAAACAAATGTATCTTGATTCCCATAAGAAAACCAAAACTTTAAGGAAGAAAATTAGTGGTCTCATAGATGACAAAGACCGTATTGCTAATAACGGTGCACGAGGCATTAGCAAAATTTCAAAAATCTCTTCTCGAAGTACAAATTGAACGAGACGAATCTCTTCGTCGAAATGCCATACTTAATGAGCGAGAAGATCAAATTCGTTCGCTTCTTGTTATAAATAATGATGATGAATTCGCTTGGGCTGCGAAGGTTCTAGATAATGCCAGAATAACTTAGGTGTTGATGTTAGCCTTCATGCCGAGCATACTTGCCTTGGTTAAAGACATGATATCCGACAGAGAAGGTTGTTTATTATACTTTACTTGCTCCTTATCTCTCGTAGTATTGTTATTGTGTTGTTAATTCATTATCATATGTTTTGCGAGAATCCAAGAAGAGATTTCAAACAAGGATTGAAGAACTTGAGTCTGAAAAGGGGAACTCGCAAAGACCTTTCTCTTCGCAATAACAAGTACTCTAAGTTGAAGAAACAACTGCAAGCTACAGTGGCGAATTTCAACAATAATGTTGTTCGTTTTCGCAATCAAACTATTGAAACGGTTTGCAATGATCACCGCATTCCTCTTAGTTCATATCCTTGTCTTCGCGATGATATTCCTGAAGATATGCCTTTCTCGGATGTCTCCGATAGTGAAGCTAGCGAAGAAGAAGAATCATGAAAAGAATGATGGAATTGAAGAATCGACCAAGAAGAAGAATCCTCAAAGAAATAACTTCTTTTTCTTCTTTCGCTTCTTGTAATATCTCGTATATATACTCTTTTAATCTTCTTGGATTGCTAAATATGAATTCAATCTTTGTTTTCTTTACTTGCGCATATTAATCAAGCAATTTTCCTTTATAATTCAACTGACCAAAAGATTATGAATACATAAATCCATCATGTGGAAATGAATAACAAGATTTTATCCTATTCATTCCCATACTTGCTTCTGTTATTCATTTTCAAATGAGAGATTTGATCAATTATCTCTGAGTAATGAAATCTCTGACTTTGGCCTTTATTATTTGTAATTTTATGATGGAATATAATCGTTTTCGCAAGCTTATTTGCTTCCTCAATTTTATGTATGTCTATATCTTTAGTTATGTTGAAGTTCATCATTGCGACAAGATCGCAGGATGTCTTCACAAATGAAGAAATCTATTGATCTTGCCTTATCATTCTTGTGTGGTCTTATTTTGCCTTCCTAATTAAAGGTCTTATTTCGCCACCCCTCGTTGCGACAAAATCGCAGGACGTCTTTACATTTTCATGTAATGACCCGTTGACCTTGTCTTATCATTTGTTAAGTATTGTTGCCTCTGCAGGATATTTTATTTGCGACAATATGACAGGCTTAAATACTCTTGCGAATGTAAAATCCCATGACATTGCCGTCTTCGCAACGAAATCGCAGGACGTCTTTGCATTTTCATGCAAAAACCCATTGATCTCGCCTTATCCTTGCGTCAGTATTATTGCCTCTACAGGATCATCGCACAAATATGACAAGCCTAAATTTCCTTGCGAAAATAAAGCCTCATGACATTTGCGTCTTTTGACACTTATCATCTCCCTAATGGAGGGTGCCGCCCTTATCTTCTCCCTGGTTGCCCCTTCAAGGAGGCGTACATCGGCCATACAAGACTAGCTCCTCCCATCCGGTCTTAACAACAACCAGTTGTTTTCGCAGCCTCTTATCCCTTATACCTATATGGCTTATGGTTACGAGACTGCACCCTAAGTGGAGTTTTCTTCGGCCGAGTGCAGTATATACCAAGACTTGCCAAGAATGGCCGAGACACTTCAAATGCCCTGCACTCTTGGCTCAACCGTGTACCCCGGCGCCTTGAGCATACACTCGACTCCTTGGAAGAGACCCTCAAGCGTCCAACCAGGGTATAACCATATATATATAGTTGGAAATCCAAGGTATCTCTCCCGGATAGGCTTTCATAGGCCCCAAATCTCCATGACTCAGGTTCCAGGAGCGGTGTAACCTTTTCACTGAGCCATGTCAAGAGATACCCCCTTATATGACGCACTTTAGGTCTTACATTTGCCTCTTGCGAAATATCATTCGCGAACTAGGGTGTACGCCATAAAGGTTCGTCCCATTCACTCACTCTTTCATTTTTGTTAATTCATTCAACCATTCATTTTGTTTGCGAAGCTATCGCGCAATCTTACATTGTTTAATCATTTTTGTTTTTCAATTCTTCAATCAAATTGTCATACATTCTTGATGGCGAGATCCTCGCATATTTCCTCTTCAATTATTTTTTCTTCCTCTTACCCTTAACAAGCTTTTGTTACTGCCTTTTGATGATTATTCACTTCTTACACTTTTTGCTCCTGCTGTTCTCTGCTTCTTCACCATTCAAATCTCTTAATGATTCCTTTCCATCATAATTTTCAACTGTTTTCATGCACTGCTTTCAATGTATCTTCTCCTCTTACATCAATGGCATCCACCATCAATCTTTCTCTTCTTTGTTCATCTTTTGCATGTTGCTTCCAACCCTTTCTTTTCGCAGCTCTCTCTTCGCAACTCTCCACGTCGATCTCATAGCATTTTTGTCCTTCCGTCCAATCTCCCTTTATAATTCCAACACCGCTAGGATGAGGAAATTTTATGCATTGATGATAAGTTGACGCTGCGCCCAGAATTTCGTGCAACCATGGCCTTCCGATCAATGCATTATAAGGGGACTCCACATCAACTACACAGAACAAAACCCCCGTTGATAACCCTTGCAAAGGTATTCTCATATGAACTTCTCCTTTAGGCTTATTCGCTGTTCCATTGAAACCATATATCTTATATGTCGAAGGTATCAATTCTTCATCCTTCCCCCCATAGTCTTGTAAGTATGGTAGAAAAGAATATTTACTGAGCTCCCCGTATCAATCAAGATTCTATTGATCTCCCAGCAATTCTCTGCTTCGTCGTCTTCGCCATCTACAGGTTTTGGATTAATTTCCAATTTTACAACCAATGGGTTGTCATGCGTCTCTTTGCCTTCAGGAATCTCTTCTGCGTTGAAAGAAATAATCTGCATTTGCCATTCTTTTAACTGCGACGTCTTCGCAATGTTCATCACTTCTTTATTATTAGCATCCCTCGCAAAAACCCTACTGAGAACATTATCATGAAAATCTTCAATTGTTCGGTAAGAGTGTACAATGGAGTTGCAAAACAAATTTTTAGCTTTCGATCCAACTTCTATTACGAATGTTTCTTTCCCCTTTGCTGAATTTGTTCTGTGCATTTCTGGTGGTGGTGGTAATGGCTGAACATTCTCTTCACTTTTTAGAAAATGACTTAGCTTTCCTTGGTCAATCATTCTAAGAATGATTCTTTTTATATTTCTGCAGTCATTTGTTAAGTGTCCATGAAAACGGTGGTAAGAACAGAACTCGTGACTGCTATCACTTGGTGGTGGCTCATTCCCCATGTTCCATGGCGCAGGTATGTTTTCCATCAAGAGTATAGCTTCCCATATTTTTTCAACACTAGCATTTAATGCTGGCATTTTTATTTCTTCTCATACTACTCTGTGACGTCGCTGCCCTCCATGATAATTCTGCCTTTGACTTCCATAAGTTTCTTGCGGATGATCAAGTCTTTGAATTTTGTTATTGCCACCACGGTTGTAGTAGTTTCTTTCTCTCTCATATTCTTCTTGATCACGGCTTCCCATGGCTACTATCTTTGGCTGTCCATCATCTGTTATCCTTTCTTGTTGACCTTGCGAAGTACTCGCCATCGTGTTTATCAGTTTGGGTAATAAACTTGCATTCGCAGCATTTGAACTTGTATTCACAATTGGATATGATTCCATCTCATTTTGCCTTTCCTCTAAAGCAATATACTCCTCTTGAAGTTCTCGCAGCTCCATCATCGTGATTGTATTCTTGACTCTAAAAATTTGAATATATAGCAAATTAGTTGCGAACATAGCGTTTATAAATGATAAAATGAGATATCTTTCATCCACTCTTCCAGCCATCTCGCTACACATCGTCTTCCACCTCACAGTTAAGTGTCTTAAACTTTCGCCAACTCTTTGTTTCAGTCCAAATACATCTTCAATTCCTGGTCGCGAGGAGTTGTTACTTATGTATGCCCCTAAAAATATAGCTTGTAAATGGTTGAATGACGTGATGGTGTTTCTTGGTAAACCCTCAAACCATTTCATGCTTCTCTGTTAAACTTGATGCGAAATATTTGCACAATATAGCGTCATGATTTTCCCACTGTAAACATACATCTTACATACGCTTTGATGTGTTGTATTGCGCAAGTTGTTCCATCAAAAATGCTGGTTAATGCGGGTAAATTGCACTTTGGGGGTATTCCTCCTAACTGCACCTCTAGTGTAAAGGGATTTTTCGCAGCTTCTTCGATTGCCTCATCTAATTGTCTTCTTCCTCCTCCTCTTCTATTGTTCAACATTCCTCTCATTTCTGCCAACTCTTTTAAGATTTGTTCATTTACATCAGGATTCGAATTTATTGGTCTTTTTAGCTCGCCTCTCTCTTCTGCGTTCATGTCTATCTTGATTTTCTTGTTCACATTTTCTTCTCTTCTTTCTCTCGCGACTTTCTCCTCCATCTCGTTCATGGATTCGCACACCATTGTATCTATCATTTTCTCTTCTTGGTTGTCTATCAGTTCTCCTTTGTATTCTTTCATACTCTTCATTGATATTTCCATTGTTGCGATTTTGCTCGCGCCTTCTTTCTCGATTGTCATGATTATTCTGCCGAATTGCTTCCTCCAATTCTCGTTCTTCCATTTCTACTCTTAATCTTTCCCTTTCGCAAGCTAGACGCGCTTGTTCAATATAATGCTTTTTGATGTCATCTTCAATCTCCTTTTGTTTCCTCTGTGTTTCTCTCCCACGCAGTATTCTTCTTCCTTCTTCCTGATTTTCTTCATCAATTGGATTATTCTGCTGCCTATTTCCTTGATTTCCATTATTTTGGTCACTCTGTAAAATCTCTGGACGTGGAATACACACCACTTCCCTTCTTTCGCAGTATCCTTCACCGAGATTTAGCTCTCTTTCTAAATTTTCTTCATTAACATTTTCTACAGGTAACATTCTCCTCCTATCATCTCTAACCGATCCTGGTCTTGATCTGGTATTACTTCTCGACCTCCTATTCTGCAACCTCATATTTTCCATTCTTAACTCATGGTTTTGCCTTGTTAAATTTGCGCGTTCTTCCGCTTCTAATCGTCTTTCTTCATGTATTGTTTGTCTCAACGTTTCTAATGCTACGATTTCTTCATTTCTATGAGTCAAGTTTCTCCCATTTCTTCTCGATTTCTCTCCTCTTGTCCATTATTTATCAATTGTTGCACTTCTTCTCTTTCTTCCACAGAATCTGATCTCCATGTATGCACGCTCACCCTATCATAATCTATTACTCTATTCGGTGCTGGTTGAATTGGTGATTGAATTTGACCTTCTTCTCTATCTCTTGCGTTTATTCTTGATGGTTCACCTACTTCATTTCTCCTTTCTCCAGCTAATCTCCCGCTTCTCCTCACATTTGCTGGTTGTTCTGATGCATTCCTTCTTCTAGCCATTTCTCAATTTTAGTAAATTGTTGAAAATTATTCAAAATTTCTTTCTCGTTACTCCTGATTCTTTCAATTCACAAGGTTGATCTTCTACTCAGTCCCTGTTTCTAGCGCATATGTAGTTGCAGGAAATCCCACACTACACCCCTCACTAGAATTTACTTAACTAATCCATTTGAAGATGAATAACTATAAATTTTATTGATTATTTTCTTGAAATGTTTACAAAGGAAGATAGAACAGAGCTAAAGAAATTACAATCACTCTAGATTTTCTCTCTCCTAATGACTTGCTTAACAATTCAAAAAGAACTCTCCCACAACAGACTGACTCAACCCTTTATATAGGGTAGTATACAGTGGATGACAGCTAAGTTGTCCTTTATTTTCGGGAATAACTTGCGAAGTGTCGCAAGTGTATAAGTGTTCGTCCTCGCGACACTCTTAACCTTCGCCGATTTTCACATCTTCCTCGTGTTCTGGCTGTCGTCATCCATTGCGTCATTTATTTTACTTCCCCGCGACTCCTTCGTGATGTTGTATTTATTAATCTCGCGAAGTATTGATGTCGCGATATTCTGATCCTACAAGAGGCGTCCTCTCCAGAAACCCTTTTAGGGTTTAGCGACTCCGGCAAAGCTCGAGTATCCTGATCTTAAATATTCAAAGTTCTCTTCGTCTCAGACTTTGTTGATTCCACAAGTTTTACTTCATAGGGATTCAATCTCTCAAAATAAATTTCTCTACTTCTCTTTAACTAGCAAGTAGTATAATGTAAGTAGGATCGTCCCAAGTGCAAAGATGATTTTGTTGTAGCTACGCTGAAAATTGTAAAACGTATTCAAAAATAAGAAGTAATTGATTAAAGGTTCAATCTAGACCACGGAATACAAACCAAATTGATAGATAGCTATATTCTTCACATTATCATGTTACTAACAACCCTAGAATAATTAGTTCGCTCAACTATTCCGTTATTATCTCTAGCTCACCGGATCCTAGGTTTGACTTAAACAAGATCACCTACTAGTGTTGATTTCTACATATAAGTACTTAACAAAGTCCCATCATCAATACCTATATATTGCTACTTGCGTTTATCTTCTCTAGACAATATTGTTTATCTTATAGCTCATAATATTGGAGTTCATCATCAAATAATAATGGAAAAATAAAGTAAAGAAGATGAAAATATTAAATGAAAGCAAACCCTAGCTCCGGCTCTCTGCAAAACTCAAGAAGAATACGTATATCCCAAAAAGAATAGAGTATCCCGATCTTAAATATTCAAAGTTCTCTTCGTCTAGTATATCAGCTCAAGAATGAGCTCAATTCATTGACTTTGTTGATTCCACAAGTTTTATACTTGTGGGGTGGATAATAATCTAGGCTTCACTTCGGGTTGCATAAGTCCGTATTTTGAGGTTAGCTAGACTTTGTCTATTGCTATCGATTTCCATCACCTTGATCTTTGATCGAAAAGGAAATCACGTATATATCACTTTCTCAACACATTTCAATACCACCCGGATTCAAAGGATCTCTTCTCGGGTTCTTGCTCCAACTTATCCTACAACTTCCCCTTAACTCATAACCCCACCGCCAATTCTGCTCTACAATTCTCGGTTAGAACCTAGGAGAAAAACCCATCACCACAAAACAGATTTGATTCCAAACTTGAATCCATCCGAAACTCTCAAGGGTATAACCCCATCTGTTTCTGTTGATTTCATCTCAACAACATCTATTTCTTCTCAAATGACACCCTAACTCGAATCAATCAACCACAGAGAATACCTTAATCAGCAAAAGCTATTTCTCCTCCATCTTGATTGGTTTAAAGTCTTCAATTGAGTTGAAGCAACTCTTAGTTGGTGTCTTCTCGAATTCCTCCACCAGTCAACTAAGAGAATCAATTGTTTCTTCTTCTTTTGCTTCAAACGAAGTCCTAACAAACTCAAATTCACACATAAGATTCAAGAGGCGTAAAATTAGAATGCGAGGCGTGCGATCAGAATCGAATTCTTTGGGAGGGTTTAATTCGGTCCCAACTACATTCCAGTCCGAAGTTAATTGGTAATAGGCTAGTGTCCATAGCGGCTTAATACAGTTTGGTGTTCGATCTGGACTAGGTCCCAGGGTTTTTCTGCATTTGCGGTTTCCACGTTAACAAAATTTCTGGTGTATGTGTTATTTCTTTTCCTCATTATATTGTTTATATATTGTGCGTTAATCAATCATAGTAGATATTTTTGACCTTTTTTGTTGGATACGACTTGATTGATTACTTGGGAAATTGTTCTTTGGAATCACCCAAGTACTCTCACACGCAAATCAGGTTCATGGACTAGTCTCTGTAAACTTTCTGATTGTGAGAGAAAGATATATAACTCTGAATCAATATTTTGAAAACCGTACCGGACCGGCCGGTTGGACTGCTAAACCGGTGAACCAGTAAGAAAAACGGTCCGGTTCAACACAAATCCACTAACATGTTTAAAAAACCCAGAGAACCGGGTGACCCGTCAGGTTCTACCGGTGACCCTTGCGACCCAGTCCGGTTTTAAATTGGTTTTTTCCAAGTGACCCAGTATATACTGTGCACCACAAAGCGATTCACTGGTAGCTTTTTCCCTCAAAAAAAAAATAGTACAGATCTTCATTTATAATTAGATCTATAATTACATGTTGTATGATGCATCAGATTTATTATCATTTATTATGCATCAGACTCATTCACAATCAGATCTATAATTATACAATCATATATTATGCATCATAACCGATTCCTTATTTATCAATAAGGAAATCCAAAAAGTATTCTCACAAAAAAGAAAATGAAAGAAGTTATCTACACAGTACTGTTGTTCTCCTGTACTTGTGCGATCAAGAGAGAAGAAGAATGAGAAAGAGTTAGTAACAAAAGCATTTGAGAGAGAAGTTTAGTGGGATGATTAAAACATGGCTTTTTAGAGAGAAGTAAAGGGAGAACGAGAAATACTCGGTAGAAGACGAAGTAGATTAGTGGGTCTTTTTTTTGGTAACAAGTTTAGTAGGGTTATAACTCTTTGCGTCTTAGGAACTATTAACCACTACCACCCTTTTTACTAATAATACTTCATCTGTATTCTCTAATACAATATATTAGATAAGACATTATTAGATAAGTTTAGTATTTATTTAAATTAAATATTATCATATAATTGACCTAATGACCCCGGTTGAACCACTGGTTGAACCAACTAACCCTGACCCAGGGATTTTACTGGGTCGACGTCCTGTATGGGTTTTAAAACACTGCTCTGAATACTATTCCTCAATTGAGATTCATTAAGTTGAACTCTCGGAATATGTAAGGCATGGACCAATCACGTGTGAGTTATGCTACATGTGGGTCATGAGTGACAAGTCAAGCATTGCGTTTCATGATATCAACGAGAGATGATGGGAGGTTATGAAAGAGTGGAGAAAAACATATCTGAGTATGGAAATAGTCATGCATATGTAGCATCACATTAACCCACCTCTTGAATGAAAGAGTGAATGGAAGTTTATGTTAATACATGAATAAATTCGTGAAATTTCGTAGTCAGAAAATTCAGATGTGAGACCCTTCAATAAAACTGTTGTAGATAATTCATACGAGTTAAGATTTTGATGGTTTACCCCTCCATTTTTATCAGAAAAGAATTTATTATCTTCCTACGCTAGAATCTTTAGGTGTTGAGATCATTTAGGAGGTGAAAACATCACGACAGTAAAACTCAGGAAGAATTCAGGAGGAATCTGTCAGTTTTCAGCCATGACCTAGCTCGCTCTTTAAGCTGTATCTTTTAGCTTTGTTAATCCGATTGATGTGAGTTTTTAGTATGTGATACTAGACATCCATTCAAAACTTTTGAAATATAACTCATACTTAAAATTCTTTACGAATTGCTCCCATATGTTCGGACAACCTTGGGTGACCTTTTGGATATCGTCCGACCAAGTTAAAGAGATGTGATTGGCCAGAGCGGATCATGTAGGGATTTAGGTTAGTTAAATAAACCTGCCAAGTTGGGTGGTCGTGATTAGTTTTCGACTAACTTGGGCGGCCAAGATTTTATCCTTAAGAAAATTAAGCAGCTCGACCAGCCTACTTTGGTTGATGATTTAGGATGAAACATGTTGGGTAGGAGTGATCGGTTAAGAAGAGGAGCATGCGGTAGCTAACACGGAGCATGGCTGGTCGTCCAAAGGAGGCGTGAGATAAATTAACCGTCCAAGTGGCCCGGTCGTGCACTCAGTCACTGTTTCCTTTTAATTTGGTTTTCCAACTTCCATTAGGATTTTACTCTTACCGGCCCTGTGATAGGATAATTCCTAGCTTGCCTAGGTTTGGCATTCGACCGATAGGAATCAAGATATCCTTCATGCTCCATTTTTAGGGCAAAAAATCAAATTTTGCGAGTTGACGCAAAATTAGGTCAAATAATTAAATTTTGTGTATTGGCACAAAATTGAGTAAATTAGATGTATTTTGTACGTTTAACAAAAACATCAATTTTTTGGCTGCTCTTACATGTAGCACACCTTGGCACGACTTGCGGTGCCTTTTATGCATATCTTAATTCAAACATTCCAGGAAAATCATGTTATTCAGCTGAGAATGAACATGAATTTAATCTCAGTTGATGTAGTTTTTATAGTGGTAAGAAAGTTGTCGTTCACTCGGACTTGATGAGATTGATTTTAGACTTAATATTAGAAAACACTAAAAATAATAAAAATATATTTACAAGACTGTCACGATATCGAGAGATACTGGGACTCAGGATTTCACCAATTTTCGTACTCATGTGGTTCAAAAATCAATTCTACACAATTATAGCTCATATGATAAAGATTCATTGACTCTGATTTTTTGCCAAGGTAGATTCTGAAAGTAATGATTGTATATCTAAAGCATGGGACATCAAAACACTTAAGCTAAGCATGACCCATCAATTGAAATCACAACCATTCAAGAGAAATCATAAATCAATTCAATTTTAGTGCAAATAGTCATATAAAGAATTAATAGAATTACCAAAGTGATGAAAAATGGCTTCCTCTATCGTCCCAGTGTTGGGGCTTAGCTCTTCATATTATTCACGTGCTCAAAATAGGTGTTCATAGCTCAAAAGTGTGAAAAACAAGGGAAAACTAATAAAGCAGCGAGTTTGTAACAAATATAATTGTTACAGAACTCACAGTTACAGAGTCAATTGTTACAGATAAAACCCTAGCTGAAATAATTGTTGGAAAACTGTTACAAGTTTGAAACAAAAGGTGACGGTTTTTCTGGTCGTCTTCTTCCTCGTAGCAGCAGGTGAGTTTTCTTTCTCTGAAATTTTTCGAACCTCTATGATGTGCCTAAACTCTCTGAAACTACCCCCAAAGTCTCTGTTCCTCTTCTGTGACTTCCCTGCACCTCTTATATACCTAACATGACCAATAATTTCTCGAGAAATCTCTTGTTTTTCCTCCACGGCAAGTCATCGGAATATTTGGTTTTTATTCCCTTTTTTAATCTCATGCGTCTCTTATTTTGTTTCCGACTCTATCCAACGTTACAGCGCAATCTTCCCGAGAGATACTCTTCCATATTCTCCACGTAATGTCCTAATTTATCACAGGCAATCCCAGAAACTTTTCTCGTGCCCTGTTTTAGATAATTACCGAGAATACAAGGATTTGTTTCCTTTTTTAACTCCCAAAACACGTCACCACTCATGTCTACTCGTATCAAGCCCATATTGATCCATATCCGAAAAGAAAAACCACGAAAAATCTCTTCTAGAATCAACCTAAATCGTTGCCAGAAAGTTACGCAGCTGTAACTCATTTTCCCGCCAAAACTTTATTTTCAAACAAGGAAGGTGGGATGCCCCCTAACCAAAGTAGGGGAGCCCATTGCCATGGGACGTGAATAGAAATTAAGGTGCCCCTTATCCAAACTGAGAGTCCGAATAGTTTGCATCCTCCGGGTTCATTTATCAACTTTCCGAGCCGAATTTTCCAAAAATGTTTATTGGCCAAAAATACTTACACACACATAAAACACCATAATAAGTACAAAAATGGATACTAACAATATAGAAAATCGAGATGAAAATAGACACATAAATGCGTTTATCAAATACCCCCAAACTTATTATTTGCTAGTCCCGAGCAAATCTAAAATAAAATCCTAACTCACTGTCGCAGGCATCGCGATTACATTTAGCGTATGCAATAAGCCTTTAAACCCCTAGGTGGCCCTAGTGGCCGAGTTATAGTCTCGGGAGGGTTTACTAGAGATGTACCCACAAAACCTTTACTCCAGACCCTATCTATCTACTCAGAACCTTGGAATAGCACTAAAGAATCTCCTTGGTTGGCATACTCTCATTAATTACAGGAGGAAGTACCCTGATGCGAAATTACAATTGATGTACATGAGTTTGCACTCAAGCATACTAAAATTCATATATAAGTGACAGAGCTCTACTCAGATAGTCGCACTATGGACATCAATATCCGGAACCAAACAAATCACATGAATAGATTAAGAAGAGGGAAATAAAAATAGATGGTTCCGAATGGACGTCAATGCCAAGATGAATCCTATGACCTAATGGATTGAGATACTGGTCTGTACTAATATCAACACAGCTGGCATATACAAGGGAACCAGTGGTCAATTTTATTGAACAATTTATTCCGGTTGATCTAATGGTCTGGTCTCAATTTTTTTTTTTTTTTTTTTAATTTAGTAACTCAATCACCCAATTTCAACCCAGCAGACATCAACATAAAATTTGTGCAAAAAAAATAAAAACAGAAGTAATAAGATGATTCCTAGATACGGTAAACTATCATGTTATTTCTAACACCTGAGCTCTGTGCTTTTATGAATAGACTCTATTTAGATATTTCCATCCACTCAGATTGGTTCCTCAACTCCTATAACCAAGATGCTTCCATCCACTTAGATTGGTTAGTGCCATCCTTAATAAGCATAAATTTCTAGACTCTGGAGTTTAATAATGCAACTAAAAAGTTTCTCCCATGCCCCAAACTTAAATCTAACATTGTCCTCTATGTTCTAAAGATAAAATTAAAAGTATGAACAAGGAGAAACTGTTACCATTTAAAGCAAAAGAGTTAATAAAAGATATTACCGTGTTGCATGAGCATGGGTTACCTCCCAAGAAGTGCTAAGTTTAACGTCTTCAGCCAGACATCAGAAGAATTAATCACCACATAAAATCATAAAGTAGTAGCCGGAACAACTATGGGTCATCTAAATCAAATAATGTTATCACAAATAGAAGAAAACTGCAGCAGACCAAAAAAGTGAACCAACCAAATACATCTTTATCAAGTTTTTTATTTAAGACAACTATATCTAGTTGTGGTTCGGGTTCAATTTCTATAAAAGGGTCTGAACAAAATATTTTCATGGGCCAGGTTTCCTCATTGGTAGGATTCGGAGGATCAGGTTGCAGAGTCTGGAAAAACTCAAATAAATACATAGAAACACATAATAATAACCTGAATAATTGTGGATCCTCAAAGTCAATCAGATTTGACTCACATAGTTGACCATAATGGTGGTCATTCTTGAGTAAATGTGTTGACGATTTTAATTTCCTAACATAATTAGGTTTAGTTCTAAAAACTTTATAATGACACATTTCAAATTGAGATACTCCCACATTTGGTAAATAAAATCTTGGTGGGACAACAAAATCAATTATGGTATCATGGACCGGATTAATCACATCAACCAGAGGATGGGTTTCTATCAACTAAGTTTCTTTTTGGACATAACTAGGTTCAGGAAAACGTGCATGAAGATAGTCTCTTAAGATGGTAGAGGCACATATGTTAAGTCCCAAATTAGGGACCTTTGTAAGAGTCAAAGGTAAACCACAGGGAGATGATATTCACCCCCAAACTTGGAGTTCTCAATGTCCTTGGATGAACTAGTATCAATTTCCTTAATTTCTAAATTATCAGATTTAGGAAAATTGTCTTTTATTTCTTCTAGGTTGAAATTAGGTGGTTCTACATTTCTATAATCCTCTGAAGAGACTATTGTTTCTAAATCGCTAGACTCTAAAATACTACTCTCAAGATAAACTCTTTCGTATAAACCATCATCGGCTTCATAATCACAATGATATACTACACCATCTAAAACTATGGTATCTCTAGTCAAATCCACTTCCTTTTGAATAGTTGAATAATCAACAATATTATTAGGATTTGAACTAGAAACACCATGATCATCGTAAGGCTCAATTGGTGTAACAATTTCCTCGTCATCATGACTACATTTTTCATAATCTTCATCAGTACTATCCTCATCATCATCACAATATGAAGATGGTTGAACCTTATCTAATTGGAAATTAAGTTCATTTAGAGCAATACTTAAAGCTGCAATTCTTTCCTTCTGTTGATGGTGGATTTTCATTTAAGGCTAAAATTGTAAAAGCCAAAATTATGCGCTGACACCTTGCAAAAGATAAAGCCATTTAATAAGTGATGAATACTTCTTCACTTTACTAATTCACCTAGAATGGAGCATGTGACAACAATCCCAGCATTCTGTGAATTAAATACACGAAATTCATCCAGGTTGGAGCATGTAGCAACAATCCCATATACCCTGTGAATTTACAGCATTATTAATTAATGCATAACCAGCCTTGTATTTCTTGTACTCATTGCCGGTGCGGCATGACGACTGAGTGTTGTTCTCAGCAAAGCAGCACGAATCTCCAAGCATTAATAATGAAACATGTACGAAATACCCATACAGGCTACAACTCTCGGTGTGTTATACTAGCCCGATTGAGCATATTTTGAATCTGGACTGTCCATATCGGTCTCAGAAATGATCATGACCATCCAACTTCACCAGCATGATTGGATGGCCCAGATCGAATCCATAACCCTTAAGCAGGTATTGGAGTATTCACCACCGACTCAATGCGGGCCCCGCATGGTCGGCCTCCCCAGAGGGAAGCAACGCTTACCGTTCGTCCGACCAACACAAAGATGGACGTGAAACCCTAAACTAGGGTTACGGCACATTACATGTGTCGCAAATCAGTCTCAACCATCCATCTTCGCAGGCATAGATGGAGGGTGTAGATGTAGATTCAAAGGGCCCGGAACATTGATAGGTGTTGTAAAACACCTAATTTTATATCTAGTATTTATGCTTTCTTTGCTATTGTCTTTGAGAATTGTGTCTCTTATGTTTGATTTTGAGTTTATCAGGTGCAATGGAGTCATTTGGAGCGAAATAAGGAGAAATTACCCATTTGGAGCAAAAAGGCAACAAGGTCAATTCACAGGTGATATTTGGAGCATGCAAGGTTGCGCGAGAGAGGAGTTATGCGTGAAATTAGGTCGTCATCTCTCCTAGAGCCGAGAATCGAGCATCTGGTTAGCCCTTAACCACCACAACGGAGTGCCAATATCCGATCCGTACGGTTAGACTCAATTAAACCGAGTTGTTTCTCAGACAACTCAAGTTTTTCTCCCCTCTTTCGTTTTACTACATCTCACCTGAAAACAAGAAATGGAGGCGAATGTGATGGATCGAGTTGGTTGTTGTTGCTGATTCGAAGCAAAGAAAAATGAGATCTCATGAGTCTGGTGGAGGTGATCGGTAGAAGAAATGAAGAAAGAACTGATTTCTTAAGCTAGGGTTTGATGGAGATGTTCTGAGTTCTCAGGTTAGGGCTTGGTGAAATTGGAGTCACAGAGAAGGTATGGTGGTAATCGAGATGAAATTTGAGATGGGTTTGATTCTCTGGTGGAAGTTTTGAAGAACCAAAAGAAATTGGAATTTGTGGATGTAAAAATTAAGATTTCAAATCAAGAGATGACCTGAATTTGAGAGTTTGGTGGTTGAAGTTGCTGCTGTCTGATTGAGAGAAGAACAAGATTATGATAGATGATGGAACTGATGGATTAAAGGGTTACAGCGAGCTATAGGAAATGGGTTTATTGCGGTGAAGAGAAGAACTCTGATTTGAAGCTGTTGTTGTTGAAGATGGGTTCGATCTGTAAATACAGGGAGGAGATTGGCTGTTGCTGGTGAAAGAATTAAGCTGATATGGGTTACAATGGTGGAGTTTGTGAAATCAGGGTATGAGGTTTGGTGGTGCCATTGTTTTGAGCTTGATGGTGCTTGAGTTACAGATGCTCATGGTGGCATTGCCAGTGGAATTGGAGGCTGTTTGAGGTGATGTTGTATTCTATGTTTTGAGACTGGGATTTCAGTTGTGGTATGGAGTAATTGGTGGAGCAAGAACAAAGAAAGTGCAGGGCATGTGCTGTGAGTTTAAAACTACAGGGAAAGATGGTAGCAATGAGTTGTTGGCAGTATTGGTTCTGGTGGACAGGTTCATTGCAGGTTGAGCTGGTGCTGGCCTGGGATTGTGAATGGTTTTGCAGCTGCAGGATAAGTTGTTGTTGATGCTATGGAAAAGGAGTTACAGATGAGTTTATATGGTCGAGCCGCAGTTGTATGAGCTGCGAGTAAGAAGTCGCAGAGCAGTTCAGGCAAGGGTTGGAATGTTATGAAGTTGGGACTGTTTGATGTAAGACAACCAATACAAGGGATCTGTTGCCTTGCTGCCATGGCTCAATGGTCATGTTTGGCAGTAGCTGGGAGGTGATTTAGAAGCTAATAGGGAGCGGAAATTCGGGTACCATCTAATCTGTCTCAGATATACCTTGAGCCTGTAACAAAGCCTAAGAACAAGACTATGTCTGGTAGATTTCTTGTCAGAGAGCTAAGATTTGGAGCCTATAGGGTTTGTGAATGTTGATGATTGCTGGGTTTGTTTGAGGTTACAAGATTACATGTACAAATTACTGCATCAGATGGTTATGAAGCCACTTTGCAGCTGCAATTGGAGGCTATGGTTGAATGACAGAACTAAATGACGAGGCAGTGAAATTGGTTGAGCTGGTGAAGTAGGGCTGATACTAGTGCAAACAATGGTAATGGTGTTATAGATGAGTTTATTTCAAGTAGCCACATAAACTAGTGTTCAAGTGTTGCAGCTGGGTTAGAAGATGAATGGGATTTGAGGCAAGAGGTGTTGTGAACTGTTGGTTTAATGGCAAAGGGAGTGAAGCTCCAATATGGTCTGAATGTGTAAGACAGAATGCGGACTGAGCTAGGATTACAGGGGTGTGATGATTACATGGATGAAATTGTTGCAGCTACATTTGTGATGGGATTCAATGCAATGGTCTAGAGAGGAATTGAGTTACAAACCAAGAACTGAGATGGGAGTTGTCTGAAGTTGCATTGGGAAGATAAATTGGTGTTGTTGCAGCTCAGTTGGAGAGATAAAATTGAAGGAGATATTGAGTGGAGCTGGAGGGTGTTGCAAGATTGTTACCATTGGGATTTGGTGGCTGAGCTGAGCAGCCATCATGGCTGGATGGGAATTTGTGAAACACAAGGATTGTGCATCACAGAGCTTTGGCCAGTGCAATGGCCTTGGCCAATACCAACTCACTAAATCAGCTGAGTCAGTGACTGACTCATATTCTGACTCGGTGCTTGACCGAGTTGACCCGGCCGAGTTGGATCGTTGACTGAGTTGACTCGTTGACTGGTGACCGGGTGGACTTTGCCGGTCACCTGAGATATTTTCCGGTGCCGGATTCCGGCCAAATTCCGGCCATAATACCAGCTTTCCAACGACCGTTTTTGGGCAGAGTTTTCACATGGGATTTTCTCACACATGGGCTTGGTGGACTTCTTTCTATTGGACCCTTGGGGCTTGACCTAATTTTGGAACAAGAAGAGCTATAAAGGAGAAAGTTTCTACAACTTTGGGATATCATACATATTTTTCTTGGAACTTTGGAGAGCCGGTTTTGTTTACGCTTCTAGGGTTTGCTTTTGTTCATCTTCTTCATTTCAATTAATATTATTATGATGAACTCCATAGCTATGAGTAGCTAAACAAATATTATTGGTTATGGGATAAAGTTGATTTCTCAATATGTTATATGATTCAATGAATTAGTTTTGTCTCAATATTTTATTGTTTGTGATTCACAATTAATAGTGTTATATGATTTGATAGTTTGTTTGGTTGAGTCCGGAATCAATCCGATTTACATTCATCTCTAGAGTTATATTAGGGTTTTCAATACGAAAAAGTTGTTTATCCCTGATTCTAAGTAGCATAATTGTGGGTAGTGCTTGTAGTGATATATCCTACTAGTCACAAGTGAATCATAACTTTTGTTAAAACGACTAGTGCTTTTACACATTCGTTTGCATTGATTAGTCTTATTCCATAGAACTTATTGCTTTTAGGGAGTTAAATCTAATTGTGCTTTTACACTTTAGGCTGCTTTCTAGGAAGAATTCACATATGCATCTTTTAATGTGGTTGTGATGAAAACAGGGAATTAGCGGGATATACTTGCGATCAAGGTATCCTAGGACTATTAGTAGATGAGAGATTAAAATACCAATTCTAATCATTGATGAAAATACACGTTTGTGAATGATACTATCCCGTGACCAATATCTTCTCCTTATTGATTATTCCAACTATTTGCTTTGCTCTATTTTATTTTACTTTAGTATTTCGTTAAAACAACAAACATCCCCCCTTGGTTACCTTAGAAACTGAAAATTGCATAACAACAATTGCCTCTCTGTGGATACGAACTCTTCCTTACCTTGTACTTCATTTAAATTTAGTGAGTAAGAAAGTGAAATTATTTTTGACGGATTGACAACCGATCAAACATGTCAACACAAACACCGTGGGCCCGCCTACATACCTGACTGATCGGTCAGGACCAACTATGGTTGGTCGTCTTGATTCGTGCGTCCCAAACTGGGTATGACACACGGCCGGCAAAACCTGATTAGGATTTGTGTCACGATCACGAGCGTCCCTTTTCTCCTGCTCGGATGAAGGGTTCAGGAATAGACTAAGCAGGTCCGGTAAGTATCAACATGATCACTGCGGGCCCACCTATCTCCACACCCGATCGGCCAAGACAAAACTTGGATGTACACCTCGATTCGCACGCCCAAACCAGGCGTGGTCGCAGCTCCTAATTGTAAACTGATCTCGACCACTCAATTTCTCCGGACAAATTGAGTGGTTTAGATCATGTTTCTATGAGGCAATAAAGTACAGGTGTGAACACCAGCCTACCACCCACACGCCGAATCAATCGGCCGGGACCGACCAGGCTTGGTCGTCTTGAAACGCACGCCCGAAGTGGGCATGATGCGCGGCTTTTGCGGCACCAGATTTCTATTGCGAATCAATCTCAACCGCTCCTCTTTGCCGGTCAAATTGAGTGGCCTAGATCGCACCTTCATGGGGCAGTGAGGTACCGACGTGTACACCGGCATGCTGTCTACACGCATGCCCGGTCGGTCCTTTCCAAAACACCTCCTATGCTTGGTTTCGACCAAGCTGAAGAGTGATGCCTGCGCACCTCTTCAAAACCCTAAAACTTCATCAACGGTCGTAGATGAGCGTCACAGATCATCTCGTCCGTCCAACGCTACCAGCTTGGTCAAGCAGCCCTAGTTAGGAGTTAAGAGACCAGCAAGACATCGCCACGATCACCGTCCACCACTCTTCCACATGAGGTGATCAGCCAAATCAGGGCTTGCCTGTATAGCCTCCAAACGATCACTCGAAGATGGATGGACATGATGCTATTTTAAGACGCTTAAATTCGTGACTTACTCCGGTAAGCCTTAAAAACAACGATGCTTCATACATGCTGAATATACTTGATGCAATACCTGCATAGAATACACAAGATACTCCACAAGTATCGACTTCCTAAATAACTCAATTATTTAGTCTAGCATTACATGCTACTTTCTGTGGGTCCCACGATCCACACACTTGAGACATCAATCATGTCACAAACTGGGGGATACATACTGGGGTATTGGTCTGACGGTTTACAGCGTGCAACGCGCCATCACAAGAACGTGTTAGGAAGTCATGGACGGTTAGAGATGACAGGAGAAGTGGGCAAGACTAGTCGTGTAACACCAACACACAACTCTACTACTCCATCACTCCACTTCCTCCACTTCCCACGAGAGACGTGAATAAGGCTCAAATGACTTGTATAAATAGGTTCTCTTCCCTATTTCCAAACGACAAGAACAAGTCCGATACAACAGAAGCAAGTGTTGATACCATCGTATTCAAACACCTAACCGATAGCTTACATCCCGCAAGTCGGTTCAGCTTTCGATACAAGTCATACATAGCCAACACCTTCACAATCTCAACACCTTCTTCGCTTCCTCCCTAAGATCAACCCCATCTCCTTCACTTTGTGATCGAAATAAGTCCTAACGGCCATTTCTTGGTTTAGGCCGGATTTGCACAGTTGATTTCTCGAATCTACAAGCACTCCCGTGTAGTGCATTTGTTTAAGGTTTAGACTCATTTCTCATCCACACACCCCAAATTACCAAAACCGACAGAAATAGTTTTCACCCATAAACAATTGGCGACCACAGTGGGAGGTTGATCTCTCGGTTACAAAAATTGAATTCTCAATTTTTCAGTTTTCATCTCGCGATGTATCCTCACCCGGAAACCACAGGTGGTTCAGATATCATGGGAAGTGTAGCTAGAATGTTGGAGGATGTCTTGGCAAATCAAGCCGGTATCGCTAGAAGACAGAGCGAGACATTTCGCCTTTTGAATGACATAACAAAGACAATTACAAGAAGGGTCGGCAAGCATCTACTCGAGACAAAGGCAAGAAACGCTGGATCCTTATTCGGGAGTCACACCTTTACCAGCGGAGATGCAGAAAGAGCGCGTAATCACAGGGGACTCAGGAGAAACGAACAACATGGTCCAGCCGACAACGAAGACTCGAGGCAACTCCACAGAGGAAAAGACTTGTCTGGGGTACCACAACGTCTGCCGGATAAAGAAAGGGAGCCTGCAGCTTACGGATCCCTGCTAGAAGATTTATATCTCAAGACCCTTGTCGAAACCCGGAAGACTGTTCAATCCGCATCGACCTCTCAAATAAGTGAAGAAATGCTTGAGGAAGGAGAGATCAATCAAGGAACACGTGAGTACAGAGGATGGGAGCGTTCAATTCGATCACTCAGCAGTGATATTACGATACCTTCCACACCCCGTGACCAGGGAAAGCGATCCGCGGATATGATGGCACTCACAAGTCTTCCAACTTCATCTCCGAAACGTGCTCCACATCGAAACCATGTAGAGACACCACAATGCCCACGAACGCAGGAAGACCTAGACTCGAAGTACCTACACTTTCCGTTCCCAATGGAAAAGATTTTGGAGTTCTTTGGAGGCGTGGGTGCGAAATGCAGAGGTGGAGCTACCTCCTGTATGGCGTCCACCAACTGATCAAGAAGTAATGGACCCGAGGTATTATCATTTCCACCGGTTCCTTCACCACCCTACCAGTGAATGCAACGCTTTGAAATGCATTGTTCAAAAGAAGCTTGATTCAGAGGAATAGCTTTCCCTATCTAGGAGATTAATACGGACGATTTCCTTAGAGAGGCTACTTCGGTTTGATACAAGTGAGGCTTCAAAAGCAAGTAAGTTCTATTCAACAATTTTACAAGAAAGATAGTTTTAGAATTCACTGGGGACTTGGTATCCCGCACATAGAGAAAGAAGCTCAATGATCAAACACCATGTTTGTTTCCATTCATACTTCCCTTTTATGCGACATTTGCAATTTCATATGATATGTGCAATCATTCATGACCAAGATGCAAATTCCATTTAAAATAACCTCTTTCATAAAGTTATTCACAAAACTATTTCAATTACCTATTAATTCAAAACCGGAAGTCAAATTATGAAAGGAAATCCTCACTATCACTCAAAAAGAAAAAACATCTAAAAGAAGAGACAAGTATATGGCACGAATCCTTCAAGAAAAGTCCTTCAGCAGCAACTCGTCCTTCTGGGCAAGAACGACTTTCATCCTTTGAAGTATAGTCTGCTTCAGCTTCAACTCCTTAGACAACATTTCAACCTCATCTTCCTGGCGAGTAACACAATCTGCAGAAGGGACTTCATCTTGTAATTTCTAGAGCTCCTGAATATCGGAGAACCCTTTGAAGAACCAAGGAGCATTGAAGTCGTACTGCACAAACACATCTCGATGGCACTTCCAGTCTTCAATCATCTCTTCAGAAACTGTTCGACCAGTCGTGACGCTCATCCCATGGATAGAAAATAAAGCTTCCTGAACGTGGTTGACCAATGCAAGACGACTTTTGAGCTTCGTAGTGGTAGCAATGTGGACGTGCTTCTCCCATATCGCCGTGTATAACCTTTCGAACTGAGCTGGCACACTGAATCCTCCAACCAACACATGACCTGGATAAGGGACATTAAAAGGAGGATCGAACAAAGCCCCAGGCTGCATTACCAATACTTCACCAATCACAGGAGCCTCGTCAGTTGCAAGAGGCCTTTCAGAAGAAGTCACCACGACAGCTTTATTGATTGAAAACTGCTCAGAACGTTCTTCAAGGGGAACCACCTCAACATTAGCGGATGTTTCCTCCCTTACATTCCTTCCGATATCTACTTCGCTCTGGGTGCTAATTGATAGGGTGTAAAATACATCCTATTTATTATCTATTGTTTATGCTTTCTCTGCTATTTTTCTTGTAAATTATGTATTTTACGCTTGTTTTGAGTCATATAGGTATTTTGGAGTCATCCGAAAGAAAAGAAGAAGAAACCATCCAAAGTTGTGCTAAAGGGCAAAATTGTCATTTCATGGGCGAACAATATTTGGAGCCAAGTCATGGTTAAGGGGAAACTCTTTTGGGAGGATTACTAGTAGCAGTCCAGCTGAGGCTAAGGGATAGCCATTTTTGTGTATAAAGAATTGTTAAAAGCACCCAAGAAGTTACTCAGGGCACCTAGTCATGGGGTGGATCATATCTAATAGGGTGTCATCATCCTACCCTAATCTATAACCCTCAAAAACGAGAGATTGTTCTCTCATTATTACACAGCTGAAATTGAGAAAAGCAGATGTTGTTGCTTTTGTGAAACCAGGAGAATAGATCGAGAGAAATCGAGAGAATGGAAGAAGATTATGCTGGTAACGGAGAAAAATTAGTTCGTAAAAGGAACTGGGGATGACTAAATTGAAGTTAGGGTTTTTGATGCTGCCATGAATTGCAGATCGAGGAACACCCAGGGTTTGCTAAATTCTGTAAAATCAGTCGAATGAAGAACATAAAGGGTTTGCTGATGAATTGAAAGTAGAGATCGAGAGTAAGTTGTTGCAAAAGAAATTGTGAAGAACGGTGGTGATGATTAAGGGTTATGAAGAACACAGAGAAGAGTTAGAGGAGCTGCTGTTGTTGAATCAAAAGAAGAAGAAGAGGTCCAGATCGAGAATTGGAGATGGATTTTGTAGCTGTGACTGAAATTAGGAAATGGGTTTGATTGATTCATGGCTGTGAACGAGTAGGATTTGCAGAGGATGATTTCAGAGATGATAGAAGAAGAAGCCATAGGAGATGGGTTGGATACGTTTAAGGTTGAATTCGAAGCTGTTGTTGCTGTTGCTTTTCACGGAGGTTGATAATTGCTGTGGATTGTGAGAAAAAGGTGCAGTATGTGTTGGTGGCCGTTGTTTGAAGAACTGAAATGGGTTTGTCTCAGATCGGATTGAAGGGCTGAGTTGCTGTTGATTACAAGGAAGAATGAAGCTGCAGGAATGAACAAAATGAATGCTTGAATTGCTTTAGATGTATGCTAGGAATGTCACAGGTATGGAGCTGAAAATTGAGGCCTGAATTTGGCCGGGAAGTCCTGTAAATAGCCGAAACTCGGCCGGACTCGGGTTCTGGCGAGTCAACTCAATGATTCAGATGACCGATCCAGAGTCGATCCAACTCAGCTGAGTAGAACGATCCAAGCAGCCACTCAGACCAGTAAGCTTAGTAAGACTGACTGAGGAGCTGACTCAAGATGGCTGACTAGTTCCCTTGACTTAATTGACTAACAGTTGACCAGTTTGACCGTTATTTCTGACGGTGCCGTGATGGAATATTCCGTCGACGGAGAAGAAGATTCCGGTTACTTTTCCGGTCGGATTCCGGCCATAATACCAGCTTTCCGGCGACCAAAATTACAGATTTTTGTGTGGATTCTACTCATGGGTGTGAAGACTTGGACTTGGAATTGGATGGAGAATTTGGCTCAAATTTGGAAAGAGAAGATGGATGATGAGAAAGGCTCAAATTTGGAAATTGAATTGCTAAAGGAAAGGGATTCTATTCCTTGGAAGATTTGGAGAACATTGAAGCCTATAAGTAGAGAAGTTCTCTACACACTTTTACACATCTTTTTACACACCTCACTACACACACAACACTTGTGTTTTTGCTTTCAATTCTTCTTCTTAATTATTTGTGTGAACTTGAAAATTCTCCTTTTAATTATTTTGTGTGAATTTCAAAAACATGAGTAGCTAATTTTCTTATTGATTGAGGATGAATTCCTAGTTCTTAACATGTTTTGAGTTTTGTTTCAATTCTATCTTGAAGTTTTTCACATGATTATCGTTTGTTTTTACTAATAGGAATGTTTATTCATTCATGATTGATTGATAGATTGTTTAGAGTGCACGCTAAATTGATTTGTTAATTCAACCTAATTCTAGTATAAGTTAGGGAATAAGTAATCGTTCTCGACACTTTACACAAGTAGAAAACACGAGACCTTGCGGAGGGATTCCGTGGAGCAATTGTGTGTAAAAACAACGCTAGAAAGTGGACCAAGCGAACCGAGTTTAACTACTAGTACTAAACCTAAATTCATAGATCTTAATGCATTCGTGGAATTACATCTTGTAAGCGAACCTCAAGGTGGTTCTTTTGAATAGAATCTGATAACTAAGCGGACTTGTTACTCAGTGAAATAAGGGATTTTGGGGCTAGCTAAGCGGACCTGCTATCCTACGGTTGGTGATAATCTGTGACTAATAACAAGTAGAAAAGAACATAACTTGAATCATTGTTTTGCAACGAAGAAGGATTCCTTGATCTTATCTCTCTTATTGATTTCAACTTTATCTTTTAATTGCTTTGTTTATTTTCTTTTGCTTTTTACACCCCCCTTTTGTGACAATTTTTACAACTAGAATCTCTTGCTCCTCGTGGGAACGAACTTGACTTCCATTATATTATTTTTAATTGAGTGGAAATAAGATATTAATTTGATTGCACCTACGACACGCATCAAATTTTGGCGCCGTTGCCGGGGAGCAGCGGGCGATTTTAGTTGTTTCTATTTTTCTTTTTTCTTTATTCTTGCTTTGTTAGATTCTATATCGTATCTAACTTAGTTTCTGAGAATCTTATTTCAGGTATCGGTTTTCCATGTATGGTGGACAAGAGCAAGCATATTACAACAATCAATACAGTTTTCAACCTCAACATTATGGCAACTTCCAACCATCCTTAGGATACAATCAAAACCAATCTTTTGGCTATGATCAAATTCCTACGAACCTTATGGATATTCTCATACATATCAACAACCTTATGACGGGTATGTAAGTGGACAATCACAAGGATGGGAGGATAGTTTTGTTTATCATCGAAAATTCTCTAGTTTTGCGTATAAGATGTCCGCCATGATTGGGGATCTTCAACAAAAGTTGCAAGAATCACTACAAGACCAGCAACCCTATGTTTGGGAGGAACCACGTCGAGACGGCATTGCTAAAGAACGAAGAGACATGGATCAATACAAGGAGGATAGGGATAAAGAAGAATTTTGCTATCAAAGCAATAACTATTCTAATGTGCCTATGGTGTGTAGTGAATATTTGATCGATGATTATGTTGGAAAAGGCCAACCTTTGGATACTTTTGATGACGCTAGTGTAGCTTACTCGAGCCTTGATCTTAATAATGATCAAGCACCTATTCAAAAGGTAGAGCTTGAGGAAGATGCAATTAGTGCTTGAAAAAAATTCCTTAGGGAAAGATATGAGTCCGCGGAAGTGTATGAGCGTTGCAACAATGAGGAAGTTATTCCAACTCCGGATCATAATAACGATCCTTCACCTATTCAAAAGGAGGAGATTGGTTGTGACTTACCTATTGTTATAAACGGTGTAACACTCGCACAAGAAGATTTTACAATCTATACCGATGAAAATCATTTTAGTGAATGGCCCGATTCCGATGATGAGAATGTTGAAGAGATGATACAAGAGGATGAAACCAAATTGATTGATTTTGTGGAAGACCCAATTGAACTTGCCAATGATTTTAATGATGCCAAGACTTTGGTTAAGGTAGACAATAACGACGGAAGGTTGCAAGATTTGATAGAGGACCACGATATACAAGAGGTAAGTAATTCACATGAATTCTCTAAGGATGAAGAGGATTCCGCAAAACAAGAGATTGTGCAAGGTTTGTCTAACCCTTTGCCTATTGATTCTTCTCCTTTACCTCTTATTGTTTTGAATGTATGTGCTTCGAAAGTATTTTTGGATGATTTTGTTTCTAGATATCCACCATTGGAAACACTTGATTCTAACACCATGCAGGTTTGCCAAGAAGAATACATGGAAATTCCCAAATTATATGTTCTTTATACACTTCCGAGTGTGGACGAGAATAAGTGTGGGGGAAATTTCTATCGAGCGATAATTTCACTATTGTTTTCTTGTGCTAATATTTGTATGGAGTTATTGTTTGCAAAACAGGTATTATGGGTGGATCCCCAAATTTTCCGATTGTTAGTATATGGGGAGTGAATCTTACAAAATCCAAGTCGGGCCGTCGACTTTAAAACAAGCGCTTAATGGGAGGCAACCCATAGGTTTTGTATTTCTTATCCTTTTGCTTTTTATTTTTGTTTATTTTTTCTTGTTCCATATCATGTTAAAATTTCCTACCTTGACTTTACTAGGACGATTCAATTACATTGAGGACAATGTAAGGTTTAAGTGTGGGGGAGTGGTTAAGCATGTATTTAAAAAATTACAAAAAAAATTAAAAAATTTAAAAAAAAAAAAAAAAAAAAAAAAAAGGTTTACATAAAACCTCCAACTTTTAGAGATTTTAGAGTCACTAACATACTTCTAGGTATGTTTACATAGAGATTCTGACCGACATAATTGAACTTGGAAATGTTAGAGAATTACATTCGGATTTCTTGCTTGTTAGAGTGTTAAATAATGGATTTAATCATGCCGGTGATGCAAATTTGGTGCAGGGAGAAATGCATTATTAGAGTTGCTGATCAATCATTAGTGGAGACTACCCGTATTCATATCATGTGAGGCACCGACCAAAATTTTTCCATCTACTAAAGAGCTTTGTTTTGTGTGTGTGTCACCGTACGTTAATTCCGGGTAGAATGGTGAGCTACCCAACCTTCCACCAATAGAAGCACTACTCTTTGATCTCTTGAGTGCTAATTTTGTCAATCATGAGGGTGACGTCTATAGATGAAAGCCTCCTTCTTGTAGTTCGATTTGCAGTTAGCACCACTCTCTCTCGCGACAACAACGGATCCATAGAAACACCATCATCATCAACAAGGAGCGACATCAAAATCTACAAGGAAAGTTGAAGAAGTTTAAGGTTTACAAGCAACGTAACGAGAAAAAGAGCAAATTTCAAACTCAAGTAAAGCAACATACAAATGAGCGGATTTTACATATATGTTGAGGACTTACAATACAATGAGGTAATTTTATATCCAAGTATGAAGACTTATTTATAAGAGCAAAGAAAATCAAAAGGTGAGAATTATTGAAGTTTATGATTTTGAGGCGATACAAGTTGTGAAGAATCAAGCGGTAAAATACTTCTCCCACGGCCATGGTTTATTTTTTTGTTTTGTATTTTATTTCTCTTGTTTCAAAAAAAAAAAAAAAAAAAAAAAAAAAAAAAAAAAAAAAAAAAAAAGAAAAGAAAAAAAAAAAAAGAAAATATTTGTTTTGTTAATAAGCCGGGGAAGGAAAATCTATAAGGAAGTTTCAAGCGACAAGGATTTAAGGTAAAAAGAGTTACAAAGTGTCAAGGATTTATGAAATTCGAGAGTTTATCATCAATAGTTGAAACCGAAGACGAAGACCAAGGAGATCAAGACGAGGAGCGGAAGACGTTTCTATTGGATGCCGTGAGAGTGGTGTTATCATAATTGGAGATCGGATGTGAAGGTGAGTAAGTAATCTCATCCTCAATAATAGTGGTTGATTTCCTTTCTTAGAGATCGTCCGAAAAATGGTTTTTCAAAATATTAAAAGATGTGGGTTTTTAAAAATATTTCGGAAGTTGTCCTTCCCACCATTCAACGTGTTGCAGGATTTCTCTCTTCATTCCTACCTGCACACATGTGAGAACCATAAAAAAGCCGTCTTTTTGAGTGCAATTATCATAAAATCCTTTTTGGTGAGGCGTAAGTCGAGGCGAAATGCTTATTGATCGTTTCTCAAACACGCGTTCTCTCATTATGGTGTGGTTATTTCTCACTCAACATTTAAGAACGAGAATATGTTCTTTAGTATTTCTAACTTCTTATTACTAGCATGCGAAACTCTATGTCCTCATAACTCTTTGGATGCTTGGGACGCTTGAACGCTTTGAAGTTGTGAGTTTTTAGTTTGATTTGCTCGAGGACTAGCAAAGTCTAAGTGTGGGGGAATTTGATAGGGTGTAAAATACATCCTATTTATTATCTATTGTTTATGCTTTCTCTGTTATTTTTCTTGTAAATTATGTATTTTACGCTTGTTTTGAGTCTTATAGGTATTTTGGAGTCATGCGAAAGAAAAGAAGAAGAAACCATCCAAAGTTGTGCTAAAGGGCAAAATTGTCATTTCATGGGCGAACACTATTTGGAGCCAAGTCATGGTTAAGGGGCAACTCTTTTGGGAGGAGTACTAGTAGCGATCCAAATTGAGGCTAAGGGATAGCCATTTTTGTGTATAAAGAATTGTTAAAAGCACCCAAGAAGTTACTCAGGGCACCTAGTCATGGGGTGGATCATATCTAATAGGGTGTCATCATCCTACCCTAATCTATAACCCTCAAAAACGAGAGATTGTTCTCTCATTATTACACAGCTGAAATTGAGAAAAGCTGCTGCTGCTGCTTTTGTGAAACCAGGAGAATAGATCGAGAGAAATCGAGAGAATGGAAGAAGATTATGCTGGTAACGGAGAAAAATTAGTTCATAAAAGGAACCGGGGATGACTAAATTAAAGTTAGGGTTTTTGATGCTGCCATGAATTGCAGATCGAGGAACACCCAGGGTTTGCTAAATTCTGTAAAATCAGTCGAATGAAGAACAGAAAGGGTTTGCTGATGAATTGAAAGTAGAGATCGAGAGTAAGTTGTTGCAAAAGAAATTGTGAAGAACGGTGGTGATGATTAAGGGTTATGAAGAACACAGAGAATAGTTAGAGGATCTGCTGTTGTTGAATCAAAAGAAGAAGAAGAGGTTCAGATCGAGAATTGGAGATGGATTTTGTAGCTGTGACTGAAATTAGGAAATGGGTTTGATTGATTCATGGATGTGAACGAGTAGGATTTGCAGAGGATGATTTCAGAGATGATAGAAGAAGAAGCCATAAGAGATGGGTTGGATCCGTTTAAGGTTGAATTCGAAGCTGTTGTTGCTGTTGCTTTTCACGGAGTTTGATAATTGCTGTGGATTGTGAGAAAAAGGTGCAGTATGTGTTGGTGGCCGTTGTTTGAAGAACTGAAATGGGTTTGTCTCAGATCGGATTGAAGGGTTGAGTTGCTGTTGATTACAAGGAAGAATGAAGCTGCAGGAATGAACAAAATGAATGCTTGAATTGCTTTAGATGTATGCTAGGAATGTCACAGGTATGGAGCATAAAATTGAGGCCTGAATTTGGCCGGGAAGTCCTGTAAATAGCCGAAACTCGGCCGGGACTGCAGTTCAGCGAGTCAACTCAATGATTCGGATGACCGATCCGTAGTCGATCCAACTCGGTGAGTAGAACGATCCAAGCAGCCACTCGCCACTCAGTAAGCTTAGTAAGACTGACTCGAGGAGCCGACTCAAGATGGCAGACTAGTTCCCTTGACTTAATTGACTAACAGTTGACCAGTTTGACCGTTATTTCTGACGGTGCCGTGATGGAATATTACGTCGACGGAAAAGAAGATTCCGGTTACTTTTCCGGTCGGATTCCGGCCATAATACCAGCTTTCCGGCGACCAAAATTACAGATTTTTGTGTGGATTCTACTCATGTGTGTGAAGACTTGGACTTGGAATTGGATGGAGAATTTGGCTCAAATTTGGAAAGAGAAGATGGAAGATGAGAAAGGCCTAAATTTGGAAATTGAATTGCTAAAGGAAAGGGATTCTATTCCTTGGAAGATTTGGAGAACATTGAAGCCTATAAGTAGAGAAGTTCTCTACACACTTTTACACATCTTTTTACACACCTCACTACACACCCAACACTTGTGTTTTTGCTTTCAATTCTTCTTCTTAATTATTTGTGTGAACTTGAAAATTCTCCTTTTAATTATTTTGTGTGAATTTCAAAAAACATGAGTAGCTAATTTTCTTATTGATTGAGGATGAATTCCTAGTTCTTAACATGTTTTGAGTTTTGTTTCAATTCTATCTTGAAGTTTTTCACATGATTATCGTTTGTTTTTACTAATAGGAATGTTTATTCATTCATTCATGATTGATAGATTGTTTAGAGTGCACGCTAAATTGATTTGTTAATTCAACCTAATTCTAGTATAAGTTAGGGAATAAGTAATCGTTCTCGACACTTTACACAAGTAGAAAACACGAGACCTTGCGGAGGGATTCCGTGGAGCGATTGTGTGTAAAAACAACGCTAGAAAGTGGACCAAGCGAACCGAGTTTAACTACTAGTACGAAACCTAAATTCATAGATCTTAATGCATTCGGGGAATTACATCTTGTAAGCGAACCTCAAGGTGGTTCTTTTGAATAGAATCTGATAACTAAGCGGACTTGTTACTTAGTGAAATAAGGGATTTTGGGGCTAGCTAAGCGGACCTGCTATCCTACGGTTGGTGATAATCTGTGACTAATAACAAGTAGAAAAGAACATAACTTGAATCATTGTTTTGCAACGAAGAAGGATTCCTTGATATTATCTCTCTTATTGATTTCAACTTTATCTTTTAATTGCTTTGTTTATTTTCTTTTGCTTTTTACACCCCCCTTTTGTGACAATTTTTACAACTAGAATCTCTTGCTCCTCGTGGGAACGAACTTGACTTCCATTATATTATTTTTAATTGAGTGGAAATAAGATATTAATTTGATTGCACCTACGACACGCATCACTAATTTCCATCACGGCCCCATCAACAAGATCACTTAGGGGGGCACCTTGTCCAACCGAGCTTGCATCATCTCTGTCATGGTCTGGAAAAGGAGCGGTTTCACCAGACTTCTCGGCATAAAGATCAGTGTTACCAGACTTCTGAGGATCAGTGCCGCCAGACTTCTCAACATGAAGGCCAACGTTACCAGACTTCTCGTTCTGAATGCGCGCCAACCTTGTGAAAACATTCTCTTTCGGAATTCCCTGATTTCAAGCAAGGATCACTCTTAGAAGAATTTACTCTGGAGAAATGAAGGAATCAACAAAAAGAGATTTAAATACCTGCATATTAGAGGAATTGAGGATCACCGAACCATATGCCTGCCTCTTAGATCTCTCTCCTGCTTGGGGACTGCAATCATCAGCTCTGGTCCGTTTGGCTGGGAGTGGCTTCAAACGGAAATGCTTCTTCAGAACGTCAGAAGATGGCTCACCACGGGAATCTGTCACAACATCCTCCGAGAATTCTTGGAAAGTCAACAGTTGCTTCCTCCAAAATTCCTTATACTTATCGGTTACCACTGAGTTTCTCCCAATAGGCCAGAAGGGAAGACTCTGCGATGCCAAGAACACGTCAACATCAAAGATACCTGGGAGAAGTTCTTTCGGAGCCTCCGACGGACGGATAAATGGAACACCCTGGTCAAATCCCATTTGGCGAGCAGCCCTGTCAATGTTGTACGTAGTCACAGTAAGAAATTCGTTGAATAAAGATGGGATATATCCCGGAATGCAGCTGTGCAGATAAATAAGTTCTCTAAATTTCATAGTGTTAGCATCGGTACGCAACGCAATATCAGGACCATCAGAAGCAATAGCAAAAGTCTTCGGCTGAGCAATGGAAGAGTGAATCGGCCCCCATGGGCGGAAATTTACAGAAGACACATTATCAAAGATATCCACGAGTTTCGCACCGCCTGGGACGCCTCCTCTCGCTAACGGAGTATTCTCGAGCCACCATACAAATTGCCGAGCGAAGTTGCGAGAACAGGAGCATAACTTTTGAAATGTTCCCACAAGAATGCTCCGAAGAAAAGCGAAGTGGACATACGACTCCACCTTCTTGTACCCGTTGGAAACATGCATATCCATTGTTAAGGCATCCAGATGAGAATACAAATCCCAAGGAACAAGGCACCTAAGGGAAGAACTTCTCCTTTTGCTAGCTTTATAGCAATCTTAACCAAAGACACCCCTTATGGTTTTCTTTCCAGTAACCGTCGTCATATATATCTCTCGGATAGCCACGAAGACAGAATGCAATCACGCTAAGCTCGTTTTCCAACTCCCCGATCCAGCTTCGGGTCTATAGGAGACCACTCCGATACCCACCAGTGTAAAAGCATCTTG
The DNA here is from genome assembly GCA_023531295.1 of Papaver armeniacum. NCBI lineage: Eukaryota > Viridiplantae > Streptophyta > Magnoliopsida > Ranunculales > Papaveraceae > Papaver > Papaver armeniacum. The sequence continues at coordinate 893,542 of JAJJWW010005914.1, read as the reverse complement.
TATCTTTTTTCTCCTCCTTGTCCAGATCGTCGAACTCTACCAGCTTTTGGAGTATAACGTCATAATCACGTTGTTCCGCGTTAGAAAGCTCATAATAAAAACTCCCAGCGACAGGTAGGTTCATCAATACAGCTATGCTTTCCAGAGTAATAGTCATCTCTCCCCATCTAGATATAGATGTATGAGTAGAAGGACGCCACCGAGAAATGAAAGTAATCAAGCCTACAACATCTTTCTTAATTTCAAGAGTAACAGATGCCATGACTGCATTAAGGATTTGCGCTTTGGTAAAATTAGCTTTAACATCCTTATTATTCAACATGCATCTCATCCACCCTTCATAAGAACCCAGTGGATTATGACAAATCTTGAAGTCGATAGGAGAAAGCGGATATTCATTTCTTCGAAGACAGAACCTCATCACAAGTGCCGAAGAAAAAGATGGATCAGCTTCCATATTTTCTGAATCGAAAAGCAGGACTATCCTGTGAGAGGGATGTTTCCTAATGTTTGGAAAAGACAAGGTGAACAACTCATCAGCAATGTCCGGCATATCTTTGAAGCTGTCAACGCTTCCTGACTTAGCACCAGCATTATCTCCAGAAGACATATCAACAGGAGTTCTTTTCTTCATTCTACAATAAAATACAGGAGTCAGTACTTGTATAAAAAACACGCGATACGTGTAGTCACATGCATTCACGTTGGAATACACAAGGCCGGGATTGGGTCCAAACACCGGTGTTGATCAAGTTTTCAAGTCTGGTATTGATCAAGTCACAAGTTCGGTATTGCTCAAGCTAAGTCTGGTATTGATCAAGTTTTCGAGTCAGGTATTGATCAAGTTTCAAGTCCGGTATCACTCAAGTTTTTAAGTCTGGTATTGACCAAATCACAAGTCCGGTATTGCTCAAGTTTCAAGTTCGGTGTTGGTTAAGGACACAAAGCTGGTATAAAAGCGACAGGCATACATGATATGGGACCCACATTCAATCGAGCATATATGGCGGGACCACATTTATTTGCACAACACGGCTCTGTTATGTTCATGGGAATCATGTTCACGTAATTCAAGCCGAATTTCTTTTCAAGCTACAACCTAAGAAGCTAGGTTTTGCATTCAACAACAAAAAAAAAACAAAAAAAAACAAAGAGAGGATGACGAAGCACCTACCTGACGGACGAATAATGGCGGCGGCGATGAAGTCCAGCGACGGTGTCAGCAACCCGTCCAAATGGCGTCGGCAACACGTCCAAAGAAGAATACGTCCAAAGAACGGCGAGGATCGTGAATGGGAGGAGTTAGAGTTAAAAAAAAAAAAAAGGGGTCGGTCCCCTTTATACAAGAAACAGTTAAAGAATCCTAATAGAATCAGGATTCCTTTACCACCTTGAACACCCAAGGGAGGAAGCCGGTCCCACCAAGACTCCGCGGTCACACCCGGCACGGGCGGTCAAGGCTGCTCCGGGTAAAAATTCCTTTGTCTCGTCCTCTTATGTTGTATGCGTCACCATCTGATAGGTGTATTAAACACCTTGATTATATCTATAATTGATGCTTTCTTTGTTATGTTTTCTGGTGAATTATGTATTATTACGGTCGTTTTGAGTCTTATAGGTGTTTTGGAGTCACTGGAGCAAAAAGAAGTGGAATTCGCTCAAATCCTATATCTCTTATCCTCATCTTGAAGAGGACGAAAAGACGAAGCCAACGGTGAAAGAGTGAGGTCATTCCGATTTCATATGAAGAAGCTGCGAGCTTTTGAAGTGTATCAGAGTTTCGAATTGAATCGAATCGATCCGATCCTCGCAGAGATCGACAGTTGAATGGAAATCACTAAAGGGTTGCCATTTTAGGTTGTGGCCCTTATCCTGATGAGTGGGGTGTTGATATCCGCTCCAGGGTAGTAGACCTCATCTAGATCGAGCCAGATACAGAACAACACAATTTTGTTCTCTTACAACACAGACCAAAACCAGGGCAAAGGGGTTCACGCCGGCAGACTGGATAACAGAGTCAAACAGAGAGAAAAGATGATTATGGAGGGACAACGGAAGAGATTAGACATGGGTTTTGAGTATGAAATCTGCTGGGTTACTCACAAATCGGTCTAATTGGTTCTCAATGAAGAGTCAGTTGAGAAATTAGGAGAACAAGATGGGTTCGATTGTGGTGGTTCGATTTAGTGTTGTATGTTCTTGCTTTTGATGGTTCGATTTGTGATGGGTTCTATTGATTTGTGGAAGATGAACTCGAGAATGAATCTGTGATGGGAATTATGATCTAGGGTTCTGGAATGAGTTAATTTTGGAGCTGTTGGAGATGAAATTGAAGATGGGTTGAGTTCGAATTGTTGAAGGTCAGTGATAATGGAGGAGGTGCGACTGCTGCTGTTAACGGAGATTGAGAGAATCATGGAGGAAACGAGATTGGAGAAATGGGTTTTAGCTAATTGTTGCTGTGATGAATTGTGCCGTTGATTGAAGTGGAGATTCATGGGCATTCTGAGATTGAGAGAGTAAAGAAGATGGGGGTTTTGCAGTGGTTATGTTATAGAAAGCAACTACAGGAAAATGGTGAATTATCATGGGTCAATGCAGATTTGAGTATGAGGCATGAACAGAGTTGCAGCTGTTGCAGGTGCAGTTCTGGTGAAGGAATTGAGCTGCAGACCAAGAACAAAAAGTTCCAGGGATTTTGAGAAGTGATAGCAGGTAGTGGTGCTGTTATGTGTGCTGTCATGGTTTTGGTAATGGAAATGATGAGTATCTAGTGGGTTTGGTTGATGGCCAGAATATCAAATGAAGAGCATTAGAAGAATAGTTGGGTACTGAAGGTGATTATGGTGGTGCTTAACTGTCTTGGTTTTAAGGGTTTACTGAGATGGAGGAGTGGCATTGGAGATGGTTATGAAACTTAGTTCGAATTGAAGATTGTTGCAGTTGCTTGACTATGGAGTTGAGTTCTGTGTTGCGGCTAGTATTGAGGTTAATGTGATGTTGCTTCCAGAATCAAAGATGAACTGAATTGGTGCTCTAAATCGTGGTGATTCCGCTGTGATGGAGTTGGTGGCGATATGTGTAGCTCAAGTTGCAGGTCTGGACTGGATTATGAAGCTGTAGATGGGTCGAGTTTCTTGCATCAGTTGAGAACAAGAACAAGAAGGTTTGATATTGAGCTGAGCAAGACAATGAAGCAGGAATGGCTCAAGATGGAATTACAGGTCCGAATGGAAGGAATAGGAGTAAGAAATGTATGCTCAGTAATGCAGAGAATGTCAAATGGAGCTAGAATTGCTTTGTTTGTGTGGTTCTCGTGACAGTTGCAGTTGAGCATGGTGGAGTTCAGTTGGTGATTGAGTTGCAGTTCAGGTGCAGATTTTGCTGTTGTCCAAATGGAACTGAGTTACAGGGATGTGAACTGATGGTGCCGTTTCGAGGAAGTGTTGTTGCTCTGGTGTTGAGAACTTGAATTGGAGTTGATGCTACTCAAGGATGATTGTTAGATGTATGTTAGGACAGGTTTATTGCAGGTGTAGCTGGTTAAGACATGGGTGTAATTGGTTGCTGTTGGTAGTCATGAATATGATGCAGTGAACTAATGGAAGAAATGCTAGCTGTAGCAGTTGTTGCAGTTGGTGATAATTATCTGAGATGGAGTGGGGTTTGTGCTTAATTGAGAAGAATGTTGATTGTCATGGGTATGGCTGCTTTGCAATGATGGTTGATGATCTGGTTTTGCAGTTAGAGAGATAGATGGAGATTGCAGGTGCAACAATGGCTCTGCTATAGAAACTGATGTTGGCTAGGAGTGATGATGAACTGAAGTTACAGAAGAACAAAGAATTGATGTGCAGCAAGCAGCCATTAGGGATGGATGTGTAATGCTGCAGCACAAGGATTGTGCATCACAACATCAGGCCAGTGCAAATGGCCTAGGCCAAAGTGAATCGGATCGAGCGGACTGACTAAATGATTAGTCATCTGACTCAGTGACTCGGTTGATTTCTGAGTTGACTTGAGTTGACTCGACCGAGCTGACCCGTTGACCATTGACCGGGTGGACTTTGCCGGTCACCTGAGCCGTTTTCCGGTCACTTCTCCGGCCGATTTCCGGCCATAATACCAGTTTTCCGGTGACTTCTTTTGGGACATATTTTCACATGGGTTTTCCTCACACATGGGCTTGGTGGACTTCTATCTATTGGACCCTTGGGGCTTGACCTAGTTTTGGAAGAGAGGAAAAGCTATAAAAAGGAAAAGTCTTCTACAACTTTGGGGATCACGTTTTATTCTTGGAACTTGGAGAGCCGCTTTTGTTTACGCTTCTAGGGTTTGCTTTTGTTCATCTTCTTCTTTTCAATTAATATTTTTATGATGAACTCCATAGCTATGAGTAGCTAAACAATTATTATTGGTTATGGGATAAAGTTGATTTCTCAACATGTTATATGATTCAATGAATTAGTTTTGTCTCAATATTTTATTGTTTGTGATTCACAATTAATAGTGTTATATGATTTGAATACTTATTAGGTTGAGTCCGGAATCAATCCGATTTGCATTCATCTCTAGAGCTATATTAGGGTTTTCAATACGAAAAAGTTGTTTATCCCTGATTCTAAGTAGCATAATTGTGGGTAGTGCTTGTAGTGATATATCCTACTAGTCACAAGTGAATCATAACTTTTGTTAAAACGGATTAGTGCTTTTACACATTCGTTTGCATTGATTAGTCTTATTCCATAGAACTTATTGCTTTTAGGGAGTTAAATCTAATTGTGCTTTTACAATTTAGGCTGCTTTCTAGGAAGAATTCACATATGCATCTTTTAATGTGGTTGTGATGAAATCAGGGAATTAGCGGGATACTCTTGCGATCAAGGTATCCTAGGACTTTTAGTAAATGAGAGATTAAAATACCAATTCTAATCATTGATGAAAATACATGTTTTTGAATGATACTATCCCGTGACCAATATCTTCTCCTTATTGATTATTCCAATTATTTGCTTTGCTTTATTTTATTTTTACTTTAGTATTTCGCTAAAACAACAAAAATCCCCCCTTGGTTACCTTAGAAACTGAAAATCGCATAACAACAATTGCCTCTCTGTGGAAACGAACTCTTCCTTACCTTATACTTCATTTATATTTAGTAAGTAAGAAAGTGAAATTATTTTTGCTCGGCTGACAACCGGTCACCATCTCATACCTATCCCACAATGATGCAACCATTATGCGCTAGGCAGGGGACTTAATGTTGATGGTGGATTTTCATTTAAGGCTAAAATTGTAAAAGCCAAAATTATGCGCTGACACCTTGCAAAAGATAAAGCCATTTAATAAGTGATGAATACTTCTTCACTTTACTAATTCACCTAGAATGGAGCATGTGACAACAATCCCAAAGATTCTCGTGAATTAAATACACGAAATTCATCCAGGTTGGAGCATGTAGCAACAATCCCATATACCCTGTGAATTTACAACATTATTAATTAATGCATAACCAGCCTTGTATTTCTTGTACTCATTGTCGGTGCGGCATGACGACTGAGTGTTGTTCTCAGCAGAGCAGCACGAATCTCCAAGCATTAATAATGAAACATGTATGAAATACCCATACATGCTACAACTCTCGGTGTGTTATACTAGCCCGATTGAGAATATTTTGAATCTGGACTGTCCATATCAGTCTCAGAAACGATCATGACCATCCAACTTCACCGGCATGATTGGATGGCCCAGATCGAATCCATAACCCGTAAGCAGATATTGGAGTATTCACCACCGACTCAATGCGGGCCCCGCATGGTCGGCCTCCCCAAGAGGGAAGCAACGCTTACCGGGGCCGTCCAACCAAAACAAGATGGACGTGAAACCCTAAACTAGGGTTACGGCACATTACATGTGTCGCAAATCAGTCTCAACCATTCATCTTCGCAGGCATAGATGGAGGGTGTAGATGTAGATTCAAAGGGCCCGGAACATGTCAACACCAACATCGTGTGCCCGCCTACATACCTGACTGATCGGTCAGGACCAACTATGGTTGGTCGTCTTGATTCGTGCGTCCCAAACTGGGTATGACACACGGCCGGCAAAACCTGATTAGGATTTGTGTCACGATCACAAGCGTCCCTTTTCTCCTGCTCGGATGAAGGGTCCAGAAATATACTAAGCAGGTACGGTAAGTATCAACATGATCACTGCGGGCCCAACTATCTCCACACCCGATCGGCCAAGACAAAACTTGGATGTACACCTCGATTCGCACGCCCAAACCAGGCGTGGTCGCACCTCCTAATTGTAAACTGATCTCGACCACTCAACTTCTCCGGACAAATTGAGTGGCTTAGATCACGTTTCTATGAGGCAATAAAGTACAGGCGTGAACACCAGCCTACCACCCACACGCCGAATCAATCGGCCGGGACCGACCAGGCTTGGTCGTCTTGAAATGCACGCCCGAAGTGGGCATGATGCGCGGCTTTTGCGGCACCAGATTTCTGTTGCAAATCAATCTCAACCGCTCCTCTTTGCCGGTCAAATTGAGTGGCCTAGATCGCACCTTCATGGGGCAGTGAGGTACGGACGTGTACACCGGCATACCGTCTACACGCATGCCCGGTCGGTCCTTTCCAAAACACCTCCCATGCTTGGTTTCGACCAAGCTGAAGAGTGATGCCTGCGCACCTCTTCAAAACCCTAAAACTTCATCAACGGTCGTAGATGAGCGTCACAGATCATCTCGTCCGTCCAACGCTACCAGCTTGGTCAAGCAGTCCTGGTTAGGAGTTAAGAGACCAGCAAGGCATCACCACGATCACCGTCCACCACTCTTCCACATGAGGTGATCGGCCAAATCAGGGATTGCCTGTATAGCCTCCAAATGATCACTCGAAGATGGCTAGACATGATGCTATTTTAAGACGCTTAAATTCGTGACTTACTCCGGTAAGCCTTAAAAACAGTGATGCTTCATACATGCTGAATATACTTGATGCAGTACCTGCATAGAATACACACGATACTCCACAAGTATCGAGTTCCTAAATAACTCAATTATTTAGTCTAGCATTACATGCTACTTTCTGTGGGTCCCACGATCCACACACTCGAGACATCAATCATGTCACAAACTGGGGGATACATACTGGGGTATTGGTCTGGCGGTTTATAGCGTGCAGCGTGCAACGCGCCATCACAAGAACGTGTTAGGAAGTCATGGACGGTTAGAGATGACAGGAGAAGTGGGCAAGACTAGTCGTGTAACACCAACACACAACTCCACTACTCCATCACTCCACTTCCTCCACTTCCCACGAGAGACGTGAATAAGGCTCAAATGACTTGTATAAATAGGTTCTCCTCCCTATTTCCAAACAACAGAACAAGTCCAGACAACAGAAGCAAGTGTTGATACCACCGTATTCAAACACCGAAACTGATAGCTTACATCCTGCAAGTCAGTTCAGCTTTCTGATACAAGTCATACATAGCCAACACCTTCACAATCTCAACACCTTCTTCGTTTCCCTCCCTAAGATCAACCCCATCTCCTTCACTTTGTGACCGAAACAAGTCCGGAACGACCATTTCTTGGTTTAGGCCGGATTTGCACAGATTGATTTCTCGAATCTACAAGCACTCCCGTGTAGTGCATTTGTTTAAGGTTTAGACTCATTTCTCATCCACACACCCCAAATTACCAAAACCGGCAGAAATAGTTTTCACCCATAAACACCTTCGTATCTAAGTCATGCCTAAAAGTGACTCTTCATAAAATTGTTCCCTTAGTATGTCTCTCCTATTTGAACTTTCAGTCAACTGCTTGAGTGAATTTTCTAAAGAAAGACTAGGATCATAAGAATTATTTTGTTGCAACTGTTTCATTAAATCTTCCAAAGACGGAGAACTTACATTTTGGCCATTATAATATTGCTCACTTACCCGTTCATATGACTGGTGGACGTGTGAATAGTAATTGGGATCACCGTGGTAAGAACCATAACATTCAGAAGGTTGGTAGTGGTCCCAAGTACTATCCACAGTATGGTCAAAGCACGAATATTGTCCATTTTGAAATTCGGGTCGATATTCATTATATTGGTCCTCAAAATACCAGTTCGACATTTTCTTAGTGCACATGCAAATGCAGGGTCGACTAAAATAAGTAGGCTCAGGTTACCTCGGCAAAATATACATACTGGTACGAGGATGAGGCTTGTGGAATTTTGGTTGCATGGGTTCAGCGTACTTTTCCACAGGTTTCCTAAATCCGGAATTCTGATGATGCAATTGGTGTGTGCAATAGTGATTTTTTTTTCTTTTTTTTATAAATAAAGAAAATAAAATAATAAAGTGAAATATTTACAAATAAAGAAATAAAATAATTATGTACAAAAAAAAAAAGTAAAAGCTAAAAAAAATACTACCATATTTACAAAAATAAAATAAAATCTTGAGTACGCTACTTACCTTTTTGGTAGGCAAATCCACAATAAATGTAGAATATAACCTGCACAACAAAGACAAGACTATAACCAAACTAAAAAACAAAAAAATATAAAACCTAATCTATATACAAGTCCCCGTCGGCGGCGCCAAAAATTGATGTAGTTATTATAGTGATAAGAAAGTTGTCGTTCACTCGGACTTGATGACATTGATTTTAGACTTAATATTAGAAAACACTAAAAATAATAAAAATATATTTACAAGACTGTCACGATATCGAGAGATACTGGGACTCAGGATTTCACCAATTTCGTACTCATGTGGTTCAAAAATCAATTCTACACAATTATAGCTCATATGATAAAGATTCATTGACTCTGATTTTTTGCCAAGGTAGATTCTGAAAGTAATGACTGTATATTGATAGACACATTTTTGTGTCTAATTTGTCTCACTTCTATATATTGATAGTGCTCATTTTTGTACTTATTATGGTATTTTATGTGTGTGTAGGTATTTCTGGCCAATAAACATTTTTGGAAAAAATCGGCTCGAAAAGTTGTCAAAGGCATCCCGGAGAACATTTGCTAAACGGACCCCCAGTTTGGATAAGGGGCACCCTGGGACACCCCCTAAGGCACCTGCTATCGGCACCCCATCAGAGGATAAGGGGAGGTCATATTCAACATTTCAAATGGAAATTTTGGCGGGAAAATATTACAGGCTACTGGCAGATTTGGATTCGAGTTTTGAAGCTGTTGAGGAGAGATTAAACTACCGATTTTGATTTCTTTAGGCCTGTTAATGCTAAACAGGGCTGGTATAAGCCTTTACATCGACTGAATTGGTCTAGTTATTCATTGGAAGCAAAACAGGGAAAGAAAAGTGCAGCCATCTCCATAACTTTATGGAGGCAATTTGGACGTGTTTTTATCGGATTTCTTTGCGGTAATGGGTTGTTTTCGGCCTGTTACGATCATACAGGGATGGTACGTGGGTTGTGATCGAAGGAAAATCAAGTTTTCATACTTATCTCACGTAAACAGGGCACGTGAGAGTTTCGACAGTTTTTGGAAGTTGCGTACAAGTTTGGAGAGTATATTGTATTAGGATTCTGTTCTATCGAGTTGGAGGGTCCAGATAAGCATCAAAGATGTAAATAGAGAAACAAGAGGAGAGTTTTACGTAACTTGGCCGTGGGGAGAAGGAATAAGATATCGGAGATATTCTTGGAATTTAATCGGGGTTGTGGTGTATAAAAAGAATCTACGAGACTCAGAGAAGGGTGTCGAGACCTAGGGTAAAGTTTGGAAGCACACAGAGCCGAGAATTCAAAGTTGCAGAGAAGTTCATCATCAACAGGCGAGAGGAAGAAGAAGAACCAGAGAACATAGAAGAAGAGACAGTCGCAGATTCCGTGGTCTTTTCTTTCAAATTTAATCAATTTATCACAACTTCTGTAACAGTTAATTCCAGTTCGCAACAGTTCTGTGTTAGGGTTCTTTGTAACAGTGGTTATGTAACAATTATAACTGTTACAAACACGATGTTTTATACCTTCTCTTCTTTTTAATCAACTTTGGAGCAACAAACATGTATTTTGAGCAAGTGGTTAATATGAGGAGCTAAACCCCATTGCTGAGGTGATAGAGGAAGCTATTTTTCCAACAAGAAGTGGTATATTCTTATTTATCTATTTATTGCAATTATTTTTATGATTATTTTGCCTTGATCAATAATTGTTTGAATGATTTTTGTTAAACAATTGTGATTTCTTTTGATAGAGCATACTTGGACCTAGGTTTTTGATGTTCTATGCTTCGGATTTACACTTGTTATTTTGAGAATCTACTTGTTGCAATAGTTTAGAATCAACTTGGATGAGAAAATTGCATGAATATAAATATTGGATTAAATCACTTTGAAATTGGAAAATAGTGGAATCTTAGCCTCAGTGTTATTTTAATATTGATAACATCTTTGTCAGAGTTTGTTATAATTTTTAGTGAGTTTTCTATTTTTGTTTTGAATTTAAGTCTAAAAAATCCTTCACAAGTTCGAGAGAACGACATCTTTTACTACCACTTTCTACAACAATTTAAAATCACATCAATTTTTGGCGCCGCCGACGCGGACTTGTTTTTAGGGTTTTAGATTTTTATTTTATTTTTTTGTTCTTTTTTACGTTTTTGGGTATTTATCTTTTGTCTACAGGTTCTGGATCATAAAGAAAATTGAGCCAAGGAGTTTGGTGATTTCGTAAAGACTTGGAGCTAAAGATTAAAGCGAAAAGAACGGAAAAGAAGACAATTTTATTTTAGTTATTTTGTTTTTAGGGTTTGTTTATTTTAAAAAAAAAAAGAAACAAAAATTGTATTAGGGTTTATTATTTTTGTAATTTTTCTTTTCTTTTTGGACTTTGGACTTTGGACTTTTGGACTTTGGACATTATTTTTATTTTTACCCTACGGAAGGGTACTTTTAAATATGAACTGTTTGCAGAGAAGGAGGACAATTACGATATTGTCTCTGCACCTTGGGTTCGTACACTGACATAGGAATCAGTGGCCCGAGTCGACTACAACCGATTCATCCCCCGTCTAGAACGGGAGGTAAGATTCTGAACACTCGCGAATCCCCTGTCAGCGAGTTACTGGATTCCTTCGTTTGCATATATGCTGAGGACTTGAATACGGCTGCTTTAATTTTCTAGTAAAGGGCAAGGCCTGGCCATACAAGATAAGGGTTCGGATTTCATCACCGTTCTCTTCTTGCCCGCCTTAGGAACACGTAACCTACGCGAACCTAAGCCTTAAAATTTTGACTGGAACAAGACCGATAGGGTAACGAGCTTAATAGGAAAGTTATTCGAAAAATATTGGTTACTCTTTTAAGCACACTTCGAAGTTCATGAAGGTTTCTGTGAGTTGAATGCGTGACTGCGCCGCCTTGTAATTCCGGTGAGTCCTTGGGTATCAAAGCTCCACCGAGCTTCCCTCGCCTCTATTCAACTTACTTTGACTCGGATTGATTCCAGAGGGGTTTGCTTAAATTGTAACAAATTCCCTTTCGAAGGATTAGAAGCTGGTCTAGAAACAATCTAAGTGGAGCCATCATGCTTTTTGTTTGCTAGAAATAAATAGGTTTGATTTGGTTGAGTCAGCCTTGTTTTGTGATTGCATAGAATCCCCTTCCTAATTCTTTTGTATGCCTGAACGTAAAAAAGACGCCCTAGGTAGATTTGTTAAAGAGAAACCTAGTAGTTCTAAGCGTCTCGATTACCTCAATTTAGAAAGTTCGATTTTTGAAGAGTCCGTTTTTGAACGTCCGTTTGGGGAGACAATCCCTAATATTCCGATAGTGCCAGAAATGGCAACTTTGAAAGCCTTGTTGAACCCGACGAGGGCTACTCGTCCCTCGTGTATTAGGTTAGCTGAAACGGAAGCAACTTATGAACTTAAACCTGGGACCTTACAGATGCTCCCAATCTTCTTAGGGAAAGAGAATGAAAACCCCTATTTTCATGTTAGGGACTTTGAGGAAATTTGTAGTACCCTAAAGATTAGAAACCTTGATGATGATGCTTTGAAACTCAGGTTATTCCCTTTTTCCTTGAAAGATAAAGCCAAATCGTGGCTATATAGTTTGGCTTCTCCGTTCAATAGAAACATATGAACAACTTACATCTGCCTTTTTGAACAAGTTTTTCCCTAGGCACAAAACATCGTCTATTAGGACGCAAATCTGCACGTTTTCTCAACAGGAGGGAGAATCTTTGTATAGGTATTTGGAAAGGTTCAATGATTTATTAGCCCAATGTCCTCATCATGGTATAGAAAAGGTTAGGTTAGTTCAGATCCTTTATGAGGGTTTAGATTATTCCACTACAACCACGGTAGAATCTATGTGTACAGGTGGGTTTGAAAACCAAACAGTTGATGAGGCGATGACATATTTGCATGAAATCGCCGAAAACACCCAACAATGGGAAAATAATAGGGAACCCCAGAAAACAATTCTTCTAGGAAGAGGAAGCGTTAATAGGGTAGAAGGAGGCTCTGAATCAGATGCCAAAATTGCTGCAATGGCGAAAAGGTTAGAAGCTTTAGAAGTGGGTCACACTAGTGGTAGATTGGAGCCTTTTTGGGAAGGCCAGAATAATGAAGAGCAAGCTAATGCTCTTTATAATACCACTAGATTTGATAACCGTCAAAAGTTTGACCCATATTCAGAAACATATAATCCTGGTTGGAGAAACCATCCGAAATTTTCGTGGTCTAAGGGCCAAAGTCAAGGTCAGTTTAGTAATTCTAATGCTCCCCCAGGTTTTGGTTACACTAAGAATTCTTCAGGCCCAGAAAATAAAACGACTAGCTTAGAGGAATCTATTAAGATGTTAGCAAAAACTCAGGATATGTTAGCACAGAACCAAATTAGTTTTCAACAGGAAACCAAGCAAAACTTTCAAACTAATTCTCAGAGCCTTGCTAAGTTAGAACTCCAAGTGGGCCAAATAGCTAAGACCTTAAGTGAAAGAGATAACGGAAGGTTCCCTAGTCAGACTAATCCCAATCCTAGAGGAGTTCATGTAGGTACAAAACCATCGAACCAATTAAATGCTATTAGAACCATTAGGAGTGGTAGAGTAGTAGACAATCAGGTAACCATGCCCGATAGTGAACATACTATAGTTCACCCCTCAAGATCTCACCCCTCAGGACCATCACTAGCTGAGGAGACTGATAAAATTTCTGATGATGCCAATTCGGTTCTTGAGAGGTCTGATTCTGTGCCTAGAGCCCAGTTTCCCCAACTATTAGTACCAACAAAGAAGGAATCAAACTTTAATGACATATTAGAGGTTTTTAAGCAAGTTACCATAAACCTTCCTTTATTATATGCAATTAGGCAAATTCCTGCTTATGCCAAGTTCCTTAAGGATATGTGTACGCGAAAGCGAAAACTTTGTAGGACCAGAATATCGCGACATCAATACTTCGCGAGAATAATAAACGACTACATTGCGAAGGCGTCGCATGGAAGTAATATAAATGACGCAATGGATGACGACAGTTAAAACATGAGAAAAGTGTGAAGACTTGGCGAGATTTAAGAGTGTCGCGAAGTCTAACACTTACATATTTGCGACGCTTCGCGAAGAATTCCCGAAAATAAAGGACAGCTTAGCTGTCATCCACTATGTAATACCCTATATAAAGGGTTGAGTAAGTTTGTTGTGAGAGAGATCCTTTGGAAGGGGGAAGTAAGTCATTAGGAGAGAGAAAATTAAGAGTGATTATAATTTCTTTAGCTCTGTTCTACATTTCTTTGTAAATCTTTCAAGAAAATAATTAATAAAACACATTATTATTCATCTTCAAATGGATTGAATAAGCAAATTCGAGTGAGGTGTGTAGTGTAGGATTTCCTGCAACTACATATGCGCTAGAAACAGGGACCGAACAAGATTGAAGATCGAAGAGTACAATTAAAATCGTTTAAATCAAGAAAATGAGAAAGGAAAATGTTAAATCAGATGAGATAGAGGAGTTAAGAAGTAAGGAACATAGTGAAGATATGGAATACAATTCAATTACAAAAGCAAAGGTTAATGAATTCCACGAAAATATTAGAGGAAGGATACATAAACGAGATTTTGAAGGAAAGAAGATTATAGATGAGGAGAAGACATCGTCTTTGAAGGATTGGGAAAAGCAGAAAATAACATTCACAGCCGCAGAAGTACCTAGAGAAAATTTGAATCATATATCTCCACTAGTGATCACGATAAATGCAAGCGAGAAAAGAGAAGAATCGGCAAAAGCAAATAAGAATGGGAAATAAATAGAACTTTGGTGGATACATGGAGTTTGGTGAGTATCATGTTTTACCATACCTACAAAAAATTAGGATATAAAGATGAAGAAATGAGTTCTCCAAGATATAATATTCATGGTTTTGGAAAATCTATAACAGTACCAAAAGGGGAGATGAAATTGCGAATTTTACTTGGAGAAATTGAAACACAAGTGACATTAAGTGTAGTGGATATGGAATCGCCATACCACATATTGTTAGGGAGACCTTGGGTACATGCGATTAAGGCAGTAGCATCAACACTTCATCAGGTGCATCAAATTTCCTATGCCGAGTGGAATTGGTGAGATCGAGGAGATATTGATAAAGGAAGAATATATTATCAAATCGAGGTAAAGCATTATGAAGGGCAAATGAAGAAGCGAAAAGATCGCAGGAAGATGATAAAAGCAGCTAAGAAAGAAGAGGAATTTAGAATTTACATGATAAGAGCAAAAGAAGGAAAAGGAATACCTGGCGAAATCATGGGAGAAGGGAGTGAGTTCGCGAAGGAAATAAGAGGACCAACTCCTATGGGAGAACCGAAGTCTAGCTATGTCGCAGCAGAACAAACAAAAGAAGTGAATGTTGGAACCGAGGAGGAGCCTAAAATCTTAAAAATTGGGACTAAAATGGAAGCGGATGAAGAGAAAAGAACTGTTGAGTTGTTGCGAGATTATAAAGACATTTTCGCATGGGATATGGATGAAATGCCTGGTATAGATCCATCTGTGGCTTGCCATAAATTGGAAATTGACAAGAATGTAAAACCCTTTAAACAAAGAATTAGAAAGATCGCGACAGCATATCATCCTCAAATAGAAGAAGAATTGCAGAAAATGTTGGACGCAGAAATTATTAGACAAGCAAAATATCCCGAATGGATAGCAAATATGGTTATAGTTCCAAAGAAGAAAAAAAGAATAAGAATTTGTATAGACTTTACTGATCTAAATAAAGCTTGTCCTAAAGATAGTTTCCTGCTACTGGATATTCCACAATTGGTTGAAGCAAATGGCAGAAATGAAAGGATATCTTCTCTTGATGGATACAAGGGTTATAATCAAATTCCACTCGCCGAAGAAGACCAAGAACATACTTTGCTTTCTTTGCTCCAAGAGGATTGTACTTTGTTATACAAAAATGCCATTTGGTCTCATGAAATGTCAAAAGCGACATACCAAAGGATGGTGGAGAAGGTATTCGCGAGATGGATACATAAAACGTTGGAAGTATACGTAGATGATATGTTAATAAAAAGTAGAAAAGCAAAAGACCACGTACGAGATTTGAAAGAAATTTTTGAACAAATGAGGCAATTTAATATCAAAGTAAACCCGAGAAAAATGCACTTTTGGAGTTGCCTCTCGAAAATTTTTAGGGTATATTGTATCCAAAGAAGGAATTCAAGTCGACCTGGAAAAAGTACAAGCAAGCATCGCGATATGCCAACACCGGCGACAATAAAAGATGTTCAAAAGTTAAATGGGTTGTTAGCTTCGCTAGGGAGGTTCATCTCGCGATCATCTGACAAATGCAAGCACTTTTTCAATATCCTTAGAAAGGGGTCGAAGTTTAAATGGACAGATGAGTGCGAGAAAGCCTTGCAAGGAATAAAGGAACATTTAATGGATATATCAATTTTGCAAAAAGCAGAAGAAGGAGAAGAATTGTTGATCTATCTCGCGACAACCTCGCATGCGTTAAGTGCAGTGTTACTGCGAGTGGACGCGGGAGTAGAAAAACCAATTTATTACATCAGCAAAACTTTCAACGCTGCAGAAAGGAATTACTCAAAAATTGAAAAACTAATCTTGGCATTAGTTTATGCAACATTTAAACTTCGTATATATTTTCAAGCACATGTTGTCAAAGTGGTGACAAAAGTACCAATAGAATCAGTGATGAAGAATTCAAAGAGGTCGGGAAGAGTTGAAAGATGGAATGCTCAAATAAGTCATTGCAAACTCAAATATGAAATACTATCTTCGCCAAAATCACAGGTTGTCGCAGATTTCTTAGCAGAATTTCCTTTGGAAGAGGATGAATCAATAGAAGAAATGATGGATGTCGAGGAAGAACATGGAGATCCGAAAGATTTGTTAACGGAGCCGAATAGATGGGAAATATTGGTAGATGGGTCATCAAATGGAGAAGGAAATGGAATAGGAATTGTTGTGATATCGCCAGAGGGTAATAAAATAGCTCTTTCTTTCGGATTGGAGTTTGCATCAACAAATAATGAAACGAATATGAAGCTATAATACATGCTTTGCGATTTGCAATAGAAATGAAGTGGAGAATGTAAGGATTACTAGTGATTCACAATTGGCAATTCGCGGATAAAAGAAGAATATGCTATAAACGAATTGTCTTTGCAAAAATATAAGAAACTTGTTGACGAGTTGTCGACGCAGATACCAAGAATAAAGTGGAGACATATATCAAGGAGAAATAATAGGCTCATGCAGACGCTTTTGCCTTTATATCAAGTATGATGACAGATCCGGTTAGAGAAATATTAAAATACAAACACTTTTGATGCCGTCAATTGACAAAGAAGAAACAACAAGAAACCGATGTAATGGTAGTAGAAGATGGAACACAAACACTCTTCGAAGAAGATTGGAGAGCGGAGCTTCATGCATATTTGATGACAGGAGAAACACCAAGAAATAGATTGGAGACACACAAATTGAAAAGCCGTGCAACAAATTATGAATTAAGAGATGGAGTACTATACCGACGATCTTTTAATGGGCCTTCACTTAGATGTTTAACAAGAAAGGAAGGGGAAATCATATTGAAGATGTTGCATAGTGGGGATGCTTTGGTAATCACAATGGAGGAAGATCTTTAGCATATAAAGCAAAAATGCAGGGTTATTATTGGCCATATATGCATGAGGACGCGAAACAAGTGTCAAGGCGTTGCGAGGATTGCCAAAGGCATGGGAAGAAAATACATGCACCAGGAGCTCTGTTAAATTCTTCAACAAGTGTTTGGCCATTTGGAAAGTGGGGATTAGACATCGTAGGACCATTTTTACCAGGAACGGGACAGAGAAGATATTTAATAGTCGCTACAGATTATTTCACAAAATGGGAAGAGGTGAAAGCGGTACAACATATTCGTGATAAGGATGTTTTTACTTTCATATTTGAGAACATTATATGCAGATTTGGGGTTCCAAAGACACGGTTGGTATCCGACAATGGGAAGCAGTTTGAAGGACAAAATATAGAATTGCTACTTAATGCATTTCAGATACGGTGTGGGAAATCAACTCCTCTATACCCGCAGGCTAATGGTCAAGCAGAGGCGACAAACAAAACAATAGCAGATATATTGAAGAAAAAATTGGAAGGATACAATAAAGGATGGTGCGAACAAGTACCCAATGCGGTATGGGCTTATAATACAACTAGAAGAGAAGCTACGAGGCATGTCCCCTTTTGTTTAACATATGGGGTTGAAGTCTGTACTCCGACGAAGTTAAGATTCCAACTACAAAGAAAGAAGCTTGGGAGAAAAATCTCAGTGCGGGTAACATCTTGATCAAGTTAGATGAATTAGAAGAAAAAAGAGAGAGAGCACTACAGCATATGGAGAATTACCAGCGAAGATTGGCAAGAGAATATAACAAGCGTGTCAAGATACGTGAATTTCAGCCAGGTGACTTGGTGCTGCGAGAAACACCTATATATCAGCGAGAAAATGGTGGCAAGCTAGCAAGAAAATGGGATGGACCTTATATCATCAAGGAGATAGTTGGTACAGGGGCATATAGATTAATGGATCCTGAAGGCAAAGATGTAGGGCAAAAACTAGATAGGCCGTGGAATAGGTTATATCTTAAGAAATATTACCCATAGAAGATGGAAGAAATGGAGCGAACATGTGATGTAATGTTTTCGCGACGAATTGATTGCGAGATCAAAGGAAATAAAGCAAAATTGTGCGATGACCTCGCAAACAGAATGAACCCTTGAATGAATTGACAAAAATGAATGAGTGAGTGAATGGGACAAACCTTTATGGCGTACACCCTAGTTCGCGAATGATATTTCGCAAGAGGCAAATGTAAGACCTAAAGTACGTCATATAAGGGGGAATCTCTTAACATGGCTCAGGTGGAAGGTTACACCGCTCCTGAAACCTGGGTCATGGAGATTTGGGGCCCATAAAAGCCTATCCTGGGAGATACCTTGGATTTCCAACTATATATATAAGGTTATACCCCGGGTTGGACGCCCGAGGGTCTCTTCCAAGGAGTCGGTGTATGACCAAGGCGCCGAGGTACACGGTTGAGTCAAGAGTGCGGGAGCATGGAACTTCCTTACCACTCTTGACAAGTCTTGGCACATGCCGCACTCGGCCCGAAGAAAACTCCACTTAGGGTGTAGTCTCGTAACCATAAGCCCTATAGGTATAAGGGATAAGAGATCGAAAACAACTGGTTGTTGTTAAGACCGGGATGGGAGGAGCTAGTCTTGTATGGCCGATGTACGCCTCCTTGAAGGGGCAACCAGGGGAGAAGATAAGGGCGGCACCCTCCATTAGGGAGCTGATAAGTGTCAAAAGACGCAAATGTCATGAGGCTTTATTCTCGCAAGAGAATTTAGGCTTGTCATATTTGTGCAATGATCCTGCGAGAGGCAATAATACTAACGCAAGGGTAAGACGAGATCAATGGGTTTTTACATGAAAGTGTAAGAACGTCCTGCGATTTCGTCGCAAAGACGACAATGTCGCGGGATTTTATGGTCGCAAGAACATTTAAACCTGTCATATTGTCGCAAATATAATGTCCTGCAGAGGCAAAAATACTTAAGAAATGATAAGACAAGGTCAATGGGTCATTACATGAAAATGTAAAGACGTCCTGCGATCTTGTCGCAATGAGGGGTGGCAAAATAAGACCTTTACTTAGGAAGGCAAAATAAGACCACACAAATAATGATAAGGCAAGATCAATGGGTCATTACATGCAAATGTAAAGGCGTCCTGCGATCTTGTCGCGATAACATCATTCAAGAAAGATCTTTAAACATCTTGAATATGGGCAATTGAAATCTTTCATCGCAAGAAAGATTACAACAAAAGACTTAATGGAAAATAAAGGAATTGCATAATAAGGTGGCGAGATGAGTTCTTATAATAAGAAAGAAATAGAAACTAATTCATCCAAAACCAGACTTAGTACTTTGCAATCAAAAAGAAAACTTCAACAAAGTTACAAAGAAACTTAATTCTCTATATCAACTTGCTCACCAAGGAGATGGTAAAGATTCTTCAACAATCTTGTCGACTTCACCCTCGCCAATTGAAGGGTTTTCATCGAAATTCTTTCGCAAGGTTCCTTATTGATAACTTCATTATTAGCGAGGTCTTCGCAGCTTTCATAATCATAATCACTTTATCGGAGAGTTGGGTACTTCATCATCTTCAACATCCAATGGCTCAACATAGACAGGATCAAGGGATTTAGAAAGTAAGATATTATTCACAAGAACTTCTGCTTTGGGAGGAAATTGACGAAGAAGTGCTTTTTGTTGATTTCTACTCTGGATATCTTTAAGATGATTAAGGTAGTTAAACCTCCTTCTGGCTCGGTCGCGAGATTGGGCAAGAGAAGCAACTAGAGTTGCATTTTCCTTGCGAATTTTAGCATACGCCGCTTCCAAAGTAGATAGAGAAGAGTGAAGATTTTTCTCAGATTCTGCAGGAGTAAAGAAAGACATTAAAATTATAAGATGGAAAGTGGTATAGAAAATTAGAAAAGAAAAATAATGGAAAAGGCAGTCAAATTTTATGACTACCTTCCTTCTGCAAGACAAGATATTGAGTAAGGGCCAAGCAATTATTCCCCAGATTTTCCATGGCATTATCAAAACCATCACCGACAAGACCTTTTAACCGCGATCGCAAACTCTTTTCGTTAGAAATCAATAACTTATTTTGATTCGCAAGAGAAGAATGGGATTCTTTTAACTTGGTATAATCATCCTTGAGTTGGTTGGTTTTCACACTTAGATTTATTCTATTCTGAATAAGTTTATCTCTTTCAATGGTAGTATCTTCAAGTTTAGTTTTCAGTAGGCAGATAGACTGTTCTTGCTCATTCAATGATTTTTTACAAGCATCAAGTTGTTGCGAGGATATCGCCACTTTATCCAATAAAGCTCGCTTCTCTTGAGATAAAGTTCCATTTTCATATGATAAGGTTTCCAACTCCAAATTAGATTTATTCAAAGCATATGAGAGACGCGACACTTCATTACTTAATAATTCTTGGTTTTGAACTAAGCAGATGTTTTCTTGAGAAAGATTATTTATTTGATCCATAGAAAATGTATGGAGATTATCTAAACGATTATATTGCTCCATCCAGGCGTCTCTTTCCACTCGAGTTTCTTCTACAATAGATTCTAGTTGGTATATCTCCATCTTACGTTTATGGTGCAAAACTTGAGAGTCGAACCAAGTTTTTTTAAAAAAAAAGAAAGAAAAAAAGGGGGGGAGGAGAGACACCTTTTAATTCTTCATTTTTCTTGCGAAGGTTATCGCAATCCAGCAAAGTATTATGAAGGCTATTTTTCAAGGTCTTAATTTCTTGTTCCAAGGATGCTCGCGATATCGTATCGGAACCAAAGAATTTACCCAAAGATTCGAAAACACTAGATTTGGTGGGATCAGTGGAGGCTTTTTTAACATCATTCATGGTATCTGATAAAATTTTAAAAGCTATATCCATCCCTTCCAAATTTTCTTTGCTAAGAGAAATAGTAGAGGAAGAAGGAAAAGTTGAGTCACCCATGGTTATAAGACCGCCAATTGGAGGAACCTGATCAATAGGTGGAGGCGAGGTAAAAGTAAAAGTGGGAAGAGGCGTATCCTGAAGAATTTCATTTGTAGAAAATTCAGGGATTGATTTATCCTGCGATGGTATCGTAGGGAACGGTACATTATCTTGCGAAGAGGTCGCTACAATAGGAGATTTGCCTTGTGAAGATACTGTAGGGAAAGTAGAATGCTTGAATCCCGAAAAGGAAACAGTAGGAGCAGCAGCAGAAGCATCAGGTTTACTATGGCGAAGCCTTTTGGGAGATCTATCATCATTCTTATCATCCTGCGAATAATAAATCAATTGAGAAACAGAGGCAATAAAATTGCTATTAAAGGAGTAAATATTTCTAAAATACCTTACTGCTCGCAGGCTGTTTTTTGGAAGCGAGAGACTTCAGTTGCGAAGAAGATTTTGGTTGCGAACCAGTAGGAATGTTAGGGTTCACCACGGTAAATTTAGAACTGGATTTATTCTTGCTGAAACAAAAATGGTGAAAGAAACATCAAAAGAAGGATATAATCAAGATGAAGTAATTTCAATAAGGAGATCAATCAAGAGAATAGTCAAAATCAATGAAATTAACGAACCTGGATGCCATGAAAACGATAATAGAAAGATAATAAAAAGAAGACGATGAAGACGAATAGCAGGAAATAGTTGCAGACGATGAGGAAGATAGAGAAGAAGAGAAAGAATGTTTTTCACAAAAATTTTCCTTTAAATAGAAGAAAAGAGTGACCGGATAACATTAAATATACCTGAAAAGGAGTAATTTTAGACACGTGTAAACGGTCATCCCAAAATTCAAGGAATTAAATTGAAATAGATTTCTGTGGGAAATTGAAAATATATTACTTCTTGTTCACTTCGCAAAGATTTGGAACTTCGCAAAAGAATAGAGGCAAGTACGTACTTTTCAAATCCAGTATTCTTTCACTCGTTCCTTCATCAACAAATGTCAAAGATCACCACAGTAACAAATTTTTCCTTAAAAATCGCTCTCCAAGCAATATTCAAGGAAAAAGAGGCAAGATGTAGGACCAGAATATCGCGACATCAATACTTCGCGAGAATAATAAACGACTACATTGCGAAGGCGTCGCATGGAAGTAATATAAATGACGCAATGGATGACGACAGTTAAAACATGAGAAAAGTGTGAAGACTTGGCGAGATTTAAGAGTGTCGCGAAGTCTAACACTTACATATTTGCGACGCTTCGCGAAGAATTCCCGAAAATAAAGGACAGCTTAGCTGTCATCCACTATGTAATACCTATATAAAGGGTTGAGTAAGTCTGTTGTGAGAGAGATCCTTTGGAAGGGGGAAGTAAGTCATTAGGAGAGAGAAAATTAAGAGTGATTGTAATTTCTTTAGCTCTGTTCTACATTTCTTTGTAAATCTTTCAAGAAAATAATTAATAAAACACATTATTATTCATCTTCAAATGGATTGAATAAGCAAATTCGAGTGAGGTGTGTAGTGTGTAGTGTAGGATTTCCTGCAACTACAAACTTAGCGTCCATAAGAAAGCCTTTTTAGCTAGTCATGTAAGTTCAATCATTCATAACACCACAACTCCAAAGTACAAAGACCCAGGTTCCCCTACCATTGCTTGTACAATAGGTAAACACCGGGTAAAAAAAGCTTTACTTGACTTAGGATCCAGTGTGAAATTACTGCCATACCATGTGTACTTACAGCTACGAATTGGTGAAATGAAACCTACTCAGATGACATTGCAGTTAGCTGATAGGTCTGTTAAAATTCCTCGAGGTGTTATTGAGGATGTTCTTATTGAGGTTGACAAGTTTATTTATCCAGTGGATTTCGTGGTCCTAGATACCCAACCTGTCCTCGACCCGAGAGAACCGTATACCCGTGATATTAGGTCGCCCATTTTTAGCTACGTCTAATGCGATCATTAACTGTCGAAATGGTGTGATGAATTTATCTTTTGGTAATATGACTATGGAGATGAACATTTTTAATGTCAGTAAGCTACCTTATGAGCTAGATGACACATGTGTTGAAGAGGTAAACATGATAGAAGCCTTAGTTCAGGAGTCATTACCAAACATTTTGTCTGAAGACCCATTAGAAAGTTGTCTATCCCATTTTGGTTTAGATTTTGATGACGATAACACTATTGCACAAGTGAATGCTCTATTAGATTCTACCCCCGTGTTAGACACTCGATAGATGGAAAGCTAGGTTCGAACCATTACCAGTTTCGAGAATACCTTAATTCCTTCTTTAGAAGAGCCTCCTAAGTTGGACCTAAAACCACTACCCGACACTCTAAAGTATGTGTTTTTAGGCCCATCTCGAGACTTTACCCGTGATTGTAGCTTCCGATTTGGATAGTGATCAGAAAGTAGGCTAGTAAAAGTACTTCAAGACAATAAGGAAGCTTTAGGGTGGACCATAGCAGGACATTAAGGGTATAAGTCCTACCGTGTGTATGCATCATATTCATTTAGAAGAAGACTCCAAACCTTCTAGGGAGATGCAACGTCGACCGAACCCTAACATGAAAGAGGTAGTTCGAAAAGAGGTGCTTAAGTTGTTAGATGCGGGTATTATCTACCCAATTTCGACAAGAAAGTGGGTCAGCCCTGTTCGAGTTGTCCCCAAGAAATCGTGTATCACCGTAGTCCGTAATGATAATAATGAGTTAATCCCAACCCGAGTGACCACGGGATGGCGTGTCTCAGATCGACTATAGGAAATTGAAGAAGGTCACAAGGAAGGATCACTTTCCCCTTCCTTTTATCGACCAAATGCTAGAGAGATTAGATGGACATAGTCATTATTGCTTCTTAGATGGCTACTCTAGTTATAATCAGATCGTTATTGCCCCAGAAGACCAAGAGAAAACCACTTTTACTTGTCCCTTTGGTACCTTTGCGTATAGACGCATGCCTTTCATGCTATGTAATGCTCCTGCAACTTTTCAGCGTTGTATGATGAGCATATTTTCCGATATGGTAGAACGGTTTCTAGAGGTCTTTATGGATGACTTTTCAGTGTTTGGTTCATCTTTTGATGAGTGCTTGCATCATTTGACATTAGTGTTGACTAGGTGTAAGGAAAAGAATTTAGTGCTTAATTGGGAAAAATGCCATTTTGTTTTCTGTTTCCCAATCACCTTGGTATGCGAATATAGCGAATATAGACCATCTGACCAACCGGAATAAATTCAATAAAGTCGACCACTGGAACCCTTGTATATGCCAGTTGTGTTGACCTAGAGTTAGGATTATCGACCACTGGTTCCCTTATATATGCTAGTGTGTTGATATTAGTCAGACTAGTATCTCAGTCCATTAGGATAGGTTCATTTTGGCGGAGGCCTTCAGACAGATATGGGAAACACCATTCACTTAGTAACATCAAAACCATCTATATTGTTAGTACTCATTTGTGTACTGATTATGATTTTTTTTGTGTTTGTAGGCGTTTTTGGAGAAATAAACTTTTGTGGAAAAATTGGCTCGAAAAGTGTTGCACCCTAGGAGAAATTACTAAAGGCACCCCAAAAAATGTGTTATTGGCACCCAAGAACAACTACTAAAGGCACCTAGGAATTTTACTATTTGCACCCCAGGACAAATGCTAAAGGGACTCCACAGATGGTTAGTGGGACTCCATCGTCTTCTTCGTTTTCAAATATGATTTTTGGCGGGAAATTACAGCAGAATTAGGGTTTGATTTTCTGACGAAATCTAGAGAGATTCAATCACTGAATTTTGTTGGGATGGATTCATTAACGCGAAACAAGGTTGGTATGGTGGATTGACTCGGTTAGAATTGGCTGGATCATGTGTTTTCAACAAAACAGGGAAGTTAGAGAGTTTCAGGAAATTTGATCTGTTTTTGGAAGTTACGTAAGGTTGTGGATAGTGGTTGGGAACACCAACCTTTTGAAGGTTATGGCTCATACCATGGTGATCCCAATTTCTATTTGCATGCATACAGGTCGTACGAGCAAGAAAATAAGGAATATTATAGTATTAATTCCCCGTATTTGCAACATAATACTTCTTTTTCTCTAGAAGAGTCCCTCAAAAAGTTGACTGAGATGACACATAGGTTTGAGTTAGAAACGAATGAAAGAACTGCAACAATTATCAAACCTTCTTTAGGTTTGACTATGGACCTAATACTCTAAGTTTTTGGGTATTATCATTCTCTCTGTGCCTTACCTTTAACTCTTTGGAAGATCCCCACTTGGGACTTGATATATGTGCCTCTACCATTTTGCAAGATAAACCTTCATAATAGATTTCCCGAACATAATGATGTCCATAAAGAAGTTCAATTGTTAGAAACTCCATCCTCTAGTTAATGTGGTTTACCCAGGCAATAATACCCAGATTGACTTTGTTTTCCTACAAAAAAATTCAACCAAATATGGGAGCGTATGAGTTTCGAATGTGTCAGTTATTAAGTTTTGAGACTAAGCCTAAGTACTTTAGGAGGTTAGTGATTGAGCATTGCTCGGTCGAACTCACAAGTGTTGCTATCTCAAGCTTATTGTCAAATTTAGTTTTCAAGACTATATCTTGATTTCTAGTCTACCTTTAGTCAAGTCTCGGATTTGGATAGAAGTGTGTAGTTGAGATTCGGATATCACTGCGTTCTACCATTTGAAGACGAAGATCAACTGGAGCTTTGGAGAACTTCAACATCAAAAGGTAAATGAAGACTGAACCACCTATATCTCAAGTTTTCACCATTTCTATCTTTGAGACATTGTCGCATGACTAAATTAGACAGTACATGCATAATAGAAATTTCGAGTTAAGTTTATCTTGAATATCTTCCCGAAATATGACATTAAGCTAATTAAGAACATTTGTTCATACTTGATGAATTTGGTTTAAAACAATTTATTGTTTATAACCTAATTATGATTCAAGATTTAATCATTTGAAAATAGCCTGGAACAGTGATATGTGTCATTGATGTTATTTGGGAATATTTCGAATTGATTATTAGAGAGATATATAACTAATGTTAATCTGGATACAGACAATATGCATACCAGTTCACATACTCAGAGAACTGTTATAAGTCCATAATCGCAGTCATTGTACCCAGTACACGTACCGGCGTAGCTATAGCTGATAGACACATTTTTGTGTCTAATTTGTCTCGATTCTATATATTGATAGTGCTCATTTTTGTACTTATTACGGTATGTTATATGTGTGAAGGTATTTTTGGCCAATAATCATTTTTGAAAAAATCGGCTCGAAAAGTTGTCGAAAAGCGCACCCGAAGGACACTTGCTATTCGGACTCTCACTATGGATAAGGGGTACCCAAATTACTAAGGGGCACCCTAAGGCAGCTGCTATTCGCACCCCTACTCTGGATAGGGGGCGACCCTTTCTTCTCCACAGATTTTGGCGGGAAAACCGAATTCAAAAATTCAGTTTTGCAGAGTGATTCATCAAAGTAGATTTGGCTTGGAGTTTTCACCGGATTTAATTGTCAGCATGGGATTGATACCACCCTGTCACGACTGAACAGGGTTGGTAGGTCTTCTAGAATCGAAAATATAGGTTGGTACGACGAGTTTGGACAAAACAGGGGACGAGAAATATTAACGGGATTTTGGTTTCATAAAAGGAAGTTGCGAGAAAAGAATAGGAAATATCACTTTCTGTTGATTCGGTGCCATCCTTCAGAGCTTATGGGACGTCGGATTTGACCAAGAGACACGTAAAGAAAACTTGAAGAGGATTATTCACAACTTGGCAGCGAAGAAAAGAAGAGAAGAAACAAAAGATTTACCGGATATTTTCTTGGCCTGGAGGTGTATATAAGAGCCGTGGGGAGTTCACAAAGGGCAGTCGAGACCTAGGGTAAAGTTTGGAAGCACACAGAGCCGAGAATTCAAAGTGGCAGAGAAGTTCATCATCAACAGGCGAGAGGAAGAAGAAGAACCAGAGAACAGTAGTAACAGACAGTCGCAGATTCTGTGGCCTTTTCTTTCAAATTTAATCAATTTGTCACAATTTCTGTAACAGTTAATTCCAGTTCGCAACAGTTCGGTGTTAGGGTTCTTTGTAATGCTGATTCTCAGAACAATTATAATCAATACAAACACGCTGTTTTATACCTTCTCTTCTTTTTAATCAACTTTGGAGCAACAATCATGTATTTTGAGCAAGTGGTTAATATGAGGAGCTAAACCCCTTAGCCGAGGCGACGGAGGAAGCCATTGTTCCATGAAAAGTGGTATATTTCTATTTTAATTATTTTTTTGCAATTTCTTTTATGATTATTTGCATGGAACTAATATTGGAAAATTGATTTTTATTGAATGATTGTGATTCGTTTTGATGGATCATGCTTAGTTTAAGACTTTTGATGTTTCATGCTTGATGTATACAATTGTTACTTCGAAAATCTACTAGAGGCAA
Source organism: Papaver armeniacum (assembly GCA_023531295.1). Lineage (NCBI taxonomy): Eukaryota > Viridiplantae > Streptophyta > Magnoliopsida > Ranunculales > Papaveraceae > Papaver > Papaver armeniacum. Next base: position 865,937 of record JAJJWW010005914.1, on the reverse strand, counting down.
TAAATTAGAATCACTTCAAACGCAAAGAATTGCATGAATATTGATTAGATTGAATCACTTAATTGGTCAATGGTGGAATCCTGAGTCTCGGTGTTTTTTATAATCTTGATAACAACTTCGTAAGTTTTCTATTGAGTTTGAATCTAAAATTGAATCTTCACAAGTCTGAGTGAACGACATCTTTTACCACCACTTTCTACAACAATTTAAGACCACATCAATTTTTGGCGCCGCCGACGCGGACTTGTTTTTATATTTGTTTTTTAAGTTTTTAGTGATTTTTATTCTTTTGTTCTATTTTACGTTTGCTTGGGTATTTGTGTTTAGGTTACAGGTTTGGATATTGGATCGAAAAGAAAGCTGAGCCAAAGATATTGGTGATTAACTAAAGACTTGGAGTCAAAGACAAAGCGAAAAGAAACGAGGAAGAGACAAAGAATTTTATTTTTATTTATTTTTTTAAGTTTTTTTTTTTGAAAACTGTATTAGGGTTTATTATTATTTTTTTGTAATTTTTCTTTTATTTTTGGACTTTTTGGACATTTTTGGGACTTTGGACATTATTTTTAAACCCTACAGAAGGGTAGTCTTAAATATAAACTGTTTCCAGAGAAGGAGGACAATTACGATATTGTCTCTGCACCTTGGGTTCGTACACTGACATAGGAGTCAGTGGCCCGAGTCGACTACAACCGATTCATCCCCCGTCTGGAACGGGAGGTAAGATTCTAAACACTCGTAAGATTCTAAACACTCCACTCAATTAAAAAATAATATAATGGAAGTCGAATCCCTTGTCGAAAGTTGAAAGATGAGTTCCTTCTTCGTTCACGAAACAATGAATCAAGGATTCTACTTGTTATTAGTCACAAATTATCACCAACCGTAGGTAAAGCAGCTAGCAAACCCCTAAATCCCTTGTATGGACACGGAAGTTCTCGAGGACCTAGAATTAGCTCAACCTAGATGTAACTTGGCTCATGCATTAGGTTTTATGAATTTCTTAGGTTGATATTAGTAGTTAGACTCTTAGCTCAAGGTCTACTTGCTAACGTTGTTTCTACACACAATTGGACTTGTTTGCTACTTATGTATAAGAACGATTACTTATCCCCTAACTTTCACTAGCTTTAGGAATTAACAAATCAATTTAGTTGGACCCAAACAATCTTCAATCAATCATGAATGTCTTTAAGATCACTCCTATTAGTTAATTATGTGAAAAGCTCAAGATAGAATTTGAAAACAAAAACTCAAATCATGTTAAGAACCATCCTCAATCAATAAGAAATTTAGCTACTCATGTTTTTGAAATTCACACAAATAATAATAATTAAAAGAAGAAGTTTCAAATTCACACAAGTAATTAAAAGAAAATCTTAGAAAAGCAAGCAAAAACACAAGTGATGTGTGTGTAGAGAGGTGTGTAGAAGTTGTAGAAAACTTCTCTATTTATAGGCTTCAATATTCTCCAAATCTTCTAAGGAGTAATCCTTAAAATTTCCAATTCCAAGCTTTTCTCAACTCTTTCCACCTTCTCTTTCCAAATTTGAGTCTAGAACAAGACCGAAAATTCTGGAATTTTTGGGAAAACTCGGGATTGTGGCCGGAATTTGGCCGGAAACGTCACCGAGCTTAATATTAAGTCCCTCCGAAAACGGTCAAAGTCATTCGTTAAAAAATATTGGTTATTCTCTTTCGACTAAGCATACAATCTTGCTGATTGAAAAATCATTCATTCATCCCGGCCAATTCATCTTGCAACAAAGAATACATCCACCATCTTCCCATGGCATGACCACCACACAAGCAATTTCAACCTCAGATTGATCCTAACCACTTCGCAACTTCATTGCTATTCCGCCAATGCCATCTCTCGCAGGCCTCTCACATTAACTCACCCCTGCATCTCTAATTAATCACACAAAGCACCGCCACCCCCGCAGCCTCTTTCCCGAACTTCTCCAACAACCTCAATTCCCGGAATTCTTCTTGTTTAATTCTTATCTTCAAAAGCTCATAAGACCACCAACAATGACAGGAAATCAATAGCAGCTTCATTCACTCCATGAATTCAATCTCTCGTTTCTTAATCGAAGATTTAAGCTTAAAACCCAGCTCTCTCTATCCGTTTTCTCCTCTCTGTCGCAATTCCTTTCTTCCCGTCAACTCTTCTCAAAGAACCCGCACCACAACTACCCTGCCCTTATTACAACAAAGAAGATTCGGATATGCTTGATACTTCCAAGAACCAAGGTTGTCTTACCTAACCAAAGCTTAAAACCCGTTTCGAATCTAACCCTTTTATCTATCAAATCCATGACTAAATCCATCATCAACACTCTCATTACAAAGAATCACCATTCAGACTCGAGCCTCAGATCGCAACCACCACCACCATCAAATCTCTGTAAAACCCATTTTCCAATTCGTGACAGCAACAATGAACTCTCCTTCCAATTAATCTCAATTTCTCGATCGATTTTGGTTTTCAACAACAGGAGCCATCGATCCCCTCTCGATAGGAAACTCGTGAAGAATGATTGAAGAGAGAAATAACATTTAGGTTTAAGTTAAATGGGGCGATGGATCCTGGTGTAACGGGTTTAAAGGGTGTGGTGGATTTCAGACACCCACCATTAGTACACCCAAAATGTGCTATTTTCACTCCCTTCTTTTGATAAGGGACACCTCTTTGACCTCCCTTAACCTTGGCCGGGCTCCATATAGTATCCCTCCTTCGTGAAATGACAATTTTACCCTTTTGCTCAAATTGAGTGATTTCTTCTTCTTTTCTCCGTGCGACTCAAAGTAGCTACAAAACTCAAAACAAGCGTAAAATACATAATTTACAAGAAAAATAGCAAAGAAAGCATAAACTCTTAGATAGAAATACGGTGTATTCTACACCTATCAAATTCCCCCACACTTAGACTTTGCTAGTCCTCATAGAGTTTCTGCTAGTAATGAGAAGAAAAATACTAAGGAACATATTCTCATTCTTAAATGTTGAGTGAGAAATAACCACACCATAATGAGAGAATGCGTGTTTGAGAAACGATCAATAAGCATTTCGCCTCGACTTCGCCTCACCAAAAAGGATTTTATGATAATTGCACTCAAAAAGACAACTTTTTTATGGTTCTCACATGTGTGCAGTAGGAATGAAGATAGAAATCCCGCATCACGTTGAATGGTGGGAAGGACAACTTCGAAATTTTGAAAAACCCACATCTTTTAATATTTTGAAAAACCATTTTTCTCGAGATCTCTAAGAAAGGAAATCAACCATTTTTATCGAGGATGAGATTACTTACTTACCTTCACATCCGATTGCCAATTATGATAACACCACTCTCACGGCATCCAATAGAAACGTCTTCCGCCTCCTCGTCTTGATCTTCATGGTCTTCGTCTTGGAACTATTGATGATAAACCCTTGAATTTCATAAATCCTTAACAATTTGTAACTCTTTTACCTTAAAATCCTTGTCGCTTGAAACTTCCTTATATATTTTCCTTCCCCACGGCTCATTAACAAAACAAATATTTCTCTTGTTTTTCTCTTCTTTTTTTTTTTTTTTTTTTTTTTTGAAACAAGAGAAATTAAATACAAAAATAAACCATGGCCGTGGGAGAAGTATTTTACCGCTTGATTCTTCACAACTTGTATCGTCTGGAAATCATAAACTTCAAAATTCTCACCTTTTAATTTTCTTCGGAGGTAAGATTCTAAACACTCTCGAATCCCTTGTCAGCGAGACACGGAAGACTTTAGCTCAAGGTCTACTTGCTAACGTTGTTTCTACACACAATGGACTCCTTCGTTTGCATATATGTTGAGGACTTGAATACGGCTGCTTTAATTTCCTAGTAAAGGGCAAGGACTTGCCATATAAGATAAGGGTTCGGATTTCATCACCGTTCTCTTCTTGCCCGCCTTAGGAAAACGATACCAAACGCGAACCTAAGCTTAAAATAGTGACTAGAACAAGACCGATAGGGTAACGAGCTTAATAGGAAAGTCATTCGAAAAATATTGGTTACTCTTTTAAGCATACTTCGAAGTCATGATGGTTTCTGTGAGTTGAATGCGTGACTGCGCCGCCTTGTAATTCCGGTGAGGCCTTGGGTATCAAAGCTCCACTGAGCTTCCCTCACCTCTATTCAACTTACTTTGACTCGGATTGATTCTAGAGGGGTTTGCTTAAATTGTAACGAATTCCCTTTCGAAGGATTAGGAGCTGGTCTAGAAACAATCTAAGTGGAGTCATCATGCTTTTTGTTTGCTAGAAATCAATAGGTTTCATTTTGGTTGAGTCAGCCTTGTTTCGTGATTGCATAGAATCCCCTTCCTTATTCTTTTGCATGCCGGAACGTAAAAGAGACGCCCTAGGTAGATTTTTTAAAGATAAACCTAGTAGTTCTAAGCGTCTTGATAACCTCAATTTAGAAAGTCCGTTTTTGAACGTCTGTTTGAGGAGACAATCCCTAATATTCCGTTAGTGCCAGAAATGGAAACTTTGAAAGCTTTGTTGAACCCGACTAGGACTACTCGTCCCTCGTGTATCAGGTTAGCTGAAACGGAAGCAAATTATGAACTAAAACCTGGGACCTTACAGATGCTCCCAATCTTTTTAGGGAAAGAAAATGAAAACCCCTATTTCCATCTTAGGGATTTTGAAGAAATTTGTAGCACCCTAAAAATTAGAGATCTTGATGATGATGCTCTGAAACTTAGGTTATTCCATTTTTCCCTGAAAGATAAAGCCAAATCGTGGCTATATAGTTTGGCTTCCGGGTCAATCGAAACATATGAACAACTTACATCTGCCTTTTTTGAACAAGTTTTTCCCTAGGCACAAAACATCGTCTATTAGGACGCAAATCTGCACGTTTTCTCAACAGGAGGGAGAATCTTTGTATAGGTATTTGGAAAGGTTCAATGATCTATTATCCCAATGTCCTCATCATGGTTTAGAAAAGGTTAGGTTAGTTCAGATCCTTTATGAGGGTTTAGATTATTCCACTACAACCATAGTGGAAGCTATGTGTACAGGTGGGTTTGAAAACCAAACAGTTGATGTGGCGATGACATTTTTGAATGAAATCGCCGAAAAGACCGAACAATGGGAAAATAGTAGGGTACCCCCAGAAAACAATTCTTTTAGGCAAAGGAAACGTTAATAGGGTAGAAGGAGGCTATGAATCAGATGCCAAAATTGCAGCAATAGCTAAAACGTTAGAAGCTTTAGAATTGGGTCACACTAGTAGTCGGGTAGAGCCTTTTTGGGAAGGCCATACTATGGAAGAGCAAGCCAATGCTCTTTACAATAACACTAGATTCGATAACTCTCAGAAGTTCGACCCATATTTAGAAACTTATAACCCTGGTTGGAGAAACCATCCGAACCTTTCGTGGTCTAAGGGCCAGAGTCAAGGTCAGTTTAGTAATTATAATGTTCCCCCAGGTGGCTATACTAAGAATCTTTCAGACCATCTCGCTTGAATCGGTCCGATAAGAAAATTTCAAGTCTAGAAGAAACTCTCATCTCGTTTATTCAAACACCGATAAGATTCACCAAACACTTTCACATGGCATAGAAGAAAGTAAAAATATAAGCCAGGCTAATTCTCAAGCTATTTCCAAGTTAAAAGACCAGGTTAGTCTGATAAATGAATCTTTGAGAGAAAAGGGTAGGTTCCCTAGTCAAACACAACACAACCCTAGAGGAGTTCATGAAATAGGTGCAAAACCATTACAACAGTTGAATTTAATTAGAAACCTCAGGAGTGGTAGAGTAGTAGACAATCAGTAACCATGCCCGACAGTGAGCATACTGTAGAACACCCCTCAGGACCATCCATAGCTGAGGGGACTGATAAAATCTCTGATGATTCCAATTCGGTTCCTGAGAGGCCCTATTTTATGCCTAGAGCCCCATTTCCACAGCTATTAGTACCAACAAAGAGTGAATCCAACTTTAATGACATAATGGAGGTTTTTAAGAAAGTTACCATAAACCTTCCGTTACTAGAAGCAATTAGGCAACTTCCGGCTTATGCCAAATTCCTTAAAGATATGTGTACGCGAAAGCGAAAGCATAGTGTCCCTAAAAAAGCCTTTTTAGCTAGTCATGTAAGTTCGATCATTCAGAACAACAGAACTCCTAAGTATAAAGACCCAGGTGCCCCTACGATTGCTTGCACGATAGGAAAACACAGGGTAGAGAAAGCTTTACTTGACTTAGGAGCTAGTGTGAACTTACTTCCGTACCATGTGTACTTACAACTAGGACTTGGTGAATTGAAACCTACCAAGATAACATTGCAGTTAGCTGATAGGTTTGTTAAAATTCCTCGTGGTGTGATAGAGGATGTTCTTATTGAGGTCAACAAGTTTATTTATCCTGTGGATTTCGTAGTCCTAGATACACAACCTGTCCCTGACCCAGAGAATCAAATACCGATAATTTTAGGTCGCCCATTTTTAGCCACGTCTAATGCTGTTATCAACTGTAGGACATGACTTATGAACTTATCCTTTGGTAATATGACCACTGAACTAAATGTCTTTAATGTTACTAGACAACCTTCTGATGATTTAGAGGAAGTGAATATGATTGGCATTTTAGTTCATGATCTAGTTCAGGGCTATTGGGATGACAATTTGTTTGGTGATTCTTTGGATGAATTTGATGAGACAATTCTCTTAGGTCAGATAGATGGACAGACTTTAGACCTAGAAGAAGCTCTCGAACATTTTAAGGACTCTATAGACCCAGAAATTAAGGCAATAGTGTTAGGTCTTGCTAAGAGTAATGATGAACCTAAGTTTGAGGGTAGAGAATTAGAAGAAGCTTTTGAGTATTTTAAATACTCTGAGGATCCGGAAATTCAAGCTATAGTTAAAGGTCTTACGGAGAGTAGTGATTACCCTAAGTTTGGGGGTAGTGATCGTCAAGTATCCTCATTGGAAGTCCCTAACTTGGGACTCGAGCCCTATGTGTCTGAGGTATTACCTGAGTCTTTTCCGACTCCACAACCCGATCCTCCTGATACTATCCAGGAGGAAATCCAGCTATTTGAGACTCGTTATTTGGGTAAATCCGTTTATCAAGACACTCATATGAAGCCCAAGTGGGCACCACAGAAAAACCCAGTTGTCTTGCAGGAAACCTTGGATGAGGATCTGCTCTGTCTGTTCATTTTTCTGATTTGGTGCAGTTGTCTCATAATTGTAGCAGTTTTATTTGATTTTGATGATCCACAGTTGTTTCGACTATTGATATACGATTTGAAAGGGTAATTAGCCATTTTATGGTTACGTAATGTCTGGCTGAAGACGTGAAACTTAGCACTTCTTGGGAGGTAACCCAATATTCATGCGACACGGTAATATCTTTCCTTACCTCTTTTGCTTCAAATGGTAACAGTTTCTCCTTGTTCATGCTTTTAATTTTATCTTTAGAACATTGAGGACAATGTTAGATTTAAGTTTGGGGGTATGGGAGAAACTTTTTAGTTGCATTATTAACTCCAGAGCTTAGAAATTTATGCTTATTAAGGATGGCACTAACCAATCTAAGTGGATGGAAGCATTTTGGTTGTAGGAGTTGAGGAACCAATCTGATTAGATGGAAACATCTAAAGAGTCTATTCCATATTCTCCACGTAATGTCCTAATTTATCACAGGCAATCCAGGAAACTTTTCTCGTGCCCTGTTTTAGATAATTACCGAGAATACAAGGATTTGATTCCTTTTTAACCTCCCAAAACACGTCACCACTCCTGTCTACTCATATCAAGCCCATATTGATCAATATCCGAAAAGAAAAACCACGAAAAATCTCTTCTAGAAATAACCCAAATCGTTGCCAGAAGTTACGCAGTTGTAACTCATTCTCCCGCCAAAACTTCATTTTCAAACAAGGAAGGTGGGATGCCCCCTAACCAGAGTAGGGAGCTGGCCGGTTGTCAATCCGTCAAATATAATTTCACTTTCTCAATCAACTAGATATAAATATAGTATGCGATAAGAAAGAGTTCGTATCCACAGAGAGGCTTTCGTTGTTATAAAATTTCAGTTTCTAAGTAACCACGGGGTATGTTTGTTGTATCTAAGCAAATAAAAGTAATTAAAAGCAAAGTAAGTAATTCGAATTATCAATAAGGAGAAGATATTGGTCACGGGATAGTATCATTCACAAACATGTATTATCATCAATGATTAGAATTGGTATTTTAATCTCGTATTTATTAAAAGTCCTAGGATACCTTGATCGCAAGTATAACCCGTTAATTCCCTGTTTTCATCACAACCACATTAAAAGATGCATATGTGAATTCTTCGTAGAAAGCAACCTAAAGTGTAAAAGCACAATTAAGTTTAACTCCCTAAAAGCATGAAGATTTATGGAATAAGACTCATCAATGCAAACGAATGTGTAAAAGCACTAAACGTTTTAACAAAAGTTATGATTCACTTGTGACTATTAGGATGTATCACTACAAGCACTAACCACAATTATGCTACTTAGAATCAGGGATAAACAACTTTTTCGTATTGAAAACCCTAATATAGCTCTAGAGATGAACACAAATCGGATTGATTCCGGACTCAACCTAACAAGTTTTCAAATCTTATAACACTATTAGTTGTGAATCACAAACAATAATTACTGAGACAAAACTAATTCATTGAATCAAAAGCATGTTGAGAAATCAACTTTTATCCCATAACCAATAATATGTTTAGCTACTCATAGCTATGGAGTTCATCATAATCAATATTCAATAATAAAATAGTGAAGAAGAAGAACAAAAGCAAACCCTAGAAGCGTAAACAAAAGTGGCTCTCCAAAATTCCAAGAATAAGATATCCCATAAGTTGTAGAAGACCTTCCCTTTATAGCTTTTCTCCAACTTCTAAAATTAGGTCTAGTCTTCAAAGTCCATTAGATGAGAATCCACCAAGCCCATAAGAAGGAGAAACCCGTGTAGAAAATACGCCCCAAAAGTGGTCGCCGGAAGTCGGTTCAGGTGACCGGCAAAGTCCGCCCGGTCACCGGTCAACGGGTCGGATCGGGTCAACGGGTCGGATCGGCGGGTCAACTCGGTCAAGCCGACCGAGTTAGGGTGAGTCAACAGATGAGTCGGGATCCCGTGTCGGACTCGAGTCAGCTGTGGCTGATGAGCTAACTGATCGACTCGTCGAGCCGCCTTGCACAGCTCTAAATTGTTCAAGACAATCATTGTGTGCTTCACGGCTCCTTGGCTAGCCATCTTGGTCTCAGAACCGCAGCTACATCCAAATGCTTCCACCGCAAAACAAAGACCATCAATCCCGCCATTCCACTCTTTTGCAGCTCTTGTAACCTCCCAGACTTGATTGCAACTTAAGTACAACTCCATACCAGTATAGTTCCACCACCTCACCAGCTCATAACCACCCATCCATTGCACAACTCAGACAACTCTGCAATCAACTTAAGCCATCTAGCAGCACCACTTGAATAACTCCAATTGGACAGCTCCAAAGCTCATCATCATCACCAGTTCTGCCTTAATGCCACAATCCCTGTAGCCTGTAATCCAAGTTCACCTCCTGTGTTGTAGCTCACTTGAACTGAACCTGCAAATCACATCCAAGCTGCTCCATTGCAGCCAACAACACCTCCTCTGCAGTTCCAATTCCATCATTTCCTTCTCAAGCCAAGTCACAAGTCGAGCCACACCATTCAGGCTTCCAATGCTTGCACAAGCTTTTAGCAACTCAAGACTCATCCTTGCTTCATTTTGCAGCCCAGCAATACCACAGCTACAGCCATTGCCATTGCTTCTTATGCTAATATTGCTCACTGCAATACACAGCATCATTGCTGGCAACTATCCAACACCTGCACTGCCTTCAGCATCATCTTGACACCCAAATTATCACCTGCAGTACACCATCTAGCCTGCCTCAACCTCTGCTAGCATCAGAACTAAACCCATTAGCTCCATCTGCTCTCCCAACAATCCATTCCACCAGCACCAGGTGCTGTCACCAGCACACACAAACCTGAAACAGCTCCACTCATTTCATGACTGAGCAGCACCACTTTCTTCCATTCAATCACCCTACAAGTCCTTCTCCCTAGTAACTGCATTTCATTAGCCATAGCACCATACTTAAACTTACATCTCCTACAGCACTTTCACTTCCATTCATCCAAGCAGCACCAGCACAGCCACAGCCCAATTGCAACATTCATCAGGCCAGCTGCAAACCTTAGCTCATTCTTCATATAGCATCACCTTCACTTCCTATATTTGCCAGCCTGAGCTGCTTCATTTGTTGTCTTGCAGCAGCACACGATCTCAAGCACAGAGCAAATACCCATTCCTTCAGTTCAGTTCAAGCTCATACTTGCTCCAAATTCAAGTTCCCTGCAAGTATTTGATCATTCAACACAAACCCACTTCACAACTCAATCTTTTCCACCATTAATCGACCACAATGAACCCATTCCTTCTGTGAATTTCTGCATCTCCACCCTTGACTGAAATTGCCATTGAAACCCCAATGCTGATTCCTTGAACATCAGACTTAAACCCTAGCTTACAATTTCTACAAATTTATCACCAATAACAACATCCGCTCCACAGCAACACAGTGTACTCAAAACCCACTCTGCTATTGCAATTTCTGGATCAACCCCAATCTTCATTTTCATCTCAGATTCAACCTCCAATCCATGGAGTTCCCGATCTGACTCATACACGTCAATAGCAGAAATTCATCATCGCTCTTCTCGATTCACAATCATTCTCAAGCAACACAAGTACCCTCTTTCTTCGTCTGGATCTGAATCCCATTTCCTGAGCATCAACGGCACCATTAACGACATCAGCTTCGAACGCAGGTCAATCAAATTTCCATCTGCTTCTCTCGATCTGCAATTCATGGCAGCATCAAAAACCTACTTTAATTTAGTAATCCTCAATTCCTTCCACGCATTAATTTCCCATTTTTCCCCAGTTTCATAAGCAGCAGCCTTTTGTTTCTCACTTTCAGGCAAAATAGAATTGATAATGATTGAGAAATAAGTTCTCAGTTTAGGGTTATAGAAGTATGTTATATTTGATGTCTGGTCACCTTGATAAGGGCTACACAGCTAGCAGCCCCCTAACCATTGCTGGTTGGCTTTTAATACTCCTCCCAAAAGAATTGCCTCTTAACCTTGATTGGGCTCCAAATAGTGTTTGCCCATGAAATGACAATTTTACCCTTTTTCTCCAATTGGGATGATTTCCGCTTCTTTTCTTCCGTGCGACTCCAGAGTACCTATAAGACTCAAAACACGCGTAAAATACATAATTTACAAGAAAAATACCAAAGAAAGCGTAACTACTAGATAGTAAATTAGGTGTTTTAGACACCTATCAGATTCCCCCACACTTAGACTTTGCTAGTCCTCGAGCAAATCAAACAAAACAATAAAATACAACAACTCCGTGTCGTCGAGGCTACGGTCACTTTTAGCATAAATAACAAGCCTTTAAACCCCTAGGTGTCCCTAGTGGACGAGTTATAGTCTCGTGAGGGTTTACTAGAGATATACCCACAAAACCTACTTTTCCAACTTACTAGTTCTCCGTATGATAGCATCCAACGCGCTAAGAAGATATAGAGATTCTGCACACTAGTCATAAGAAGTTAGACACATAAATGAACACAAACTCATTCTTAAAAGTTGAGAGAGAGATAACCATCCCTTCTCGACTAAAATTCGGGTTCGGAGTGATCAAAAGTCTCGACTCTGCCTCACAAGAAAGGGTTTTATGATATTGCTCTCAATAATAAACTTTTTTATGGGTCACACATGTGTCCAGTTGGAATGAAGAGAGAATCCTGCGACACGTTGAATGGTAGGAAGGCAAAACCCTCCGAAATATTTTGAAAACCCACATCTTTTATATATTTTTGAAAACCCATTTTTCTGACGATCTCTTCGAAAGGAAATCAACCATTTAACGAAGGTGGGAATATGCTTACTTACCTCGTTATCTGTTCGGCGTGCAGCTAGCACCACTCTCATAGCATCCATAGAAACGTCTTCGGTCTTCAATCGGTGTCTTCATCCTCGTCTTCGGTCTTCAACTCTTGATGATAACTCTTGAACTTCGTAGAATCTCGACAATTTAATTCTTTCCTCAAATTCCTTGTCGCTTGAAACTTTATTATAGATATTCCTTCTTTCCATAGGCTTTATTGAAAGAATACAAAAATAAGAACAAACTATACAAACCCAAATATTATTTTTTTTTTTATTATTTTTTTTTTAATACCTTTTTTTTTTTAAATAAGAGATAGAATAAATACAAAATAAAAATAAAACAAAATAATAAAAACTATTAACAAACCTAAAAATTTTCTCTTGTCTTTTTTTTTCTCTTTTTTTTTTTTTTTTTTTTTTTTTAAGACAAGAGAAAGTAAAATACTAATAAAATAAAAATGTAAGTACAATGCCATGGTATAAGTACTTTACCGCTTGAATCTTCACAACTTATATGTCTTGATATCATAGACTTCTCGAATTCTCATCCTTTATAATTTCCACTCTTGTATAATATAGTCTTCAACTTATAAAAATTCTGCTCCCTGTTTTGTTGCTTTACTTGAATCTGAAATCTGCCCATTTTATACCATTGTTTGTAAACCTCGAACGTGTTCAACTTTCCTTCGAATTTGTGATGCTCCTCTTGTTGATGATGATGGTGTTTCTATGGACCTGTTGGTCTAGAGAGAGATAAGGTGGATGGTGCTAACTGCGAACAAGATCACAAGTGGTATGTAAGTTAGCAATTCCATGTCACCAACATGGTTGATAAAAATAGCACTCAAGAGATCAAAATAGTGCTTCTATGGTGGGAAGTTGGACAGCTCACCATTCTGCCCGGAATTTACGTACGGTGACACACACTCTAAAAGCACAAATTTAGACAGGTACAAAGAATTGAAGGTTGGTGCCTCACATTATGTAACTTGGGTAGTCTCCACTATAGGGGATCACTGTTCTAATACCGAATTCAGTCTGCACCTTATTTGCCACTGGCATGGTTAACTCCAACTTTAACTCTCATACAATTAAGAAACCCGATCATGTTCTCTGTCATCTCTAAGTTCAGTCACTATTGTGAGATTCTCGATGTAATCTTAGCGACATGTATACTATGTGACTCTAAACTAACTACAAGTTGGAGTTTTCTTATTCACTATTTCACAAAAAAAAAGTTGAAAAATTGCAAAAATTTACAACATAAACCACTCCCCCACACTTAAACTTTACATTGTCCTCAATGTAATTGAATCGTCCAAAGTAAGTCAAGGTGGGAAATCCTAACAAGAAATCAGCAAAAACAAAGTAAAAACAAAACAAGAAAAACTAAAAACAAGAAAAGAAATAAATACAAAACAAGAAATACTCATCCTTTGGGTTGCCTCCCAATTAGCGCTTGGTTTAAAGTCGTCAGCCCGACTATCTCCTTGCTTTCTATGACTCCTCCAGAGGGAGTACATCCACAAAGTTAACTCCTTCCACCACTTCGGAAGTGAAATTCTCATAATATGGTTTCAACCGGTGCCCATTAACTTTAAGTTCTTTCCCTGTAGCTATGCTACGAATTTCCACTGCACCATGAGAAAACACATTAGTAACAATAAAAAGTCCGATCCATCGTGACCTTAATTTACCCGGAAATAATTGCAAGCGAGAATTAAACAAAAGCACTTTCTGCCCAATGCAAAATTGTTTCCTAGAAATCATGTTATCATGGAATGCTTTCGTCTTTTCTTTATAAATTCGTGAGCTTTCAAATGCATCATTGCGGAGCTCCTCTAGCTCTTGGAGTTGTAACTTCCTTTGCTTTCCAGCCCCGTCCATCTCCATGTTGCATTGTTTAATAGCCCAAAACGCCTTATGCTCAATTTCCACGGGTAAGTGACAAGGTTTACCATACATAAGCCTAAAAGGAGACATTCCAATAGGTGTTTTATATGCGGTTCTATACGCCCACAAAGCATCATTAAGTCGCATGCTCCAATCCTTCCTTGTTGGGTTCACCGTCTTTTCTAGAATAGATTTCACCTCACGGTTAGACACCTCGGCTTGTCCATTGGTTTGGGGATGATAAGGTGTTGCAATCTTGTGCGACACATTGTACTTCGACAACAAGCTTTGTAAAATCCTGTTTTTGAAGTGAGAACCCCCATCGCTAATTATGGCTCTTGGAATTCCAAACCTTGCAAAAATATTAGCTTGCACAAAATATGAAACCATTTTAGAATCATTAGTAGGGGTGGCCTTAGCTTCCACCCATTTCGAGACATAATCAACCGCAAGTAAAATATAAAAATTCCCATGGGAGTTGACAAAAGGCCCCATAAAATCAATACCCCATACATCAAAAACTTCAATAAATTGAATATAAGTTTGTGGCATTTGATTTCGGGCACCTAGATTGCCGGTTCTTTGGCACCTATCACAAGTTGTACAAAATATATGTGCATCCTTAAACAAATTTGGCCAATAAAAACCACTTTCAAGTACCTTGTGCGCGGTTCTCTTACTCCCAAAATGTCCTCCACAAGCATAAGAGTGACAAAAAGACAAGATAGAGTTAAATTCGGATTCGGGAACGCACCTTCGAATTACTTGGTCACTACCATGTTTCCATAAGTATGGATCATCCCATATGTATTGGTTCCCTAACCTCTTAAGTTTGTCCCTCTCAGCACGAGACAAGTTCTTTGGGATTTGTTTAGAAACTAAGTAATTGACAATATCGGCATACCATGGTTCTCCAAAGGCAATTGAAAGTTGCTCGTCCGGGAAACTCTCACGCAACGGGATAGTCTCCTTGTCCACAGCAAGTCGGCTCAAATGATCCGCAACGGTGTTCTCAATTCCTTTCTTGTCTTTGATTTCAATATCAAACTCTTGCAAGAGTAATATCCACCGTATGAGCCTCGGTTTCGCCTCTTTCTTCGTAAGCAAGTATCTAAGTGCTGCATGATCAGAAAAGACAACAACTTTTGTACCAATTAGATAAGAGCGAAACTTTTCTAAAGCAAAAACAATGGCTAATAACTCTTTTTCAGTGGTTGTGTAGTTTTGTTGGGCCTCATTTAACGTTCTAGAAGCATAATAGATAGCATGAGGAAGCTTCCCCACACGTTGCCCAAGCACCGCACCAACCGCATAATCACTAGCATCACACATGAGTTCAAACGGCTTACTCCAATCCGGTGGTTTAATGATAGGGGATGAAATCAAAAGTTCTTTCAAACGATTAAATGCCGCCATACATTTCTCATCAAAGTTAAAAACCACATCTTTTTGCAATAAGTTACAAAGTGGTGATGCTATCTTGGAGAAGTCCTTGATGAACCTACGATAAAAACCTGCATGACCAAGAAAAGAACGTATCTCCCTCACCGTAGTGGGAGGGGTTAGAGCACGAATAAGGTCTATCTTAGATTTATCGACTTCCAAGCCTTTAGAAGATATTACATGGCCTAAAACTATGCCATGAGTTACCATGAAATGGCACTTCTCCCAATTTAGCACAAGATTTGTTTCAACACATCGTTCAAGGATTAGAGACAAATTGGTCAAGCAAAGGTCAAAAGAATCACCAAAAACACTAAAGTCATCCATGAACACTTCGATTATGTTTTCAACATATTCCGAAAAGATACTTACCATACATACACCTTTGAAAGGTAGCTGGAGCATTGCACAAGACAAAAGGCATCCTTCTATAAGCAAAAGTACCGAAGGGACAAGTGAAAGTGGTTTTCTCTTGGTCCTCCGGTGCTATCACAATCTTATTATAACCTGAATAGCCATCAAGAAAGCAATAGTAAGAGTGTCCAGCTAAACGTTCAAGCATTTGATCAATAAAAGGTAAAGGAAAGTGATCTTTTCTAGTGGTGGCATTCAATTTTCTGTAATCAATACAAACCCTCCAACCGGTTTGCACACGAGTTGGGACAAGTTCATTCTTATCATTCTCCACCACCGTCACACCCGATTTCTTTGGTACTACTTGTACCGGGCTTACCCACTTGCTATCGGATATGGGGTAGATAACACCCACTTCCAAAAGCTTGAGTATCTCCTTTTTCACAACTTCCATCATAGGAGGATTCAAACGACGTTGCGCGTCCCTTTTAGGCTTTGCATCATCCTCCAAACGAATTTTGTGCATACAAACGGCAGGGCTAATACCCTTGATATCGGCGATTGTCCATCCTATGGCCGTCTTGTACTTCCTTAGCACCCTTAGAAGTTTTTGCTCCTGTAAATCATTAAGATTATTAGAAACAATCACAGGTAACTCTTCATTATCACCCAAGTACAAGTACTTAAGGTGGTCGGGAAGAGGTTTCAATTCTAACTTTGGAGATTTAACAATTGAAGGTACAAGCTTTTCATCACTGCATGGTAAAGAAATAAAAGAGATATTATGAGTTTCCGGGCATCCTTGGAGTGAATTAAGATCACCAAGGGCTTCCTTGACTTCATTACCACACTCTACACCATTATCCATGGATGTAGTTAACACGGTTTCCAAAGCATCATCACCGTTTAATTCAAACATTTGTTGTGCCAATGAATCCATAACATCAATGGAGAAACAAGAGTGGACATCACTAGGATATCTCATCGTCTCGAAAATGTTGAAACGTATTGTTTCTCCATCAAACTCCATGGTTAGCGTTCCCTTATCCACATCAATTATGGTTTTCGCCGTTTTCATGAAAGGACGCCCAAGAAGCAATGGAAGAGACGAGTCCGGAGAACCTTTATCCATCTCTAACACACAAAAGTCTGCTGGAAATACAAGTTGATTAACCTGCACAAGAACATCCTCAACAATACCCATTGGGTAGACATTAGAGCGATCGGCTAATTTCAATACAATTTCAGCCTTTTTAAGAGGACCAAGATCAAGTGAATTATACATTGACGCAGGCATAACATTAACGGATGCACCTAAATCCAACATAGCTTTGTTAAATGTAGTGTTACCAATTGTGACGGGAATGTCAAAACTACCGGGATATTTGCACTTAAGTGGGAGTTTGTGTTGTAAGATTGCCGAAGCATTCTCCCCCACACTAAGCACTTCATTACCTTTTAGCCTTTGTTTGTTGGTACACAAGTCCTTCAACACTTTTGCATACTTTGGAACTTGCTTGATAGCATCAATGAGTGGTATGTTCACATGGATCTTTTTTAGAACGTCTAAAATCTCCTTTTCTAGTTCCGCCTTCTTAGAACTTGCAAATCTGCGAGGAAAAGGTAGAGGAGGAACATAAGTAGAAACCGGAGTTTTAGAGTTAGGAATAGGTACCTCAGAAGTTTGGGGAGAATCCTCATTCTTCTCCTCCAAAACAGGTTCCTTTAGTGGCTCCACCTTGCCCGAATCAGTAACTTCGGGTTGCACAAGTTGTGTACCGCTTCTCAACGTGATAGCATTGACACCCTCTTTTGGGTTAATAGGTTGAGAAGGGAGTTTCCCACTATTTTGCGCCTTCAATTGGTTCAACTCAATAGCCATGGAACCCATTTGTGTTTGCAACTCCTTAATAGCACTCTTAGTCTCTTGTTGACTCTCTTTAAACATGGTGGAAATGCCTTGCATCATTGTTTGAAGCTTTGAATCAATATCAGCACCTTGAGTTTGCATTGATTGTTGTGCTTGAGGTTGTTTTGAAATTGTTGTCTCTTTGGAATTGTTGTTGTTGAGGTTGAAATCCACTTGAAGAGTTGAAGGTAGGTTGTTGAACCGCTCCTTGCTTGTTGGCATAGCTAAAATTGGGGTGATCTCTCCATCCCGGATTGTAAGTGTTGGAGTAGGGATCATACCGTCTTGGTTGATTTGGAAAGATCGCATTAGCTTGCTCGTCTTCATAAGATTGAGGAGAATTTGGTATAACCGCGGATGCAACTTGTTGCAACATTGCTGTCATGTTACCCATTTGTTGACGAAGTTCCTCCACCTCGCTCACTTCACTCACCCTTCTTAGAATCACATCCGAACCACGACTTAAGAATTGCTGTGAGTTCGCCACCATGTTTTCAATCAACTCCCTAGCTTGTGCCACCGTCTTGCTAACTAGTGCACCACCACCCGCAGCGTCAATAAGATTCCTATCACTTGATTGGAGTCCTTCATAGAAGTATTGGATGATCATAGCGTCACTAAATTGGTGGTGAGGGCAACATGCAACCAATCTCTTGTACCGTTCCCAACATTCATATAAGGATTCTCCCACGTTTTGCTTCATCCCACAAATTTCTTTGCGAATTTGAGTAGCCTTTGATGCAGGAAAATATCTCTCTAAAAAGAGTTTCTTCAACCCATTCCATGTTGTGACACTTCCGGGAGGTAAATAGTACAACCAATCCTTAGCACTATCCATTAAAGAGAAACGGAAAACCTTCAACATTGCACCATCCGCCTCAACATTCGCTGGAAGCATAGCCGTGACAATGGTGTGGAAGTCCAAAAGATGTTTGTTAGGATCTTCATTCACCATGCCATGGAATTTTGGTAATTCTCTAAGCAACCCCGGCTTTATCTCAAAAGTAGAGTTCGTTTAAAATACACCCCTGTTGTGTATCAAGCCTATGAGAAGCTAAGTCCTTGAGTGAACGATTTGCATCACCCATTGCTTCTTCTACTTGTTGTTGGAAAATCTCTTCTCCTACTTCCAACTCGTGCTCGTCCGTTGTGTTCCGCCTTGGTTGGAGTATTGTGCCTTTTCGAGTAGCTATCCCGCACCTTGGATAATTCCAATCTTTAGTAGCCAGGGATTGATACCTGAAAACAATTCTAGCAAACAAGTGAGAAACAAGACGACAAACAAAAAGCAAAGATAAAAGCAGAAATTGTAAAAAGAAACTAAAAACTCAATAACAAGCCGTATGCCTCCCCGGCAACGGCGCCAAAATTTGGCCGGTTGTCAATCCGTCAAATATAATTTCACTTTCTCAATCAACTAGATATAAATATATTATGCGATAAGAAAGAGTTCGTATCCACAGAGAGGCTTTCGTTGTTATAAAATTTCAGTTTCTAAGTAACCACGGGGTATGTTTGTTGTATCTAAGCAAATAAAAGTAATTAAAAGCAAAGTAAGTAATTCGAATTATCAATAAGGAGAAGATATTGGTCACGGGATAGTATCATTCACAAACATGTATTATCATCAATGATTAGAATTGGTATTTTAATCTCGTATTTATTAAAAGTCCTAGGATACCTTGATCGCAAGTATAACCCGTTAATTCCCTGTTTTCATCACAACCACATTAAAATATGCATATGTGAATTCTTCGTAGAAAGCAACCTAAAGTGTAAAAGCACAATTAAGTTTAACTCCCTAAAAGCATGAAGATTTATGGAATAAGACTCATCAATGCAAACGAATGTGTAAAAGCACTAAACGTTTTAACAAAAGTTATGATTCACTTGTGACTATTAGGATGTATCACTACAAGCACTAACCACAATTATGCTACTTAGAATCAGGGATAAACAACTTTTTCGTATTGAAAACCCTAATATAGCTCTAGAAATGAACACAAATCGGATTGATTCCGGACTCAACCTAACAAGTTTTCAAATCTTATAACACTATTAGTTGTGAATCACAAACAATAATTACTGAGACAAAACTAATTCATTGAATCAAAAGCATGTTGAGAAATCAACTTTTATCCCATAACCAATAATATGTTTAGCTACTCATAGCTATGGAGTTCATCATAATCAATATTCAATAATAAAATAGTGAAGAAGAAGAACAAAAGCAAACCCTAGAAGCGTAAACAAAAGTGGCTCTCCAAAATTCCAAGAATAAGATATCCCATAAGTTGTAGAAGACCTTCCCTTTATAGCTTTTCTCCAACTTCTAAAATTAGGTCTAGTCTTCAAAGTCCATTAGATGAGAATCCACCAAGCCCATAAGAAGGAGAAACCCATGTAGAAAATACGCACCAAAAGTGGTCGCCGGAAATCTGGTATTGTGGCCGGAAATCGGCCGGAAAGGTCGCCGGAAAACGGTTCAGGTGACCGGCAAAGTCCGCCCGGTCACCGGTCAACGGGTCGGATCGGGTCAACGGGTCGGATCGGCGGTCAACTCGGTCAGCACCGAGTTAGGGTGAGTCAACAGATGAGTCAGGATCCTGTGTCAGACCTGAGTCAGCTATGCTGATGAGCTAACTGGACTGACTCGTCAGGCCAGTCTTGCACAGGCTCTAAATTGTTCAGCACAATCATTGTGCTTCACGGCTCCTTGGCTAGCCATCTTGGCTCTGTAAACTGCAGCTACATCCAGCTGCTTCCACTGCAAAACAGCACCATCAATCCTGCCATTCCAGCTCTTTTGCAGCTCTTGTAACCTCCCAGACTTGATTGCAACTTAAGTACAACTCCATACCAGTATAGTTCCACCACCTCACCAGCTCATAACCACCCATCCATTGCACAACTCAGACAACTCTGCAATCAACTTAAGCCATCTAGCAGCACCACTTGAATAACTCCAATTGGACAGCTCCAAAGCTCATCATCATCACCAGTTCTGCCTTAATGCCACAATCCCTGTAGCCTGTAATCCAAGTTCACCTCCTGTGTTGTAGCTCACTTGAACTGAACCTGCAAATCACATCCAAGCTGCTCCATTGCAGCCAACAACACCTCCTCTGCAGTTCCAATTCCATCATTTCCTTCTCAAGCCAAGTCACAAGTCAGTCACAGCCATTCTGTGGCTTCCAATGCTGCACAAGCTTTTAGCAACTCAGTACTCATCCTTGCTTCATTTTGCAGCCAAGCAATACCACAGCTACAGCCATTGCCATTGCTTCTTATGCTAATATTGCTCACTGCAATACACATCATCATTGCTGGCAACTATCCAACACCTGCACTGCCTTCAGCATCATCTTGACACCCAAATTATCACCTGCAGTACACCAGCTAGCCTGCCTCAACCTCTGCCAGCATCAGAACTAAACCCATTATCTCCATCTGCTCTCCCAACAATCCATTCCACCAAAGACCAAAGTGCTGTCACCAGCACACACAAACCTGAAACAGCTCCACTCATTTCATGACTGAGCAGCACCACTTTCTTCCATTCAATCACCCTACAAGTCCTTCTCCCTAGTAACTGCATTTCATTAGCCATAGCACCATACTTAAACTTACATCTCCTACAGCACTTTCACTTCCATTCATCCAAGCAAAGACCAAAGACAAAATGACCACGCCCAATTGCAACATTCATCAAAGCCACTGCAAACCTTAGCTCATTCTTCATATAGCATCACCTTCACTTCCTATATTTGCCAGCCTGAGCTGCTTCATTTGTTGTCTTGCAGCAGCACACGATCTCAAGCACAGAGCAAATACCCATTCCTTCAGTTCAGTTCAAGCTCATACTTGCTCCAAATTCGAGTTCCCTGCAAGTATTTGATCATTCAACACAAACCCACTTCACAACTCAATCTTTTCCACCATTAATCGACCACAATGAACCCATTCCTTCTGTGAATTTCTGCATCTCCACCCTTGACTGAAATTGCCATTGAAACCCCAATGTTGATTCCTTGAACATCAGACTTAAACCCTAGCTTACAATTTCTACAAATTTATCACCAATAACAACATCCGCTCCACAGCAACACAGTGTACTCAAAACCCACTCTGCTATTGCAATTTCTGGATCAACCCTAATCTTCATTTTCATCTCAGATTCAACCTCCAATCCATGGAGTTCCCGATCTGACTCATATACGTCAATAGCAGAAATTCATCATCGCTCTTCTCGATTCACAATCATTCTCGAGCAACACAAGTACCCTCTTTCTTCGTCTGGATCTGAATCCCATTTCCTGAGCATTAACGACACCATTAACGACATCAGCTTCGAACGCAGTCAATCAAATTTCCATCTCGCTTTCTCGATCTCGCAATTCATGGCGGATCAAAACCCTACTTTAATTTAGTAATCCTCAATTCCTTTCACGCATTAATTTCCCATTTTTCCCCGCCATAAGCAAGAGCCTTTTGTTTCTCACTTTCAGGCAAAATAGAATTGATAATGATTGAGAAATAAGTTCTCAGTTTAGGGTTATAGAAGTAGGTTATATTTGATGTCTGGTCACCTTGATAAGGGCTACACAGCTAGCAGCCCCCTAACCATTGCTGGTTGGATTTTAATACTCCTCCCAAAAGAATTGCCCCTTAACCTTGATTGGGCTCCAAATAGTGTTTGCCCATGAAATGACAATTTTGCCCTTTTTCTCCAATTGGGATGATTTCCGCTTCTTTTCTTCCGTGCGACTCCAGAGTACCTATAAGACTCAAAACACGCGTAAAATACATAATTTACAAGAAAAATACCAAAGAAAGCGTAACTACTAGATAGTAAATTAGGTGTTTTAGACACCTATCAGGAGCCCATAGCCATGGGGTGTGAATAGAAATTAAGGTGCCCCTTAGTAATTGAAGTGCCCCTTATCCAAACTGAGAGTCCGAATAGTAAGTATCCTCCGGGTGCCTTTATCAACTTTTCGAGCCGAATTTTCCAAAAATGTTTATTGGCCAAAAATACCTACACACACGTAAAACACCATAATAAGTACAACAATTGATACTAACAATATAGAAAATCGAGATGAAAATAGACACATAAATGCGTCTATCAAGTATTAAGAGTTCAGCTAGGAACATAACAATACTCAACATGCTCTACATTAGTGAACAATTAAACTAGGAGCTTGAGTTTTAATACAATAAAATTATATAATACATGGGAATATTGCAACATGCACCAGTATTGTTCAAATAATTTTCATACACGTAGGTATTGAGTAGTAAATATAATTTGTACATGCATACGTATATTTTATGAATTCAGCCGGACGAAGTTCATAAATATAGTCACATACATGTAGAAAGAGAGGCATAGATGTGATTGCAGGAAATCCTACAATACACCCCTCACTAGAATTCATAATAATCAACCCATCTTTAAGATCAACAATCACACTTTTTATTAATTGAGTTAAAGAATTTTACAAAGGGGAAATGAAATCAAGAATACAACTATTGCTCTCGACTTTCTCTCTCCTCAAAACTTTCCCTCTACTCTAAAAAAGATCTCTCTCTCTCTCTCTCTTAGGCCTACTCGACCCTTTATATAGGACATTACATAATGGATGACAGCTAAGCTGTCCTTTATTTTCGGATCTGGCTTGCGACATTCTCGCAAGTAAAATGTTAAATCTCGCAATGCTCCTAAATATCGCTAGGTCCTCACACCTTTCTCGTGTTCAAGCTGTCGTCATCCGTTGCGTCATTTTTATTACCAGTCTGCGATATCTTCGCCGTGTGTTGTTCAAAGATTTCGCAAGGATATTAATGTTGCGATATTCTGATCCTACAATAGACACTCACTAGGTTTTAACACGTTGCTCAAATTCTTTGCAGAATGAAGGCACAAAAAAAGAGTTTTACAGTTTTCGCCCTAAACTAAAAACCACCGTCAACAAGAAGGTCTTTTTCCAACACTTCCGGAAGCGACAACTTCTGCGACTCTCCTTTACAATTTGCGACTGACTTAAGCAGCCCAATATTCTTCCTCTCCTTCTTCTTTTGCAGTAGCATAAACTTTCTCTGTAGCTCTGTAATATTTGAAACTGAACTCTCCTAACACTCCATATCTCTTTTAGGACTCGACTCAATGTTATTTATACAGCACAACTCCAAGAATATCGAGAAAATCTTTCATAAAATATCATCTTTTCTTCGAGAATAATTCTCGGGATTTTTCTTGTTTTTTAAAAATAACTTCATGCGTCTTCTGTTTGTTTCCAAAACATCCCTGAATTTCATAGAGACGAATCTAACAGTATATATATATATTCTCCAAAACCTTACGTAACTTCAAAAATAGATCAAATTTCCCAAAACTCTCTAACTTCCCTGTTTTGTCGAAAACCCATGATCCAGCCAATTCTAATCGAATCAGTCCACCATGCCAATCCTGTTTATCCTTAATGAATCCAACCCAACAAAATTCAGTGATGAGTCTCTCTAAAAGTCGTCCGAAAATTAAACACCAATTCTGCTGCAATTTCCCGCCAAAAATCAGATTTGAAAATGAATAAGACAATGGAATTCTCGTATCCGTCTGTGGAGTCCTTTGAGCATTTGTCCTGGGGTAAAAATAGTAAAATTCCTAGGGTGCCTTTATCAACTCTTCTGGTGCCTTTATAATTTTTCTTAGGTGCCAATAACACATTCCTGGGGTGCCTTCAACACTTATTCAGGGTGCCTTTAGTAATTTCTCTGGGGGGTGGGGAGGTGCAAATATTACTTTTGGAGCCAATTTTTCAACAAAAGTTTGTTTCTCCAAAAACACTTACAAACACATAAAATACCATAATAAGTACAAAAATAAGTACTAACTGTTAGAGCACCGCTCGGTCGAACTCGCAAGCGTTGCTATCTCAAGCTTGTTTGTCAAGTTTAGGTGATAAAAACTATAAGTCTTGATTTCTAGTCTACTTATAGCTATGTCTCGGACTAGGATAGAATGTTTAGTTGAGCTTTAGACTTCACGGCGTTCATCAATTGAAGACGAAGATCTACTGAGAGAGCTTGGAGGAACTTCATCAACAAAAGGTATGTGGAGACTAAAACTTATCTATCACTCAGAAGTCTATTCTATTTTATCTCCTAATGAGACTAAGTCGTATAGCTATATAGACATTTACTTACACATTTGATATTTCGCGCTGAGTTTAAATCGCTTATATCTTTCTCGAAATATGTGTTGGAAAGCTTTTTGCTTTAGCTACGTTCATCATTATTCTTGACGAGTTTAGTTGGAAATAATTTATTTGTTGGAATCTAAATAATGAGTCAAAAGATGATCATGTGAAACTTTCCTTGAAACATCTTACATGATTTGTGTGAGACAGTCATTTGATGTAGACTCAGAATGTTTTGTATTGATCATTCCATCACTTGAAAATTACTTATAAGCTAATAGTTTGTGTGAGACAACTATTGTCATCTTCTAAGGATGTTTCAATGATTGAAATGGGAGTTTAGAACAATTAACCATTGTCTGGATATAGCACAGTATGCATACCAGTATGCAAACTGTTGTAGTATGATTCAGATCTGGAAACCAAGTTTGCATACAGTATGCGAACAGTTTTAACTATCAAAGTCCGGGAACCAAGTTTGCATTCCAGTATGCGAACGGTTTCACCTGAGTTAGGTCCGGAACGACAGTATGCATACCCGTTTTCGAACTGTTGGACGTGACCAAAGTCCGGAACTTAAGTTTGCGTACTCGTTGGAAAACTAAGTTGGTTTAAGTTCTAAAATCGCTTAAGTATGATTTCATACTCATAAACAAATACATTTATATATTAAGGAATGAAATCTTTGCAAACCGTGGCTAAATGTTCATGAATTGATTCTCTTGAATCAAATACGATTTTGTTTTAATTGTGTCTTGTATACTTCTATGAGAATGTAAACAATTGAACAACTCTATGAGTAACACAATTATTATCATTTGATCTAGAAGTGTTAGATGAGTGTAGTTAATACAAAGTGTTCATCTGGCTAACTTCGGTTAACTGTGATTGAGCCAACTCAATATACACGTTTAAATACAATTACCCATATCTAAATGAAGGTATATTTAATTTGTGTGTAACAAGCTAAGACCATCTAACGATTGATAGATATTGCTTTGGTTTTAAGAAAACTTAGCTTGAATCTTAATTTAGGATTTCATCTAACGGTGAATATTGATTGCTTTGTTTCAAAGCTATCAAACCCCGATTTGAAGACTATATAAGAGAGAACTCTAGCAAGTGGAAAACCTAATCCCCAAACCTCCTGTGTGATACTAGTTGCGATTAGAGTCGATTCTTCTTTAACCTAGGTTTTTCCTAAAACCATTATAGGTTAACGACTTAAAGACTTCATTGGGATTCTGAAGCCAGACCCCAACTATTTTCTCTGTAGTTGTGTGTTCTGATCGTAATTGTTCTATCGTATTGAGTACTATCTTCTCTAAGATTTGCTCGAGATTTATCTCTGATATGTGAGATATAAAAAGTAATCACAAAGCTCTTCGTCTCATTCTTTGTGATTCCACAATAACTTGTTCTACTACCATATAGTTAAGTTATTGTGAGGTGATTGATATTTCTAAGCTGTTCTTCGGGAATATAAGACCAGATTATCAATTGGTTCCTGTTCACCTTGATTCATCAAAAGACGGAACAAAAACTTTGTAGGTATTTCTGCGGGAGACAGATTTATCTAACAGAATAGACTTTTCTGTGGGGGACAGATTTGTTTATAAAGTATTCGACTTTGGGTCGTAGCAACTCTTAGTTGTGAGTGAAATCAGCTAAGGGAATCAAGTGCGTAGAGGAATGCGACTGTACCTTAATTGGTGTCAGACTTGGTTAGGGCTCAACTACATTTCAGTCCGAAGTTAACTTGTAGTTAGCTAGTGTATGTAGCGGCTTAATACAGTGTGGTGTTCAAATCTGGACTAGGTCCCGGGGTTTTTCTGCATTTGCAGTTTCCTCGTTAACAAAACTTTTAGTGTTTGTGTTATTTATTTTCCGCATTATATTTGTTTATATAATTGAAATATCACAGGTTGTGCGTTTTTCAATCAATTGGTAAATCCAACCTTTGGTTGTTGATTGAAATTGATTGACACTTGAACATTGGTCTTTGGTATCGTTCAAGTTGTTTCTCATAATAATCAGGCTCACAGATTCCTACCTGTTTGATTTGTTGATTACATTGAGAAACAGAGATATAACTCTCGGATTTATTTCCTTGATTGAGTCTGACTGTCTAGTTGATTCTATTTTAATTATATTAGAGTTAGTCCATACAGATTGCTGAATGAAATATTGGGTGTGGTTGTTAGAACCCCGCTTTTTTACTAACAATATAGAGAACTGAGATCAAAATAGACACATAAATGCATCTATCAAATACCATCAAACCTATTATTTGTTAGTCCTCGAGAAAATCTAATCTAGAAAATAAAATCCCAACTCACTATCGCAGGCATCGCGATTGCACTTAGTGTGTGAAATAATCCTTTGAACCCCTAGGTGGCCCTAGTGTCCGGGTTATAGTCTCGGAGGGTTTACAAGAGGTGTACCCAAAAAACCTTTACTCCAAACCCTAGCTACCTGTGAAAAAACTAGGAACGACTCTAATCAATCTCCTAAGTTGGCATACTCTCATTGACTATAGGAGGAATTACCCTGATGTGAATCCAATTGGTGTACACGAGTTTGCACTCAAGCGTACTAAAATTCATATATAAGTGACAGAGCTCTATTCATGTAATCACACTATGGACATCAATATCTGGAATCAAACAAATCACATAAATAGATTAAGAAGATGGATATAAAAATAGATGGTTTGTGAATGTTGATTAAGGTGAACGGTGTTTCCCAAGATATCTATATGAACATCAATGTCAAGATAAATCCTAATAGATTAAGATTTTGGTCTGAATCCTAACTCTAGTATCGACACAGCTGGTATATACAAGGATCCCAGCGGTCGATAATCCTAATTCTAGATCAACACATCTGGTATATACAAGGGCCCCAGTGGTCGACTTATTTATTGAACAATAATGATAAAAAAAAATTAATTCGGTTGGTCTGTTCTTTTTCTTTTCTTTTCTTTTAATTGATCTCAATCACTCTATTTCATACCAACGGCGACAATCTTGGCGATACTAATGCCCCACCAAATCACTTAGAGAAACAAATAAAGTTTGCAAAAATAAAAAACTGAAAGTGAAATGGTGACAACTCCGAGATACGATGACAACTACTATGTTATTTGTAATATCTGAGCATTGTTCTTTTATGAATAAACTCTTTAGTTTGGGTCCCACAACTCCTATAACCAAGATATTTCCATCCACTTAGACTGGTTAGTGTTATCCTTGATTGGCACAAGTTTCTAGACTCTGGAGTTTCATAACGCAACTAAAAGTTTCTCACAAACCCCCAAAGTTAAATCTAACATTGTCCTCAATGTTCTAAAAAAAAAATGAAATTAAAAGAATAAACAAGGAGAAACTGTTACCACTTAAGAAATGAGTTAAAGAAGGATATTGGATAGAAAATGATTTAAAGAAGGATATTGGATAGAATTAGTCACCTCATAGAATCATATAGCAATAATCGGAACAACTGTGGGTCATCTGAATCAAAAAATGTTATCACAGATAAAAGGAAACTACAACAAACCAAGATAATAAATAAACCGAGCATACCCTTATCAAGTTGTGGTTCAGGTTCACGCTCTATAAAAGGGTCTAAATAAATTTCTTTAGGTTGGAGTTCCGCATAGGTAAGATCTGAATGATCAATTTGTAGAGTCTCAACTAAGAACTTAGAAGCACATAATAATAACCTGATGTTTATGGGTGAAAACTATTTCTGCCGGTTTTGGTAATTTGGGGTGAGTGGATGAGAAATGAGTCTAAACCTTAAACAAATGCACTACACTGGAGTGCTTGTAGATTCGAGAAATCAATTTGTGCAAATCCGGCCTAAACCAAGAAATGGCCGTTCCAGACTTGTTTCGATCACAAAGTGAAGGAGATGGGGTTGATCTTAGGGAGGGAAGCGAAGAAGGTGTTGAGATTGTGAAGGTATTGGCTATGTATGACTTGTATCAGAAAGATGAACTGGCTTGCAGGATGTAAGCTATCAGTTTCGGTGTTTGAATACGATGGTATCAACACTTGCCTCTGTTGTCTTGACTTGTTCTATTTGAAAAATAGGGAGGATAACCTATTTATACAAGTCTTTAAGCCTAACCCTCGTATCTCGTGGGAAGTGGAGAAAGTGGAGTGATGGAGTAGTGGAGTTGTGTGTTGGTGTCACACAACCATTCTTGCCCACTTCTCCCATCATCACTAACCGTCCATGACATCCTGACACGTTCTTGTGATGGCACGTTGTACGCTGCACGATGTAAACCGCCAGACCAATACCCTAGTATGTATCCCCAAATTTGTGACATGATTGATGTCTCGAGTGTGTGGATCGTGGGACCCACAGAAAGTAGCATGTAATGCTAGATTAAATAACTAAGTTATTTAGGAATTCGATACTTGTGAAGTATCGTGTGTATTCTATGCAGGTACTGCATCGAGTATATTCAGCATGTATGAAGCATCGCTGTTTGAGCATCTCAAAATAGCCTCATGTCCAGCCTACTTCATGTGATGGTTTGGAGGTTGCGCAAGCAAGTCATCCCTTGGCCGATCACATGGTGTGGTAGAGTGACGGGTGGTGATCACCATGACGCCTCACTGACCAATTAACTCCTGACCAGGGTTGTATAACCAAGCTGGTGAAGTTGGACGGACGAGATGATCTTTGAGACACTCATCTGAGACCGTTAGTGGAATTAGGGTTTTTGAATAGGTGCGCAAGCATTACTCTTCAGCTTGGTCGAATCCAAGCTTGGGATACAATTTTGGCAGGGCCGATAGTGCATGTGTGTAGACGACATGACGGTGTAGGCGCCCATACCTCATTGTATCGTGAAAGTGTGATCTGGGCCACTCAATTTGTCCGGCGAAGTTGAGTGGTCGAGATCAATTCGCAACAGAAATCTGGTGCCGCAAAAGCCGCGCATCATGCCAACTTCGGGCGCGCGTTTCAAGACGACCAAGCTTGGTCGGTCTTGGCCGATTAGTCTGGTATACAGACGTCGAGCTGGTGTACACGTCCATACCTTAATATCCCATAGAAACGTGATCTAAGCCACTCAATTTGTCCGGCAAAGTTGAGTGGTCGAGATTAGTTTACAATCGGGAGGTGTGACCATGCCTAGTTCGGGCGTGCGAATCGAGGCAACCAGGC
The DNA here is from genome assembly GCA_023531295.1 of Papaver armeniacum. NCBI lineage: Eukaryota > Viridiplantae > Streptophyta > Magnoliopsida > Ranunculales > Papaveraceae > Papaver > Papaver armeniacum. The sequence goes on along the minus strand of JAJJWW010005914.1, from coordinate 835,907 downwards.
ATGATATGCCTTGGCCGATCGAGTGTGGAGATAGATGGGCCCATGGTGGTCATGTTGATACGCACCGAACCTGCTTAGTATAATCCTGGACCCTTCATTCGTGCAGGAGAAAATGGACGCTCGTGATGTTCAAACCCTAATTAGGGTTTCACCGGCCGTGCGTCATGCCTTGTTTGGGCGCACGAACTGGAACGACCAACTATAGTTGGCCCTAACTGATCGGTCATGTATGTAGGCAGGCCCATGGTGTTTGTGTTGACATGCTCTAGGCCCTTTGAATCTACATCTACACCCTCCATCTATGCCTGCGAAGATGGATGGTTGAGACTGTTTTGCGACACATTACATGTGTCGCAAACCCTAATTTAGGGTTTTTCGTCCATACTGCTTTGGCTTGGACGGTTTGGAAAGCTATGCCACCCTTTTGGGGAGGTCGACCATGCGGGGACCGCGTTGGGTCGGTAGTGAATATTCCAATACCTGCTTGGGGTCATGGATTCAATCTAAGCCATCCAATCATGCTGGTGAAGTTGGATGGTCGTGATCGTTTCTGAGACTGATATGGACAGTCCAGATTCAAACATGCTCAATCGGGCTAGTATAACACACCGAGAGATGTATGCTCAATCGGGCTAGTATAACACACCGAGAGTTGTAGCCTGTACGGTATTTCGTACATGCTTCATTATTAATGCTTGGAGGTTCGTGTTGCTCTGCTGAGAACAACACTCAGTCGTCATGCCGCACCGGTAATGAGTACAGGAAATACAAGGCTGGTTATGCATTAATTAATAATGTTGTAAATTCACAGGGTATATGGGATTGTTGCCACATGCTCCAACCTGGATGAATTTCGTGTATTTAAGTTACAGAATACTGGGATTGTTGCCACATGCTCCATTCTAGGTGAATTAGTAAAGTGAAGAAGTATTCATCACTTATTAATGGCTTTATCTTTTGCAAGATGTTAGCGCATAATTTTAGCCTTAAATGAAAATCCACCATCAACATTAAGTCCCCTGCCTAGCACATGATGGTTATACTATCGTGGGTTAGGCATTAGATGGTGACATATACAACATAAGAAAACAAAGATAAAGGAAGTCTACCTGGAGGGATTCTGACCAATCGTGGGCAATCCTCCATGCGTGCGTGACCACAGGACTTAATGGGACCAGCTTCCTCCCTTAGGTGTTTGAGCTAGGAATAAGATTCTTCTTCTACTGGGATTCCCCAACGGGGTGCTTACACACTGCTGGTTGAATTGCTCGTATCCGGATGCTCCTCTGATTCTTGATTAGGGTTCAAAAGAAAGCCTGACTTGGTCGGTGTTGAATCCCCATATATCGGGCAGGCTTCGCCGTAATCGTTTTAGTCTTCCTTTAGGGTTTCCTCAGCATATATGCATGTGTAGAGATTTTGAACCACTTTTACGATTTTACAATAGGGTTTTCTCGCAGAAACTCCGTTTTCTCATCATGTCGAACAACAGTGGATCGTCTTCTTCATACCATCCAGGATCTTCCGTTAAACGTGCACGACCTGCGTCTGAGCTTCATGATGAATCCCCTGCTCGTATTCTCCGAGTCAAGAAGATCATACCGGTTCGTCACCTTTTCCTTTTCTGAAAAATTTCTTGCTCTTCATAATGATCAGGTAAATAATCCTCTCCTTCTTGCATAGATACCCCACCGGAACATGTGTGACAGTTATCGATGATGACGACTTAACCAGTCCTCTTCCTTCAAACTCAAACACGCCTACCTATGTGGAACTCGAGGATGCTGATCTGGGTATCTTATCTTATGAATACCCCAATGCAGGTCTTTCATTCGATGTTCACATGAAATGTTTATCCTCCAGCTACCGAGATGTCGGTGGATTCTTAGTGCGGAAGGAGTTTGTGGCTTTGTACACAAAGTTATGGAGAAAGTACGGCCATATCGCAACCAGGAATGTGGTCCGGCACTGTCCATCTACTTTGGTCACCACGGTAAACTACCTTCTTCCCATGATTGCTGAGATGGAGAATATTTCTATCCGCAACGTTGCCGAATCAAGCCTCGAAAAGTGGGAGAATATGGTATCTACCTGCGAATCCATGGAGTTCAACGTGGGCTGGTTGCGACAGCGTCTTGATATCATCAAGGTTGATCGAGCTGGTATCCTCGTAAATGTTGTTCCTGCTGCGAAAGCTATCTTGGAAGAGGAGAAGGCTCTGGATGCGGAATCAAAGAAGGTAGAGCAGGCAGTACAAGACTTGAATAAAAGGACAGAGAGATATCAAGCTAGACTGGAGATGATGCTCTCAAGGAACTATAATCTACTAGATGGCCTCCTCTAAGTCGCATTCAGCTGTATTCCCTCATCGTTAATGACGTTTATGTCAAAAAGTTTTCTTTTGAACATCTTTGCGGAATAAATTGCATTGATTTTTTGATTGGTGAAACGGGTTTTTTCATTAATGCATCTCTGAATATAATTGATGATTCAAACATGTAATGAAAATAAATGCTTGTATTTTAGCGTCATAAGACAGAGCGGACAATGGTCAAGCATGATATGCCTTGAGCCATTTTCCATTGATGACCGCTTCTAGCTTGCCTCCGTCCACCTTAATGATCTTGTAGTAACCAGTATTGTAAGCCTTGGTGATTGTGTAAGGACCTTCCCATTTCAGTGAGAATTTTGGTGTGGACATGTCTTGTTGGATGTGCTTGGCCGTTTTCAAAACCAAATATCCCACTTTGAAAACACGTGGTTTCACAGTTTTGTTGTATGCCCTGGAAATTCTATTCCTGTACACCTGAGTGCGTTCTTCTGCTTTGTTTCTTCTGAAATCCAGAGTGTCTAACTCCGCTACTCTAGAGTTAGAGGCTTCAGCCTCGTTCCAGTGGATCCTGGTTGCCGCTGCAATCCTGGCTGATGGGATTTTGATCTCTGCTTGGAGAATTGCGTCCGCTCCATAAACAAGTGAGTATGGGGAAACGCCAATGGAGCTTCTGGGTGATGTCCGGTATGCCCATAGCGCCATTGGTAGCTGGTCATGCCATTCCCTAGGATTGTCGTGTATTATTCGACTGATGATCCGGATCAATGTCTTGTTGGTACTCTCAGCTTGTACGTTCCCTTGAGGATAGTAAATGGTGGAGAAGACATGTTTAATGCCATAGTCTTCAAGTAACTCTCGTACCTGTTTATTGGCGAAGGGAGTGCCGTTATCAGTGATGATATGCTTAGGCACACCAAAACGACAAATGATATGTTCTTTAATGAAAGCCGCAATTGTTGCTCCTGTAGTTCCTCGCAGGGGAATGGCTTTTACCCATTTGGTGAAGTATTCTGTCGCGGTTATGATGTACTCATGCTGCTTCGATGATGGCGGATTGATTTTCCCGATAATATCCAGTCCCCAGCTGTAAAATGGCCATGGACTGCTTATTGAGTGCAAAGGGGTGGAAGGCGCGTGAACAAGATTCCCATGAATTTGGCATTTGTGACAGCTTTGAACAAAAGCGGCTGCGTCATCCTCCATGGTCGGCCAATAGTATTTCTCGTGTATCTGGAGAAACAGTTTCCTCTTCCCTTGATGTTCCCCTCCGTGTGTTTCCTTTAGCATGACTGGGATTTCTACCCCAGCCAGGCATCGTAATAGATCACCTCCGAAGCTCTTGCGATACAGGATCCCTTCGTGGAATACGAACCGCTTGGCCTTTTGCTTTATCTTGATAGCATCCTTTTGATTGGCAGGAGTTGCTCCGTCACGGAGATACCTAATGTATGGCTCTCTCCAGTACCCAGTGTGGTTCAAATTAAAAACTTCCAATTGATGTGGTGGTGCTTGGCAATTTGAGCAGGACTTCTGAAGTAGTCTGGATTGAGTCTCCATCTCTGGCCAGTAATAGCCCAGGCGTTGAAGTCGTCGGTAAAGCGTTACCACCAGTGATTGTCCACAAATTTCATTGTGAACACGATTCAGCTGTAGTTGTGCTTCGTCATCCCCAAGACATCTTGACAGGGAACCATCCGGGTTTCGATAATACAACATACCATGAAGCATGAAGAAGTTCTGCAGGGTTTTGAGACTGACCTTTCCTTGGGAGAGTGAGCTGTTGAGCTCTTGAATGATCGGAGTTCGCCAATCGTCAGTCTTGGTGTCTTTGTATTGTGATAGCCATGTCGATTCTATGGTTCTCCTCTTTACTGTCAGGGTTTCTTCCAAACCTTCGAACTTCAATTTGGAAGCCAGTGTTGCTAGACAATCGGCGTGTTTGTTGTTGCTGCGACCAACATGGGTTATGGTTGCATCGGCAAAATAGTTTAGTAACCTTTGTGCTTCTGATCGGTATGGATCTAGCATTACTTCCTTCAATGTGTATACTCCATTCATATGATTCACCAGTAACTTGGAGTCACTTCTTATCTCCAGACGCGTGACTCCTGCTTGCTAAGCTATTGACAACCCTATGAGGAAGGCTTCATACTCTGCTGAGTTGTTGGTGCATTCGAAGTCCAGCTTGAAGGAGTGCGAGAATACTTCCCCAGTTGGAGATACTAATACCACGCCCGCTCCTCCAATATTACTGTTAGGGGTAGCAGAGCCATCAAAATACAAGAGCCACACTTCTTCTTCCAAAACAGAGATGTCTGGAAATTCTCCAGGAAGATCCTCGTGTAGACCTGTAGTGCCTTCTCCAGGGAATGCTGCTAGTAAGTCTGCGACTGCTTGACCCTTGATAGATCTAGGTGACGTACATGTTATGTCCAGCTCTGACATTTGGAGAAGCCACTTGCCTGTCCTTCCCGTCAAGACCGTCTTTGAAAGTAAAAACTTTAAAGGATCAGATTTAGACACGAGTATTACCTTGTTGGATAGTAGGTAATGCCTAAACTTCTGAATGGAATGGATCAAAGATAAACATGCTTTCTCCGCTTTGGGATATCTGAGTTCAGCATCTCTTAATATTCGGCTGAAATAGTATATGGGACGTTCGATTCCCTCGTTGTCTTCCTGAGCGAGTAGAGCCCCTACGGTGGTGTCACTGAAGGCAGTGTAGAGATACATTGGCTTTCCTTGTACAAGAGACTTCATGATGGCTGGAGATGACAGTATTCGTTGAATCTTTCGAAAAGCTTCCTGCTGAGTTGCGGTCCAAACGAAGCTGGCTCATTTCTTCATCAAGGGGGTGAATAAGGCGGTAAGTTGGGCTAGACCAAGTATTAAACGTCGAATGTAGTTCACCTTGCCAATGAGGATAGCCTGAGTCTTGGACGGGTCTACCTTGATTCTTTCTGCAGTCACTTGGAATCCCAGAAATTTACCTGAAGAGACACCGAAAGCGCATTTCAAAGGATTCATCTTCAACTTGTATTCTCGACACCTCTCAAACACTTGCCGTAAGACGTTGGTGTGATCTGCTCGAGCCCTTGACTTGACCACGATATCATCTACATAGTCTTCTACTTGTTTATGCATCATGACGTGGAAGATTGCAGTCATAGCACGTTGATACTTTGCGCCGGCGTTCTTTAAACCGAATGGCATAACAGTATAGTAAAAATTGCCAAGAGGGGTTCGGAAGGCTGTCTTACTTGCATCGTGCTCATACATCCTTATCTGATTTTAGCCGCTGTAACCATCCATGAAGTAGAACATGCCGTGTCCGCTGGTTGCGTCTACTAACATGTCGATGTTAGGCAGAGGAAAGTCGTCCTTGGGGCAGCACTTGTTCAAGTCTATGAAATCCACGAAGCACCGAATCTGTCCGTTTTTCTTTTTTATTGGGACCACATTAGCTAACCAGGTCGGATGATGAATAGGTCTGATGAAGCCAGCAGCTAGCAACTTCTGAATTTCGTTTTTGATTTGTTCTTCCATTTCGTGTATGAATTGCCTCGGAGATTGCTTAATCGGCTTGGATCCAGGTATGACATGTAGGTGATGGGTAACCAATTTTTCGTCTAGACCTGGCATTTCCTCGTATATCCAGGCAAACACATCTTGGTACTCCTTGAGTAGTTGGACAAGACTCGCACGTTCGTCCACAGACAGAGTCGAACTAATAGAGACAGGCCTGGGAGATTCTTCATTCCCGATGTTAACAGTCTCGAGCTCGTCAGTTGTGGAGTTGGTGCCATCTTGTAGCTATTTCGGAGCGTCCAATACCTCCTCTTGTGTTTCTTCATTCTTGCAGCATTCAACTGGGCGGAGAGACTGGGTGCCAGTCTCTCCTGCTAATTGCTAAAAGCGGCGCCGGTATATTATCTTCCTCTTCTGATCACGGTTTGCCTCGAAAGTGCGTTCTCTCTTGGTGTGAGCATGGGTTGAAGCTTCACCGGATGAAGATGGACGCCTCGTCAGAAAATGTGTGTCGTGGTGCTTAGCCCCCAGGGATGCAAGTCGGTCTTCTTCTGGATTGAAGCCCACGTGGGTAGTGGGGTGCACAGGACTTTGTCTGACCTTCCCTGCGGAATTTCTTTTGGATAGAACAGTTCCACTCCGTATATTGGTGCGTATGGAGATAATGATGCAGGAATATGGATGACTTCCTCATTTAGCATGGTATTCAGGCACTGGTGATACGTTGAAGGGATGACCTTATTGTCATGAAGCCACTGTCTCCCTAGTATCATATGGTAGTCCGTCTCCTTTTCTATGACTTCAAATTTCACTTTTGACTGAACGGGTCCTACCGATAAATTCAGATTGACATACTCGTATGTGCTGGTCTGGTTTCCTTCGAAGTTCGTCATTGTGGTGGGCTGCCGTACAATCTTGCATGGGCTAACCTTGGCTGTCCTGAGAGTCTTGAGAGTAATCACATTCGAATATGCTCTTGTGTCGACGAGGTCCCTCCTGAACTCTGAACCCTTGATGTGTGCGGTAACATGTAGGGCCCGATTGTGACCTTCCTCTACCATCATGTCGTCTTCTGTAAATGTAACATTATTTACAGATGTTTCCGATGCAGTTAGGACTTCTGGACGTGAAGGAGTCAGGTGTACGTCCAGAGCTATTTTAATAATTGCAGCAAACGCTCTGCCCGTTGATTCTTCGAGAGGTGCAAGAGTTCACACAAGCTTTCCACTAGAGTTGCCGCTTCCTGATCCACTGGTCTCTGGTTCGTAGTAAAGTTGTTGATCTGAGGGGAACTAGTCCCCGGTGTAGAGGTCTCTGGAACGCTCATCTCTGATGTCATCTTAATGAGGAGATCAAGTATGCCGTTTACCGCTTCTTTGATTAGCTCCATGTTCTTCGTGTGAATCTCTTGTACCGTGCTAGTTCGCTTAATGTTGGAAATCTCCTGATCATGCCGTCAGATACGCCATTAGGAGGAGGGGTATCTCCGTTGGAGGAACCATCAGGATTTGAGACTGTCGAGGCGGTCCTAAGACCAACCATCTCGAAATTGATTGAATGGTATTGAAGAAATTGACTTTACAACCGAGAGATTAACCTCCCGCTGTGGTCGCCAATTGTTTATGGGTGAAAACTATTTCTGCCGGTTTTGGTAATTTGGGGTGAGTGGATGAGAAATGAGTCTAAACCTTAAACAAATGCACTACACGAGAGTGCTTGTAGATTCGAGAAATCAATCTGTGCAAATCCGGCCTAAACCAAGAAATGGCCGTTCCAGACTTGTTTCGGTCACAAAGTGAAGGAGATGGGGTTGATCTTACGGAGGGAAGCCAAGAAGGTGTTGAGATTATGAAGGTGTTGGCTATGTATGACTTGTATCAGAAAGCTGAACTGGCTTGCAGGATGTAAGCTATCAGTTCCGGTATTTGAATACGATGGTATCAACACTTGCCTCTGTTGTCTTGACTTGTTCTATTTGAAAAATAGGGAGGAGAACCTATTTATACAAGTCTTTAAGCCTAACCCTCGTATCTCGTGGGAAGTGGAGAAAGTGGAGTGATGGAGTAGTGGAGTTGTGTGTTGGTATCACACGACCAGTCTTGCCCACTTCTCCCATCATCACTAACCGTCCATGACTTCCTGACACGTTCTTGTGATGGCGCGTTGTGCGCTGCACGATATAAAACGCCAGACCAATACCCAGTATGTATCCCCCAGTTTGTGACATGATTGATGTCTCGAGTGTGTGTATCGTGGGACCCACAGAAAGTAGCATGTAATGCTAGATTAAATAACTAAGTTATTTAGGATGTCGATACTTATGAAGTATCGTGTGTATTCTATGCAGGTACTGCATCGACTATATTCAGCATGTATGAAGCATCGCTGTTTGAGCGTCTCAAAATAGCCTCATGTCCAGCCTACTTCATGTGATGGTTTGGAGGTTGCGCAAGCAAGTCCTCCCTTGGCCGATCATATGGTGTGGTAGAGTGACGGGTGGTGATCACCATGACGCCTCACTGACCAATTAACTCCTGACCAGGGTTGTATAACCAAGCCGGTGAAGTTGGACGGACGAGATGATCTTTGAGACACTCATCTGCGACCGTTAGTGGAATTAGGGTTTATGAAGAGGTGCGCAAGCATTACTCTTCAGCTTGGTCGAATCCAAGCTTGGGATACAATTTTGGCAGGGCCGATCGTGCATGTGTGTAGACGACATGACGGTGTAGGCGCCCATACCTCATTGTCTCGTGAAAGTGTGATCTGGGCCACTCAATTTGTCCGGCGAAGTTGAGTGGTCGAGATCAATTCGCAACAGAAATCTGGTGCCGCAAAATCCGCGCATCATGCCATCTTCGGGCGCGCGTTTCTAGACGACCAAGCTTGGTCGGTCTTGGCCGATTAGTCTGGTATACAGACGTCAAGCTGGTGTACACGTCCATACCTTAATATCCCATAGAAACGTGATCTAAGCCATTCAATTTGTCCGGCAAAGTTGAGTGATCGAGATTAGTTTGCAATCGGGAGGTGTGACCATGCCTAGTTCGGGCATGCGAATCGAGGCAACCAGGCATGATATGCCTTGGCCGATCGGGTGTGGAGATAGATGGGCCCACGGTGGTCATGTTGATACGCACCGGACCTGCTTAGTCTAATCCTGGACCCTTCATTCGTGTAGGAGAAAATGGATGCTCGTGATGTTAAAACCCTAATTAGGGTTTCACCGGCCGTGCGTCATGCCTTGTTTGGGCGCACGAACTGGAACGACCAACTATAGTTGGTCCTGACCGATCGGTCATGTATGTAGGCGGGCCCACGGTGTTTGTGTTGACATGCTCTGGGCCCTTTGAATCTACATCTACACCCTCCATCTATGCCTGCGAAGATGGATAACTGAGACTGTTTTGTGACACATGTAATGTGCCGCAAACCCTAATTTAGGGTTTTTCGTCCATACTGCTTTGGCTTGGACGGTTTGGCAAGCTATGCCACCATTTTGGGGAGGCCGACCATGCGGGGCTCGCGTTGGGTCGGTAGTGAATATTCCAATACCTTCTTGGGGTCATGGATTCAATCTAAGCCATCCAATTATGCTGGTGAAGTTGGATGGTCGTGATCGTTTCTGAGACTGATATGGACAGTCCAGATTCAAGCATGCTCAATCGGGCTAGTATGACACACCGAGAGATGTGTGCTCAATCGGGCTAGTATAAGACACCGAGAGTTGTAGCCTGTACGGGTATTTCGTACATGCTTCATTATTAATGCTTGGAGGTTCGTGTTGCTCTGCTGAGAACAAAACTCAGTCGTCATGCCGCACCGGTAATGAGTACAGGAAATACAAGGCTGGTTATGCATTAATTAATAATCTTTGTAAATTCACGGGGTATATGGGATTGTTGCCACATGCTCCAACCTGGATGAATTTCGTGTATTTAATTCACGAGAATCACTTGGGATTGTTGCCACATGCTCCATTCTAGGTGAATTAGTAAAGTGAAGAAGTATTCATCACTTATTAATGGCTTTATCTTTTGCAAGATGTTAGCGCATAATTTTGGCCTTTACAATTTTAGCCTTAAATGAAAATCCACCATCAACACCTGAATAATTAAGGATCCTCTAAGTCAATCAGATTTGACTCACACAATCAGCCACAATGAAAGTGGTGGTCATTCTTAAGCAAATGTGTCTAGTCTAACTGAAAACGTGGGGGTACCAATATACACCACCAAATTTTTCTTAGGCAACATGTATGGACTAAACTCGAATACAATTCCGAGAGTTCAACTTAATGAATCTCAATCAAGGAATTATCTGAAAAGTTTATATCTTTTTCTCTCACAATCCGAAAGTTTACAGAACCCAATCCGTGAACCTGATTATGTGTGAGAGTACTTGGACGATCTCAAAAATTAATATCCAAAAAACAATCAAGTCGTATCCAATAAACAATGATGGATCTACTTTGATTCATTACGTAATATTTAAATTATAAAGATAAACAATATAATGTGGAAAAAGAAATAACACAGACACCAGAAATTTTGTTAACGGGGAAACTGCAAGATGCAGAAAAACCCCGGGAACTAGTCCAGACTTGAACACCAAACTGTATTAAAGCGCTACAAACACTAGCCTACTATCATAACTTTGGACTGGAATGTAGTTGAGACCAAATTAAACCGTCACAACAATTCAGCTACAGTCACGATCCTTACACCTCTTGAATCCCAGCAGGACTCTGCGCAAATGATTCCCTTAGCTGACGTCCTTTACAACCTAAGAGTTGCTTCAAATCAGTTGAAGACTTTAAACCAATCCACCTCCCACAGATAAGCCTATGTGTGTGATTTCCGTTCTGATCAAAGATCTAGGTGAGGCAGTAATCAAATTTTAGATAGAGGTAAGAAAGGTTGTCGTTCACTCGGACTTGATGAGATTGATTTTAAGACTTACAATAATAAAAATAAAGAAAATATATATATAATATGGAGATGACCGGGACTCGTGATTTCACCAGACTTCAATTTCATGCAGTTCAATTATCAATTCTAAACAATAATAACTCATAAGATAAAGTTAATTGACTCTAATTTATTGCCTAATGTAGATTTTGAAAGTAATGGATGTAAATCTAGAGCATGGGACATCAAAACATTTAAGCTAAGCATGACCCATCAATTGAAATCGCAACCATTCAATGATAACCATAATTCAATTAAATAACAGTGCAAACAGCCATAAAAAGAATTAATAGATATACCACATTCGTGAAATTTGGCTTTTTCCGTTGTCCCAGTGATTGGGTTTAGCTCATTATGTTGGAAACACGCTCAAAATATGAATTCATCGCTCAAAAGTTCTCACAAATTATGAAAAGGAGAAAAATAAAATAAACCAGTATTTTACAATGGCTGAGAAGCGTTGCAATCCCTCTATTATAGTATACGATAAATAACAAGTGTTGTAGTCACTGTTCAGCTGTCGCTGGAAAGACTGTTGCAAAACCGCGAGAAAAGACCACGGTTTATTAACGACATGCTTTCTCAGCCTAATGTTCTTCGTGTTCTTGGACAACAGCAGTAGCAGAAATTTCTGCAACTTGATTTTCTTGACTCTCTCGTCTCTACTAAATCCCCAAACTCTCTGTGTTCGACTCTAAACACCCTCTACTATTTATATAGCCTCACAGCACCAAGAATCCTCCTCCATAACTCCAAATATCCTTCATTAATTCTGATTATTCTCTACTTCCAGTCACGGGAATAATTTCCTCTTGTAGCTCCTTCACGCATCTGCATGTACTCTGCATACTCTCGACATCCTCATACACATTCCATAAGAAGTTTAGCACGCTGAAAACACACAAACCTTCCCAGAATAACTCAGAAATTTTCTGAGACTTGAGCTTGCCCTGTTTTGTCGAGATTATGTGAAATCTTCTCCTTCAATCATATTTAAAGCACTTACCAATCCTGTTATGAAGTAACAGGCTGGTATATGTCCAAATTAAGAGAAATATATGATAGAATATCGTCCAAATCAATGCCAGAAGAAGTAACAAGTGATTGGTTAACTTTCCCTGTTTCACTTAGAACGGAAAATCCAGCCAATTTTGATCCAATTAAACACCCATAACACGCCTGTCTGGCCCAAAGGAGTAAACCCATTTGATGTCAGCTATTGAGTCTCTTTGATTCATGTTCAAAATGCAAACCCTAAATTCTGTTTTCTGAAGAAATATTTTCCATTCAAACGAAGGGGATGAAGGTGCCCCCTATCCAGCTGATTGAGTGTGAATAGTGATTTGGGTGCCCTTTAGTAATTGAGGTGCCCCTTATCCAAAGTGGGGGTCCGTTTAGAAAATGTCCCCCGGGGTGCCTTTAACAACTTTTCGAGCCGATTTTTGCACAAATGTTTATTTCCCAAAAATACCTACAAACAAGTTTATTAGTGATAAAATGAGTCCCAGCTAATGTAGTTATGGGTGAAAATGCATCGCACTTACGTGCTTATCAGGTAGGAAATCGATTGCAATAGACAATGTCTAGCAAACCTCAAAATCCGGTCTTATGACTCTCCTAGAGCAGCCTAGATTATTATTCACCTCACAAGTCGAAACTTGTGGAATTACAAAGTCTGAGACGAAGTAACTTTGTGATTTTTATCTATCTTGTCTGAGCGAGTAGCTCAACAATCAAAACAAGCTCAGAATACACAAACTATCAAGATAACGATCGATGGACCTGGCTTCACGAATCCCGATGTGAAAGCTTTTCTGTCGCTAAACCCTATAATATTTTGAGAAGAGGACGACTCTAGTTTATAACTAGGACACACAAGAATAGTGTCAGGGATTCAAAAATCCCAGTTATTTGAGGTTCTCCTTTTATAGACTTCAAGGTCAAGGTTGCTTTAGGTTTAAGCTAAGATAGCTTTGGAACCAAACAATCAATAATCACAATTAGATGAAAAACTTGAACTTGATATTAATATAGTAGAATATATACTCTGGTTAGGATGGAACGTAACCGAACCGTGTATAATGACATGTTCATGAAGGTTAACCGAAACTAGCCAATTGAACAATAAGCTTAACCATTTTCATATAACACTTTAAGACTTTTCTTGAATCACACATATGATCAAAAATGTCTAGAAGGTGTTTTTAGAGAGTTGTTCAGATGCCGATTATCTCATAGAAATAATATTGATGCATCTGTAAATATTCGACAGGTTAAATACGTGTACCGGGTACGTGTACTATACATGTTCGTGAATGTTCTTGTCATAGTACGTGCACCGAGTATGTGTACCCTTAATACAAAAACGAGGTCAGGAACTCACATATCTTTTATGGTTTGCATGCCGGGTATGCGTACCGTTTGCGGTATCAAAACCAACAGATATTTCCGGTTTGCATACTTAGTATGCGTACCATTCCTGGTTCATGAGTCACAGACTATTTGTGGTATGGATACCGGGTATGCGTACCACAAAGTCGTTGTCGAGCTATTGATGCGATTTTAAATTGTTGTAGAAAGTGGTAGTAAAAGATGTCGTTCACTCAGACTTGTGAAGATTCAATTTTAGATTCAAACTCAATAGAAAACTTACGAAGTTGTTATCAAGATTATAAAAAGCACCGAGACTCGGGATTCCACCATTGACCAATTAAGTGATTCAATCTAATCAATATTCATGCAATTCTTTGCATTTGAAGTGATTCTAATTTATTGCCTCTAGTAGCCTTTCGAAGTAAAAATTGTATACATCAAGCATGAAACATCAAAAGTCTTAAACTAAGCATGCTCCATCAAAACGAATCACAATCATTCAATAAAAATCAATTTTCCAATATTAGTTCCATGCAAATAATCATAAAAGAATTTGCAAAAAAATAATTAAAATAGAAATATACCACTTTTCATGGAACAATGGCTTCCTCCATCGCCTCGGCTAAGGGGTTTAGCTCCTCATATTAACCACTTGCTCAAAATACATGATTGTTGCTCCAAAGTTGATTAAAAAGAAGAGAAGGTATAAAACAGCGTGCTTGTAACAGTTATAATTGTTACAGAACCACTGTTACAAAGAACCCTAACACCGAACTGTTGCGAACTGGAATTAACTGTTACAGAAATTGTGACAAATTGATTAAATTTGAAAGAAAAGGCCACGGAATCTGCGACTGTCTGTTACTGTTGTTCTCTGGTTCTTCTTCTTCCTCTCGCCTGTTGATGATGAACTTCTCTGCAACTTTGAATTCTCGTCTCTGTGTGCTTCCAAACTTTACCCTAGGTCTCGACTGCCCTTTGTGAACTCCCCACGGCTCTTATATACACCTCCAGGCCAAGAAAATATCCGGTAAATCTTTTGTTTCTTCTCTTCTTTTCTTCGCTGCCAAGTTGCGAATAATCCTCTTCAAGTTTTCTTTACGTGTCTCTTGGTCAAATCCGACGTCCCATAAGCTCTGAAGGATGGCACCGAATCAACAGAAAGTGATATTTCCTATTCTTTTCTCGCAACTTCCTTTTATGAAACCAAAATCCCGTTAATATTTCTCGTCCCCTGTTTTGTCCAAACTCGTCGTACCAACCTATATTTTCGATTCTAGAAGACCTACCAACCCTGTTCAGTCGTGACAGGGTGGTATCAATCCATAACAGCAATTAAATCCGGTGAAAACTCCAGCAAATGTCGCCTGATGAATCATTCTGTAAAACTGAATTTTTGAATTCAGTTTTCCCGCCAAAATCTGTGGAGAAGAAATGGCCGCCCCCTATCCAGAGTAGGGGTGCGAATAGCAACTGCCTTAGGGTGCCCCTTAGTAATTTGGGTACCCCTTATCCATAGTGAGAGTCCGAATAGCAAGTGTCCTTCGGGTGCGCTTTTCGACAACTTTTCGAGCCGATTTTTTCAAAAATGATTATTGGCCAAAAATACCTTCACACATATAATACACCGTAATAAGTACAAAAATGAGCACTATCAATATATAGAATCGAGACAAATTAGACACAAAAATGTGTCTATCAGCTATAGCTACGCCGGTACGTGTACTGGGTACAATGATCTAACGGTTATGGACTTATAACAGTTCTCTGAGTATGTGAACTGGTATGCATATTGTCTGTATCCAGATTAACATTAGTTATATATCTCTCTAATAATCAATTCGAAATATTCCCAAATAACATCAATGACACATATCACTGTTCCAGGATATTTTCAAATGATTAAATCTTGAATCATAATTAGGTTATAAATAATAAATTGTTTTAAACCAAATTCATCAAGTATGAACAAATGTTCTTAATTAGCTTAATGTCATATTTCGGGAAGATATTCAAGATAAACTTAACTCGAAATTTCTATTATGCATGTATTGTCTAATTTAGTCATGCGCCAATGTCTCAAAGATAGAAATGGTGAAAACTTGAGATATAGGTGGTTCAGTCTTCATTTACCTTTTGATGTTGAAGTTCTCCAAAGCTCCAGTTGATCTTCGTCTTCAAACGGTAGAACGCAGTGATATCCGAATCTCAACTACACACTTCTATCCAAATCCGAGACTTGACTAAATGTAGACTAGAAATCAAGATATAGTCTTGAAAACTAAATTTGACAACAAGCTTGAGATAGCAACACTTGTGAGTTCGACCGTGCAATGCTCTATCACTAACCTCCTAAAGTACTTAGGCTTAGTCTCAAAACTTAATAACTGACACATTCGAAACTCATACGCTCCCATATTTGGTTGAATTTTTTTGTAGGAAAACAAAGTCAATCTGGGTATTATTGCCTGGGTAAACCACATTAACTAGAGTATGGAGTTTCTAACAATTGAACTTCTTTATGGACATCATTATGTTCGGGAAATCTATTATGAAGGTTTATCTTGCAAAATGGTAGAGGCACATATATCAAGTCCCAAGTGGGGATCTTCCTAAGAGTTAAAGGTAAGGCACAGAGAGAATGATAATACCCAAAAACTTAGAGTATTAGGTCCATAGTCAAACCTAAAGAAGGTTTACTAATTGTTGCAGTTCTTTCATTCGTTTATAACTCAAACCTATGTGTCATCTCAGTCAACTTTTTGAGGGACTCTTCTAGAGAAAAAGAAGTATTATGTTGCAAATACGGGGAATTAGTACTATAATATTCCTTATTTTCTTGCTCGTACGACATGTATGCATGCAAATAGAAATTGGGCTCACCATGGTATGAGCCATAACCTTCAAAAGGTTGGTGTTCCCAACCACTATCCACAACCTTACGTAACTTCCAAAAACAGATCAAATTTCCTGAAACTCTCTAACTTCCCTGTTTTGTCGAAAACACATGATCCAGCCAATTCTAACCGAGTCAATCCACCATACCAACCTTGTTTCGCGTTAATGAATCCATCCCAACAAAATTCAGTGATTGAATCTCTCTAAATTTCGTCAGAAAATCAAACCCTAATTCTGCTGTAATTTCCCGCCAAAAATCATATTTGAAAACGAAGAAGACGATGGAGTCCCACTAACCATCTGTGGAGTCCCTTTAGCATTTGTCCTGGGGTGCAAATAGTAAAATTCCTAGGTGCCTTTAGTAGTTGTTCTTGGGTGCCAATAACACATTTTTTGGGGTGCCTTTAGTAATTTCTCCTAGGGTGCAACACTTTTCGAGCCAATTTTTCCACAAAAGTTTATTTCTCCAAAAACGCCTACAAACACAAAAAAAATCATAATCAGTACACAAATGAGTACTAACAATATAGAGAATTAAGATCAAAATAAACACATAAATGCGTCTATTAGTACGTAGTATTTTTACCCACCTCAAAGTCCAATTGTACCAAAACTTTGAAGCAACATTATGGTGATATGTTCTCCCCCTTAATCTTTACTTGTCGCTTTTTCATAATAGGTAGAAACCTACAACTTGCAATTCACTCCCCCATACATCATAGTTATAAAAAGGTATGAGGTTTGTGTCCATGATAGCCAGGGCTATCAGACGGACGACGTTTAATGGGGACCCTGATCCGAAGGTTGGGAAGCTCCGGATTAGGTTTTTACATGGACGGCTACGAAAGACTCACGGTATTCAAAGTTAATACTAATTTGTGATATTTACGGAAATCACTGTGATGTTTACCATAAAAGGGACTCTTGCCACTTTATATACCTTTCCATCGTGAATCTTTTTCTTCCCTAACACCCCCGCCCTCTGTTCCACGAAGCAATTTCATCCACTAAAGAACTAATCAACAACAAAGTGCCTCAAGATTTAGATGTATCTCATTATCCCTTTCAAAACCCTAA
The DNA here is from genome assembly GCA_023531295.1 of Papaver armeniacum. Lineage (NCBI taxonomy): Eukaryota > Viridiplantae > Streptophyta > Magnoliopsida > Ranunculales > Papaveraceae > Papaver > Papaver armeniacum. Next base: position 818,729 of record JAJJWW010005914.1, on the reverse strand, counting down.
TTTTTGCTCTCAATAAAAATCAACTTAGTTTAGTTAATTGCATAATTTTGAAAAATAGGTTAGTTTAAATTTATCACAGATGGGTGGACAAGATTTTCGAGCTACTGCATAAAGAGAGATTTAAGTTTTTTTTTTTTTTTTACTGAAGGTACTCGAATGTTTTCATAGTGACCAGTTTCTACTATAGCAATTCAAGTTTAAGGGTGAATGTCTCTTTTGCTATTGTAGGCACGTAGATATGATGGAAGCAAGCAGAGATGATCAAGAGTTGGCCATGGGTAAGTGTGCTTAACTTTTGTTAAATTTTTGGTTTAGATGTTTTCGTATTTATTACTTAGATATTTGGGCAATATGGGAGACTTGGTATTTAAGATTTTAGTCGATAAGAGCTCAGGTTATGCTTTTCTACTTGGCTAATTTTTGATAAACCTATATCTGACAAAAGTTAGTAAATGGTACATCCAATTTTACTCGATTTACAGTGTATCATGCAAACCTGCAATGTAACTACAGGTGTGCCTCGAAGTCATTATAATGTGCCCTCGATGCATAGTGTTGAACTACATGTGTGATCGAAGAGCAGAGAAAACAAGGCATACTTCGGACATAGACAATGAAGGATATTCCCTTATACATTTTTTTTTTTTTGATTCTTTCTTTTGTTGTTCCATTGGCGTTCCATATGTACAATATACTGGATTTTATTGGGTTTTTTCTTTTTATATTAGGTGATATTGTGAACAAATCTTTTGGTTTTAGTTCTTCGTTTATCGTTAGTTTTACAAATTTTACAATGAATTACACCAGTATTTAGCTTCAGATGGAATCGAGGGAGTGAAATTTGATGTTGCAGTGCATTTTAGAGAACTTAAGAACAGGTTTAGGAGGGAGATTTGATTCTTACGAATAGCTTCTTCTGTATACTTAATATAGTAATCAGTTTTGCAACACAATCAAGATCAGCAAGGGGGTTGAGTTTTGAGGTCGGTCGGGATCTCATCCTTATGTGACTCGGCGCAAACCGTAGGATAAATATAATATATTTTCTCATATCATATGAAATATCATTTGTCATCTCTAAGAGGGAAACTACAAGACAAGCAACGGAGGAAATCGACTGAAAAACACAATAGACTATATCGACTGTACATTACTTTTTAATTTATATATGACTTTTTGGGTCTGTATTGTAAAATCTATTGAAAAGAAGAAGGAAATTAAATGTAACTTTGTGGAAAAGTGAAACTGCAAAGAAAAGGACAATGTAAACTTTTTGTTGCTATCTCGAGTTATAATTATAATTAGGTGAAGTTTGATAAACCTGTGTTTGTTTCCTGATATTCTGTATTTGTTTATATGTCTTGAATCAGGTCCATTGTGAAGTATTTAACTCGATCATCTTCAAAATGTGACAACAAGCATACCTAATGACTTTTCATAGTATAAGATGTATGCCTAGCAATGTACCAATTCATAACATCACCTGATTGGTAATTTATTGGGAAGAGATGCATAATTTGGGCATGTCATTTCTATGGGATAATCCGTATGTGTTTTGACCAATTTTTTATTTTTTTTCCTGAATATTTACTCAAGCCAGTGTTCAATGAAAGACACTGATACAAGGAGGGGAGAGTTAGACGACTTATAGGTTTGTAAGTTAAATGCTTTCACATATTCATGTCATATCGCAATATCTCTGTTGAGTTTGGTGCTAATTTGATTTTTTGAGTTTATGGTGGTTGTATTTTGATAAACGTATAAAGACCTTTTTCGAACATTAGAATCACATACGCTGGCTAACTTAATTGGGGGCGATCGTTTCCCATTGCAGGTTTTCCTAACCATGAAATGGGATTATTTTGTTGAATTTGCAGGTTGAGCTGTTCCATGATGAAAAAAAAATAAAAAATCTTAATCTTGCTTCTAGGTGTTTGAAATTTCTGGAACCTACATATTTTCTTAGGGTTGCAAATTTATTTTGCTATCAATTCGTAAGAATATCATTACATAGAAAAGGGTCGCAAGTCGATTCGTAAGATTATCCAATACATAGAAAACCTCTAGGGGAAATACATTACTGATTGATAGCAAAACATGATTTTGCTAAACATGCTTCGGATAATATATGGTATTGAGCTTTAGGTTATCTCAAATATAGGGGATTGACTAAGCAATTATTTTTCTTCTCGAGCAGGATATCTCTCTTCTTTAATCAGATAGTACTTGGCCGTAGAGCTTTCCATATGCATTATCCTGAAATTCAACTTTTAATTATTCAACATTGTGAACCTTTAGTAGAGGATTTTAAATTTACATATTATTGTTGTTTATCTAATCCTTTTTGCTGAGTTATTTTCATGTTTATCTCAACTTAAAAGTGCAACTAGGTGGGATACAGGTTGTTCTTCCTTGCCTTAGATCAATGACCTGGGTCATGGAGAATAAAACTTCATCACCATCTCATCGTGCATTCGTGATTAGTCTGAAGGTAGGTCCATTGATTTCAATTCACTTTATTGTTGAATTGTTTTTGGATGTTAACTACTTACACTGCTTACTGATGGATGTCCAGCCTTCTAGAAACCTTATATACCACAAATAAATGATACTAGAAGGTATAGTATTTTTACAGTTCATAATCATTAGCCGTCTGCTGCAAGCTTTACTGCATCAATGTTATACGATTATGTTATTGACATCGCTTCTTTTCTTCTGCTTATTTAGGTTGAAGAGCATAGTTAGTTTCAGGAAATCATGATATTACATGGTTGTTTCAGTTAAATGCTGCAGTTTTGCCTTCTTTATACATAAAAGAAATCCCTTAGGAGATACCTATTAGATATATGCAGAGGAGACGTAAGCTTGAGGTAATTTACACAAATTGTTTATTTCAAAACTTCCTTCTTATTACCATTTGATGCAGTCAGATGTCAAAGATCAGGCTGCTACCATATTGATATTTATTTGTGCATGTTGATGGAGATAGAAATTAAAAACCCGTAACCTTATGGTACTTGCCTAAACAACGGAGACTCATTTCTTCTCTCTCTCCTCATCAGTGGCATATGAAGGAAATAATACTTATGTATGTTTTGTCCCTATAACGTTTGTAATGAAGGAATGAACATATGCAAAAATATTATCCATATTATTCTCAATGTCTTTGTTAAATACTACTATGTGTATGTATGCATGGGTGTATCGATCACGTTCACATTTAACGGAACTTAATTTAAGGAGTGGGAACCTGGGGATAGGATATCCGTGCATTTGTGTGAGTTTGAGTTTAGGATCACCTTCACTGGCTACTCATTTGATGCATGTTGTGTCTGATACGAACTCTGTCTCTTTATGATTGGGAATTACGGATTTATCTCTTTTGTCTCCAACTCTCTTGCTCTATATTTAGGGTCAAATGGTTAGTCCACATTAAAAAAATTCTCTATTCAGTCAGAATAGTCTTGATTAAAATCGATTTTTAGATGCCCATAGACTTAGATATAAGATGCTTATAATAAGATCCCCGTCTTACCTATAGTGCTAAATGGAATCCAAACGGTGCTTCAAAGTATACCTTAAACGTTAATTGAAAATGAATAGATACTGTAACTCAAGACTCTCATAGAGAAACAAGACGAAAAATTAATGTGAAAAAGCCTCTTTAATTAACGCTCGCTAGCCTAGAGAGAGAAGTGAAAAAAAAATTCGAATGACAACTATACCTTGGGCTTGGTTGCTTTGCAAGAATACACATTTTCTTCTTTTGAGTAGTTACGAAGTTTTTATCGCTTTGATTGGTGTTAATGGCTTCTGTTTCACAATGAAAAATGTTTAATATTATGTGCTTTACAATTTAATCTATGTGGGTATCTTTACAGGTGTAATCTCACTTACTACCTGAGCAAAATGGGTTTGGATGTAGAATTTTAAATGTGGAATTTTTGGTTTTAGGGGATTTGGTAGAATTACCTTTCACTCGGTACGTTGGTTTCCCGAACCTTGGAATCACGATTCCTACGGGAATCAGTTTTCCAGCAAATCCTCCATATGGAGTCCGACACAACCCCTAAGATTTGCTGGAAAACTTATCAAGGGATTTATGGACCCACTTTTTTTTAACTCTATATATGCAATTATTTGAGGGTAATGCCAAACGGTACAAAGACATCTATAAATCCTATGAATTTTAATTGAATTACCAAACACACGAGGGATTTATACGAATCATAGAATTTGTAATCCCATGAGATTATAAATTCTTGGAAATGGTGAATTCTGCAAACCAACCCACCAGAAATGTGAAAAAAGCAAAAAAATAAAGATCTCGAAGGGCTCTGAATAGTGAGTACCAAATTGAGCCCACGAAGGTAAATTTTCTTACATGGGCATCAATGACCGAAATATACGAGTAGTTCTTCGCTATTGTTCTATTTGGTAGCATTGAACTTTCTCCTCTACGTTCCTAGGAGTAGGGGTAAGCATTTGGCCCGTAATTCGCGGATTTAACCTGGACCAACCGTTCATTTGCGGATGGATGCCCGTACCGTTTGTTAATGAGTTGGATGCGGATGAAATTTTTGGAATCCAACGGATTACGGATCGGGCCCAGATGCAAATTTGAAAATCCGTTGGACATTCATATACGTTAAATTGAGTGCATTTATATAGTTCTAAAAATACTATGGATCATTTAGGAATTCTTAAGGTGTTTGCTTGGGGTGTTGTACATGGAATTTTTATCTTCCTATGCATATATATGATATGTAGGTTCTATGAGGAGTCATTTGTGTTGGCTTTATTTTCTTTATTATACATGGAATTTTCATCTTCCTATACGTATATATGATATGTAGGTTCTATGATGAGTCATTCGTGTTGGCTTTATTTTCTTTATTATAAATTTTAACTAAAACAAATCCATTGGATTATCCGTATCCAATCCGTCCATTTGTGTATTCAATGGATGCAAATCCGTTGGGTGTGGAATGGATGCGGATGCAACATTTGAAATCCGTAATGTATTGTATTGGATGCGGATGGGGTGAAAACCGGTCCATACCGGCCCATGCTCACCCCTACGTAAGAGTGATGATGTTTAATTAGCTTGGGCAAAGAACGGCTGAGATACTATCTAACCCTGGTGTTGATGGTGGTTTTTAAACAAGGGGTAAAATCGTAAAACCCCATGACCTAGTGTTACCCGCAACACATTAACTAAGAGCATTTAACTCAGGTGTAAATAATTAATAGGGGTATTTTTTTCAAAATACCAGATTAGGGTTTTCGACACAAAACCCTAATTCCAAAACCAAGCCGCACACTGCGCACCATGGCAACAATGCCAAACCAAGCCGCACACAGCGCACCATGGCAACAATGCCAAACCAAGCCGCACACTGCGCACCATGGCAACAATGCCAAACCAAGCCGCACACTGCGCACCATGGCAACAATGCCAAACCAAGCCGCACACTGCGCACCATGGCAACAATGCCAAACCAAGCCGCACACCGCGCACCATGGCAACAATGCCAAACCAAGCCGCACACCGCGCACCATGGCAACAATGCCAAACCAAGCCGCACACTGCGCACCATGGCAACAACGCCAAAACCAAGCCGCACACTGCGCACCATGGCAACGATGCCAAACCAAGCCGCACACTGCGCACCATGGCAACGACACCAAAACCAAGCCGCACACTGCGCATCATGGCAGCGACGCCAAAACCAAACTACATATCGCACTCATTGGCAACCATGCCAAACTAAGCCGCTACGCCATTGGCACATGCCAAATATAGTGCCCTAGGCTTGCAAAACGTGCAACTAGGTCAACATGGCCGTACGTGCCATTGGCACATGCCAACACGTACCACAAGCCATATTTCCAAGCCGCTATGCCATTGGCACATGCCAAATATAGCGCCCTAGGCTTGCAAAACGTGCAACTAGGTCAACATGGCCGTACGTGCCGTTGGCACATGCCAACACGCACCACAAGCCATATTTCCAAGCCGCTATGCCATTGGCACATGCCAAATATAGCGCCCTAGGCTTGCAAACCATGCAACCTAGGCCAAGTCGGCCACGCATGCCATTGGCACATGCCAACAAGCTCGCTAGTAGCTTTTCCTACCAAGGCCACGGCCCTAATGGCCACGCATGCCATTGGCACATGCCAACATGCTCACTGGTAGCTTTTCCTACCAAGGCCACGGCCCTAATGGCCACGCATGCCATTGGCACATGCCAACATGCTCGCTGGTAGCTTTTCCTACCAAGGCCACGGCCCAAACGGCCACGCATGCCATTGGCACATGCCAACATGCTCATTTGGTAGCTTTTCCTACCAAGGCCACGGCCCCCAGTGACCACGCATGCCATTGGCACATGCCAACATGCTCGCTGGTAGCTTTTCCTACCAAGGCCACGGCCCCAGCGGCCACGCATGCCATTGGCACATGCCAAATATAGCGCCCTAGGCTTGCAAACCATGCAACCTAGGCCAAGTCGGCCACGCATGCCATTGGCACATGCCAACATGCTCGCTGGTAGCTTTTCCTACCAAGGCCACGGCCCTAATGGCCACGCATGCCATTGGCACATGCCAACATGCTCGCTGGTAGCTTTTCCTACCAAGGCCACGGCCCTAACGGCCACGCATGCCATTGGCACATGCCAACATGCTCGCTGGTAGCTTTTCCTACCAAGGCCACGGCCCAGCGGCCACGCATGCCATTGGCACATGCCAACATGCTCGCTGGTAGCTTTTCCTACCAAGGCCACGGCCCCAGCGGCCACGCATGCCATTGGCACATGCCAAATATAGCGCCCTAGGCTTGCAAACCATGCAACCTAGGCCAAGTCGGCCACGCATGCCATTGGCACATGCCAACATGCTCGCTGGTAGCTTTTCCTACCAAGGCCACGGCCCTAATGGCCACGCATGCCATTAGCACATGCCAACATGCTCACTGGTAGCTTTTCCTACCAAGGCCACGGCCCTAACGGCCACGCATGCCATTGGCACATGCCAACATGCTCGCCGGGTAGCTTTTCCTACCAAGGCCACGGCCCCGGCGGCACGCATGCCATTGGCACATGCCAACATGCTCATTTGGTAGCTTTTCCTACCAAGGCCACGGCCTCAGCGGCCACGCATGCCATTGACACATGCCAACATGCTCGCTGGTAGCTTTTCCTACCAAGGCCACGGCCCTAATGGCCACGCATGCCATTGGCACATGCCAACATGCTCGCTGGTATCTTTACCTACCAAGGCCACGGCCCTAACGGCCACGCATGCCATTGGCACATGCCAACATGCTCGCCGGTAGCTTTTCCTACCAAGGCCACGGCCCCAGCGGCCACGCATGCCATTGGCACATGCCAACATGCTCGCTGGTAGCTTTTCCTACCAAGGCCACGGCCCCAGCGGCCACGCATGCCATTGACACATGCCAACATGCTCGCTGGTAGCTTTTCCTACCAAAGCCACGGCCCTAACGGCCACGCATGTTATTGGCACATGCCAAACACACACACACGCTGGTAGCCTAACTTGCAAACCGTGCAACCTACCACCAAGGCATTCCGCACATGCCATTGGCACATGCCAAACACACACGCCACTAACTTGCAAACCGCTGGCATTCCGCATGCCATTGCCATGCCACACACGCCACTAGCAGCCTCTGGCATTGCCACTTACACTCAACGTACAACCTACCACCAAGACATTCTGCACATGCCATTGGCACATGCCACGCACGCCACTAGCAGCTCTGGCATTGCCACTTGCACTCAAGGTGCAACCAACACTCGAGATATCAACACAAATCGGGGGATGCTTTCCAGGGTTTTGGTTTGGCGATCACAACTTGCGGCGTACACTACGCTCACATTAAGAAAGCGTGAAAAGGAATAAAGCGGTCAAATAAATGAGGAAATAATGGTGAAAACGTTTTCACCCATTAACACCATGCGGTTACCACCTCCTCCCATTATTTCACCCTTTACTCTCTTCCTTCATGAGACCAGGGTACGTTTCAATCTCGACTTGTATAAATAGGTCTTACCTATTTTCACCAGACAACAAGTCTCGGTCAGGAGAAAAATACTACACTCTCAGAAAAGGCAACTTTGCAAGCTCTCCCAAAAGCTTTCATCTCTTGCAAGCTTCCCAAGCTTTTACTTTCAAATGCACGATACAAGTCGAGATACTACTCCTCCACTTCATTCTAGCTAGGTAACAACCGTCTCAACACCTTTCTTTGCTTCCCTCCCCAAATCAACCCTTCTCCTCCACTTTGTGACCGAAGCAAGTTTTAGAACTCAATTTGGGGGACCAAAAATATTTCATCAACTCCCCGGGCCGTTGCCAACGGCCCATTTCTTGGTTTAGGCCGGACTTGGATGAAGCTTCATCACAAGAAAATGGCGCATCTTTTAGCATGCGCCATGCTAAAAAACACGGGGTGTTACATTATCACACCCTTCAAAATTTCGTCCCAGATTGATCTCTCGAATCTATTAAGTGCTCACGTGCAAAAATGACATTTGTTTAGGGTTTGAACCAGTTTCTCACTCACCTACCGAATTTACCGAAATCGGCTACGATCCGGGCCTCAAAGCTAGGCAAATGCACGTCAATTGCCCTTGCAACGATTTTTACCCATAAACAATTGGCGACCACAACCATCTCTTTATAACTTGATAGGAAGTATGAGCATCCACTTGCGGCATGCAACTGGGAGGATTGATCTATCGGCTACAATGTCGATAATGATGCCTGTCGATCTCGTTTTATACTTTCGATCTCTTCTATGCACCTTCACCCCCTCCCTATATATGTTAATTTGACATTTTAGATGTCAAGATGGACTCAATCGCATCATTTGATGCAAGATTGGCTCTTGACCTTGGCGGTTACCCTTGGTTGTAAAACTACACCTGAAAACCACATTTGGGGACTCGTTGAAGATGCTACCGGCTACAATGGTGATTGGGGACTTTGCGACTCGGTCCGACTCAACTACCGCACAACTCGGTTATCGGTTGTTAAAACTACACCGAAAAATCGGGACTGCTTGAAGACGCTACCAGCAATTGGGGACTAACTGGCGATGCTACCAGCAAAGCCTCATTTTACTTGGAGAGAGGCGTGTTTGCAAGTGAGTAAATTTAGATTGGGCAAGATATACGATCTATTTTTAGGTTCTTAGTAAAACCGTCATACTACTGAGTCTTGTGCCTATTGCTAGCACACACTTTCGTAAAAGCAATATTCCTTTCCCAAAACATAATCGAGTCATATTATCAAAACCATTCATCCCGAAAATAATCCAAAACCCTAAAAAGCTACCAGCTGCCTATCAAAGGTCAAGCTTTGAACCAGACACCCAATATGTCTTTCAAAAAAAAAAAAAGAACCTAAATGAAAGTTTAGCAGAGAAACGTTCAAGGAAAATTATCCAATAGAAGTCTGCTCTTCTTGGAGAAAGTCAACTTTGCATCTTCAAGAGCCGCTCTCTTCATAGTCAACATCTTGGAAAGCTCTTCGAGTTCCACCTCCTGTCGTGCAATCTCCTCGGCGGAAAGGCTTTCGATTGCCGCATCTTTCAACTTTTGGATCTCAAAGAAGGCCTTCGACAAACCACGAAGTGTTGAACTCCTTTTCTACGCACACGTCGCGATGGTGCTCCCGATCGGCAATAACGTCTTCGAAACGGTGTGACCAGGTCACCTCACGCATATCCTCGATGGAAGATAAAGCCTCTTCCACACGCTTAACCAAAGTACAAATCGACTAGTGACTTTCTTGGTTGTGGCCATATGTCCGTACTTCTCCCAGTTTCGTGTACAACGCCTCATGCTTAGCCGGCACGCTGAAGCCGCCAACCAAAGACATGACCTGGATAAGGAACCAAGTACGGAGGATCAAAAATGGCGCTGCGCCTGGCCTCACGACTCGCAGAGGATTTTCTTCCATGTCTCACGACAAAGAAACCATCGAGAGAATCATCCACCGTTTGAACCACATCTGTGCCCTGCAATTGGCTAACTCCCATCTCCAAGTCACCGGCGGTGGCCACCAAAGGCAAGTTTCCGTGTGGCTCTACCTCAGAATCGTCCTCCGAACCGGATTCCTCCTGCGAACTTGAGTCAGACATTTTTTCAAAAGAAGAAAAAGAAGAAGAAAGAAGAGAAGCGCGGAACTCACCGAACCACTTCCGAAAAGAACCAAAGTCTTTGCCGGAGGAATCACTCTCACTTGTCGAACTTTCCTCTTTCTCTCGACTCATCACCGCTATGAGAAGGCTCGATCTTCTGGAATTCTTTGAAGAAATTGCCGTCTCTCGGCAACGTGCAAGGGCAGCGAAAGCATTAACACTACCGAAGCCCTGGAAGAAACAAGACACATGTTTCAAAGAGAAATTCACGTGTTTTGAGACAAACCAATGAAGAAGCGACACATACCTGGTTATTGGAAGAACCGAAAGACACGAGAGCTGTGGGAGGATCTTTTGAAACCGTCCGGAACCCGCCGCCAAAGACGATTCTTCGTTCTCCGTTCCTTGGCTCAGGGACTTTCCGAGTTGCTAGGCAACTTTCGCTTGAGATCTCTCAACATTGGATACTTCTTCAAAACTGCAGGGGAAGGTTTATAACGAACGTTCTCCACCACGTTATTCACAAAATCTTGGATCATAATAAACTCGTCGCACTGAACTCGTTATAGCCGAAGGTCGTCGGGTTACTCTTCCCGTTTGAAAGAAGGGAAGGCGGATACCGACCCAAGGGCACCGGCATTAAGGGCGGCACGCAATGAATCCTTAGGGATCACCTACTGGTAAGCAAGAGGCACCCCTTGATCGAAACCCATGTGACGAAGCGACGGTCAATATTGTAAGAAGCTATCCGGAAAGACCCCATAAAGAAAGACGGCATATAACCGGACATGCATCTTTGAATAAACAAGTTTTCACCAACGCTCAAATCGCCATCGAAAGACAAAGACATGTTCGGAGTGAAGCAAAGGTGTCAATTTGAGTCACCGACCTATGGACCAGCTCCCATGGGCGAAAACGATTTCATACGACTTGTCAAGAAGACTAACCAAGCTCACACCAACTCTTGGGCGCCCGTTCACCCATCGAAGAATTCGAGAACCGCCCAAACTCGCGGGAATCGAAGGCATCGGTTTGAGCATACTTCTCAAAGTGCTCCCATAGCCGGACTTGCAGAAAAGCAACGTGCACATATGAATTCACTTTCATGAAACCATTCGAAACTCGCATGTTCGCAACTAGGTGATCCAGATGCACATACAGGGAACCGAGGAATAGCTTGCCAATAGGAAGAACTTCACCTTTTGCCAACTTCACAGCAATCACTAGCAACTCTGGTCTTATCTCCTTCTTACCGTAACTGTCGTCAAAAATGTCTCTAGACAACCGGAGAGCCAAAAGTGCTGCAACGTGAAGATCATCGCTTTTCCATTCGGGTTCCAACTCGTCCAGGAAACCATTGAGATATCCACCACCAGTAAAGGCACCTTTCATCCTCTTCCTAAAGAATCCTTCGACTTCGCAGTGGAGTCTTTCCGGCGAAATCTTCCAACTTAGCGGCAAGGTCATCCCGCATCTTCCCCTCACTTTCAGATAATTGGATTTTAAGATTCCCGATTCTAAGATTCAAAGAGAGCCATACTCTCCAAGGAGAAAGTTATCTCACCCCATCTACATATGATCGTATGGGTGTCCGAACACCATCTGGAGATGAAAGCAACCAAGCCCGAGATATCCTTCCTAATCTGGAGATTTACTGAAGCTCTGACAGCATCAATAACCTGCGCTCGAGTCAAGTTGGTATTTATATGCTCCTTACTCACCATGAACTCAACCCATCTATCAAAAGAACGCAATGGGATTTGGCACATCCTGAAATCAATGTTGGAAGATGAATATACCCCTTTATGAAGACAGAACCATATGGTGTTCTTTGGGCGAACCGAACGTGTCTTCTTTTCATCTTCACCACCGGTTAACAAAATTGGCACGAAGCCTGGGTGATTTTTCCGAGCAGAGGCAAGTTTTTTGGCGAAGAATTCATCATCCGTGTTCGGTTTGGAACTATGGACATCTTTCGATGAGGCGAAATTTTGTTCAGGTAACATCTTACCGGATTTCTTCATAACAACTTAGTAACAAGATATCTGCACACAGAGAAAGACAAAATTATCTCCCTGACACATAACCGCGCCCAACAAAGGAAAGCCCGAAATACAAAAAAAAAAAAAGAGAGAAAGGGCGTATCATTCTTCGGGTTCAAAATTATATATGGAGCATTCTCTACGGGTTCAAAAATACACACGCAGTATTTCCTTCAGGTTTCAAATTATATACGCAGTATTTTATACGAGCTCAAGTGCGTCTGCAGTATCATTCTTCGGGTTCAAAATTATATATGGAGCATTTTTCTACGGGTTCAAAACTGCACGCGCAGTATTTCTCTCAGGACCGAAATTCATATATGCAATATTTCCTACGGGTTCGAAGTCATATGAAGCACATATACAATATTCTTCTTCGGGATTCATATACAGTATTCTCTACGGGTTCGAAACTGCACACGCAGTATTTTCTTCAGGGTTCAAAATTATACGCAGTATTTTATACGGGCTCAAGTGTGTCTGCAATATCCTTCTTCGGGTTCAAAATTGTATATGAAGCGCTTTCCTACGGGTTCGAATAATATATGCAGTATTTCCCTAGGGCGCATACATACAATGTTTTCTACAAGAGGCACGCCAAGAAATTATATGCGCAATATATAAACGCCTACTCTTAGGTTTTACACCTACATAAAAAGGGAAACAAGAGAAGACATACCTGGAAGCTGGTTTTTCTTTGTGACTCTGCCGCCAGTAGGAAAGGATGAAAAGATGAAAGTGCAAGATGGGAGAAAGGGACTTTGTATATATAGGCGTGAAGATTCTGAAATAGGGAAGGATTTCCCTTTACCAAAATCGTGCGTGTAAGAAACGAGCCCACAAGGGCGCCCAACTTCCCAATGTCGCCCAAGCTGCACCGGCCCCACCAATCACGCCAACTTCCCAATGACCGCTCAAGTCACGCCTGCAAACACGCACAACTTCCACACCTTGCGCCGGTCTCACCAGCTAGCACACTCAGTTTCCCAACTCACGCCAACTTCCCAACGTCGCCCAAGCTGCACCGGCCCCACCAATTGTGCTAGCCTCCCGATTTGTGCAAAACTACCAGAGGCAAGGATTCCAAATCCTATTTATAAAAGGTCATACAAGCCTCCTCAATTCTCTTTACGGTTTACTGTTGATAGTTTGTCACCATCTTATGCTTAACCCGCAACAAAGCCCCCTGCTCCGAGCTAAGCGGGGGACTTAATGTTGATGGTGGTTTTTAAACAAGGGGTAAAATCGTAAAACCCCATGACCTAGTGTTACCCGCAACACATTAACTAAGAGCATTTAACTCAGGTGTAAATAATTAATAGGGGTATTTTTTCAAAATACCGATTAGGTTTTCGACAATGAACCCTAATTCCAAAACCAAGCCGCACACTGCGCACCATGGCAACAATGCCAAACCAAGCCGCACACTGCGCACCATGGCAACAATGCCAAACCAAGCCGCACACTGCGCACCATGGCAACAATGCCAAACCAAGCCGCACACTGCGCACCATGGCAACAATGCCAAACCAAGCCGCACACTGCGCACCATGGCAACAATGCCAAACCAAGCCGCACAATGCGCACCATGGAAACAATGCCCAACCAAGATGCACACTGCGCACCATGGCAACAATGCCAAACCAAGCCGCACACTGCGCACCATGGCAACAATGCCAAACCAAGCCGCACACTGCGCACCATGGCAACAACGCCAAAACCAAGCCGCACACTGCGCACCATGGCAACGATGCCAAACCAAGCCGCACACTGCGCACCATGGCAACGACGCCAAAACCAAGCCGCACACTGCGCATCATGGCAGCGACGCCAAAACCAAACTACATATCGCACTCATTGGCAACCATGCCAAACTAAGCCGCTACGTCATTGGCACATGCCAAATATAGCGCCCTAGGCTTGCAAAACGTGCAACTAGGTCAACATGGCCGTACGTGCCATTGGCACATGCCAACACGTACCACAAGCCATATTTCCAAGCCGCTATGCCATTGGCACATGCCAAATATAGCGCCCTAGGCTTGCAAAACGTGCAACTAGGTCAAAATGGCCGTACGTGCCGTTGGCACATGCCAACACGTACCACAAGCCATATTTCCAAGCCGCTACGCCATTGGCACATGCCAAATATAGCGCCCTAGGCTTGCAAAACGTGCAACTAGGTCAACATGGCCGTACGTGCCATTGGCACATGCCATCACGTACCACAAGCCATATTTCCAAGCCGCTATGCCATTGGCACATGCCAAATATAGCGCCCTAGGCTTGCAAAACGTGCAACTAGGTCAACATGGCCGTACGTGCCGTTGGCACATGCCAACACGCACCACAAGCCATATTTCCAAGCCGCTATGCCATTGGCACATGCCAAATATAGCGCCCTAGGCTTGCAAACCATGCAACCTAGGCCAAGTCGGCCACGCATGCCATTGGCACATGCCAACATGCTCGCCGGGTAGCTTTTCCTACCAAGGCCACGGCCCTAATGGCCACGCATGCCATTGGCACATGCCAACATGCTCGCTGGTAGCTTTTCCTACCAAGGCCACGGCCCTAATGGCCACGCATGCCATTGGCACATGCCAACATGCTCACTGGTAGCTTTTCCTACCAAGGCCACGGCCCTAACGGCCACGCATGCCATTGGCACATGCCAACATGCTCACTGGTAGTAGCTTTTCCTACCAAGGCCACGGCCCCGGCGACCACGCATGCCATTGGCACATGCCAACATGCTCGCTGGTAGCTTTTCCTACCAAGGCCACGGCCTCAGCGGCCACGCATGCCATTGACACATGCCAACATGCTCGCTGGTAGCTTTTCCTACCAAGGCCACGGCCCTAATGGCCACGCATGCCATTGGCACATGCCAACATGCTCATTGGTAGCTTTTCCTACCAAGGCCACGGCCCTAATGGCCACGCATGCCATTGGCACATGCCAACATGCTCACTGGTAGCTTTTCCTACCAAGGCCACGGCCCTAACGGCCACGCATGCCATTGGCACATGCCAACATGCTCGCTGGTAGCTTTTCCTACCAAGGCCACGGCCCCGGCGGCCACGCATGCCATTGGCACATGCCAACATGCTCGTTGGTAGCTTTTCCTACCAAGGCCACGGCCCCAGCGGCCACGCATGCCATTGACACATGCCAACATGCTCGTTGGTAGCTTTTCCTACCAAAGCCACGGCCCTAACGGCCACGCATGTTATTGGCACATGCCAAACACACACGCTGGTAGCCTAACTTGCAAACCGTGCAACCTACCACCAAGGCATTCCGCACATGCCATTGGCACATGCCAAACACACACGCTGGTAGCCTAACTTGCAAACCGTGCAGCCTACTACCAAGGCATTCCGCACATGCCATTGGCACATGCCACACACGCCACTAGCAGCTCTGGCATTGCCACTTACACTCAACGAACAACCTACCACCAAGGCATTCCGCACATGCCATTGGCACATGCCACGCACGCCACTAGCAGCTCTGGCATTGCCACTTGCACTCAAGGTGCAACCAACACTCGAGATATCAACACAAACTGGGGGATGCTTTCCAGGGTTTTGGTTTGGCGGTCACAGCTTGCAGCGTACACTACGCTCACATTAAGAAAGCGTGAAAAGGAATAAAGCGGTCAAATAAATGAGGAAATAATGGTGAAAACGTTTTCACCCATTAACACCATGCGGTTACCACCTCCTCCCATTATTTCACCCTTTACTCTCTTCCTTCATGAGACCAGTACGTTTCAATCTCGACTTGTATAAATAGGTCTTACCTATTTCCACCGGACAACAAGTCTCGGCAGAGGAGAAAAATACTACACTCTCGGAAAAGGCAACTTTGCAAGCTCTCCCAAAAGCTTTCATCTCTTGCAAGCTTCCCAAGCTTTTACTTTTCGATACAAGTCGAGATACTACTCTCCCGCACTATTCATGTCTCAACACCTTTCTTTGCTTCCCTCCCCAAATCAACCCTTCTCCTCCACTTTGTGACCGAAGCAAGTCTGGAACGGCCATTTCTTGGTTTAGGCCGGACTTGTACAGATTGATCTCTCGAATCTATAAAGTGCTCACGTGCAGCACATTTGTTTAGGGTTTGAACCAATTTCTCACTCACCTACCGAATTTACCGAAATCGGCAGAAACGATTTTTACCCATAAACACCTGGCTCAGCCCATTGACCGGCCCAAACTCTAATTTATTTTTTTTATAGTTTTTTTAAGCAAATCTTGGCTAACCGTGTATTCTTAATTATAAGTCTCACTAATTCCTAACTTATTTTCTCTAACACGTAAAATCCATTCCTAATCTTTTGGGGTTGTAGGCACGTCTAACCCTGACTACCTGAATATAACAAATGTATTCTGCCAATTCTTGAAAAATGTGTAATTTCCTAACCTTTAAAATGGAAAACTGAACTGCTTCATCAATCATAAGATAAACAAAAGTAGTGTTTGACTTTTTGTCTATGCAAGGAAAAGAATGGTCGAGATTCACCGAATTATCTATGTAAGAAGGAAGGCCAAGATCAAACCTTACATTTACTCTAACCCGATTTATTCTGCAAATAGTTTTAGTTTTCTTATTTAACTGACTTTCCTTGATTATTATTTTCTTAGTTAACTATTTTTTCCTTCAAAACCAAGATCGTTTTTCTGACCTATGCCGATTTCAAAATCTACTTATCCCTTATTATTTAGTCATATCCTATAAATCCTAATTAAGTTCTGCAACCATCCTTATATATATACCTCGCCTATAATCTAGCTATCAAGTATTTTCATCCATTCACAAGTCTCCCATAACCGAACTCTGCTTATACATATGTCAATTAGTATTAGATTACTCTTAAGTAAATTTCTTATGACAATTTCACCATCATGAGACAAGCATTTAATTATGTTATTCCAATTATTCTATTAAATATAGTATGTAAGTGTAATTTTTCAATAAATTAATCTTATATATCATTCGTTTCAGGCCTTTGTCAAATATACCAACTCTCTTCGAAGTGAAGAGTTATGCACATAACAACCATCATTAAGTGTAAGATTCTAATAGTTGATTTAAATACTCCGATACTAATATTATGGAAAATAACAACTGATTAATCAATTAAATTTTGTGTTGAAAATTTACAACAAAAAGATACTTGGAACAAAGAGCACGTCGCTAAAACCAGAAACAAGAAAACAACATATACCAAGAAAAGAGCCATCACGAGTATAATTCAAAGCCAAATTCTATTTTTAATGAATTAACTACAGCATGGAATTCACTTACAATTTCACGTAACTCTCTGTTTAAAATACTTAATATGCACGATCCTTGGCAAAAATAGAGTCTAAAAGATAGACAAATGAAACCAATACAGAAGGCCAATGATATTCTCACTCACTACCACTCTCCTTCAACATGAACAATCATGCACTAATGAGGAACAAGTAACTAAATACTTACAATTCTAATAAGGTAATATCTTATTAAGTGTATTTTATGTTCAGTCTATACAAATCAATTGGGGATAATAAGGTGATTACCTTTAAAAGTTTAATAATACAGTTTCTTAAATTGATAGGAACTGAAGTGATTCTCCCAATTACAATGTCGTAAAATAGAATTGGAGCAAGAACCAAAACAGGAGCCATCAAAAGTAGAATTCTAATATCTAATATTATGTAAAATAAATGGCATTCACTTAAAATATTAACTAACTTTCTATTTTAAATCTACTACAGGCAGAATTTTGGCACCAAAAACATGTCGTCAAAGAGAGAAACAATAAAGAAAAAAACATGAACCAAAAAGGGAACCATCAATAATAAGATTTTATTTATCAGTCTATATATATGTTTAAGAATTAAAATATATTTATTGGAGGATAAGTAGTAACTAGGGTACATGATCATCAAAAAATAAGAAAAACAAATGTTGTCCCTGACACCACTTAAGCCGAGATGCTTCTCGAGCTTTTGATTCATCACACTCTTTAAAATTATTTGCTCATCTTGGAAATAAAACAATGGGCAGGATCCAATGACATGGTTATATTGACATAATCATGACATGGTTTGGCCATTTTTTTTACAAAACCTAAACGACAATGACTTTGAAGCTAATTTTTTGGTGGCATGTTCCACTTATATAGCTCTATATTCTTGCCAAAATTGAGAGTACTCCAATACAGGAAACTTCACCATCCACAAATTTTAATTTCAACTGTTAATCTTCAACGGTTGATATTCAAAATGGTAGATGATAATTTTATACGTCTCGGAATGCTCTCATTTTTGGTAGGATTGTAGAGCTATATAAGAGGAACATGTCATCGAAAAATTAGATTCAAATATATTGTCACTTGGACTTTGTAGAAAAAATGGCAAACCATGTCATTATTATGTCAATATAACCATGTCATTGGATCCTACCCCATTAAAGAATGTTTCTTTTAGCAAAAATAATGTATCAACGATATTTAGTGCAACATAGTAACAATATATCAATCAGACAAGCATAATGTTTTTGGTAAAGAATTATATAAATAAAAAATTAATATATAATCTTTTAGAAAAAAATTAATAGGCACGATCCTTGGAAAGAAAAAAAATGTATCGAAAGAGGTAAATAAGAACTAAACAGTTGACAAGTTCAACAAATACAAGAGTACAATGATACTCTCATTAAGGACGGAGTTCAAACAAAATGTGAACAAGCACATAGAAAGATACTATAACAACAAAAGGCAATTCAAATTCAGGAACAATCACAAAAAAGAAAATCGAATGCGAAAATACATTTAGAGGAAGGGAAATACATAAAATTTTATATTCTAGATGATGTTGATCTTACCAGATCAACTGTCCATATACAGGCGCATTGTTATCCGTGTTGCAGCACCATACTCAAGGAAAAAAATAGAGTTCAATAATTCCGATAGTATCATTTATTTACTTATGAAAGTTATTGTAGGATACTCTCCGCACAAACAAAAAAAAAAAAAAAAGAAAAAAAAAATTTGTTCACTTACCTGTAACATACAAAGAGTTAACCAATCAAGATATTGATGTTGTGTATGAATATCACGTATCTCCCTCTACCACAATATATATTGAAACCATGATGTATTCAACCTGTAGAACTTTAAATACTCCGAGTGGCACAATACAAATTTCTCCTTCTGCCAAATTTTTTCCTACCGACCCCAGCCTACGCATGTTTTTCTAGAAGCAGACCACATGGAATACCTGACACACCATATGGAAACTACACATCATAGGACTTTAACTAATATGTATGACTAATACATGTACAAAACTTATTGTTGAGACGTTGTTTGGAATAGTTTACAAACATAAAATCAAACCACAAGGATATCACCTGACAGATTATCGGGTTCTACAAACTATAAGACCTTCACCAATATTTATACGAACAAGCCATGTACAAAACTTATCGCTGAGACACTATATGAAACAATTACAAACATGAAGGAATAAGGGAATGATTCTGTAAGAAATACATTGTTGGAATACGCAAACAGATAAATATTCAAAAATGGTGAAAAATAATGAAATGATTCAGTTTACAAAACCATAACTATTACCTATCCTTCAAAATGAAAGCGACAATAGATCAAGCGGAATAAAAATTATTGTAGATTAAAGGGCCATATTAGAGGGTCAAATAACTGGGCATGAAACCAAACACACATGTATATTAATGCTAAAGGACGGATTCCCACTTGATCTGTGTCGAGTTAAAATCCCATTTCCAATAACTGTGCACATCTTAACAAGGACAAGAACTAACAATTAATTTCTCCGTAATTTTGACCCTGAGAACCTTTTAACTCATTAATTCCATTATTATCTACTTAATTTTTTTACTGGAAAATTATTTTATCTACCTTTTCCCTTATTGCAGATAAATACACCCTGAGTTGTAAGTAACATGTATACAGGTTCGACCCAAGAACTATCTGCTGCAGATGAAAATGAGATGTATATACTAAAATTTAAGCTACCATTGTATATATATATATATATGTATATATATTATTCGAGTGTCGTTTTAATGATTTGTGTTCTTATTGTTTTTTCCTGCTCCAAATATATCTTCTGATGAGTACACTAATTATGAATATTCTTTGGATGAAGATGCTGACAATGAACACAAAAATATACCTATAACTGTTAGAAATATACCTGTTGTTAATGTCAACGGGTTCGGAAGAAACTATCTTAAAAAGATCGATGTTCTCTGTTCCTTTGTGGTGTATTGCATTGGATTGATGAGAAATCATCTGATTCATCGGTTAAGACTTAAGATACCCGAATTTGGAATATTGTCACAAATGGAAATTTAATCTGCCAGCACTCTGTACACCTCTTGATGCATTAAGAGAATTATTTAAAGGTTATGATGTTGGTTCAAAATAAAAATCGGGAAAATATCAAAAGTTACAATGCTGCGAATGCATTTACATATCTTGGATGCAAATACGATACAAGGGCATCAAAGTGAAGAGGCCTCCATGTTTCCAATACAAGGTGAATTACGATATAATAGTGGATCTCTGACTCCAAAAGAAGGATAAGATACAATTTACATGCAATTATATATATATATATATATGGTCCATCTCATGCATTGGCTATACGGGAAAAAAAAAATCCAAATCTTAGTAGAGAAGTTCTAAAACTGATTCAGGATACATTATCGAAGCAAAACATTTTTATTCCAAAATATTGTTAGGCACATGATATCGTAAAAAGGTGTCATCTTAGAAAACAGTCCATATCTCCCTATATTTTAATAAAGACTTTGATCAGAGACGTTATAATCTTCCAACTGTAGAAGAAGGATCCGTCAATGTACCTGAAAAGCCCAACAATATACAACACCTCGCGATATTCTATTACATCTAAAAGCAGGAAAATGATTTACAAGAACTAATGAATATTATCCTGCATAATTGCATATGCATTATATTTTATTATTTTCTTACAATGAGTTAGGTTGGAGCATCGAGCTTGGACAATGGGATGGAAAAGATTTTACCAAAAAAAGTATATCTCAGATGCGCTTCTATGGTTACTATCTTTTTCAAATTTCACTAGGAATATTCAACAACTCTCAAAGGAGGAAAACTATTCCAGGAATTCTTAGTAGATACGTGGGCTTCAACTAAACATAATCATTGAAATTTTATGAGATTTAACTAGATAAAGTTACGTGCAGATCAATATGCTTCCATAAAAATAAAAGATGCTAGGTTAACACCTGATGAAGGAGGTACACCATGCATTTTACCATCATCATATATTGGAAGTCTAACACACAAGTAAAAAATCTACCAAGATTCAATGGCAATGACACGCTTTAACCATCATTCAGATATTTTTATCACTATGATTGCCCATCTAAATTGGCCAGAAATCTAAGAGAAGCTTCTACAACATCAATATTCCTATGATCGTCCTGATTTAGCGGTACGAGTTTTCGGAAAGCACTCATAAATGAGATGACTAAAAATAATGTGTTTGGAGAAAACTTTGTTCATGTGCAGACCATTGAATTTCAGAAATGTGGATTACCAAATATTGCATTTACTAATATTCTTAGAGAAATCAAAAAAAAATGTACAGTTGAGTAGGCAGATAAAAATATTTCTACTAGAATTTCCCGATAAGAAAAAAGACCCAGTCCTCTTTGATACAGTACAAAAATGTATGTTGCACGGTCCATGTGATGATAGGAGTCTAGAATCCACATGTATGTAAAAAGGAAAATGTACTAAAGCATACCCAAAAAAAATACGACAAAGCAACAAGTTTATACGGTGATGGGTATCCGATATATAGATGGAGTAATGATGGAAGAGAAGTTGTCATTCACGACAAATGTAAAACATATAATACTGATGTTGTACTCGGAAATCCACACTTATCGAGAACGTTTAACTCTTATGTAAACGTTGAGATATGTGCTAGAGTAAGAGAAGTAAAATACATAAACCAATACATTTACAAGCATACTATAAAACAATAGTCACTTTTTTGATCAATATATGAAGTTTAAATGTATATATAAATGCAGGGTATATTGGACCGCCTGAACCAGCTTGGCGTTCTTTGGTTATTCAATGCATCAAAAAGAACCAAGCATCCTACCGGCAATAAATTTTCTAGGCAACTAAAAAATTATTTATGAATCAATAGGGTTAATAGAAGAGGTTATAGAAAAAACTGAGAACTATAAGACGACATTGACAGATTATTTTGTGTATTATGCTGAAAATCTTACGACACATGTATATACATACCAAAGTTTCCACAACGCTTTGTTTGGGATAAAAGCACAAAAAAGTGGCGCATCAAACAAGGTTCTGCAGTCCCTAGAATGTATTTTGTCTCTTCTAATGCTCTTTGGAGAATTATACTACCTAAGAATGTTAGACTATTATTGCAGGTAGATTCATTTGAACGTTGTGCACAATAAAAAAATGCATCGAACTTGGATTACTAGAAAACGATGGAGAAGCGATGGATTGTCTTAAAGAAGCCTTAGATATCCAAACAAGTAACCAACTCAAAAATCTATTTAAAATCATTTTAACAAATTCTAACCCAAGTGAACCAAAAATTTTGTGGGAAAAGTTTAGCTTTAACAATGCGCTTATCCTAAGCAAAAACCTCAGCATTTTTTAACAATGCGGAAACCAAAAGAAAATTGGAGTATGATTTTTGACAACATATTCATATGTCAACTTTAACTTGCAATAAAAGAACTAGAACTTAAAAGTAATATTGTCAGTGAAGAAATTTTAAGGCGCATGTCATAGTTTTTTTCATATATGTTATTTTGTTACACCAATTTAACATTATGCAAAGGAATACTTATTTCGGGTTTGGTCAGTTGATGTACTGGAATTAGTGTTTCCTAATAATAATTCCTCTGAGAAATCATTATGCCGTTGACATGGTGCAATTCTCATTTTTCGAGTGATAATAACAATTCAAAATCTATTTAATTCGATTAGAGTTTTTCGTTTTTATAATTCATTTTTTCTGTGAACATGTAATGACAAAGGTACGTAGTATAAATTTAATCCCAAATACAAAGGTAACTATCGGACCAGGTATAAATGAAGGGTTTTACGCTTTGTTCTGCAGACAGGGTTGCTGTGTAGGCCTAAAGTTCGTACACTAAAATGAGAGGTTGAGCCGGGGCCGTAAGGCCCCGGTGATACCTAGTTATGTTACGAGAAGCCATATATTATAGTAGAATACTACTAAATTATTGGGCTTTTTACAGAAATAGGCCTGTTTTTTTTATGGTTTACAAAACTAGGCCTGTTTTTTTATTTCTTACAAAACTAGGCAAGTTTTGACCAAAAAAGGTGGATGGAAAGTTAGCCCCGTTAAGTGAACCTAAAAAGACCTAACTGTCCTTGGAATCGTTCATTGATAACTGACTCGACGATTTGACTCTGTACCCGTCATCAAATACTGCATACATGGCATTGTATACGTGGCATTGTATACTCAGGCCATCAAGGCTTTACTGCAACAATTAGGTATAAAGTCTGCTCAAAATATTTCAACAGCATCACCAATTTCAGTTACACGGCACAACACTGATCTGCAATAGCACAACCTTAAAACCATCTCAAACCACCAATTTCGCTTCAAGCATTTGCACAAGCAAAGGAATATAACCAGCATCATCCAATATTTTTTCATCTCAAGTGAGCTACAAATCTTACAACTTGTTGATGCCACAGCTTGAAGACATTCAGCTGCATACTCTTTGGATCCTAACAACATCCAACAGTCCATAAGATCAATCATAACCTTAACAGTCTCCTTATCTGCTGAAGTTTGTCGTACTTCCGGTACTACAGACAAATTCTTCAAAGTACTTGCAGTTTTAGATTGGGAAATAGATTCACCTGTCTGACAAATTCCAATCAAGGGACGAACCCCACCATGACCGTCGATTGAGCCAGCAGTTTCAACACCCCAATTCCATCATCCACTGTGATGCAGTTCACAAAATAGTTCCTGAACTTTTCCATAAGCATTTTCATTTAGCATTGGGAGTAGCAAAACAATACCGATTCAAGTATTCTCGAATATATTAAAGCTTTACAACTACCTGCAACACCAACATAGATTCAAGCTTCTGCCAACTTTAACCACCAGATCCAACATTCATTCTGTGTTCCCTGTAATGCTAATGTGGAACAAGCACATCATCTCAATCTTAGCGATACACTACCATTCCATTTATCCAGCTCATACATCTGTTACATGACTTCAACTCAGTTGCAATCAACTTCCTCAGCGGAACCTAACCCACAACAGCACATCCAAGAACCCACATTGTCATGTCTTCTCCTCTCAATTCCATTTTACCCAGTCTAACTCTCCCTGTGACACAGCCATACCACCAATTCCATTTTACCCAGTCTAACTCTCCCTGTGACACAGCCATACCACCAATTCTTTAGCTGCAACAGACAAGCATCACACCATATCCCTGTAAAACAACTCATACAAACCCAAGGTTTCCCTTTGATCAGTGAACAAAATCCCTATAACTCAATCATCATCTCCCTTTGTCCGTCTTTGTCTTAGCTGGTGATTTCTGGAGGACGGGAAAAGATAAAAAAGAATCAGTTAATCAGAAGAACGAAGATGGAGATGAAAAACTGAAGGGATTTTGTAGATTAAACTTCTGCAGATTAAACTCTAGCTTTTGTCTTCTACTAGCTCAACCACCATCTTAAATCACTTATTCTCTCCAATTTCTAATTCAAACAACTCGAACCCAAGACAATCACCAATTCTCATTTTTTCTCTCGATCTGAATCCTAAACCCATCTGCAGATTACCCTGGCTTCCAATTCTTGAATAACAAAGCTCAAAAACATAAATTGAGATTCAGATAGCAACACCATTTCTTCAGAATCGAACCCATATCATCAAACCCTAACTCATGAAATTTCGAAAATTTACCTTGCACATTAAACGAAATTAAAATCAAATTCAAACCCAAGTTTTCATTTTGATCAGTAAACAAAAGACATAAGTCAATTATCGAATTTACTTAGTTGGTGACTTTTGAAAAACTTATCTAGTTGGTGACTTTTGAAGAACAACAAAATAGGAAACAAAATCGAATAACCTGATGATGCGATCGATATGTCGATGTTGCTTCTTTGGTTTCATTGATGTTGATAAAATTATCCTTATTGCTACCTGAACACCACGAAACCACTGGTGAAGAACAGAGATAGGGAAGAAGAACGGAGATGGAAGAGACGAACTGAAGTGATTTTGTTTTAGTGCGTTGCTACTACTTAGGGCAATGTATTAGAAATCATGGCCGTTAGTAATCACCGAGATTTCCACATCTTAGATGGACGCTGCCGAAGCCTACACATGTGGCAATAATAACTATGAACGTCCATCTTAGCCGTTCAAATGTCTTCGAGATTTCCAGATGTTAGATTAGGCTTTCAGATTGGTCCATGTGGGCGAGGGCATTTCAGTAATCTTCTCACATCTATGATATTTCCTTGTATGAGATTTTGACGATAAATTGACTAGTTAGTGCGAGATATTGACTGAGTTAACGGATTTGGATGGAATCCGTTCAATAGGCTTAGTTTTGTAAGAAATAAAAAAAGAGGCCTAGAAACGAAAGTGAGGGTCCAGAACAGGCCTACTTCTGTATATGATCCTAAATTATTCTCCCCCTTTTTTTCAATAAAACTGGCAAAGGCGAGATTGGAGATAATATACCAACTTTTTAAGACGATTCCACCAAGTTTCGCAATTCAGAATCTTCATCGAGAAGAGATAAAGGTACAATCATCTCCTATAATTCCATAGACGCACTCCCACAAAGATAAGCATAATTTAAATTGAACTCTCCCCCATTCGATGTCATTTTCAAGAGAACAACATGAGCGACCTTTCTCTAACAACAAGAGAAGGATTTCTTGGACATTATAAAATTTACTTGTAAATTTGTATCCTAAAATATTTTCTCTCTTCTTGCCGGTTACCAAAAAAGAAGTTAATGATCTTAATGTTAGAGGCATCAAGAAACATTACTTTCGTGAGAAAAACAACATCAACAAAATTTATTCTCTAGGCCAGTTACGAACAAAGAGCATAATTTGAGCGATATGACTCACGTAAGAATTATATCTTCCCTAGCCGTGTTGGGACGTAGAGATTAAATTTCTCGAGCTTATTCCCTACGAGTTATGGATTCAAAGAGGTTAGGCGACAATTAAGACCATCTTATAAAATCCCTGCAATATATTCACAAAGTATAATCGTGGGAAGATCAATATTACAGTTTTCAAAATAGTTTACTCCTCTTTAGCCGGTTCTTTCGAACTAAAAGAGTTAAGAGCTTAACCTATGAGAGCATATGAGATATCCGTTTAATCACCAGAAATATGATAATAAAGAACAAATCTTCCAAGATAAGCAATACACAAAATAGATAAAGATTAGGATTACAATCATCTTCAAAATAAAATTTAACTAAAATAATTGATAGATGATAATATTTGAAGCTAACGTAGAACACGTAAAAAAAGAAAAAAAAAAAAAAACTACTTCAAAAGCTAATTTTTCTTCCTTAAAACAATAAGAATAAATTCCTTAAAGGAGTTAACTAGAAAGGTAAATCCTTAAGGAATTATTCATCATTCCCGAACTCATTGTCAGCTAACGGCGTTGGAACATAGGGTTCATCATTGAGAATTTTGAGTCCTTCAAACCTATTAGACTGTTGTTTGACAAATGCTTCTTGAATCTCGAGAAATTTCTGCAGACTACCCTTTAAGGGACTGCACTTCCATCTTAATCTTCTTAAGTTCTTCAAGAAGGGTTGTAAATCTTTGGTGATTAGAGCAGTTTTCTCTTGGCTTCTTCATATTGTTCTTCTTCCTTTTAAGGAGTGAATTTTTCTCGTTAAGGTAGGATTTTTCAACTTCGTTTGTAGTTGTGAGATTATCAACAACCATAGGATTACATGTCTCACTGGAAGATAGTATGCTTGCAGGCTTCGTTTCTTAAAGGATGTGATTTTAGAATTCTCATGAATCTCACACACACACACACACACACACACACACACACACACACACACACACACATATATATATATATATATATATATATAGCACTCTGATAACAAATCTTTGGAGAATTCCAAAAATAGAGTGAGAACAGAAAAGGAAAAATGACCAGCCATAAGGAGTTACGGAACTTCTAGAATTCCTAAAATTAAAGATTTCGTTCACGAACTAGAGTTCAAACATGAAAAAAGAAATGTCAATACTAGTCTTTCTTCAAGTTTGTACATGGAGAAATCTTTTCAACATCATTACTTGATATATACAGAATAGTGAAGATGTTAACTAAGGTATGTATCCCAAGAATATATGAATATCCAATCAATTAATGCCAAAATTATTTAAGTTAATATCAATTGTATGATTAGATAATCTTCTAAGAGCATACCATACATCTCAGCTAGTTATGTAGAAATCCCCATGAATCATATTCTCGTCTCTTGCTTAAGAGTCAGATAGGCAGAGAAAATTTCATACGAAGAACGTAAGATTTATTGATACCTACATTGGGTCATTGCATTTTGGACTTACTGTTAGTGATGTGGTAGCACCAAGTCATGGAGTGACTTAATTTATTAGGTGCATAAAGAATAATTTGACATTCCAATTTTGGAACTTGGTCAAGAACCAGACAGGATATGTGACCCATATTCTGAACTCATCTCAACGGAGCAGAACTATTAGAGATAAATGTTTGTAATTCTCCATTTGCTAACGACTACAATTGAGAATGTGATGCAGTAATACTAGAGCCCCACTTTATTACACAAAATAAAAATCAAAAGAAGATGGAATTTTAAGTAATAACGTTCAAGACATCAGTAAGTTCACCACAATCAAGTTGTGTTGAGATGAGCATCAGTAATTTCAACACAATCAAGTTGTGTTGAGGTGAGCATCAGTAAGTTCACCACTAGATTCCTGCACGGATTTGTCAATTTTCATATTTCTTGACCATTTAGACCTAGTTCTCTTCATTCTTTTATGTTTATCCTTTTTCTTAGAATCATTCAAATTTTTAGGAGAAGAAGGTATGGCTTACTATTTACTAACCTTGAATAGATTTGACTTTTGGAAGAGTTAAAACACATTTTTCAAACGAGCAGCCCCTCGTTATAGTTTGTTGCCATATCTTATTTTCGGTTTGTACTTAATCTGCAAGTTCTTTCATAATCAGAATAAAAAAACAATATATCGTCATCATCTTGTTGAGGATCTTCCATTGTAATGGCAGCGGAGGAATTTTTCAATATCAAGCTACGACAGATATCTCTAATGTTAGGAAGATCACAACTGACTGTAAGAGCTTTATGGATTTCAATTCTTCATTTTCAACCTCAAAGTTCTATGGTGATCAGTTATCAGCAGGATCATAGAGATAATTTGATTAGCGAGAGGTGCGCATATTTTTGGTATGCATAATAAGGGTGTTCACAAGGATTATTGGTGGTTACCTTCTTCAATAATAATTACCTTCTTCAATAATTTTGCTAGTAAGAAGTGCACACGTACATAAAATTTGTACTTGTGGGAGTTCACATGGGCTATATATATTCTTCATTTTCTTCATGTGGCCTTGGTGTTTTTCACTAATTTTTTGATATACCGACGTGGGCGACTACGTGGGATGTTGGTTATCACCTTCATCATTAATTTTACTAATAGAGATGCACGTACGTAGGGTACATATACAATGTGGTTCACCTGGTGCAATTCATCGTCTTTTTCATTGTGATGTTCCTGGTATTCTTCAGGTGAAATAAAAATTCTCAGTTTTTTTTTTTACTATTCATACCTCAAAAAATCCTTAGATTGTTTACATAGTTCTTCCTAGCATATATACCATCAATACGAAGACCCTTTTTCTTCCAGTTACTGAGTTTTGTTTCAGATGGTTTCAATTTGGGCTGCCGATCAAAAAAAAAAATGGTTTCAATTTGGGCTAATGTTGCACTTTAGGTTGGTAGTTTATTTTGAAAACACTTTTTGACACCTAGCTTTTCGTATATGCCAACATGTTATTGGCTTATTGCACAGAAGTCGGGCTAATTTGTTTCTCCCAGGGGAACTCCTAGGATGCTCAAATCATTAGAGCCTATCCAACTCTCAACCGATATACTCTCCCCTTCTCCCAACTAAACTAAATTAAATTACCTTACTACAGGGACGCTCGAGAATATGGGCCAAACTCTCGCTATTCTGGTCATAATATGCATCACGGGGAACGCTGCTATCCAATATGAGATTTTTGCCTCGAATATATTATGCATGTAATTCTATACAAAAGTTGAATTCTTTGTAAGATATCTAGATTTCAAATCTTTCTCCCACAGTTTTCAACGAGAGGTGTGGGGGCGGAAATATTATCCTTCAAAAGAAACTGAGCGGAATTATAAGTATTTGCCGCCATAACACCTACTGAGCGGAATTATAAGTATTTGCCGCCATAACACCTACAAGCCTACAAATACATGTGTTGGTTTCCTATAAAGGGTATCCAGAGTAGGAAAGTAGGATCTACAACCTCGACATTACATTATGCTTGTTTTAGCAACTTAGATGTGAAGGAATGTTTTGATAAAACATCCCCAGTAGATTGTGATGAAGTTATAAATGACCGAGCAAAAAGTCCAGAAAATAACAGTTCTGAGGAACATATCCTTTATCAAATCTGAAGCAATTTGTAAAAAGAGCAGAATCATAAACTTTTAGTACGCGACGACCCAAATTATTTGATGTTTAGACAAAACAATATGCTACCTATCTCACATGCCTGCTGCAGACAGAAAGGAATGCAAACTGATTAATTCTGTGTCACAGGCACACTGCTGATAATTTCTTTACTTCTAAGTCTAATAATATGGCTGCAGATGGATTCGCCAAAATTTCTATGTACTCTAGCTGAACCTCAATGCTTATGCATGATGCACCAGTTGATTCAAAAAATTTATGCTAGGGAGCATGTATGCTTGAACAACAAAAAGTCTTATGCAACAATCATATATGAATTTCAAACATTTACAAGTACAATTAAAACTGGTGTTTTTGTTCTATTTGAGGCTGCTATAGTGTAGTGATTAGCTTGGCATCTATCTAATCCAGCCAAGCTATATAGTTCTCGTCATAAGTTAGGTGGTAAACTTTGGGTGTTAAACCAAAAACTCATCCAGCCATGTTATTTACTGTGGTTAGGAGATCTAAAGTGAAGGTATTTAGTGGATGTCCTAAAAGTTGTAAATAAAATCAGATACCAACACAAACATACTGTCACACAACTACAAATTCAAACAAGAAAATTTTAACACTGAAAATTCAGAAGTGATTACTGAAGATATTGAGAACTGGGTATTCACATTCAAGAATGATACAAATATCAAAGATTTGCCACTGTATAAAGATATATGCATTGAATTCGAAGAAAAGAGAACCTATTGCTAGAGATTTAGAGGTTTGATATATTCAATGAGAAGACATACTAGTACTACTTAAACAGGAATAGATATAAACCCTTCCTAACCAGAAGATACGAACATACCAAGTGGAGCACAAACCTTAAATACTGTCTCTTAGGAAGGAAAATTACTTTTAGCTGGTGGTTGATAAAACGTGAACATTACCAAACTCTATGTGACAATTTTTTTAAAAAAATTCACATTCTCTAACCAAAAAGGATGTCTATACAGCAAGATACATATTAATCAAGATGTGCTGCAATAAAGAGAAACTATATAGAACATAATAATAGGTTCAGATATCACCACTGCCCCGATACACTAATGCCAATGTATGTACCAAACAGTTTATTGCTAATACTTTAAGAACACATCTAAGTAGAGACCTAGAGAATTAACAAAATCACAACACAAAACGCAACAAGTCAGCACTCCCAAAATCCGATGTAAAATTTCTAGTTGCTACGATGTTCAGAAATTTGAAACATGTAAAACAAAAATAAATCCATAATATAAAGAACTGAACTACATGAAGCATACAGTAAAACAATTCAACATACTCTCATTCAGGAACATCACGTCTCAGCTGCATCAGAGGCTTTTCCCCCAAATGGATCGTGAGTGGGACCTACATCCTCCCCAATGTGGCGTTGCACCAACCGTTGCAGATTAGCCATTACTGTCTGCTCACGCTTTGCTTTCTCCTCGTAATTGAACATAGCCAACGCACGTTTGTCTTCCGCACTGTAAACTTGGTTTTCCTTTCGTATACGAATGGCATTCATTCTTTGATGCCTACTACCACTCATCACATATCCAAGATTCTCGAATTTTGAAATCTCATCAGCTGAAAGGCCCACTTCTCCTCTACGAGGGATACGCTTCCCCTGCTGAACGAACTGAGCAATAGCATCACCTTCACCAGGCCTGAGTGCACCTCCGTAGCTAATATGCCCTTCAGGTTTCGGCAAAGGCATTGGTCCAACAGGAGCATCATCAACAACAGCAGTTCTCTTTTGTGATTCTTTAAATATGAGCATCTCACTAGCATTCTCATCTTTCAATGAACTATCTATTTCAGTAATGATTTTGGTATCAACCTCTCTGTCAGAAGCACTCTTAGCCGAACTCCCACTTTCCGATTCAGAATCTCTCTTTCTCTTGCTCTTCTTCAGACGAGAAAGCGAAGTAGAGCGTTTCTTTTTTGCAGCTTTTCCTTGATCAGAAATTGGGCTTGAATCAGATTTTTCACTTCCGCTCTCCTCACTCTTGCTTTCCTCAGACTCACTATCCTTCCTCTTCCTCCTATGCGCTATTCTTGATTTCCTACTACTTCCCTTATTATTTTTCTTTCCATGCCCACCCGGTCTGCTCTTCGACTTCTTCCTACTTTTCCTATCCACATCACTAGAATAATCAGACCTCTCAGACTCGCTCACATCCTCACTGGACTCAGAATCAGTAACAGGTTTCCTACTTCCTTTCTTCTTAGCCCTGGAAGACTTACTACTTCTACTCCTTCTATCTTTTCTTCTTCTTCTTCCCTTCTTTCTCCGCGACTTACCCTTATCCGTGTCAGAATCTGTCTCAGACTCTGTATCTGACGAACTCTTCCCCGAATCATCATCAGACTCAGATCTCCCCCTTCCTTCAACCCCATTTTTCAAATTTCCACCATCAACCACATTCTCAATTTCCTTGACTTCAGCTACCGGTTCAAATTCCTCTCTATCTGACCTTGGAGAAGGACTACGAGATATATTCCATATACAATTCTTCATCTTTTTCCTTAATTTGTGTCTCTTAAGTCTTCTATACTCACTATAATTCAAACCTTTCAATTCCTCATCGGTATCAGAATCAGGTGATTTTCCACTTCTCGTATCTCTATCAAGAAACGGTGCAACAAATCCATCGCGCTGGTGATTACGTTTATAATTATCATTTTGATGACTACCTAGCTTTAGGTTTTCATAAACAGGACTTCCTCTAGGGTTTCTGTATTCCTCCGAAACAGATCTATCACGTCGATTGTTACTACGGTCAGATTCATGATAAGATTTTCTTGTTCTTTGAACTGGACTTCGACTACGACTAGGACTACGATAATTTTGACGATTTTCCCTATCACGATGATAATAAGAAGATGGAGACCTACCTGAATCTTTATCGCGACGATGATAGCGGTCTTCGGGAACTTCTACTTTCGATGAGAGCCTTGAATCTCGTCTTCTTGAGTAATCTCTATCTCTATATCTATCATCATCGTGATCTCTTTCTCCTTCTCTACTCATTTTTCTATTTTTTTGATTTTTCTAGAGGAAAGTGTTTTTGGGGTTTTCGCGAAAACTGATTCTATGGCCAAAAGATAATAAATCAAAACTGATTCTGACGTGAGACGCAGGCGTGTATTACAAACGATATTTTTGGGCCGGGTGTGCTTGATATGCTCCCACTTTCTTGGACGTGACACCAATTTAAATCCACTATAATGACCTATAGTGGATTTCGGCTGATCAGTCATGGACCAATATCTCTGAGACATGTTGATTTTGATCCTGACTCGATTAGCCCCGACTAATCTTACTCTTACTAATTCATCTCTATCTCATGGAATTTATACTTCTCTTTTTCGCCTAACTTTCAATCAACATGTCTCTAGGTCTTTATACCTAGATGCGTTTTTCACGGTATACTAAATCTAGTAAACATGATTATGTCTTTTGAAGAAGAGAGTATAGTAGAAAACTTAAATCAAGCACAAGTAGACTTAATATTCCTCCACCAAAATATGGTAAATTCCCAGGAAAATTGAGATTGAGAATGTAAAAGAGACTATATAATTATTGAGAGGAAAAGAGAGAATGACTATTAGGAATATGATTTCTAACAGGATGGTTATGGATACCATATTACATATGTACTTTTAAGCCCAAAGGGGTAGTTTTATGTAAAGGCGTCAAACCCAAGTCCAAGACTAGGAATATGCTAAATGTATGCAACTTAGTTAATGTACCCATTGATTATTGAGGAGGTGCTCCCTCAAGCCTATAAATATCTAACCTTAGCCCCAAAGCTAAGGATCCCGGCCTTGACTCTCTAGAGGACCCTAACTTGAAGATTTTATCAGTGAAGTGCAAGTTATTTCTTTATGAAAATGCGGAGGGTACCAAAATACACCACCAATTTTGTCTTAGACAACCTTTACAATTCCAAGTTATTTCTTTATGAAAATGCGGAGGGTACCAAAATACACCACCAATTTTGTCTTAGACAACCTTTACAATTCCGAGAGTTACAACTTGATGAATCTCAATCGGGAATTATATGAAGAGTTTATATCCCTTTCTTTCACAATCAATATGTAAACGGAGACAAGTCCATGAACCTGATTATACCATGAAAGTACTTGGACGATTCCAAAGATCAATATCCAAGATCAATCTAGTCGTATCCAACAATTACGACGGACGTATTTACTTTGATTGATTTACGTACAACCTGTGATTTTTCAATTATAAAGATAAACAATACAATGCGGAAAAAGAAATAACATAGATACCAGAAATTTTGTTAACGAGGAAACCACAAATGCAGAAAAACCCCGAGACCTTATCCAGATTTGAACATCAAACTGTATTAAGCCACTAGAGACTCTAGCATATAAAACTTTGGACTTGAATGTAGTTGAACCTTAACCAAGTCTCACACCGATTAAGGTACATTCGCGTACCTTACGCCTCTTGAATCTCGCAAGACTTTGCGCAATTGATTCCCTTAGCTGACGTCCTTTACAGCCTAAAAGGTGCTTCAACTCAATTGAAGATTTTAAACCAATCTACCTCCACAGATAAGCCTATATGTAAGTTCCGTTTTGAACAAAGATCAAGGTGAAATAGGAAATCGTTTGCAATAGATAAAGTCTAACAAACCTCAAAATCCGGTACTTACGACTCCCGAAGAGCATCCTAGATTATTACACACCTCATAAGTAAAACCTACTCCGATTACAACAAAGAATCGTTATAGAGGAATATACTTGTGGAATCACAAATTCTGAGACGAAGAAACTTTGCGATTTCTATCTATCTTGCCCGATCGAAATAAAACTCAACTGAAAAGACGAGGGTACCCAAATACACCATAATGTTTTTGTTTCAACCTATAAGTCCTCAACCGAACGTGATCGTCTATGGAAAGAGTCGAGACAATACTACGATTCGGTTCACACTTTTTGTGACCGTCTATGGATACGAGATCGAGACAATACAACACAAGATAACTTGTGTGATTGGATATGGGTACAAGATCGAGACAATACAACAACAAAGTGTGATACTTGATAATAGGTTCGGTAATAACCAAACTCTATAGGATCACTATCAAGTATTACAGAGGTAACGTATATGTGTATTTTACTTTTATTATAATAAACAATTATAATGCGGAAACCAAAGTAAAAGACACAACAAGATTTTGTTAACGAGGAAACCGCAAATGCAGAAAAACCACGGGACCTAGTCCAGTTTTGAATACTCTCAGACTTAAGCCGCTATACAAAATCTAAAACCAATTTCGTATAGTTGAGACCAAGCAGACTACCCTAGCAACTTAGTTCCCTCAGTATCCCTGCGCCTACGACTTTTAGAGTCACGCACGTGAATAGCAAGTCCTTTGGATCGTATTCCAAACAACAAAAGGAAGAATTTGTTTGGTAAACCACTTTAATCAATCTTGCTACAAGATTTAGATGAGTCGTTGACAAAGCTCTTATGTTTAATCTAATAAAATCCTTTGTATGGTTAGATCAATCTAACTTTAACTACCTAAATAGTCAAGTATAGATTCACACTCTATCAATATAAATCTCAAAGAGAAATATAGAGAATGTTGATCTCACGCAGCTAATCAATCAAATCTATCAAAGATAAACTGATTCTAGTTGGATCCCAGCCGATCAAGGTTTGTGCACACAATTCACAAGATACGAAAACTAATAAGAAATCTTCTTCGTCTTCAAATCTTCTTTTATATTAAAAACCTACATACCACCACTTGAATCTCTTGTGATCAATCACGCACAGAACGGAGTCTGTTAACAATGGATTATCACAAGATGTATTTAGATCTAACAATAGTTCTAAAGATCCCGTCGATACTCTAATCTAGTTTGAGTGAATCTTATATCAGAAGAGAAGATTCTCAAGCATAAACAAACTAGGTGCAAGTTTCAACAACCGTTAGTCAATCGAATCAATCGATAACTAATAACACTGTAATTATCTAGTTTCCCACCAACGTTACTCGTAGAGCTTCTTGATCCCACGGAAGTCTTTAAATGATCGCTCGTAAGAGATTTCACCTAATTAAGATTCTTTCCTCTCCGAATAAACGGCTCCACCAGAAGCAACAAGAATTGAAGTATTCCTGGCTCTTAGTATAGCTTGCTAGAAATGAAAACTTAGGTATTTATAGACTAAGGATGTTTGGACACCAAGGAATTTCCAAATCGAAGATATTCTCAAGATATGCAATGAATGGCAAAATTTGGTTTTCCTAATTCCAATAAATGCTTGTCCAATATTTCCGAAATCTCTCAATAGAAGATCTCCAATTAGTAAATGCACATTACTAATTTTTATTCTCTAGAGCTATGCATTAATTGCTGGTAATTAAAGCATATAAATCCAAAACCCTTAATTAAAAGATTCTTAATTTATTTCGGCACAGGATCACCTTGAGTACCAAGGAATATCTTTTAACAATAAATGATAAGAGTTACTGCTCGTGTTCAAAGTATGTTGATATCTTTTCACTGCAAATCCTTATTTCATATTTACATGGATTTGCATTCTTGGAATCAGTTATACCACACTTCCAAACAAGTTTAGAATTGGTTTGCCTATATTCCAAGACTACTATGTGATTGATCATACAAAATCACATACATGGGTTCAATCGGTTATACCAATCACTAGGATCAGTTATACTTAATATGGAATTACTTGTGATCGGTCACACCAGTCACTAGGATCGGTTACACCATTTACAAGGATCGGTTCTGTTGATACATGAAAATTATTACCCCCTAACAGGGCTAGGGATCCCCTAAAGGGTGTTAAATCAAACATAAACAAAGGGAACTTGGGGACTAAGGCCCAAGTCCACTAAGAAGTGTCCATGAGAAGAAAAGGATGAGGGAATTAAGGGAAAAGAAGGAGGTTGTATTAGAAAATGAGTGACATTAGTGGTAATTAAGGGGTTTTAGGACATGTGGCATGATGTCATAAAAGGAAGGGCTTTTGGGAAAGTCTATAAAAGGAGGGACAAAGTACAATGGGAAAGGGGGTTCTCTCATACCATTCCTAGAAAGTGTAGTCATTTGGTGTAGCTAGGACGGGTAGGACCAAAATCATATCCACCAATCAACATTTGGCGACCACACCCATAGGATCGTGCCTAGCTCGCCATGATGCACCTAGGAAGCACTAGCACAGGCGCGCTAAGAAATCAACCGGCGAGTCAGCCCACTGATCACAACCAGGTAATAATAGAGGAAGAAAATGAAGATAACGAAGAAGAAGCACTTGCATAAGGCGCAGATAGACATCGGATAGCACACTAACCCCAGAATAAAGAAGCGGGAGCAATACAAGGAAAGGGCGCACAACAAATGACACAAACACCAAAGCCTTCGCCTTTAACATTGCAAGACATACGAAAGGAGTTGGAAACACTCGTACAAAGGAAACAGAAGCTGAGAGAGTGGATGGAACATGCTATAATAATAAACCAAGACATCTCCAAAGGAATGACAGTGAATGAAGGGCACAAAGACGACGAGCCTATGACAATGTCACGAGAAGCTATGACAAGATACCTAGAGTCAAATTACCGCGTGGTGAGACAAGACGACTACGGCTCCATGAACAGCCCCTACCCAGCGAGCATCATCGAGTATCAATACCCAGAGGACTACACATCACCAAAGTTCAGAGCATATGATGGGCGAGGAAACGCACGAGAACATGTTAGTCGGTTTTTTTCTGCAATGAATGATATGGCCTCTAATGGAAAGTTATGCTTGAGAGAATTCCCTAAATCGCTCACGGGAAAAACATTTACTTGGTACGATAACCTAAAAGCAGAAAGCGTGGACTCGTGGCAAACCATGTCCGATCTCTTCCTCAGGAAATTTTATTCAGCAAAAAGAAAGATCACATCAATAGACTTGAGCAGGTGCAGCCAACGGGTAGGAGAAGAAATAGGGAAATACATCTTCCGACTTCGGCATCTCGCGTTGGACTGCCACGAGGACATCAGTGAAGGAGCGCTAGTTGAGAATTGCATACGCGGGATGGCATCTTCCTTTAAGAGGAGCCTGATCAACTTCAGATTCCAAACGTTCGTCGAGTTGGAAGAAGCAGCAAAGAGGATCGCCGACTGTGTTGAAAAAACACATACAAACCACCCCTGGCAACACACAATCAATGTCGTCTCTGAAGCACCACGTAACGTAAGGCTCAACATCGGCAAATGATAGAAGGATCCGTTCCAAACCACCGAGGGAAACCCAAGTGGACGCAGAGGAACGAGGCGAGACAACCCTCCACCTCCTTTACCATGCAGTCGAGAACAGATAATAGAACTCTTGGAACAATGGGTAAGGAACAAGGAAATCAATCTGCCCCCGATGGTGCTAGATGTCAACAAAATGGACAAGGGCGCGGCCAGGTATTGCCATTATCATCAAAGGTTAGGTCATCCAACAATAGAGTGCTTCGCCATCAGGAGCATTTTCGACCGCAAAAGCGCAGTTGGAGAAATCGAAATAGCAGAGCAAGCAATTGGACATGATCCTCTCCCTCGTCATTGAAAAAAACTAGGCACGACATACGTAAAGCAAGCATACCAGTGAAGAACCGCGGCCCTTCTCTTGGAAATCCAGCAATGAACAACGGCGTCCAGTAACTAAGGCAAGCTTTATTTCTTTTTTTTGTCCCTATTTATGATAATTTATAATAATAAATAAAGGCGTTGGCAAGAAGAGAAAGAAAAAGAAAAAGGCTACGGGATGTATAGACACCCGAATAACTGACGAATTTACAAAAGGCCACGGGATGCATAGACACCCGGTCGGCTGACGAATTTACGAAAGGCTACGGGATGCATAGACACACGGTCGGCCGATGAATTTGCAAAAGCTACGGGATGCATAGACACCCGAATAGTTAACGAGTTTACAAAAGGCCACGTGATGCATATACACCCGGTCGGCTAACGAGTTTACAAAAGGCCACGGGATGTATAGACACCCGGTCGGCCGATGAATTTACAAAGGCTACGGGATGCATAGACACCCGATCAGCTAACGAATTTACGAAAAAACTCGAGATGCATAGACACTCGACTGGCTGATTTATGAAAGGCTCGAGATACTAAGAACACTCGACAACCGATTAGCTTGCAGAGGTGCTAAATCAAACGTTATCTCTCATATAAAACGAACAAAATAGGGGGTAGGCACGTTTTAACTCCATCATTCCTTGGAGAAACTAAAAAGGGGTATAGGCGCATCTCCCATACGCCCTTCCCACCCAAACGCCGCTCTCCATTTAAAGAAAAAAAAGGGGGAGTAGGCGCGTTTCACGTAACATGCTCCATTTGAAGAAAAAAAAATTAAAGAGTAGGTACATTCCCCATACGCGCTGACCATCCCATTTTTGCTTTAACGGGATGCATAGACACCCTGCTGGCTGACAAATTTATGAAAGGCCTCGAGATGCATAGACACTCGGCCGACTGACAAATTTACAGAAGGCTACGGGACACATAGATACCCGGTCGGTCAACGAACCCACTGGATGCCAAAGGCACCCATAGTAGGCTATGAGATACTTAGAACACTCGGACAACTAATTGACTTTCAGAGACACTGAATCAAATATTGTCTCAAATATAATACGAACAAAATAGGGAGTAGGCGCGTTCAAGTATACGTCGCGCTCCCATCACACCCTATTTTAAACATACGCTCCATCCAAACCCATTGATTCTATAAAGGATGGGAATAGGCGCGTCCCACGCCGCTTCCTTCCTAAAGATAGGCGCGTTCGAACACATTTTGTGCTCCTTCACATTCTAAAAGAAGAGGGGATAGGCGCGTTCTTGACATACGCTCTCTCCAAACCCACTAGAGCAAAAATGCACCACCACTCCCGTATGAAATAAGAATAAGCGCATAGAGCCCTCTAAGGCAAAGCATAAAGCCGCTTACTTCCTAAGGACGGGCGCGTCCAAGTACACCCTATCACACTCTATCCAAAAAAAGAGAGGAGGTAGGCACGATTCAAACGTATGCCCTATCCAAACTCACCAAGGCAAAACACAATGACGCGGTCCAAATATCAGTCTAGCCTACATTGTGACAGACGCTAACGGATAAAGTATGCCCCACCACGCAGATCAAGGGACTTTATATGCAACATGTTTGAGCATAGCTCGGTTGAACCCACCAATCGTTGG
The DNA here is from genome assembly GCA_023531295.1 of Papaver armeniacum. Classification (NCBI taxonomy): domain Eukaryota; kingdom Viridiplantae; phylum Streptophyta; class Magnoliopsida; order Ranunculales; family Papaveraceae; genus Papaver; species Papaver armeniacum. The sequence continues at coordinate 778,337 of JAJJWW010005914.1, read as the reverse complement.
TATGTCAAGTTTGGTAGTCATATTTTAGTGAATCAAAACTCATCTAAGAGTCGCTTGATTATGTACTAGAGACAACTTCGTATAGGTTAGACTAGAAAGTCTAGGAATATGAGACATACAAGTATTACTCGAAGACCTGAAGAATGTGAAGAAGTAACGAGCTACAACGACGACATCATCCTTCCTCTTGAGGTTAGTAATATTGACTTGAACTATTTCATTCCTAACGTATCTTTCAAGTCGTGCTATATTGAAAACATAACTTCGAAGCTGTGAATGATTATTTTACTCTAGTAGTGAGACATAATCATATGATCATAGTATTAAGGAATTAGACTATGAAGTATAACGCTTATCTTTTGAACTTCGTAGATATGACATCGACATAATCGTATGAATGCTATTGTGATTATGTGTATGGATAAAGGTGAAGATTTCATCCTAGGAAACAATGTCTACATTTGTTTAAAGGAGGTACATTCATGAACTTGTTTTATAAATCGAAAGGAAATCGCTAGGCTTATTGGTATTGTTATTCATTGCATATCTTTGGATTACCAATATGTGTGAGTTAGTAGAACCGATCATAAATTGTTATGTATCTTGGTATAACTAATCACACTGCCTGACTTATGATTTGGTATGACTAGTTTTGATTAATTAGTGTAACCGATCCTAAGTAATCACCTGAGATGGTATGATCGATATTTGTAATTGGTGTGACCGATCACAAAAGAGTTGCGTAATCGATCCTTGTAATTGGTGTAACCGGCCCTAGTAATTGGTGTAACCGATCCTGGTAATTGGTGTAACCGATCCTAGTGACTTGTGTAACCGATCACAAGCAATACCATGAGTATATGGTAACCGGTCTTCGTAATTAACATAATTGATCCTGGTAACTGACGTAACCGGTCCTGGTAACTTGTGTGTCCGATCATAAGTAATCCATATTAAGGTATAACCTATCTAGTGATTGGTAGAACCGATTGAACCCATGATTGTGATTTGATATTTGATCAATCACATAGTTGTCTTGGAATACAGATGAACCAATTCTAAACTTATTTGGAAGTGTGGTATAATCGATTCCAAGATTGTAAATATGAAAGATGATTTACAAATAAAAGATGTCAACATAATTTGAACACGAACAATAACTCTTATCTTTTATTGTTCAAAGATATTCCTTAATTACTCAAGGAGATCCCGGTCCGAAATAAATTAAAAATCTTTTAATTAAGGTTGTCAGTTTTATATGCTTTAATTACCAGCAATTAAATGCATATCTCTAGAGAATAAAAATTAGTAATGTGCATTTACTAATTGGAGATTTTCTATTGAGAGATTTCGGAAAATATTGGACAAAGCATTTCCAGGAATTATGAAAATCGATTTGGGCATTTATTGCATATCTTGAGAATACTTTCGGTTTTGGAAATTCCTTGGTGTCCAAACATCCTTGGTCTATAAATACCTAAGTTTGCATTTGTATCAAACTATCTTAAGAGCCAGGCAAACTTCAACTTTTTTTTTGTTTCTGGTGGAGTCGTCTATCCGGAGAGGAAAGTACCCTAATTAGGCGAAATCTCTTACGACCGCTCGTTTAAAGACTTCTGTGGGATCGATAAGCTCTACGAGTACCATTGGTGGGAAACTAGATAATTGCAGTTTATTATTTTTCGATTGATTTGATTGACTAACGGTTGTTGAACTTTGATTGCACCTAGTTTGTTTATTCTTGAGAATCTTCTCTTCTGATATAAGATTCACTCAAACTAGATTGAAGTGTCGACGGGATCTTTAGAACTATTTGTATATCTAATACATCTTGTGATAATCCATTGTTAACAAACTCCGTTTTGTGCGTGATTGATCACAAGAGATTCAAGTGGTGTTGTGCAAGTTTAATTGAAGATTAAAGAAGATTTGAAGACGAAGAAGATTTCTTATTGGCTTCTCATATCTTTGTGTAGCACAAACCTTGATCGGCTAGGATCCAACTAGAATCGTATTTATTCGATTGTTTAGTTGCATGAGATCGGTAACACCTAATAGTTCTCTTGAGTTTTATTTTGATTGTTACAAATCCGAATCTTATTACTTAGGTAATAGAGATTGGATTGATCTAACCAGGCAAAGGAGTTTATTAGTTTAAACGGAAGAGCCTTTACATATGACTTGAGATATCTTTATCTGGAAAGAATCAACAGAGTTGTTACCAAACAGATTTGTTGTTGCTTTACTATTTGGAACACGATCCAAAGGAATTGTTCCAGTGCGTGCGCTTATTGAATGTCGGAAGCGCAGGGATACTGAAAAAACTAAGTGAACTAGGTTTAGTTGCTTAGTATTAACTATATGAAGTTGGTTTAGATTTTTTATAGCGGCTTAATTCTGAGAGTATTCAATTCTGGACTTGGTCCCGGGGTTTTTATGCATTTGCGGTTTCCTCGTTAACAAAATCTTGTTGTGTCTTTTACTTTTCTATTTCCGTAATTATAATTATTTATTATAATTAGAAGTAAAATACACAAACATTAACTCCATATTACTTGATAGTGATCCTATAGAGTTTGGTTAAGTCCGAACCTATTATCAAGTAATCACACTTTGATTGTTGTATTGTCTCGATCTCGTATTCATAGACAAAGTGTGAATACCGATTTTTCGTATTGTCTCGACTTTGTCCATAGACAATCAGTTTTGTTAAATAGGTGGATAAATTAAAGATTTTGGTGTATTTGGGTACCCCCTTCTTTTCAATTGGTATCAGAGCGGGAAAACACGAAAAGATCTAACAATCCGTGTTTGGTGCGATCCACCTTATAAGAAATCAGTCTGCAAAAAGGTAAGGCAAAGCCAAATATAGACTCAGTTAACGTACCAAAATATTTGGGTAAAACTCTCTATGGGTTTAATTTTAGCAAATGTTTAGAAGGGGCTTTTTCCACAAGTTCTACTTGCTCTTCTGAAAATATGTCCTTATGTTTTCAAGAAGAAGTTATGTTAAGCCATGTATTCATAATCAATGATTCAGACTCTGAATCACTTCATAATGATAAAGAAGATATTGATTTTGTGAATAAAAAAACATCTCAGCTAAATGAACTAAGTAAAGAATTCCTCTCATGTGCAACCGAACTCACTCTTGCACTAAAAAGAGAAGGAAATCTTCTTGAAGACTTATGTCATATGAAATCTGAAAATGATCAACTCAATATTGATCTAACCACCCTTAAAGCTGATCTAGACTCTCTTAAGATTGTATCCTCTTCAAAGATTAAATCTCTAGAAGTAAAGCTAAGGAAAGTATTGATTTAGAAAAGAGGATTGAGATCTTGAGAAAAACAGCTGCAGATGAATACAATGCCTTAAAAATCTCATATGATTCTGAGATACAGACAGTTACAGAACATGTCAATAGGCTAAAAGATGAAACGCATTTGTTAATGTCAGAAATTCAGTTGGCTACATCCTCCTCGGATAAACCCAATAATTCTGGTTTGATATTTCCTTCAAAAAGAAAGAAGAATGATATTAAAGACTCTCAAAAGAAAGTTTCATCTTTTAAAAGGGCATTGATATTCTCGGAGAATTCCAAGATGAACTACTCACATCTGAGTTTTCAACATCATCATAAGCATCATCACAGACGATGTTTTCATTGTGGAATCAAAGGTCATGTTGTTAAAGATTGTTAACAATTACCTTGTTTTAACTCTGAAAAAACCACTTCTAGTCAAGGATGTAATCTGAGATCCTTTTCAAGAAAAATCATACAAAATACTGATCTTCTTAGATCAAAGAACTCTGCAAGAAACATTCATCACAGAAAGAAAGACGATCTGAAGACTAGAAACTCATGGAAGTGGATACCAAAGAAGACTGTGGAGCTAAACAGAAAGGACTATGACAAACTCTCCAGTTCATCAACACATATGGTAATACCTAACTATCTTTATGATAGTCATTTCTATGATAAGTTTGGTTTGTCCATCAAAAGGAATAAGATCCTAAAGAGAACAGATAAAGGAAAATTCTCTACTACTCTTGAAGAGAATAATCTGTTTCGACCAGATACTTGTATCTTGGCTGAATACACTGACTCATGAAGTGCTCAAACAATTGTTTGATGAGTTCTGTGTATATTGCACAATAGTTTAAAAACCTGCAAGATTTATGAAAATATTCACAGAAAGGCACTTTCTTAAAACGTTAATATTGAATAAAATTTTAGTTTTTCATATTAAAGGAGAATATTTGATTTCCATAATCGATGACCAAGTTTTTGAAACTATTGGTATATAAAGTTTCGGTAATCTCTGTCACCCAAAATAGAAAAATTCTTGTTTATTCCTCTGGAACAAAGAATTATGTACAATACAGATTACCATGCAAAACTTTCTGCAAGGGTTTCGGAAAGGTGTGCTGAAAAGATGACATGTGATCTCTTCGGACTCCATAATTTCAATGGAAACAGAACCACCTCTTGCAATAATGTGAATCACTCACACCTTGTGATCGATTATGAAAAGGAGTTTCACAAGATGGCACGAACTTTTGCTGAAACTAAATAAGAGGTATTAATGTTGAAACGTACTCTTGAAAAATCTTTACTTGTTCAAGCTCAGCTTCTCAAGAAACAAGATTTACTTTCCAAAAGAGTAAACGAAGAAGAACCTAACTTCCACAAGGTTGAGGAATTATTCTTCAATCAAGGATCTCTTCAAGGAATTATGAGAATTATTCATATCAAGCGTAAGAGATCCCAAGATCATGAAGGGTTCTGATTTTCAAGAAAAATAGACAACAGTTTTTGATTTACTTCGATTATTGTATAAGGTCTATTTTTGAACAAAACTATCAATTATTTATGAATAAAATTATTATTTTATAATTTTCCTTGTGATAATTTCCGATTACATAGCCTGTGCTTGAATGTCTATATTATTGCTATGTGTTTTCGGTTTATGGGATGTCTGATTTCGGTTTTCATAACCTTAATATTCGATCTCATAAGATGTGAACCCTTATGGTTTGTGTGACTTTTTTATTTAGCGGGATTAAGTTCTAGCCCATGCTGGTAGGCTTTATCAAAGGATCATAAGGTGTTCCGATTGAAACTCATATGTAAAAAGTCACAATGTGTTGAATCAATTTGTGTTTACATGAGTTGTGTTTAGCATAAACATATGTGTTTCGGGTTTTCAACTTTTGCTATTGGCTCGCATTAGTTAAAACCATTTCAAGCTTTCTCAGGTAAAGGTGGCTCTTGTTGTTGTTCTTTTGTTCTTGCGAGAGGATGACAACATACTGGGGAAGAGTTCTAACTTGAACTTGCGCTTAATGATATATCTTTCTGGGGGGAAGAGGATACGGAATCTGAGGTACGAATTTGTTAGTTAATCGTTTTCCTGTTTATGAAAAGCCTATTTATATTGCATATATTTTGCTTTTGCTTAATGATAGACACATTTTTGTGTCTGATGTCCTCAGTGTCTCTATTATTAGTGCTTGGATTTTGTACTTATTATGGTGTTTTTATGTTTGTTTAGGTGTTTTTGGAGAAATACACTTGTGTGGAAAAAGTTGCTCGAAAAGTGCTTTTTGGACCCCCGGAGAAAAGTGATAAAGGCACCCTCATTTTGGATAAGGGCACCCCCAGGCACCCCTCAAGGCATCTACTATTCGCACCCCCGGCTTGGTTAGGGGGACACCATCTTCTCCATTTTGAAATTCACTTTTGGCGGGAAAACTGGACAGAATTAGGGCTTGAATTTTGAGCTTGTTGTAGTGAGATTCAATGGCTGGTATTCATTGGGAAGACTTGATTTATCGTAACAGGAATGGTATGGTCTTCAAAATCAGCTGGATTTGGTTGGATAATCGGCAGTGAAGAAAACAGGGAGTCTCGGGTTTTTCTTCTCCTTCCCCGAGTTCAACAGAGGATGGCACGAGTTGTAAGGTGTTCCTCTTGAGTTGGAAACGTGTTTAGAGCGTGTAAGAGTAAATAAGGAGAGTTATATGTCAAGCAGACGCGTGAAGAACCTAAACATGGAAATTATTCGCATGTTACTGCCGTGAAGAATAATGAATTAATTGAAGATATTCGCGAAGATTTATTGCCCCTGTCGTGTATAAAAGAAGTTCTGGGAGGTCATAGAAGGGTTATCGAGAGTTTGGGGAGCCAACAGAGGGCTCAGGAGCGAAGAACAAAAATTGCAGAGAAGTTCTCTGCTGCTGCTGCTGAAGAAGAAGAACACGAAGAACTTTATGCTGCTAAGGACAGTCGCATAAAAACGCTGCAATATTACGACACGAGGCGATCTTAAATCGAGCAGACTTATATTTTACAAAGAGGTTTTCATATATCTTTTTAACAACGGTATTTGTAACAGCTTTTTGTAACGCTTATACAACGTTGCGAACTGTCTGAGTCATTAGTTTTCTCTTGTTTTTCACCCTTTTGAGATATGAACACCTATTTTGAGCACGTGAATAACATGAGGAGCTAAACCCCAACACTGGGAAAACGGAGGAAGCTAATTTTCATGCATGTGGTAATTCTACTTAATTCTTTTATGACTTTTTGCACTATTCTCAATTGATTTATGATTTTTCTTGATTATTTGTGATTTCGTTTGATGGTGTATGCTTAGTCTAAGAACTTTTGATACATCATGCTTGTGATTTACATCTAATACTTTATAAAATCTACTTTGACAAAGAATTAATAGTCGATGTTTGTTATTTTAAGAGCTAGAATTGTATGGAATTAATAGATGAACCACATGAATACGAGAATTAGCAGAATCCTGAGTCCCAGTATTCTCTCGATATTTGTGACAATATCTTTGTATATATTTTTATTTTATTTTCTTTTATTAATTCTTAAAATCAATCCCATCAAGTCCGAGTGAACGACAACCCCTACCTATTACTACAACATCATTGAAAATAACCATCAATTTTTGGCGCCGCCGACGCGGACTTGTGTATAGATTTGTTTTTAGGTTTTATTATTTTTTTTTATTATTTTTTTTTTTATTATTTGTTCCTTTTTACGCGTTTTGGTTTTTTTTCTATTTGCTTTCAGACTTGGTGCGGAGCTTATATAAAAGAGAAAGTGTTGAAAAATAAAGTGAAGCCAAAGAAAGAAAGAAGAGAGAAAATCCAAAGGAGTGAAGAGGAAAATTTTGTATATAGTGTAATTAATTTTTTTTATTTATTTTTAGAAACTGTAATTAGGTAATTATCTTTGTAATTTTTATTTTTATTTTTTGGACTTCTTAATTTTGGACTTTATTTTTGGACTGTTGGACATTTTTTTTAAAACCCTAAGGAAGGGTTATTTAAATATAAACTGCACAGGGAAGGACGACGATTACGATATCGTCTCGGCCCCTCGGGTTCGTACATGACATAGGAGTCGTGGCCCGAGTCGACTTCAACGGTTCATCCCCGTCCGGAACGGGGAGGTAAGAATTCTAAACACCCGCGAATCCCCTGTCAGCGGGTTTACTGGATGATTTTGTATGCATATATGTTGAGGTATTGAAAACGGCTGCTTTAAATTCCTAGTAAAGGGCAGGGACTGGCCATACAAGATAAGAGTTCGGATTTCATCACCGTTCTCTTCTTGCCCGCTTTAGGAAAACGAAACCAAACACGAACCTAAACCTAAAATTTTGACTAGAACGAGACCGATAGGGTAACGAGCTTAATAGGAAAGTCATTCGAAAAATATTGGTTACTCGTTAAGCATACTTCGAAGTTCATGATGGTTTCTGTAAGTTGAATGCGTGACTGCGCCGCCTTGTAATGCGGTGAGGCCTTGGGTATCAAAGCTCCACGCAGCTTCCCTCGCCTCTATTCAACTCACTTAAACTCGGATTGATTCCAGAGGGGTTTGCTCAGATTGTAACGAATTCCCTTTCGAAGGATTAGAAGCTGGTCTAGAAAACAATCTAAGTGGAGCCATCATGCTTTTTGTTTGATAGAAATCAGTAGGTTTGTTGTGGTCGAGTCAGCCTTGTTTGTGTTTGTGTAGAATTCCCTTGCAGTTAGGATGTCAAGCTGGTATTATAATAGCCATCACAATGAATATGAATATCCAACTGAACATTATGGACATCACTCTTTTTATAGTGTGAATAGTGGTTGGGAACACCAACCTTTGGAAGGTTATGGGTCATACCATGGTGAGCCCAATTACTATCCGCATGTGCATCGGTCATTCGAGCAAGAAGATTATAGTAATAGTTCTTCGTCTCTAGAGGATACAATCAAACTTTTGAAAAGTAGTCCTTATTATGATCCTTCTGTTCCTCTTCCTTCTCTAGAAGAGTCCCTCAGGGGTTTAGCTGAGTCGACACAAAAGTTAGCTAAATCAACATGTAAGTTAGCTGAGGTAAATAACGTAGTTATGGACGAAAGGACTGCAACAACGACTGAATCTTTAGAAGATATCCTCAATAGATTAACTCAAAACTTAGATCCAACACTAAGGGAACTTTCTTTGGAGGAGACCCTTGAGAGGTTAGCTGAGTCAACACGTAGACTTGAGTTAGAGACGAATGAAAGTATTGCTCGAAATAACTTGAATTTCCAATATAGTGTATCCAATAATACCTTTGAGAATGAAGATAATTATTCACATAATCAAGATGATGAGGTTAGAATTGGTAACACTACTTGTTTAGATGAGGTTCAACCATTTTCATGTTTTTATAATAATGATTATGATGAGGATAGTGTTGATGAAGAATTCGAAATAAATAGGCATAGTGATCAGGAATTTGTTACTCCGATTGAACTTTATAATGATAGTACTATTTCTGGCTCAAATCCCAATAATTTTAATAATTATTCACCTATTCGAAAGGACGAGGATTTGACTAGAGATGCCACCGTTTTAGACGATGTAGTTCATGATCCTTTAGCCTGCAATATGTTGGATAATCCTTTATTTGATGTGCCTATAAGTGAATCGGAGGAAGTAATTATGATTAACACCTTAGTTAACGGGCCTTTACTAGAAACTTTCGCCGATAATCCTTTATATGATTGTGATGATGGTTTAGAGGAAAGAGTTTACCCCGAGAATACTTGTTTTAGAGTCTAGTGATTTAGAAACACTAGTCTTAGAAGACGATAAACTCGTAGAGATGAGTAAGGATGCATTACTACGATAATAACTTAGAATCAATTGACCATTTTCGGGATTCCGATGTTCTAGAAATTAGGGAAATTGTGACTAGTCTATCTAGAGACACCGAAAAACTCTAAGTTTGGGGGTGATTATCACTCTCCTAGTGCATTACCTTTAACTCTCGTAAAGTCCCCTCACTTAGGACTGGACATCCGTGCCTCAACCATTTTACAAGACTATCTTCATACACTTTTTCCCGAACCTAGTTGTGTCCATAGGGAAGTTCAGTTTGTTAAAAACCCATCCTCTAGGTTGATGTGGTTAACCCGTGGCTATGATACCAAAATTGACTTTGTTTTCCCACCAAAACTTTTTCTTCCAATTGTGGGAACGTATAAGTTTCGGATGTGTCAATTATTAAGTTTTGAGACTAAACCTAATTACTTTAGGATATTAGGGTCGACACATTTGCTTAAGGAAGACCACCAATCTTATTGTGGTCAGTTGTGTAAGTCAAAACCGATTGACTTAGAGGATCCTCAATTATTCAGTTATTATTATGTGCTTCTAAGTTTTTATTTGAGTTTTTCCAGACTCTAGAACCCGAACATTCGGATCTAACTCATGAGGAAACGCAACCCATGAAAATTTGTTATCTAGACCCTTTTATAAAGCTCCGAACCCGAACCACGCCTAGATGTAGTGGTCTTAAAAATAGATAAGGGTATGTTGGATATCTTCCCCGTCTGCTGCGTCTCCTCTTCTTGTGGTTAGCACTTTTTGATCCGGATGACCCGCAGATTATTCCTAAGCTTCGCTTTATGATTCTTCGAGGTGACTAACCCTTTCCAATGTCCGGGTCAAGACTTTAAACTTAGCACTTCTTGGGAGGTAACCCATGCTCTTGCAACACGGTAATATCTTTCCTTAACTCTTTTACTTCAAATGGTAACAGTTTCTCCTTGTTCATGCTTTTAATTTTATCTTTAGAACATTGAGGACAATGTTAGATTTAAGTTTGGGGGTATGGGAAAAACTTTTTAGTTGCAATAAATAAACTCCAGAGCCTAGAAATTTGTGTTTATTAAGGTCGGCACTAACCAATCTAAGTGGATGGAAGCATTTTGGTTGTAGGAGTTGAGGAACCAATCTGATTAGATGGAAACATCTAAAGAGTCTATTCATAGAAGCACAGAGCTCAGGTGTTAGAAAAAGAAAACATGGTAGTTTCACCATATCCTCGTGATGGAAACATCGAAAGAATCCTGATCACTTCTTTTATTTTTCTTTACCATTGCTAGGGTGAAATAGAGTGACTGAGATACCAAAAAAAAAAAAAAAAAAAAAAAATTGAGACCAGACCACTAGACCAACCGGAATAAATACAATAAATTCGATCACTGGTACCCTTGTATATGCCAGCTGAGTTGACCTAGAGTTAGGATTTTCGATCACTGGTCCCCTTGTATATGCCAGTGTGTTGATATTAGTTCAGACTAGTATCTCACCATTAGGATAGGTTCACCTTAGTCAACATCATCTACGTTTTTTCTCTACATCCATCTTCTTAATATTTCCATGTGATTGGTTGACTCCGGTTTATGATGTCCAGAAACTATCTGAGTAGAGCTCTGTCACTTTATATGAATTTTAGTATGCTTGAGTGCAAACTCGTGTACATCAATTGGAATTTCGCATCGGGGTACTTCCTCCTGTAGTCAATAAGTATGCCAACCAAGGAGATTCTTTAGTGCCTTCCAAGGTTCTCAACGTAGATAGCTAGGGTCCGGAGTAAAGGTTTTGTGGGTACACCTCTGGTAAACCCTCCGGAGACAACACTCCACCACTAGGGCCACCTAGCGGTTTAACGACTTCTTTTCACGTGCTAAGTGTAGTCATTTAATTTTTTAGATTAGATTTGCTCGGGACTAGCAAATAATAAGTTTGGGGGTATTTGATAGACACATTTTTGTGTCTGATGTCCTCAGTGTCTCTATTGTTAGTGCTTGGATTTTGTACTTATTATGGTGTTTTTATGTTTGTTTAGGTGTTTTTGGAGAAATACACTTGTGTGGAAAAAGTTGCTCGAAAAGTGCTTTTTGGACCCCCGAAGAAAAGTGATAAAGGCACCCTCATTTTGGATAAGGGCACCCCAGTGCACCCTCAAGGCATCTACTATTCGCACCCCGGCTTGGTTAGGGGACACCATCTTCTCCATTTTGAAATTCACTTTTGGCGGGAAAACTTGACAGAATTAGGGATTGAATTTTGAGCTTGTTGTAGTGAGATTCAATGGCTGGTATTCATTGGGAAGACTTGATTTATCGTAACAGGAATGGTATGGTCTTCAAAATCAGCTGGATTTGGTTGGATAATCGGCAGTGAAGAAAACAGGGAGTCTCGGGTTTTTCTTCTCCTTCCCCGAGTTCAACAGAGGATGGCACGAGTTGTAAGGTGTTCCTCTTGAGTTGGAAACGTGTTTAGAGCGTGTAAGAGTAAATAAGGAGAGTTATATGTCAAGCAGACGCGTGAAGAACCTAAACATGGAAATTATTCGCATGTTACTGCCGTGAAGAATAATGAATTAATTGAAGATATTCGCGAAGATTTATTGCCCCTGTCGTGTATAAAAGAAGTTCTGGGAGGTCATAGAAGGGTTATCGAGAGTTTGGGGAGCCAACAGAGGGCTCAGGAGCGAAGAACAAAAATTGCAGAGAAGTTCTCTGCTGCTGCTGCTGAAGAAGAAGAACACGAAGAACTTTATGCTGCTAAGGACAGTCGCATAAAAACGCTGCAATATTACGACACAGAGGCAGTCTTAAATCGAGCAGACTTATATTTTGCAGCAGTTTTCATATATCTTTTTTTGTAACAGTATTGTAACGCTTATACAACGTTGCGAACTGTCTGAGTCATTAGTTTTCTCTTGTTTTTCACCCTTTTGAGATATGAACACCTATTTTGAGCACGTGAATAACATGAGGAGCTAAACCCCAACACTAGGACAACGGAGGAAGCTAATTTTCATGCATGTGGTAATTCTACTTAATTCTTTTATGACTTTTTGCACTATTCTCAATTGATTTATGATTTTTCTTGATTATTTGTGATTTCGTTTGATGGTGTATGCTTAGTCTAAGAACTTTTGATACATCATGCTTGTGATTTACATCTAATACTTTATAAAATCTACTTTGGCAAAGAATTAAGAGTCGATGTTTGTTATTTTAAGAGCTAGAATTGTATGGAATTAATAGATGAACCACATGAATACGAGAATTAGCGGAATCCTAAGTCCCAGTATTCTCTCGATATTTGTGACAATATCTTTGTATATATTTTTATTTTATTTTCTTTTATTAATTCTTAAAATCAATCCCATCAAGTCCGAGTGAACGACAACCCCTACCTATTACTACAACATCATTGAAAATAACCATCACTTAACAAAATCTCGGTACAATTTATATATATTCCATTATGCGTGTATGGATGTGTGTGTGTGATTCAATTGTTTCTAGTTAAGAAAAATTGTGTCAATTTATTTGGCTTATTGTTTGGTATCAAGTGTTTTTGCTTAACGAAATTTCGGTGTAATTGCGATGCTATAATGTCTATGCTTGTTTCAATTGCTTCCGGTTAAGAAAATAATTGTGCAAGTCAATTTATTTTGGTTTGTATGTATTGTTTATGGCTTAAAAAAATACGGGATCATTTGTTTAGTCCAATTCGATTCCGGATAAGAGAAACTAAGTTAATTCTGATCTTAGTTAGACTAATAAAATTGAAGGATTCGGTTATTCAAGTCTAATTGAATGCCTTGACAAGAAATACTAGTTAACTAACCTAGTCCTTTTCTTGTCTAAAGTGAAAGGTCTAAGTTAATGTCTGAATAATTAGAACCTGATGAGAGAAATAAAGTTAATTGTGGTCTTTATTTTGGTCTTATCGAAATAAGCGATTGTATGTTTACAATCGGTTTAACAATGGAACTAAGTTTCTTAGTCAAATTGTTATACTATTAGGGAAAATTGCTTCGGGCAATTGTTTCCTTGATAACATATTAAAACTAAATTACTTGTAGTTTCAGTTTTAATATTGGTTATCTAAAGTGGTATGTGAAACCTTCGTGCTTAACTCTTATATGTTGTACAAGTCTTTTAGATTTGTAAGATCCTTTCAGTTTGACCTTTGTTTGCTCGAACCTTTGTCATTTTGTGACAAAAAGGGGGAGAAATATATGGAGTGAACAAGTGATTTGCAATCACTAAGGAAAGGACAATTGTGCTTAAACGTTATGTCTAACGAAAGAGTAAAGCATTGACTAAGGGGGGAAACATATCATATTTTTGTGTAGTTATCTTGACTACAAACGGGGAATAATAAAGATGTTCGGATTGAATATCTACATATCTTACCTTTAGGGGGAGTATAAGCGTTGTTATTCGGATGTCAACAACGGCATTTATTAATTGAATATATGCAGGTTATTGTGTTGTTGAAACTTGGAATCAAGCGTATGTATAATGAATTCTTGTAATTTGTTTATCCATATGTATTAAGAGTTTTATAACTAAAATTGACAAAGGGGGAGATTGTTAGAGCATAGCTCGGTTGAACCCACCAAGCATTGGTATGTCATGTTTGGTTGTCATATTTTAGTGAATCAAAGCTCATCTAAGAGTCGCTTGATTATGTACTAGAGACAACTTCGTATAGGTTAGACTAGGAAGTCTAGGAATATGAGACATACAAGTATTACTCGAAGACCTTAAGAATGTGAAGAATTAACTAGCTACAACGACGGCATCATCCTTCCTCTTGAGGTTAGTTATATTGACTTGAACTGTTTCATTCCTAAAGTATCTTTCAAGTCGTGCTATATTGAAAACATAACTGCGAAGCTGTGAATGATTATTTTACTCTAGTAGTGAGACATGATCATATAATCATAGTATTAAGGAATTAGACTACGAAGTATAACGCTTATCTTTTGAACTTCGTAGATATGACATCGACATAACCGTATGAATGCTATTGTGATTATGTGTATGGGTAAAGGTGAAGATTTCATCCTAGGAAACAATGTTTCCATTTGTTTAAAGGAAGTACATTCATGAACTTGTTTTATGAATCGAAATGGAAATCGCCAGGCTTATTGGTATTGTTATTTATTGCATATCTTTGGATTACCAATATGTGTGAGTTAGTAGAACCGATCATAACTTGTTATGTATCTTGGTATAACTAATCACAATACCTGACTCATGATTTGGTATGACTAGTTTTGATTAATTAGTGTAACCGATCCTAAGTAATCACCTGAGATGGTATGATCGATATTTGTAATTGGAGTGACCGATCCCAGTAATTGGTGTGACCGATCACAAAAGAGTTGTGTAATCGATCCTTGTAATTGGTGTAACCGATCCTAGTAATTGGTGTAATCGATCCTGGTAATTGGTGTAACCGATCCTAGTGACTTGTGTAACCGATCACAATCAATACCATGAGTATATGGTAACCGGTCCTAGTAATTGACGTAACCGATCCTGGTAACTGACGTAACCGGTCCTGGTAACTTGTGTGTCTAATCACAAGTAATCCATATTAAGGTATAACCGATCCCAATGATTGTTAGAACCGATTGAACCCATGATTGTGATTTAATATTTGATCAATCACATGTCTTGGAATACAGATGAACCAATTCTAAACTTGTTTGGAAGTGTGGTATAATCGATTCCAAGATTGTAAATATGAAAGATGATTTACAAAGAAAAGATGTCAACATACTTTGAACACAAACGGTAACTCTTATCTTTTATTGTTCAAAGATATTCCTTAATTACTCAAGGAGATCCCGATCCTAAATAAATTAAGAATCTTTTAATTAAGGTTGTTAGTTTTATATGCTTTAATTACCAGCAATTAAATGCATATCTCTAGAGAATACAAATTAGTAATGTGCATTTGCTAATTGGAGATTTTCTATTCAGAGATTTCGGAAAATATTGGACAAAGCATTTCCAGGAATTATGAAAACCGATTTGGGCATTTATTGCATATCTTGAGAATACTTTCGGTTTTGGAAATTCCTTGGTGTCCAAACATCCTTGGTCTATAAATACCTAAGTTTGCATTTCTAGCAAACTATCCTAAGAACCTGGCAAACTTCATCTTTTTGTTGTTTCTGATGGAGCCGTCTATCCGGAGTGGAAAGTACCATAATTAGGCGAAATCTCTTACGACCGCTCGTTTAAAGACTTCCGTGGGATCAAGAAGCTCTACGAGTACCGTTGGTGGGAAACTAGATAATTGCAGTTTATTAGTTTCTGATTGATTTGATTGAGTAATGGTTGTTGAACTTTGATTGCACCTAGTTTGTTTATTCTTGAGAATCTTCTCTTCTGATATAAGATTCACTCAAACTAGATCGAAGTGTCGACGAGATTTTTAGAACTGTTTGTAGATCTAAATACATCTTGTGATAATCCATTGTTAACAGACTCCATTATGTGCGTGATTGATCACAAGAGATTCAAGTGGTGTTGTGCAAGTTTAATTGAAGATTAAAGAAGATTTGAAGACAAAGAAGATTTCTTATTGGTTTCTCATATCTTTGTGTAGCACAAACCTTGATCGGCTGAGATCCAACTAGAATCAAATTTATTCGATTGTTTAGTTGCGTGAGATCGGTAACACCTAATAGTTCTCTTGAGTTCTATTTTGATTGTTACAAATTCGAATCATATTACTTAGGTAATAGAGATTGGATTTATCTAACCAAGCAAAGGAGTTTATTAGTTTAAACGGAAGAGCCTTTGCATATGACTTGAGATATCTTTATCTGGAAAGAATCAATGAAGTCGTTACCAAACAGATTTGTTGTTCCTTTACTGTTTGGAACACGATCCAAATTTTTTTTTCCAGTGCATGCACTTATTGAATGTCGGAAGCGCAGGGATACTGAAGAAACTAAGTGAACTAGGTTTAGTTGCTTGGTCTCAATTATACAAAGTTGGTTTAGATTTTGTATAGCGGCTTAATTCTTAGAGTATTCAATTCTGGACTTGGTCCCGTGGTTTTTCTGCATTTGAGGTTTCCTCGTTAACAAAATCTTGTTGTGTCTTTTACTTTTCTATTTCCGCAATTATAATTGTTTATTATAGTTAGAAGTAAAATACACAAACGTTAACTATGTATTACTTGATAGTGATCCTATAGAGTTTGGTTAAGTCCGAACCTATTATCAAGTAATCACACTTTGATTGTTGTATTGTCTCGATCTCGTATCCATAGATGATCACACAAAGTGTGAATACCGATTTGTCGTATTGTCTCAACTTTGTCCATAGACAATCACTTTCTGAAGAGGATTTATAGGTGGATAAATTAAAGATTGTGGTGTATTTGGGTACCCTCGCCTTTTTCACAACATAACAAAACAGTTAACAATAACAAACATAGGATTAATCAGAAAGCGCAGAATGCAAATCCCAATCTTAAAATAACATAATACCCCCACATAGTTAAAGTATCCACAAACAACCAAACAAATAAATTGTTCAAAGAAGAAGAAAGTGCACGAGATAAATATAAGGAAGGCAGAGGAAATGAAAATGGGAGTGCATTAGGCGGACTAGAACATGGATGATGCGTGTCGTAGATGCAATCAAATTAATTCAATATTTCCACTCAATTAAAAATAATATAATGGAAGTCAAGTTCGTTCCCACGAGGAGCAAGAGATCTTAGTTGTAAAAGTTGTCACGAAAGGGGGTAAAAAGCAAAATAAAAATAAACAAAGCAATTAAAATCGAAAGTTGAAAGATGAAAGCAATAAGAGAGAGAAGATCAAGGAATCCTTCTTCGTTACGAAACAATGAATCAAGTTATGTTCTATTCTACTTGTTATTAGTCACAAATTATCACCAACCGTAAAACGTTAACTATGTATTACTTGATAGTGATCCTATAGAGTTTGGTTAAGTCCGAACCTATTATCAAGTAATCACACTTTGATTGTTGTATTGTCTCGATCTCGTATCCATAGACGATCACACAAAGTGTGAATACTGATTTGTCGTATTGTCTCAACTTTGTCCATAGACAATCACTTTCGGTAAGAGGATTTATAGGTGGATAAATTAAAGATTGTGGTGTATTTGGGTACCCTCGTCTTTTCACAACATAACAAAACAGAGTTAACAATAACAAACATAGGATTAACTGCAGAAAGCGCAGAATGCAAATCCCAAGCTTAAAATAACATAATACCCCCACATAGTTAAAGTATCCACAAACAACCAAACAAATAAATTGTTCAAAGAAGAAGAAAGTGCACGAGATAAATATAAGGAAGGCAGAGGAAATGAAAATGGGAGTGCATTAGGCGGACTGGAACATGGACCATTCCTGCCTTTTCTTTTTGAGATCGCACGAACTTTCTCCTCTGCAATCTCCGCCTGCTGAGCTGCAACAGCCGCTGCCCCCACGCTGGCGGTAAGCTGGTTCAGCGCCACCTTCTTATCAGCAGTAACTTTGGAAAGACAGACTAGCTCCTCCTCGGGTTTAGCAATCTGATCATGGAGATGCACGCGTGGGTCATTATGATCCTTCACCTTCGTCAGCAGCTCGTCCAACCACTTTAATCGAAAGCCAAGATTGGCTGCGGCACAAATAGTATTCTCCCAACCATGCAAAGCACTAGTATCAATGGGACCATTCCCCACCCGCGCAATCTGGTCAGCTACCTCGAGGAGACTCTTATTCATATAACACAATGTCCTCATATCGAGGAGATCCACCTTCACCATATGACCACCGCCGCACTCCACAATATCCCTGCAAGTGACAACAAGCACAGATGGTACCCAAAAACCATGAACTAATTTATAAACAGCATGATCGACGCCAACCTCAGCGGCATCCACCACTCTCGAAAAGCGAAACTATTCGTCCTACGGAACCGATAATGGGTCAGAAGCATTGGGGAGTCTCTCCAAATGATCAACCAACACAGAGTCATCACCATCAACCGAGCACGTTTCATAGACCCATTGCCAGGGACCACGCGCCTCCCACCTTCGACACTAGATCCTTCAAGCTTACCAGTTTCCTTACGCTTATGACCCATACCCTAGCAAGTGATATACGGGAAAATGAAATAACAATACAGAAAGAGAGCACTAATAAACATACAAAAGCATGACGGATAACAAAAGCACTAATGATGGAGAGGCCAGGCAAAGAAGAGACCAACCTCGGGAGTAAACAGAGAATCGTGAGGCGTCGAATGAGACGCGGAAGAAGCAGAAGAAGACTCGGAATCACTAGTAGAACCTACAAAACAGAGATTAAATAACATTGCAAAGAGGAATTCAATTATATATAAAAAAAGGGAGGGGGAGAACGGAAGGCAAAGATGCCATTAAATAAAGGAACACATGTCAAGAATAAAATAATTAGTTACCTTCATAATAATCTGGCTGGGATGCCACGTGAGCTGAGGACCCACCAAAAACCGACCGGTTCGACCCAGAAGGTCTTAGCGAATATATCACGTCATTAGGGGACTTCAACGCTTGACTTTTTACGCGAAGGGTCTCTGCCCGCAAGGGATTAACAGATGATATGTGAAGGCGCGGAGTCCCCCAGCCAGCCCCTTTAGACAATTTAACACCAAGATTTTGTACAAAATCCACGAATGAAGGGGTAGGGCTACCATCAGTACCTCGCTGGGACCGTGACAGACTATTTGGCCGAACCTGTATGGGATGCAGAGACGAGACATCAGCAGAAGAGCAGAGGCGGGGAATAGCCAACTTGGCCTCTTCCCGTCTGGCCTTCTTAGCAAGACTCTTCTCGGGCCAATCACTCATAGGGATGTTGAGGTACTCCTCCATCAAATAAGAAGGAGCCTTCCACCCCACGGGATTGTACAAAGGAGCTTCCTAAGATTGGAGGATTTTCCTCTTTCTTAAAGAAAAAAAAAAAAAGGAAAAACAAAAACAAATAAACAAAAGAATGATGAATGAAGAAGAAATAAACTACCTGAGGCGCCAGCAAACTAGCAGCAGGCTTAGGAATATGGAGTCTAGGAGGTTTCCAATGAGAAGAAGGTTGCGTCCCTTTCTTCTTCCTGATAGGCTCGTGACCCTTAGGAGGATCCCAGGAAGTTACCAAAGGATCCAGCAGGCGACC
Organism: Papaver armeniacum; assembly: GCA_023531295.1. Lineage (NCBI taxonomy): Eukaryota > Viridiplantae > Streptophyta > Magnoliopsida > Ranunculales > Papaveraceae > Papaver > Papaver armeniacum. The sequence continues at coordinate 758,977 of JAJJWW010005914.1, read as the reverse complement.
TTTGGTGCCTGACTTAAGACCATTCTTCTGGGTTATCGCCTCATCTAGCTTAACCTGACTAGATGTATGTAAAATCTGGAGATCTTTAAAAGACAAATCAGGAGGAGAAGACGGATCACGAAGAAGAAAATTCAGGGCTCGGCGATGAACGCTGAGCTGATACTCATGAGCCAGCTCGGTAATCTCCAAAGGGCGCTCATGCATGGGTTGTTGAAAATAAAAGCTAATCCCTCAGTTGATTAGGCGCGTCGGTTTCTTGAAGACAAAATGATCGAAACTAGCAATGATATCCGCATCCTCGGAGCCGCTCCAAGGCGGAAAACTAGAAGGGGTCCCTTGATCAAACCCAACTTAACGAGCCGCACGATCAGGGTTATAAGACATGGCGATGAACTTACTAGCATAAAAGCCAAGGAGATAACCAGGAAACACCGCCATCACCGAATCAAAATTGGATGCCGATAAAGTCTGCGCGGAATCCAACTCCGTGCCCTCCAATGGCGAGGTAAAATCGTAGTGCCCAGGACCCGAACGACCATCATGATAAGGAAAAGGCTCGAAGTTCTTCACCACGTCCATAAGCTTAGCTATGTCCTCTTTAGGAACTTTCCCTTTACCACTCCAAAGAGCCAGCCGCGTATAACCATAGGCGACGTCGACCTTATGGACAATACCATCGTCTTACTTGACGTTCTCTTCACGATGAACTGCCAGGACATGAGGATCGGGGGCATACTCAGGAAGATACTCCCAAGACCACGCCTGCATAAAGGAAGCGGGAATATAGGTCTCAACATTATGAGTTGCATTAACTATACGAACATCGTGGAAAAACAGATCTAAATGACGATACAAGCCGCCCAAGAACATCGGCGCAAGAGGAAAAAAGACGCCCCGAGATAACAACACAGCCATTGGCATAAGTTCTCTCTTGATGGTAACCTGGGGACTATACTCGAACACGTCGTGACAAAGCCAGAATAAAATATAAGCAGCCAACTCAGCACGAGGCCGCGTCTCTTTCCTACAAGGAGGGACAACCTTTCCGTCCACTACCCCCGGGGCCCAATAATTGATCCAAAGAGGAAAGGAGGCGCGCTTATGACGTTTAACAAACAACTCAGGGCTGGTTCGCGCCGAAGGATTTGATGAGCCATGAATTGCTTCGTAAGCGCGGGTAGAGCTGGCAAGCAATCATTTCCCTGTCTAAGGTGATAAGGAAGGTTTCTTACCCTCGATCAATTTAGGCTTGCCCTTAGCAGCAGGCGATGGTTTACCTTTTTTCTAGAATTCACAGCCTTCCCTTTGCCTCCCTGTCACGCCGGTATCTGATCTTTTCTTACTTGTTCATTACAAGAGTCATCTTTACAATCCAGCAGATATGCCCATAACTCCCTAACCTCGTCATTCAAAGCTTTAAAAACGACAAACAATACTTGTGGAAGCACCTAAGGGTGATTACGATCTTGAGTGGGACTCTCTCTCTTCTTGGGTAGATAATCGATCGTCTTTCATTTTGATAGTACTACCATGGATGGGCAATCCCGTACGAGCTACTGTGTCCTCTAAAACTATGGTAGTCTCCCCCCATGCAAAAATGAGGCATGAACAGGAGACGCCCAACAACAGAATAATCGCGTCATATCACGCCTACACCTAACTATTTCTCGTTTGAGAGACGAATTCATGGCTTCCTCGATACCCGCTGAACGGAGGGCGACTATGTGGCTTGGATTAGAGCGGATGTAAGTCGTCCAGTGTGGCCATATGGCAGGCGTGACGGATAAAGACCTAATCTCGATGGAGGGAAGATTGTAATTACCATGATGGATAGCCATCCGTGGAACCTTCTTGAATGAAAAAGGTGTCTGGGGTATTTTCCTCAGGATACATGAGCCATCCAGAGGCATGAGGATGAGCTAATTCAAGAGGGTTGAGTAGGAGCGGGACGAGAACGTCATCCATAGGAATGACGCGCTGACCATCACAGAGACATCGCAGTTTTAACGCACGCTTCGCGATTTCAGAGATGTTATATGTTTCACCATTCGCTGGAACTGGTATATGCAATTCTTCCTGATCCGCATAGCCCGCCACTTTGGAATCGGTATTCATCAGTTCCTCGGACCCTTCTTTTTCCTCTTCTTCCTCCTCCGTGGATGAACTACTACTGGTAGAGTCGCTGGACATAACACATGTATGATATGTCTGGAATGAGATGAGATAGAATGATGGAATAAAGTTAAAGAGAAGGAATAATGCAAAGGGTCTATATATAGGCTATGTGGAGACCCGAACGTGGCAGTTATGAGGAATAAAGAGGAACTGAAAAGTTTCTTTGCAAGAAATAGGAGACTAACCGTCGCATATTGACGTGGGAATGAAAGAAAGATCTTTCTCTTAGTAGAGAGAAAAAGGCGTACACATGGAAGCCGATTGACTACCGGGTCATTTGACAATCGACCCAATAGTCAGGGGACTAATGTTGATACATGAAAATTATTACCCCTTAACAGGGCTAGGGACCCCCTAAAGGGGTGCCAAATCCAACATAAACAAAGGGGACTTGGGGACTAAGGCCCAAGTCCACTAAGAAGTGTCCATGAGGAGAAAATGATAAAGAGGGAATTAAGGGAAAAAAAGGAGGTTGTATTAGAGAAGGAGTGGCATTAGTGGAAATTAAGGGGTTTAGGACATGTGGCATGATGTCATAAAAGGAAGGGCTTTTGGGAAAGTCTATAAAAGGAGGTACATAGTACAATGGAAAAGGGGATTCTCTCTCATACCATTCCTAGAAAGTGTAATCATTTGGTGTAGCTAGGACGGGTAGGACCAAAATCATATTCACCCCTCAACAGGTTCCATCTACACATAGTATTACTTGTGATTGGTCATACAAGTTACCAGGACCGGTTACACCAATTACAAGGATCGGTCACACAACACTTATGATCGGTCACACCAATTACTAGGATCGGTCACACCAATTACAATAATCGGTCATACCATCACATGGTGATTATTTAGTATCGGTTACACCAATTATCAAAATCGGTCATACCAAATCATAAGTCTAGGCATTGTGATTAGTTATACCAAGATACATAACTTGAGTTAAGATCGGTTCTACTAACTCACACATATTGGTCATCCAAAGATATGCAACGAATAGCAAGACCAATAAGCCTATTGATTTCCCTTTCGATTCATGTACTTCCTTTAAACAAATGTCAAACATTGTTTCCTATGATGAAACCTTCACCATAACCCATTCACATAATCATAACAATATATACAAGATTATGTTGATGTCATATCTATGAAGTTCAAAAGATAAGCGTTATACTTCATAGTATAATTCCTTAATACTATGATCATACTATTATGATCATGTCACATTACTAGAGTATCATATACAATATGTACAATATATACAGCTTCACAGTTATGTTTTCAATATAGCATGACTTGAAAGATACGTTGGGAATGAAACAGCTTAAGTCAATATTACTAACCTCAAGTGGAAGGATGATGTCGTCGTTGTAGTTCGTTACTTATTCACATTCTTCAGGTCTTCGGAGTAATACTTGTATGTCTCAACATTCCTAGACTTTCTAATCTAACCTAAACGAAGTTGACTCTAGTATTTAATTAAGCGACTCTAGACGAGTTTTGATACTAAAATATGACAATTAAACTTGACATACCAACGCTTGGTGAGTTCAACCGAGCTATGCTCTAACACCAACAATCGGTAGCAAGATCAGGATATACGAACTATCAAGATAAAGATAGTTGAACCTGGCTTCACGAATCCCTAAGCAAAATCTTTTTAATCGTTAAACCTAAAAAGGTTTAAAGGAGGGGAGTTTACAACTAGGATACACAAGAAAGTGTCGGGGATTCAAAGATCCCAGTTTCTTGAGGTTCTCCTTATATACACTTTCAAAATCAAGGTTGCTTTAGATTTAAGCTAAGGTAGCTTTGGAATCAAGCAATCAATATCCACCGTACATGTACCGGGTTTGTATACCCTTAAGAAAAAACAAGTTCGGGAGTCCACAGAACTTTTTCGGGATGCATACTAGGTATGTGTACCATCATGAGTTCACGAGTCAACAGACTTTTTTAGGTTTGCATACTCGGTATGTGTACCAAAAGTCGTTGTCGAACTATAGCTACGTCGGTACATGTACTACGGCTCCAGACCTATAACAGTTGCGCCAGTATGTAAGCTGGTACGTGTACTGTCCAGTTCTTGATATCTCTCTAATAATCAATTTAAAACATTCCCGAATAACAGCAATGACACATATCACTGTTCCAGGCTATTTTCAAATGATTAATTTGAATCACGATTTAGGTCATAAACAATAAATTGTTCTTAAGCTTAGTCAACATATTTCTAGATTTCTATTGTGCATGTAAAGTCCAATTTAGTCCAATTTAGTCATGCGACAACGTCTCATCTATTGTGCATGTAAAGTACCATATGATGTCATACTTAATCAAGGAAAATATGCATCAGTTTTTGATATCTTTCAATAAATTGTATAAGGTCTATTATGAATAAAACTATCTTATTTATGAATAAAATTATTAGTTTATAATTTTTCTTGTGATAGTTTTTTCGTTTACATAGCCTGTGCTTGAATGCTTTATCTTATTGCTATGTATGTTTATGGGATGTTTGATTTCGGTTTTCTTAACCTTAATATTCGATCTCATATGGTGTGAACCCTTATGGTTTGGGTGACTTTTTGGTTTAGCAGGATTAAGTTCTAGCCCATGTTGGTAGGCTTTATCAAATGATCATAAGGGGTTCTAATTGAAACTAATATGTGAAAAAGTCATAATATGTTGAATCGTTTGGTTTAGCATAAAAGCATATGTGTTTCGGGATTTCAACTTTTGCATTGCATTAGTTAAAACCGGTTTTCAACCTTTCTCTGGTAAAGGTTGGTTTTTGTTGTTGTTCTTTTGTCTTGCGAGAGGATGACAACACAATGGGGGAGAGTTCTATCTTGAACTGGCACTTAATGACATATCTTAAGGGGAGAAGAGGATGCGGAATTTGTGGTAACGAATTTGTTAGTTAATCGTTTTCCTGTTTAAGAAAAGCCTGATAGTTTTTCTATTTCCGTAATTATAATTGTTTTTATTATAATTTAGAAGTAAAATACACAAACGTTAATTCCTAATTACTTGATAGCAAAGGCACGAGCAAATAAAGAACAAGCCGAAAGGATCTTACAAGTCTCAAAAGACTTGCAAAACCTATAAGAGTTAAGCACGAGGGTTAAAAACAAAAAGGGGGAGAAATAAAATCAGGCTTTTCTTAAACAGGAAAACAATTAACTAACAAATTCGTTACCTCAAATTCAGCATCCTCTTCTCCCCAAAGATATGTCATTAAGAGCAAGTTCAAGTTAGAACTCTCCCCCATTAATGTTGTCATCCTCCTGCAAGAACAAAAGTACAAAAACAACAACAACCTTTACCAGAGAAAGGTTGAATCGGTTTTAACCAATGCATAGTGATCGCTGTCGTAAGCGTCAAAAATAATTTCACTTTCTTACTCACTAAATATGAATGAAGTACAAGGTAAGGAAGAGTTCGTATCCACAGAGAGGCAATTGTTGTTATGCAATTTTCAGTTTCTAAGGTAACCAAGGGGGGATGTTTGTTGTTTTAGCGAAATACTAAAGTAAAAATAAAATAGAACAAAGCAAATAATTGGAATAATCAATAAAGAGAAGATATTGGTCACATGATAGTATCATTCACAAACATGTATTTTCATCAATGATTAGAATTGGTATTTTAATCTCTCATCTACTAATAGTCCTAGGATACCTTGATCGCAAGTATATCCCGCTAATTCCATGTTTTCATCACAACCACATTAAAAGATGCATATGTGAATTCTTCCTAGAAAGCAACCTAAAGTGTAAAAGCACAATTAGATTTAACTCCCTAAAAGCAATAAGTTCTATGGAATAAGACTAATCAATTCAACCGAATGTGTAAAGCACTAATCGTTTTAACAAAAGTTATGATTCACTTGTGACTAGTAGGATATATCACTACAAGCACTACCCACAATTATGCTACTTAGAATCCGGGATAAACAACTTTTTCGTATTGAAAACCCTAATATAGCTCTAGAGATGAATGTAAATCGGATTGATTCCAGACTCAACCAAACAAACTATTAAATCATATAACACTATTAATTGTGAATCACAAACAATAAAATATTGAGACAAAACTAATTCATTGAATCATATAACATATTGAGAAATCAACTTTATCCCATAACCAATAATAATTGTTTAGCTACTCATAGCTATGGAGTTCATCATAATAATATTAATTGAAAAGAAGAAGATGAACAAAAGCAAACCCTAGAAGCGTAAACAAAACCGCCTCTCCAAAGTTCCAAGAAAAATATGTGATCTTTCAAAAGTTGTAGAAGTCTTTCCTTTAAATAGCTCTCTTGTTTCCAAAATTAGGTCTAATCTTCAAAGGTCCAAAAGAAAGAAGTCCACCAAGCCCATGTGTGAGAGAAACCCATGTAGAAAATATGTCCCAAAAGAGGTCACCGGAAAACTGGTATTGTGGCCGGAATCCGGCACCGGAAAGTATCTTAGGTGACCGGCGAAGTCCAACCGGTCACCGGTCAACGAGTCAGCTCGGTTGGGTCAAATCGGTCAAGTGAGTCGACTCGGGTCAACTCGGTAAGTCAACCGAGTCATACCGAGACAGTGAGTTAGAATCAGCTGGGCTGAGTTGGTATTGGCCAAGACCAAGGCCATTGCCAACTTTCCACAGACCATGGCCTGCTGTTGCACACTCATTGTGCCTCACTACTGCACATCCAGCCACCTCTCCTGCAACTTCAACTCTTCTCTGCCTAGCCAATTAAACCCATTGTAAACACACACCAAACTGCAGCTGAAATCAGGCCATATCTTCCATGTTCTTGTAAGCTCCAATCCATCTCTGCTTAACCACCTGCTTGCAGTCATACAATCAACTTTATTCTGCAACTCAAGCTAGAGCCAACACAACCAGACCTGCTGATGAGTGCCAAATATTGCATATTTATACACCTTTTTATTGGCATTTAACCCATCTTTTGTGCTCAGAAATCAGATATTATCCCAGATTCTGTATTTTCATTGTTTTCAAGAATAAATATTTGTACTAATTAATTTTGTATTTTTAGGTAATAAATAAAGTTCGGAAAAATTGAGGAGCCAAAAGAGCAGAAAATTGGAGGCAAGCGTCTATGGAGCAGAAAGCCAAAGCCCGCGCGCACATCAGTTGCAACCCAACAAGTAGCAACCCATTTACAAGACATGGGCTTGTGCAGTCCAAGACCCGACCCACGACCCGGATCCAAGCCCGTCTCTTCTGAGCCGTGAGATCTCGCCCATCTACATCCTACGGTCGCTCCGTCCCTTGCATCAAACTTCGCTGCTCCTGCCTCACACCATAGCCATCAAACCCTTCATCCATCGACCAACACCTCATTTCTCACTTCTCTTCTCTTTCTTCTTCCCCCGACACAAACCAGAGCTCCACCTCCTTCACCCGACCAGATGCAGAACCACCTCACCTCCATCACCATCTTCTTCCACTGACACCAGCACCATCAGAGCCACCACAGCCATCTTCGCCCCCTCTCTAGGTCTAGCTATCTCTTTCTTAGCTTCTCTCATAACCCTAGAGGCTAAATTAGAGATATATAGAACTAGGGTTTCACCAACAGCTCATGCATGGCTACCAGAGACGAATTCGCAGAGGGAACAAGATTGGGTTGGCATTTATTGTAAGTTTTGAGCGATTTGTGAGATATAAATGGATGTTCTTTGTGAGAGAAAAAGCAGTCAGTTTTTAGGGTTTAATTTGTATTTCAATTTTAAGTCTATTTTCATTATGTTTAGTATGTTCTAATTTAATTTGCTAGGATTTAAATGAAACCCTAACTCTCTGTTATGTTATTCAACTTTGTTTGAGTTGTTCTTGAATGCTTAAGTCATAAGATAATTTCAATTCTTGCACTTCAATGCTTTACTTTCACAATGAATGCCATGTATCCATTGTAGTTAGGATAAAACTGTGTTGATTGTGCTCAGCTCAGGCCTTAAAGATAGTTGCTAACCCCTTGCCTAGTTGTGCTTAATTAGACATAGTTCTCTGGATTGGTACTCTAGCTGATAATTGAATTATCACTTGGTGAAACTCCTTAGATAAGTGATAGACTTGACACATTGTCCTTATCTCATCACAGAACAAGAATGCTCAAATTAGTTGAACACATAACTCCGAATTAGTGGTGGATTTGACAATCCTAGTGCCTCTTTATACTCATTACTTGTAATTCATCTTGAGCTCATTGTTACAACCTCCATCTTGTCGTAAAGACGTTAAACAAACCCATATTTGTGTTACAAACTTTGTCATTTCTCTAGAAAATCAGTTAAGAAGCCTTTAGATCATTCATAGCAACTCCATTTCTCTGTGGATCGACATGTGCTTGCCCTTGCCTCCAATAGGCACTGTGCACTTGCAGTATTACAAGTAGGCGAAAAATCAAACATCTTTAAGAGCCTACCAAGTTTTTGGCGCCGCTGCCGGGGAACTGGTAGTGCGATGTGTAGTTCCATAGTGCTCCCTTTACTGATTTTCATTTTAAAGCTTTGTATATATGTGTTAAAAGTTCCTTTGTTTGCATTTTGTGGCTAGTATAATTTAGCTTAACTTAGCTTAAATTTTTGCTTTTAATCACCTGCATCTTGCTCTTGCATTTCTTTTTGTTAAACTTTGCATATCTGCAGCATTGCATTGTAGTGTAATTTAGATGTAACTTCTCATGTAATTGCATTAGCTCGTTCCTTCATCGAATAAGCATCTTTACATCTCTATCATCATTTGTAGCTAATCTCACTCTTTAGTTTAGCATAAACATTTTGTAAAATCTTTAGTTAAGTCAGAGAAAAGTACCACCTGTAGCTTCTCATCAGTCTGCTGCTGTGTAGTTTCCGCCCATACTAAAGTGCATCTGTAAGTGGAGCATTGGTATCATTGGATAATTTTTGTTTTTATTATCACCTGTGACTTGGTCTGCCCTGAACAGATAACCAAGTACAGTGGTTAATCTTCATACTACAAGTATTGCTCACCTGTTTTGAAATTCTAGTACAGCCTTTTGAACTTGCTAGGTAGTGCTCTCTTTCTTTGAATTGTGCAAGATTGAGAACTGAGTTTGATCTGTTGAGTTAGCAGGTACTTGTGGTGCTGCTGTACAACCAAGGAAGAGGAGAGACAAAGCAGCTGAACCTGTGGAGTGCCTAAACCCAGTTTAATACTGGTGGTATCGTATTCTATCCTTGCTATGTGTGATGATTATATGTATGAGAACACTGAATGCATGATAGACCTACTACCTTGCTAGCCCCCTGAAGTTGCAAGTTTTGAGTTACAACTTGGAAAGCCAAGTTAGCTGTAGCCGCAAACCCAGAGTTGATATCAACTGAGTAAGTTGATACAACATGCCCTGAGCCTATGCATACTTTGTACTGTTAATCACATCTGGGAGACTCTCTGTGAACTATAAGCTGTCATTTTCACTTATTGAATGCTAAGCATGCTAGACCTTGATTGAGACCTTGTGTGAGACTTTGTGTGAGATATAACCCTCCAAGTTGATATTATCATCACTTATACATACCTGCAATTTGTGGTGCATAAATTTGTGAGCATTGAAGTCATCTGACCCTGTTGCTACTTTGCCTTGGATGATTGCCATGAGAGCTTAGCTCTGAAGTGGTGCTGTGATCACAAAACCCTGCTGATATCTGCATGTTTGTGTATAACCTCTGAAACTGAGGTCAACTGACCTTGTTGGCAATCTGTGTTAGCATCAACTTCTGCAATTTGTGTGTGAATTAGTTTTTGCAATTGTGTTATCAGCATACCTGTGTGAATCAGCTCCTGAAATGTGTGTGAACCTTTGGCGTTTGAGTGAGTGTTGAATAGCTGAAATAGTGATAGCAATTAGTTGTTTTTCAAATACACAACCCAGCACATGCTTCACCCTGAGTGAGCACATCCAAATACCCTGTGCACCATACACAGTTTTTACTTTCCTTGTGCACTGCTCGTGACTTACCCGTGTTGTGTTACTCGTGCACATAACCAAAGTGCATAAGCCGATGCTTTGCAAAGGCCTCGTGTGTGTACACTTGCTAAGCTGTCTTTGAGCACAAAGCTTGTGTTGTCTTTGTGCACTCTCCAAAGCACCCCGTGTGCTAGAAATTGTGTGTAATTTTTGTTGTTTTTCCTGGCCGTACACTTGCCAACCACCGAAGCCCACATAAACCGGGTCAAACTCGCCCAAGCTAAAGCCCACATACCGAGCCCACATCATCTGGTCCGGAACCCACCTAATCACTGGGCCTTACATCAACAAAAAGCACTCTTTTGGGCTTGATTCTAGAATTAGTGTGCCATTGTTGGAATTTTTGCTTATCTCGTGTTGAACTTGATTGTTGTTAACATGCTAGATGCGCTAGCTAGGCTATGATTGTGTCTTTTAGAGACCAAACAAATCGACTAGTTAGAATCCGCCTGGACGAAATTGTCGGATACCCAGGTTCTTCAACAAATCCCAAGCCCATCGGAAACTGAAACCATGGGTGATGAACAAAACCAACCCCGTAGTCTCAAGGACTACATGTACCCAACTAGGGCAAGCCAGCCCTCTTGCATCATTCTTCCAAAAACTAAGTAAAAACGAGACAAAAAGATGATGCTTGTCGGTTTGAACTACAAGCACCATTCACATGCTACCCGTGTTTAGAGGGGTCGATCTTTGAAAACCCCTACCATCACGTGAGAGATTTTGAGGATATTTGTGGGACTCTACGTTTTAACCAAATGCCAGAGGAGTCCCTCAAATTGAGATTGTTTCCTTTTTCTATGAAAGACAAAGCCAAGTCATGGCTTCATGCCCTACAACCACAGTCCATTAGAACATGGGATGACCTCACAAAAGAGTTTTTCAAAAAGTTTTTCCCCAACCATAAGACGGCGACAATTCGCCAAAGTCTAAATGGTTTTGTGCAATTAGAAGACGAAACTCTAGCAAAGTAATTGGAGAGATTCAATGAATTATTACTCCAATGTCCCCACCATGGTTTTGAAAAATGGAGACTCGTGCAAATATTGTATGAGGGTCTAGATGTTAGAACCCGAACCACAGTCGAGTCAATGTGCAATGGTGCATTTATTGACAAAAGTGCTGATGAGGCTTGGACTTTCTTAATCGAAGTCGTTGAAAACACTCAACAGTGGGAGTCCATCCGTGAATCAAAAAGGACTACCCCTGTAGGTAATGTTCATAGAATCGAGTCTGACTTTGATGGAAATGCAAAAATGGCATCTTTGGCCCGGAGAATAGAAATGCTTGAATTGCAAAAGAATGTAAAACCTAATGCCCCTACTCTCCGTGACCAAATTGAAATGGCCACTTGTGCCGCATGCCATAGCTCTGACCACTTAGTGGACAGCTGTCCATACTTACATGCATTTCAAGAGTCTAAAACCGAGCAAGCCAATGCATTGTACCATATGCAAGAGAACAACCCGTATTCTCAAACCTACAACCCAGGGCGGAGGAATCACCCTAACTTCTCATGGTCTAAAGGGCCAGTACAAGGGGGGCCAAAAAATAACAACCAAGGATACTCATATCCTAGAAACCCCCAAGTACAACCACACCCTCGCATACCACAGAGAAAAAGCCTAGCTTTGAAGATTGTGTCGTTATGTTAACCCAAAATCTTTCAAAACTTGAGAAAACCACCGACCAACGTTTCACAAGTCTAGAACTTAAAATGGGTCAAATCTGTGATGCATTGAATGAGAGAGAAAAAGGCAAACTCCCTAGTCAACCCCAACAAAATCCAAAGAATGTGTTTCAAGCAGGCTCCTCTACCTGCAATGAAACTTCACATAGTCATGCGAATGCTGTCACCACTCTCCATAGTGGTAGAGTTGTTGAGAACAATGTAGGTGTACCACAGTCAAGCGAGTCTCTACCAGACTCCCCAGTACACACAACACCACATAAAACATCTACTGTAGAGAAAGAATCTGAGCATGTTGATAAACCCAAGAATCCTGCTGATATAGATGTTCCTTTGCCAAGTCATGCACCTGTTGCTCCATTCCCACAACGGTTGGTGCAACAGAAGGGGGGTACCCAGTACAACGAGATTTTGGAAATGTTCAAAAGAGTTAACATAAACATTCAATTTCTCGAAGCAATCAGGCAAATACCCACCTATGCTAAGTTTTTGAAGGACCTGTGCACACAAAAGCGAAAGCTTCATGTGCATAAGAATGCCTTTCTCACCGAGCAAGTAAGTTCAATTATTCAAAACAAAACCCCACCTAAGTTTAAAGACCCAGGTAGCCCAACTATCTCTTGCACTATAGGTGATCATACAATCGAAAAGCTTTATTGGACTTAGGAGCTAGTGTGAATCTACTTCCATATTCTCGTGTATGTGCGCTTAGGTCTTGGGAATTGCAACCCACCCTCGTTACGCTACAATTAGCGTGACAGATCTCGTGAAAATCCCTCGGGAATCGTTGAAGATGTGATAATCAAGGTTGATAAATTTTATTTCCCTGTGGACTTCATTGTGTTAGATACTCAACTTTGTGCAAAATCCACGAAAATCATATTCCCGTTATCTTAGGACGTCCCTTCTTGGCAACGTCAAACGCTATCATAAATTGTCATAGCGGGATATTGAATTTGTCTTTTGGCAACATGATCGTAGAACTCAATGTCTTTCGTGTGAATCAACAACCCATAGAGTGTGATGATAATGAATTGCACGAGGTTAACATGATTGAGAGTCGATTCAAGACTCATTGTCCGACATCTTATCTCAGGACCCTGTGCAAGCATGTTTAGAGAATTTTGACTTAGATCTCTTCAATTAAGTACATTAGTGAAGTCCACTCTTTGCTAGAGTCTGTGCCACCCATGGATATTGCTAAATGGCGTAATGCAGTGGAACCACTTCCACTCTCTGATTCCAAATCTCCACCTCTTGATACACCACCTAAGCTTGATTTGAAACCATTACCTGATACCTTGAAATATGCTTTCTTAGGTCCTTCCGATACTTTACCCGTGATTATTGCATCATGTTTAGACACGAATGGGAAAGTCAACTTTTAGAAGTACTCAGAGAACATAAAGGAGCCTTAGGTTGGACCATCTTAGATCTTAAGGGTATAAGTCCCACAATTTGCATGCATCACATAAACCTTGAGGAGAACACTAAACCATCTAGGGAAATGCAAAGGAGACTTAACCCCAACATGAGAGATGTTGTCAAAGGTGAGATCTTGAAATTGCTTGATGCGGGTATCATTTACCCGGTTCCAGGATAGCCATGGGTCAGTCCCATTCTGGTGGTACCCAAAAAGTCTCGGCATTACCGTAGTTCAAAATGAGATGAATGAGCTTGTCCCCACCCGTGTTACCACCGGGTGGCGAGTTTGTATTGATTATAGAAAATCGAACACAAAGAACAAAGAAAGACCATTTTCCCCTTCCTTCATTGACCAAATGCTGGAAAGGTTAGCAAAGCATAGTCACTATTGCTTCTTAGATGGCTATTCGGGCTACAACCAAATTCGCATAGCACCCGAAGACCAACAAAAGACCACATTTACATGTCCTTATGGAACATTTGCTTATCATCGTATGCCTTTCGGGTTGTGTAATGCACCCGCTACTTTTCAACGTTTCATGATGAGCATATTTTCTGACATGGTAGATAAGTTTCTTGAAATTTTCATGGATGATTTTTCTGTGTTTGGGTCTTCTTTTGATGAGTGTTTGCATCACCTCACTTGTGTGCTGATTAGGTTTAAGGAAAAGAATTTGGTCTTGAATTGGGAAAAATGTCATTTCATGGTTAACTCAGGCATTGTCCTAGGGCATATTATCTCGGAAAAAGGCATAGAAGTAGACAAAGCCAAGGTAGATCTCATTCAAAACTTGCCTCAACCTCGTTCTGTGAGGGACATAAGATCATTCTTAGGCCATGCGGGTTTTTACCGCCGATTCATCAAAGACTTTAGTAAAATTTCAAGACCCTTGTGTAATCTTCTTGCGAAAGATGTTGCATTTGTCTTTGATGATGCTTGTAAGGAAGCATGGGAGCAACTGAAGGCTCTCCTTACATCTGCCCCTATAGTCGACTCCACCCGACCGGACATTACCATTTGAGATTATGTGTGATGCGTCGACTATCTTTGTAGGAGCTGTTTTGGGCCAGCGAGTAGACAAACTTCCTTATGTGATCTACTATGCTAGTAAAACACTTAATGATGCTCAATTGAATTATTCCACTACTAAGAAAGAATTGCTAGCTGTTGTGTTTGCATTAGATAAGTTTAGATCTTATTTGATAGGGTCTAAGGTCATCATTTATTCTGACCATGCTGCATTGAGATATATTTTGTCTAAAAAAGATGCTAAGGCTCATCTAATTCGATGGATACTCTTGTTACAAGAGTTTAACCTCGAAATTCGAGATAAGAAAGGGTCAGAAAATGTTGTCGCTGATCACTTGTCTAGGTTGAATGTTGAATCTGCTGATGAATCTGTGTTGATTAGAGAATCATTCCCTGATGAACAATTGATGCTTGTGTCTGAAATGCCCTGGTTTGCTGATATTGTGAACTACCTTGCTACAGGTAGAATGCCCTTGCATTGGTCTAAACAAGACCGTTCTAAATTCTTGGCTGAAGTTAAATATTTCCTTTGGGATGACCCATATTTGTTTAAGTACTGCCAAGACCAAATCATTAGGAGATGTGTCCCCAATTCTGAACAAAGGGACGTCATCTCTTTCTGTCATGACCATGCATGTGGAGGCCACTTTAGTGCCAAGAAAACTGCAAAAGATCTTGCAAAGCGGTTTTTATTGGCCAACACTGTTTAAGGATAGCCATGCTTTTTGTGATGCTTGTGACCGATGCCGAAATTAGGAAGTATCTCTAAGAGAAACATGATGCCCTTACAACCCATTTTGATTGTTGAGTCATTTGATGTGTGGGGTATTGATTTCGTGGGTCCATTTCCTAACTCTGAAGGTAAGTTATACATTCTTGTTGCTGTTGATTATGTCTCTAAGTGGGTAGAGGCCATTGCATCCAAAACAAATGATCATAAAGTAGTTCTTTCTTTTCTTAAGGAAAACATTTTCTCCCGTTTTGGAACACCTAGAGCAATAATCAGTGATGGAGGTAGTCATTTTTGCAATAGACCTTTTGAATCACTAGTGCGCAAGTATGGAATCACTCATAAGGTAGCAACACCTTACCATCCTCAAACCAGTGGCCAAGTAGAAGTTTCTAATAGGGAAATTAAGCATATCCTTGAAAAGACTGTCAATCCTTCTAGGAAAGATTGGTCTTTGCGCTTAAATGATGCTTTGTGGGCCTATAGAACTGCATACAAGACTCCCATTGGGATGTCTCCTTACAGACTTGTGTACGGTAAAGCATGTCATCTCCCTGTAGAGTTAGAACATCGTGCATATTGGGTTGTGAAGAAGTTGAATTTTGATCTTGATAAAGCTGGTACCCAAAGAAAACTTCAACTCAATGAGTTAGAAGAATTGAGAAATGATGCATATGATAGTGCCAAAACATACAAACAAAGAATGAAAGTGTTTCACGACAAGCGCATTCTGCGCAAGTCTTTCACACCTGGCCAAAAAGTTTTATTGTACAACACTCGCTTGCATTTGTTTCCAGGGAAGTTACGTTCTCGATGGTCAGGACCATTCTTGGTCCGTACCGTTTTTCCCCATAGAGCTGTTGAAATTGAAAACCTAGCAACCAAGAACATCTTCAAGGTCAATGGTCAGATATTGAAACCATTTCTGGAGCATCTTCCACCAGAAGTTGAGACCGTCGACTTGGAAGACCCCATCTATGTGGACTGAACTAGTTCACTTGCGTACATAAACATGGACTAAAAATCCATTCTCTCTCCCTTTCCTTTTTCTTTCTGCATAGTTCTTATTTGTGCTAACCAACCTTTTTGTCTTGCGCTCTGGTTGTTTGCTTTCAAAGCATTCATCCTCCTTTGGTTTAGCAACATCTTTGTACATCCGGTAATCTCTTCCCTTTTCTCTACTCAACATAGTTCTCTTGGTATGTGACTTTTTGAATTCTTATTCGCTGTTGACACATTGAGGACAATGTTTGATTTAGGTTTGGGGGTGCATTTGCATATAGAGTTTTTAGTCTTTTATTTCAAAAAAAAAAAAAAAAAAAAAAAAAAAAACTCTTTGTAAATACTTGCATAAAAACCTCCAACTTTTAGAGATTTTAGAGTCACTAGCATGATTCTAGCTATGTTTACATAGAGAGTCTGACCGAAATAACAGAACTTGGAAGTACTGGAGAACACAATCGGGTTTCTTAGTTGATTAGAGCGTTAAAGTTGGATTTAACCATACCGGAGGGCAAATTAGGTGCTGTATAGATATTCGGTAGTAGAATTGTGATCACCCATAGTGGAGACTACCCATTTTACATCAAGCGAGGCACCGACCTTCATTTTTGTGACTTTCTAAAAATCTGTTAGAGTGTGTGTCACCGTACGTCAATTCCGGGTAGGAATGGTGAGCTACCCAACTTCGCACCACTTTCTGCACTATTTTTGATCACTTGAGTGCTAATTTTGTCAATCATGAGGGTGACGTTTAAAGATGAAAACCCCTTCTAAATATCGATTTGCAGTTAGCATCACTCTCTCCACCAGTAGTTTCATTGTTGTTATTTTCATGTAATTTATGTTTACAAAAAAAAAAAAAAAAAAAAAAAAAAATGTCAAGTTTTTGTGAAGTTCAGAAGTTCATCATCAACAGTTGAAGACCGAAGACCGAAGATTGAAGACGTTTCTATGAATGCTGAGAGAATGATATTAATTGCCGATCGGGTGAGAAGGTAAGTGAGTACTCCCATCCTTGCTAATAGTTGATTTCCTTTCTTAGAGATCATCAGAAAAAGATTCTTTTTATCCACAACTCGTGGAGTCTCCGAAATTATTTCGGAAGGTTATCCTTCTCATCTTCAACGTGTGCAGATTTCTCTCTTTATTCCCGCTGCACACATGAGAGACTAAAAAAGCGATCTTTTTGAGTGCAATTATCATAAAACCCTAATGGTGAGGCGAAGTCGAGGCTTATGATCACTATCGAATCCGAATTCTTTCATATGGTATGGTTACTTCTCGCTCGGCAAAGACTTAAGGATGAGAATGCGTTCTTTAGTAGTTCTAACTTCTTGTTACTAGCATGCGTAAACTCTATGTCCTCATAACTCCTTGGATGCTTGAGACTCTTTTACACTCTGAAGTTGGAGAAGGTTTTGTGGGTACACCTCTGGTAAACCCTCACGAGACTACAACTCGTCCACTAGGGACACCTAGGGGTTTAAAGGCTTAGTGCATACGCTAAATGCATTCGAGAGACCAAATGACAGGTGGTATAGTTAGGATTTCTTAATTTATGTTTCACTTGAGGACAAGTAAAATTCAGGTTTGGGGGTATTTGATGAGTGCCAAATATTGCATATTTATACACCTTTTTATTGGCATTTAACCCATCTTTTGTGCTCGAAATCGATATTATCCCATTCTCGTATTTTCTTTGTTTTCAAGAATAAATATTTGTACTAATTAATTTTGTATTTTTAGGTAATAAATAAAGTTCGGAGAAATTGAGGAGCCAAAAGAGCAGAAAATTGGAGGCAAGCGTCTATGGAGCAGAAAAGCCAAAGCCGCGCGCACATCAGTTGCAACCCAACAAGTAGCAACCCATTTACAAGACATGGGCTTGTGCAGTCCAAGACCCGACCCACGACCCGGATCCAAGCCCGTCTCTTCTGAGCCGTGAGATCTCTCCCATCTACATCCTACGGTCGCTCCGTCCCTTGCATCAAACTTCGCTGCTCCTGCCTCACACCATAGCCATCAAACCCTTCATCCATCGACCAACACCTCATTTCTCACTTCTCTTTCTCTTTCTTCTTCCCCGATACAAACCGAGCTCCACCTCCTTCACCCGACCCAGGATGCGAACCACCTCACCTCCATCACCATCTTCTTCCACTGACACCAGCACCATCAGAGCCACCACAGCCATCTTCGCCCCCTCTCTAGGTCTAGCTATCTCTTTCTTAGCTTCTCTCATAACCCTAGAGGCTAAATTAGAGATAGATAGAACTAGGGTTTCACCAACAGCTCATGCATGGCTACCAGAGACGAATTCGCAGAGGGAACAAGATTGGGTTGGCATTTATTGTAAGTTTTGAGCGATTTGTGAGATATAAATGGATGTTCTTTGTGAGAGAAAAAGCAGTCAGTTTTTAGGGTTTAATTTGTATTTCAATTTTAAGTCTATTTTCATTATGTTTAGTATGTTCTAATTTAATTTGCTAGGATTTAAATGAAACCCTAACTCTCTCATTATGTTATTCAACTTTGTTTGAGTTGTTCTTGAATGCTTAAGTCATAAGATAATTTCAATTCTTGCACTTCAATGCTTTACTTTCACAATGAATGCCATGTATCCATTGTAGTTAGGATAAAATTGTGTTGATTGTGCTCACCTCGGGCCTTAAAGATAGTTGCTAACCCCTTGCCTAGTTGTGCTTAATTAGACAATTAGTTCTCTGGATTGGTACTCTAGCTGATAATTGAATTATCACTTGGTGAAACTCCTTAGATAAGTGATAGACTTGACACATTGTCCTTATCTGTCACAGGAACAAGAATGCTCAAATTAGTTGAACACATAACCTGAATTAGTGGTGGATTTGACAATCCTAGTGCCTCTTTATAGTCATTACTTGTAATTCATCTTGAGATCATTGTTACAACCTCCATCTTGTCGTAAAGACGTTAAACAAACCCATATTTGTGTTACAAACTTTGTCATTTCTCTAGAAAATCATTTAAGAAGCCTTTAGATCATTCATAACAACTCCATTTCTCTGTGGATCGACCTGTGCTTGCCCTTGCCTCCAATAGGCACTGTGCACTTGCAGTATTACAAGTAGGCGAAAAATCAAACATCTTTAAGAGCCTACCACCTGCTCATCATCACAGCTCCACAACAATACCACCAGCAATGCTAAGCATTCATTTATGCTGCATCCATTCACAAACTCCCCACAACAGCAAACTCAGCTCATTCCTTGCAATGCCATACAACTACAATGCACATCACTGACAACTTCTTCACAGCCAACACCAGCTACTGCCATGACACTGCAATCTCCCATTCACCTGCGAAACGGCCTAACTCTCCATCTTAACACCTGAATCACCAGCAGCAGCAGTTCTTCTCATTATCTGTAACCCCTTGCACCTTCTGTAGCGTCTCCATTTCAGGTTCAACCATTCACTGCAACATAAACACCAACATTGCCACAATCAGGCCACAGCTCCAGCTCTTGTATTCCAGCAAAGCCGTAGCACCTGCAACTTCTCAAGCTGCATTCACTTCAGCTTCCCCTGCACTTACGCTTCACCTCAGTGCAATTCATGCCTGCACTCTTACAACTTCAACTCCAGCTGCTGCGACTACTGCTCTGCAACCAGTTCAATCTCCAAAGCTTAGCTGTAGACACATCTCCATTGCTGCAACATCAGCACTGACCCATTTCATTACCATTATGCCAGCAGCACCTGTAAATTCAGACCTGTTTCATTCCCAGCTGCTCCATTGCAGCCAACGACTCATTCACAACCTCCATTTCTGCAACCATTGCATCACCAGCTCACATCTCAGATCTTCTCGGCACCTGCAATTGCTCCTTGCACTGTAATCTGCCATTTCCTGTCTCCTAATGCAGCTCATATACTTCTTTACTCAATTCCTGCACCTCTTGGCAACAATCACCACCACCTGTTACAGCTCTGCCTCCAGCCATTTGCATTTCATTGAACCACAGTACCATACTTAGCCTCAGCTTCACCTGCCCTTCTGGCGCACTCATCACAACTCCATATCCAAGTCTCCATTTCGTTCTATCGCTGGCAGCAACCAAAGTTAGCTTTATCTTCTTACTTCCTAGCTCGATCAACACAAGTCAATATACATTCTCTGACCATCAGCTCCCACAGCATCAGCTTTAATGCCTTCTCTAACTCATCATGTTGTACAAGCAGCAACAGATTCCTCTTAATCCACCAATTCCTTCTCTATCTCAGACAACCAACACAACTTTCAATCTGTAAAACAACCATTGATTTAATGGTTTGCCTTGAACTTATAGATGCAAGCTTCAATTCTTCTTAGTTGAGTCTCAGAGCCATGAAAATCGATCCAATTCCTCAAACCCTTGTCTATCAATTGGACTCAGACAGAAAACCCCTTTGTAGAATTACCCATCTCAGATACCACCATCACTGATTTATCCATTGAATCCGAACCAAACCCATGACAATCATCAACCACAGATCCCATTAATTCCATTTACAGCATCGTCATCTCCCGCTGCCAGATTCAATCTTGAATCAAACCCTAATTTCATCCTCTCCAACAACAATCTAACCCATTTTCTCATACATAACTTCTCCATCAACAAAACCCTAGTTTCGCCGCCCCAGTACTTCCAGACTCAAATTTCATCTGTGATTCCTTCTTAATTCCACATCTGTGACTAATCTCTCAATCTCCTCACTCCCATGAAGAACAAAGAAAGTAACAGAGAAATGGAGAAGGAAATGGATTTCTCGACCTGATGTGTGGTTAACAATTTGGGATTGATATTGGCACCTGCCACTTTGATGAGGGCTACCACAGTTGGTATGTGGCATGTCAGTTTCACAGAACTGACAAGCATATTCTCTTTCTTGCTCAACTGTCAGTTATGGGGAACTGACAGTTCATTCTTTACCTCCTTTGTTGCATAACCTTCGTTGGTTCCAAGTAGCATTCGCCTGTGAATTGACCTTTTTTTTTTCCTTTACGCTCCAAGGATGTTTTTTTCTTCTTTCGCTTCGAATGACTCCAAAGTACCTAAATAACTCAAAAGTAAACATAAGATACATAATTTACAAGAAAACTCGCAAAGAAAGCATAAATACAAGATATAAAATTAGGTGTTTTACGACACCTATCAAATTCCCCCACACTTAGACTTTGCTAGTCCTCGAGCAAATCAAACAAAACAATTCTAAAGAATACATACAACTCCGTGTCGTCGAGGCTACGGTTACTCTTAGCATAAATAACAAGCCTTTGAACCCCTAGGTGTCCCTAGTGGACGAGTTATAGTCTCGTGAGGGTTTACTAGAGATATACCCACAAAACCTACTTTTCCAACTTACTAGTTCTCCGAAATGATAGCATCCAACGCGCTAAGAAGACATAGAGATTCTGCACACTAGTCATAAGAAGTTAGACACATAAATGAACACAATCTCATTCTTAAAAGTTGAGAGAGAAATAACCATCCCTTTTCGAAAGAAATTCGGGTTCGGAGTGATCAAAAGTCTCGACTCTGCCTCACAAGAAAGGGGTTTTATGATATTGCTCTCAATAATAAACAGCTTTTTATGGGTCACACATGTGTCCAGGTAGGAATGAAGAGAGAATCCTGCGACACGTTGAATGGTAGGAAGGCAAGACCCTCCGAATTGTTTTAAAAACCCACATCTTTTATACATTTTTGAAAACCCATTTTTCTGACGATCTCTAAGAAAGGAAATCAACCACTTAACGAAGGTGGGAATATGCTTACTTACCTCGTTATCCGTTCGGCGTGCAGCTAGCACCACTCTCACAGCATCCATAGAAACGTCTTTGGTCTTCAATCGGTGTCTTCATCTTCGTCTTCGGTCTTCAACTCTTGATGATAACTCTTGAACTTCGTAGAATCTTGACGATGTAACTCTTTCCTCTAATTCCTTATTGCTTGAAACTTCTTTGTAGATATTCCTTCTTCCATTGGCTTTATTGAAAGAATACAAAACTAAAAACGAACTATACAATCTCAAAATATAATTTTTTTTTATTTTTTTTGATCATAAAAAAATAAAACAAATACAAAATAAAAACGAAATAAAAAAAAATAAAACTAGTAATGAACCTAAAGAAATTTTCTCTTGTCTCTTTTTTTTTTTTTTTTTGAGACAAGAGAAAGTAAAATATAAATAAAATAAAAAATGTAAGTACAAGGCCATGGTGTAAGTACTTTACCGCTTGATTCTTCACAACTTATATGTCTTGATATCATAGACTTCTCGAACTCTCATCTTTATAATCTCCACTCTTGTATAATAGTCTTCAACTTATAAAAATTCTGCTCCTTGTTTTGTTGCTATACTTGAATCTGAAATCTGCCCATTTATGTACCGTTGCTTGTAAACCTCAAACGTGTTCAACTTTCCTTCAAATTTGTGATGCTCCTCTTGTTGATGATGATGGTGTTTCTATGGACTTGTTGGTGTAGAGAGAGATAAGGTGGATGGTGCTAACTGCGAACAAGATTACAAGTGGTATGTAAGTTAGCAATTCGATGTCACCATCATGATTGATAAAAATAGCACTCAAGAGATCAAAATAGTGCTTCTATGGTGGGAGGTTGGGCAGCTCACCATTCTGCCCGGAATTTACGTACGGTGACACACACTCTAAAAGCACAAATTTAGATAGGTACAAAGAATTGAAGGTTGGTGCCTCACATTATGTAACATGGGTAGTCTCTACTATAGGGGATCACTACTCTAATACCGAATTCAGTCTGCACCTTATTTGCCACTGGCATGGTTAAATCCAACTTTAACTCTCATACAATTAAGAAACCCGATCATGTTCTCTGTCATCTCTAAGTTCAGTCACTCTTATGATAATCTCAATGTAATCTTAGCGACATGTATACTATGTGACTCTAAACTAACCATAAGTTGGAGTTTTCTTATTCACTAATTTACACAAAAGTTGAAAATTTTGAAAAATTTACAACGCAAATGCTTAACCACTCCACCACCCTTAAACTTTACATTGTCCTCAATGTAAATTGAATCGTCCAAAGTAAGTCAAGGTGGGAAATTCTAACAAGATATATGACAAGAAAAATCAGAAAAAATAAAAACAAGACAAGAAAAAGCTAAAAACAAAACAAGAAATAAATACAAGACAAGAAATACTCATCCGATGGGTTGCCTCCCATTTAGCGCTTGGTTTAAAGTCGTCAGACCGACTATCTCCTTGCTTTCTATGACTCCTCCAGAGGGAGCACATCCACAAAGTTAACTCCTTCCACCACTTCGGAAGTGAAATTCTCATAATATGGTTTCAACCGGTGCCCATTAACTTTAAGTTCTTTCCCTGTAGATATGCTACGAATTTCCACTGCACCATGAGAAAACACATTAGTAACAATAAAAGGTCTGATCCATCGTGACCTTAATTTACCCTAAATAAATGCAAGCGAGAATTAAACAAAAGCACTTTCTGACCAATGCAAAATTGTTTTCTAGAAATCATGTTATCATGAAATGCTTTCGTCTTTTCCTTATAAATGCGTGAGCTTTCAAATGCATCATTGCGAAGCTCCTCTAGCTCTTGGAGTTGTAACTTCCTTTGCTTTCCAGCCCCATCCATCTCCATATTGCATTGCTTAATAGCCCAAAACGCCTTATGCTCAATTTCAACGGGTAAATGACAAGGTTTACCATACACAAGCCTAAAAGGAGACATCCCGATAGGTGTCTTGTATGCGGTTCTATACGCCCACAAAGCATCATTAAGTCGCATGCTCCAATCTTTCCTTGTTGGTTTCACCGTCTTTTCTAGAATAAACATCACCTCCCGGTTAGACACCTCGGCTTGTCCATTTGTTTGGGGATGATAAGGTGTTGCAATCTTGTGCGACACATTGTACTTTGTCAACAAGCTTTGCAAAGTCCTGTTTTTGAAGTGAGAACCCCAATCGCTAATTATGGCTCTTGGAATTCCAAACCTTGCAAAAATATTAGCTTGCACAAAGTCTGAAACCACTTTAGAATCATTAGTTGGGGTGGCTTTAGCTTCCACCCATTTCGAGACATAATCAACCGCAAGTAAGATATAAAAATTCCTATGGGAGTTGACAAAAGGCCCCATAAAATCAATACCCCATACATCAAAAACTTCAATAAATTAAATAAAAGTTTGTGGCATTTGATTTCGGGCACCTAGATTGCCGGTTCTTTGGCACCTATCACAAGTTGTACAAAATATATGTGCATCCTTAAACAAAGTTGGCCAATAAAAACCACTTTCAAGTACCTTGTGAGCGGTTCTCTTACTCCCAAAATGTCCTCCGCAAGCATAGGAGTGACAAAAAGACAAGATAGAATTAAATTCAAATTCGGGAACGCACCTTCGTATTACTTGGTCACTACCATGTTTCCACAAGTATGGATCATCCCATATGTATTGGTTCCCCAACTTATTAAGTTTGTCCCTCTCAGCACGAGACAAGTTCTTTGGGATTTGTTTAGAAACTAAGTAATTGACAATATCGGCATACCATGGTTCTCCAAAGGTAATTGAGAATAGTTGCTCATCCGGGAAACTTTCACGCAATGGGATAGCTTCCTTGTCCACAACAAGTAGGCTCAAGGGATCCGTAACGGTGTTCTCAATCCCTTTCTTGTCCTTGATTTCAATATCAAACTCTTGCAAGAGTAAAATCCACCGTATGAGCCTCGGTTTCGCCTCTTTCTTTGTAAGCAAGTACTTAAGCGCTGCATGATCAGAAAAGACAACAACTTTTGTACCAATTAGATAAGAGCGAAACTTTTCTAAAGCAAAAACAATGGCTAATAACTCTTTTTCAGTGGTTGTGTAGTTTTGTTGGGCCTCATTTAACGTTCTAGAAGCATAATAAATAGCATGAGGAAGCTTCCCCACATGTTGCCCAAGCACCGCACCAACCACATAGTCACTTGCATCACACATGAGCTCAAAAGGCTTGATCCAATCCGGTGGTTTAATGATAGGGGCTGAAATCAAAAGTTCTTTCAAACGATTGAATGCCACCATACATTTTTCATCAAAGTTAAAAACCACATCTTTTTGCAATAAGTTACAAAGTGGTGATGCTATCTTGGAAAAGTCCTTGATGAATCTACGATAGAAACCTGCATGACCAAGAAAAGAACGTATCTCCCTCACCGTAGTGGGAGGGGTTAGAGCACGAATAAGGTCTATCTTAGATTTATCGACTTCCAAGCCTTTAGAAGATATTATATGGCCTAAAAATATGCCATGAGTTACCATGAAATGGCACTTCTCCCAATTCAGCACAAGATTTGTTTCAACACATCGTTCAAGGATGAGAGACAAATTATTCAAGCAAAGGTCAAATGAATCACCAAAGACACTAAAGTCATCCATGAACACTTCGATTATGTTTTCAACATATTCCGAAAAGATACTTACCATACACCTTTGAAAGGTAGCTGGAGCATTTCATAAGCCAAAAGGCATCCTTCTATAAGCAAAAGTACCGAAAGGACAAGTGAAAGTGGTTTTCTCTTGGTCCTCCGGCGCTATCACAATCTGATTATAACCTGAATAGCCATCAAGGAAGCAATAATAAGAGTGTCCAGCTAAACGTTCAAGCATTTGTTCAATAAAAGGCAATGGAAAATGATCTTTCCTAGTGGTGGCATTCAATTTTCTATAATCAATACAAACCCTCCAACCGGTTTGCACACGAGTTAGGACAAGCTCGTTCTTATCATTCTCCACCACTGTCACACCTGATTTCTTTGGTACTACTTGTACCGGGCTCACCCACTTGCTATCGGATATGGGGTAGATAACACCCACTTCCAAAAGCTTGAGTATCTCCTTTTTCACAACTTCCATCATGGGAGGGTTCAAACGACGTTGCGCTTCCCTTGTAGGCTTTGCATCGTCCTCCAAACGAATTTTGTGCATACAAACGGCAGGGCTTATACCCTTGATATCGGCAATTGTCCATCCTATGACCGTCTTGTACTTCCTTAGTACCCTTAGAAGTTTTTGTTCCTGTAAATCACTAAGCTCATTAGAAACAATCACAGGTAACTCTTCATTATCACCCAAGTACAAGTACTTTAGGTGATCGGGAAGAGGTTTCAATTCTAACTTTGGAGATTTAACAATTGAAGGTACAAGCTTTTCATCACTGCATGGTAAAGAAATAAAAGAGATATTATGAGTTTCCGGGCATCCTTGTAGTGAATTAAGATCACCAAGGGCTTCCTTGACTTCATTACCACACTCTACACCATTATTCATGGATGTAGTTAACACGGTTTCCAAAGCATCATCACCATTTAATTCAAACATTTGTTATGCCAATGTATCCATAACATCAATGGAGAAACAAGAGTGGACATCACTAGGATATCGCATCGTCTCGAAAATGTTAAAACGTATTATTTCTCCATCAAACTCCATAGTTAGCGTTCCCTTGTCCACATCAATTATGGTTTTCGCCGTTTTCATGAAGGGACGCCCAAGTAGCAATGGAAGAGACGAGTCTGGTGAACCTTCATCCATCTCTAACACGCAGAACTCAGCTGGAAATACAAGTTGATTAACCTGCACAAGAACATCCTCAACAATACCCATTGGGTAGACATTAGAACGATCGGCTAATTGCAACACAATTCCAGAGTTTTTAAGAAGACCAAGATCAATTGAATTATACATAGACGCAGGCATAACATTAACGGAGGCACCTAAGTCCAGCATAGCTTTCTTAAATGTGGTGTTACCAATTGTGACGGGAATGTCAAAGCTACCGGGATCCTTGCACTTAAGTGGGAGTTTGTGTTGTAAGATTGCCGAAGCATTCTCCCCCACACTAAGCACTTCATTACCTTTGAGCCTTTGTTTATTGGTACACAAGTCCTTCAACACCTTTGCATACTTTGGAACTTGCTTAATAGCATCAATGAGTGGTATGTTCACATGGATCTTCTTTAGAACATCTAAAATCTCATTTTCTAGTTCCGCCTTCTTAGAACTTGCAAATCTGCGAGGAAAAGGTAAAGGAGGAACATAAGTAGAAACCGGAGTTTTAGAGTTAAGAATAGGTACCTCAGAAGTTTGGGGAGAATCCTCATTATTCTCCTCCAAAACAGGTTCCTTGGGTGTTTCCGCCTTGCCCGAATCAGTAACTTCGGGTTGCACAAGTTGTGTACCACTTCTCACCGTAATAGCATTGACACCCTCTTTTGGGTTAATAGGTTGAGAAGGGAGTTTCCCACTATTTTGTGCCTTCAATTGGTTCAACTCAATAGCCATGGAGCCCATTTGTGTTTGCAACTCCTTGATAGCACTCTTAGTTTCCTGCTGACTTTCTTTAAACATGGTAGAAATGCCTTGCATCATTGTTTGAAGCTTTGAATCAATATCGAAACCTTGATTTTGCATTGATTGTTGTGCTTGTGGTTGCTGAAATTGTTGTCTCGGCTGGAATTGTTGTTGTTGAGGTTGAAATCCACTTGAAGAGTTGAAGGTAGGTTGTTGAACCGCTCCTTGCTTGTTGGCATAGCTAAAATTGGGTTGATCTCTCCATCCCGGATTGTAAGTGTTAGAGTAGGGATCATACCGTCTTTGTTGATTTGGAAAGACCGCATTAGCTTGCTCATCTTCATAACATCGAGTAGAACTTGGTATAACCGCGGCTGCAACTTGTTGCATCATTGCTGACATGTTACCCATTTGTTGACGAAGTTCCTCAACCTCGCTCACTTCATTCACTCTTCTTAGAAGCACATCCGAACCACGACTCAAGAATTGTTGGGAGTTTGCTGCCATGTTTTCAATTAACTCTCTAGCTTGTGCAACTGTCTTGCTCACTAGTGCACCACCACCCGCAACGTCAATAAGATTCCTATCACTTGATTGGAGTCCTTCATAGAAATATTGGATGATCATAGCGTCACTGAATTGGTGGTGAGGGCAGATTGCCACCAATCTCTTGTATCGTTCCCAACATTCATATGAAGATTCTCCCACATTTTTCTTCATCCCACAAATCTCCTTGCGAATTTGAGTAGCCTTTGATGCAGGAAAATATCTCTCTAAAAAGAGTTTCTTCAGCCCATTCAATGTCGTGACACTTCCGGAGGTAAATAGTACAACCAATCCTTAGCACTATCCATCAAAGAGAAACGGAAAACTTTTAACATTGCACCATCCGCCTCAACATCCGCTGGAAGCATAGCCGTGACAATGGTGTGGAAGTCCATAAGATGTTTGTTTGGGTCTTCATTCACCATGCCATGGAATTTTGGTAATTCTCTAAGCAACCCCGGCTTGATCTCAAAAGTAGAGTTCGTTTGAATATACCCCTGTTGTGTATCAAGCCTATAAGAAGCCAAGTCCTTGAGTGAACGATTTGCATCACCCATTGTTTCTTCTTCTTCAACTTGTGGTTCTTCTACGAATGGAACCTCTTGCTCTCCTTCTATTTGTAACCATTTTTCCACTTCTAACTCTTGATTTTCTGTTGTGTCTTGACTTGGTTGGAGTATTGTTCCTCTTCGAGTAGATATCCCGCACCTTGGATAGTTCCAATATTTAGAAGCCGGGGATTAGGTACCTGAAAACAATTCTCGCAAACAAGTGAGAAACAAGACAAGAACCGAAAAGCAAAGATAAAAGCAGAAATTATAAAAAGAAACTAAAAACTTAATAACAAGCCGTATGCCTCCCCGGCAGCGGCGCCAAAATTTGATGGGTTGTCAATCCGTCAAGTGAGTCGACTCGGGTCAACTCGGTAAGTCAACCGAGTCAGTGAGTTAGAATCAGCTGGGCTGAGTTGGTATTGGCCAAGACCAAGGCCATTGCCAACTTTCCACAGACCATGGCCTGCTGTTGCACACTCATTGTGCCTCACTACTGCACATCCAGCCACCTCTCCTGCAACTTCAACTCTTCTCTGCCAGGCCAATTAAACCCATTGTAAACACACACCAAACTGCAGCTGAAATCAGGCCATATCTTCCATGTTCTTGTAAGCTCCAATCCATCTCTGCTTAACCACCTGCTTGCAGTCATACAATCAACTTTATTCTGCAACTCAAGCTAGAGCCAACACAACCAGACCTGCTCATCACCACAGCTCCACAACAATACCACCAGCAATGCTAAGCATTCATTTATGCTGCATCCATTCACAAACTCCCCACAACAGCAAACTCAGCTCATTCCTTGCATTGCCATACAACTACAATGCACATCACTGCCAACTTCTTCACAGCCAAAACCAGCTACTGCCATGACACTGCAATCTCCCATTCACCTGCGAAACGGCCTAACTCTCCATCTTAACACCTGAATCACCAGCAGCAGCAGTTCTTCTCATTATCTGTAGCCCCTTGCACCTTCTGTAGCGTCTCCATTTCAGGTTCAACCATTCACTGCAACATAAACAACAACATTGCCACAATCAGGCCACAGCTCCAGCTCTTGTATTCCAGCAAAGCCGTAGCACCTGCAACTTCTCAAGCTGCATTCACTTCAGCTTCCCCTGCACTTACGCTTCACCTCAGTGTAATTCATGCCTGCACTCTTACAACTTCAACTCCAGCTGCTGCGACTACTTCTATGCAACCAGTTCAATCTCCAAAGCTTAGCTGCAGACACATCTCCATTGCTGCAACATCAGCACTGACCCATTTCATTACCATTATGCCAGCAGCACCTGTAAATTCAGACCTGCTTCATTCCCAGCTGCTCCATTGCAGCCAACGGCTCATTCACAACCTCCATTTCTGCAACCATTGCATCACCAGCTCACATCTCAGATCTTCTCGGCACCTGCAATTGCTCCTTGCACTGTAATCTGCCATTTTCTGTCTCCTAATGCAGCTCATATACTTCTTTACTCAATTCCTGCACCTCTTGGAAACAATCACCACCACCTGTTA
Organism: Papaver armeniacum; assembly: GCA_023531295.1. Taxonomy (NCBI): domain Eukaryota; kingdom Viridiplantae; phylum Streptophyta; class Magnoliopsida; order Ranunculales; family Papaveraceae; genus Papaver; species Papaver armeniacum. Next base: position 728,928 of record JAJJWW010005914.1, on the reverse strand, counting down.
CAGCTCTGCCTCCAGCCATTTGCATTTCATTGAACCACAGTACCATACTTAGCCTCAGCTTCACCTGCCCTTCTGGCGCACTCATCACAACTCCATATCCAAGTCTCCATTTCGTTCTATCGCTGGCTGCAACCAAAGTTAGCTTTATCTTCTTACTTCCTAGCTCGATCAACACAAGTCAATATACATTCTCTGACCATCAGCTCCCACAGCATCAGCTTTAATGCCTTCTCTAGCTCATCATGTTGTACAAGCAGCAACAGATTCCTCTTAATCCACCAATTCTTTCTCTATCTCAAACAACCAACACAACTTTCAATCTGTAAAACAACCATTGATTTAATGGTTTGCCTTGAACTTATAGATGCAAGCTTCGATTCTTCTTAGTTGAGTCTCAGAGCTCTGAAAATCGATCCAATTCCTCAAACCCTTGTTTATCAATTGGACTCAGACAGAAAACCCCTTTGTAGAATTACCCATCTCAGATACCACCATCACTGATTTATCCATTGAATCCGAACCAAACCCATGACAATCATCAACCACAGATCCCATTAATTCCATTTACAACATCGTCATCTCCCGCTGCCAGATTCAATCTTGAATCAAACCCTAATTTCATCCTCTTCAACAACAATCTAACCCATTTTCTCATACATAACTTCTCCATCAAAAAAACCCTAGTTTCGCCGCCCCAGTACTTCCAGACTCAAATTTCATCTGTGATTCCTTCTTAATTCCACATCTGTGACTAATCTCTCAATCTCCTCACTCCCATGAAGAACAAAGAAAGTAACAGAGAAATGGAGAAGGAAATGGATTTCTCGACCTGATGTGTGGTTAACAAATTGGGATTGATATTGGCACCTGCCACTTTGATGAGGGCTACCACAGTTGGTATGTGGCCTGTCAGTTTCACAGAACTGACAAGCATATTCTCTTTCTTGCTCAACTGTCAGTTATGGGGAACTGACAGTTCATTCTTTAGCTCCTTTGTTGCATAACCTTCGTTGGTTCCAAGTATCATTCGCCTGTGAATTGACCTTTTTTTTTCCTTTACGCTCCAAGGACGTTTTCTTCTTCTTTCGCTTCGAATGACTCCAAAGTACCTAAATAACTCAAAAGTAAACATAAGATACATAATTTACAAGAAAACTCGCAAAGAAAGCATAAATACAAGATATAAAATTAGGTGTTTTACGACACCTATCACATAGCAAAAGTTGAAAACCCGAAACACATATGCTTTTATGCTAAACCAAAAACGATTCAACATATTGTGACTTTTTCACACATGAGTTTCAATCGGAACCCCTTATGATCCTTTGATAAAGCCTACCAACATGGGAAACAACTTAATCCCGCTAAACCAAAAAGTCACCCAAACCATAAGGGTTCACACCACATGAGATCGAATATTATGGTTATGAAAACCGAAATCAAACATCGCTATGTAATCGAAAAACTATCACAAGAAAAATTATAAAATAATAATTTTATTCATAAATAAGATAGTTGTATTCAAGAATAGACCTTATATACAATTATTGAAAGAAATCAAAAACTGATGTCTATTTTTCTTGGATTAAGTATTACAACAAATAACTTAATCTCTAGTGGTGCTCTTATTGTTTACTGAGATTTCATCAGTACTCAAACTTTTGAAGCATGTCTCAAGAGACTTGTCTGCAACCACTTCCTGTTTTTCAAGTTCTTCAATTAGAACCTTGAGTTCAGCAAGAACACTTCTTGTTTGATCAATTCTTTCTTTGAGCCAATCTTGATGTTGAACTGTCATTATGAGATTGGTTCTCAGTTCTTCAAAACCTTGGATATAGTGAATCAAAAATATCAGAACGAATCCACATGGTTTCGGTTGGGTCTTGTAAATTGTAAGCCAACAGACATGACTCATCTTGTGATCCAACGGAACTATCAGAATCATAATCAGATATGTTTTTCTTCTTCCTCTCTGTATTGATTCCTTGACAATCCTTAACCTTTTGAGCATCCTCCTTATTAGCATATGTGACACTGCGAGTTATTGGAGGAATGCTCGGTTATTTAAATAGGGATTGATCAGGGTTTCAGAATACAAGCAAGAGATAGTTTCTCTTTAAGAAGAGACAACTCTCGGACCGAAAATACCAGGAAATTCCGAAAATATTAAAAGAATATATTTTGTTTCCTTTGTCCGAACTTCTCATGTTGGAAGGTTTATTAAAATTCGAAAATTCTAAATAAAACCTATTTTTGGAAGATCATGTTAAACATGAACAATTTTTTAGACAGACATGGATTCGCAATCATCCATAAAATGTCACAAATTTTTGGGTTATTTTGTTTTTGATACTTAAATTTGAGTCATGTTAATAGGAGGGAAAGAATGGATTTGAGGAGGGAAGTATTATGAGGAGGGAATTAAACTTTGAGAGGAGGGATTTACCATTTGAAAGAGTGCTGAAATGTCCTTAACATCCTTGTCATTCAATTTATATTATCCAAACAAGCACCTAAAATCAACAGAAAATCTCAAAATACGTCTTGTTCCCCTAGAATATCAAAGTCAAAACTCACTTTTTTTCCATGATCAAATCAAAACTAACCTTAAACCGTCAAAATGCTTAAGTTTCTTAATTTTATAAGCATCATTACATTTTATTGGGGTGGCTGAGTCTTCTAATGATCGAAGATTTCTATATATCGAAATTATGATCCACTCTAATAATAACGATAAAGACCAATGGATGCAACTATGAAACAAAAGATCCAGTATCTACATTTAACCTTGATTTATTAATTAATTATTCTAGTAAGCAGTCGATCTGTTTTGATGATAGGTAGTGTTTTTATGTGTATCAACTTAATCGATTTTCGAAGATTGTTTGCACATCTAAATGTATCAGGTTGTTTGCTTTATCAATTCTCTAGGGTTTTTTACTCCATACACAAAGAACAATAAGCGGATACAAGGGAGTTTTGAGCGGCAGAGCAGTGTTTAGCGATTAGGTTAGAGGGGTCGGGTTGGTATTTCTAAAATATTTCTTACTTTTCGTATTAGTGTACATTTGACCGAAATTTGACTTCAGTTTGGGTGAATTCTTCCCTCCTCAAATCCATTCTTTCCCTCCTATTAACAGGACTCTTAAATTTTGTCCAACTTTTGAGTTTGGTCTAACATTTGTCCAGATTGGTGTTTGGTACTTTGAAAAAATATTGACCCTCGTTGACTTGGTTAAGTCTTGACTTCTGTTTCATAATTATTAAAAGAAATTAAAAATATTTAATTATATAACACCGTTAACGGTTCAGTTAACACGTGATTTCCTTGGGGGAAAAATGCAAAAAAATAAATCATCATCACTACCAAAATCACCGCCTCTGTCTATCATCTTCATCGTTGCCACAACTCCTCCACCACAACCTTAGTATCACTTCCAAAATTATTTCAAATGGAGAGAATCACTTAGGGGTACAAAGCCTTCATGGAATCCAGTAGTTTTTATCGTCATTTATCTTGCAGTAATAATCAGAAAAATAATTAAGATGATTCCAAGACTTGCGATCTCTTAATCTTAGCATAATCAGGAAAGGAGAAGACCCACAAAAATCATACACAATACTCACTCTACATTCAATATATCATACAAAAGCTTGCTCTAAGAAGATTTAGCTCCACAATCTTCCAATATGATATAAATAGCATCAAAATGACCCAACTATACGATCAATTTTACAACTTCCCCATTATCATACCAAAATCCCCAAATTGTACATAAACCCTAATTTGGAATTTGTTCTTCACCGGTTTGTTGTGAGAAAGGGAGACATAATTAAAAAAGATTTAATTTGAGAAATTTTTGGGTTTGTATAACAACCCAAACACGGTCCGAATCAGGGTTTGGTATACGAAAGTTGGAAGAGAAGATTAGTATTTTTAGTGGCGGGCACATGGATATTGCTTATGCCGATGTTTTGAGAGTCAAGAGAGATAAAAGAAACACATTTTGTAATCTCAGCCATTAGTTTATATGATGAGTAGAGATCTATAATCTGAACCGTCCACGCATATGAGGGTTTAAGGAGTTGGTTAGTCATTGTTACTAAAGTTAAAGATGTTTTAGTATTTATACTAGGTCTCAACCCGTGTCGTAGCGGCACGGGCAAGGATATGTATTTCAAATGTATTCATCAATTCATACATGTCGTAATTGTCTGAGAAGAATCGAATCGATCGATCCAGGTCTAAATGTTTTGAGGAGTTGACATGTCCTTATCCTCGATTTTTTTTTTAATATTGTGTATGTAAGTCATACAACCCTTTGGGACAAACATAGTTAATCTTTAAAGAAAATCCTATCGGAAGTAGAACATTACTTCGTTCACTACTTCAAAAAAATATCATCAAAGGTCATTCACCAAACTGTAACAAAACTAAAAACACCTAAAACTACTTTAAAATCAATTAGATTAATCTTGCAAAATCTGTTAGCATTAGAATTTAATTTTTCTTTTTGATATAAATTGTTGGGTTCCCAATTCAAATAGATTTGTGTTTATTCATTTTCCTAAAATTTATAATAATATTTAATTCTTGATCCATTTCTTTTCTTGTCTCTTTACCTATTATCATGCATGAACTATTTCTCAAGCATGCATAATTACACTAAGTTGGGGAGAAATGAAAAAAAATAGAAATCATGACAAAAATGGGGAATAAATAGAGATGTGAGAAACTAAATCGATTATTAATTCACGCGTAGCCTTGCATAATCCCATGAAGTAGGGAAGAAATAATGACAGAAACAGAAACCATGACAAAAAAGGGGAATAAAGAGAGATGTGAGAAACTGAACAGATTACAATTAATTTGCGTGTAGCCTTGTGTTTGGTCAATTTTTTTTATAGGTTTATTTTTCTTCCTGCCCCCTACCCGGAAAATCTTAAAATCACAACATCTTCTTTTTTTTGGAAAATATGGCCTTTAAAAATTGTTTTAATTTTAAAAAATAATAAAAAAAAAGTAATTTGAAAACTAAAATCAAATTAAAACAAAAGAAAAAGAACAATTAATGAAGTGTGACTAAATAATTTACCTATCTTAGGACACCTTTTCTCGCCCTATTACCACTACTTCTTCCACCACCACATTATCGTCACCACTCCACCAGTCACACCAATACCCACCACCATTATCCCCACCGCCGATCCACCACCACCACTCACCATCAAAACCACCATTAATGCTTAATTTACCTATCTTTGGACCCCTTTTGTCACCCTACTACCACTACTTATTCCACCACCACATTATCGTCACCACTCCACCAGTCTCACCAATACCCACCACCATTATCCCCACCACTGCCCACCATCACAACCATTAATGCTTACTATGGTTAAAATCAAATAAATTTATTATGTATCAACAAAATAATATTCATTTGAACATTTATTATTAAATTGTAATTAACCGTGATCATTTATAGCTCTGCAAGTATAAATTTGATCGTTCTTTATCTAGCCTAACTTGTCCAAACTTTGTTTTGTATTCTGGAAATGTAATCAATTTTATTTTAATACTAAAAAACCGTGATTTATTTGATCGGGTACTATAAATAGCTGGGATCCCATTTGGGTGATCCAGCGGTCATGATCATATTGTCTTATATGATTTAGTATCCTCCTCAAAATATTTTTGTTTTGTCCTTACCAGTTGTGCTAAAAAAAGCCAACTACATCTATCACAATAAAATGTTGCCCATTTTGTAAAGACACAAAACTATTATTGTCCACTACTATTCACTAACATCCACCACCGTATGTAAAACTAGCCACGCCTACTATTTTCCGCTACCAGTAGTGTTACCACCTCCACCACTCACAAATACTTGCCACTGTTTCCACTACCCACTGCTTCTTTCACTACCTCGGTTAAAAATTATTAATATAATTTTTAACCGGGCTCACTGTAGTACAGTGGTAAAGTCATTGGGTGATGATACCAGTTACTTGAGTTCGAAACTCGCCAGCACCAAATTCTTTACCGATCAATGTATATATAGTTTTTAATAAACTTATTTATTAATAAAAATACGTATTTATTAGATTCATTAAATGAACATTTATCATAATTAATTAATCATTCATCATGAGCAATTAATAGGACACCAATTAATAAAGTATTTATAATGGTTAGTTGAAAAACCACGGCCGTAGATTTATCCCTCCTAGACAAATCTCGGTCGCTCTTATCTAGCCTAACTTAGCCAATCTTTGTTTTGTATTCTAGATTTACTTAATTAGATAATTAATAGGGGGAAAGCCACTTTTACTAGAGGGAAATCTGACTCGGTCTAGATTATTTGACTTTTAGTCAATATTGGGTGGATTTGATAATAAGCTTTCCCCCTATAAATTTTTCTTTTTGGAGTTTAGATTCCCATATCGCCCTTCAAACTTGCGGATGGTATGAGAACTTCTTTAAGTGAGTTGTGCAACTACAGGAGGAGGACACTAAATGTATGATATAGGTGCTGCAACGAAACTGGTACCGGTCGGACAAATCAGAGAGCCAAAAATAAAAGCAAGCAAGTCGTTCCCATTAGTGTTGCTACTTGTTAACTGAAACTTCTATAGGATGTCAAGATCGAGCATTTGATAACTGGAACCCATAATTATTGATCAAAGGACGTTTGGGCATACCCAAGTAAGACAATGTAAATGTTATATGAGAGGACTCAATAAGTAATCTCCAAAATTTCTTAGGACAGTAGGCACTGTATAGATTTAGTGCTTAAATAAAATAAAGTAGCTGATTGTAAATAATTCACTGTTTGGTATGAAAAAAGTTCTCAACTGATGCAAAGAAAAATGTACTGGGAACCAATTTGAACTGAAACTTGACTCCCTTCCTCCAGTTTGCATCAAAAAAATTTGTCAATCCTCTAAATAGCTTTGAACACAGTCCCTTAGTCGCTCCCATTATCTCTGCAGTCGCACGCCACAAATCAATCCCAGTTAAACAAAAAAAAGACCTTCAAAATGTAACACGAACAAAAATAAGTGTAAGAGGTATATATTTTCACTTATAAGGGTAAAATGATGATCTGCAATGCAATGATGCATTCTCCTTTGGATTTGTAAGGTACAGTACATTAACATGATTTCAAACAAGTTTGAACATATAGGATGCGACAAATTTAAATGAAAAGATATTTCACTACACATTATATATAAGAATTGAGAAAAAAAGTATTACCATTTCTGACTCTCACAGACTTGCAAAATAATGTCATTCTTGGTTGCTTTCATCCAAGTTAATTGTTCCCATCATTTCATCTTTTTTTTTTGGCATTAGTTATTTTCGTGAGCGCTTCATAAATTGCAATTATGTTCTTGTATGGAGCTAACCATTCCCGTCCATAATCAGTTAAGGCTTTATCTGCAAAATCATATGATGGATATGGAGGGATAGGCGCATTGGGTTCCACCTGCAGACTCACAAAATGCCATTCATCCACAAAACCCATAAAGATAATTTTACCCTTTGTCCTATTGGAAGGTCTAACATGGTTAGGCACAAAAGTATAGATACCATGTTCACTGTATACAACAACGACGGTTGTGAAGGTCTCGGCTATAAGAAAACCATCTTCCGGCATTGTCATCCAGTCAGGGCTGTTCATGGTCGGTTTTGGTTCGGTTTCCAGCCAAACCAAAACCGAAACCAATACTATCGGTTTCTAAAAATCTAAACCAAACCAATCCATTAATCATTGGTTCGGTTTTTAAATGGTTTTAGCCGGTTTCGGTTTGTTCCATTGGGTTAATGGAAAACCGATTGTATGTCAGTTTTCAGAAACTGATAGTTGAAATCTTTAAAAAAAATAACACATTTGAATTTTTTTTAACCTACCCGCAGAATGTAATTAACACACAAGCGTAGTTCAGAACTCAAGTTTATAAGCATAGTTCAAAACATAAACATTACAGATTCAAAATACTTAAACTCCAAGTTCTGCATGCTCCAAATATGATCTCGTCTGGGTAAGAGTAGAACTTAGGTTTACAAAGTGTGAGATGGACGGGGTAGATTAAATCTATATGATTTTAATCAACGGCCTATACTTATCGGTTTTCCATTGGTTTTTGGTTCGGTTTTCATGTCAAACCAAAACCGAACCGGTAATGTTGGTTTTCAATTTTTTTTACCATAACCAATCCATTAGTAAATGGTTTGGTTCGGTTTCCTCCTTATCGGTCCGGTTCCGGCAGAAAACCGAAACCATGTTCAGCCCTACATCCAGTACTTGAAATCCATATCAACACCACTACTAGGGAAAGCTACACTCTCCATTAAAGTATTAAACCCCTCGACATCCCACATCGACTGATAAAAAGATTTCATTTTTCTAAGATACTTAATCATTTGATCTCGCACATACCTCCAAGGTGCTTCTGCATTCTTTTTAAAGAATTTTAATTGTTTGTATTAAAGTACACCACTACTAGGGAAAGCTACACTCTCCATTAAAGTATTAAACCCCTCGACATCCCACATCGACTGATAAAAAGATTTCATTTTTCTAAGATACTTAATCATTTGATCTCGCACATACCTCCAAGGTGCTTCTGCATTCTTTTTAAAGAATTTTAATTGTTTGACCACAACCCAATACCCGCAATGTCCATCCTTTTTCACATCTTCTGTGTCACCCTGCTTGTAGCGACATTGTTATAGTGTTTAACCTTGTCAGTCCATGCTCGAACAAATTTCTGTTTTGACTTATGTAACCAAGTCGTGGTCACATAATTCACTTAAATGTTGTATTTAGGAGACCATATAGTACAAAACTGCTTATACCATCTACAGTACTCTTCTACCGTTAGTGACCAACAAAGTGACTTCCAGTCATCCATAAAGGTATCTCCCATTTCACAATTTTCTTCATTACTGTTATCCTTAACAATTCTAAAGTGCTTTGCACAATTAGAATATATATTATTCCCAATGTGCCATGTACACAAGAGATGTGATGCCATCGGAAACACGTACTCTACTGCACTAATCAATCCACCATCTGCATCAGTTACAACTACTGAAGGAATCTCATTATCCCGATACAAACATTTGACACATTGCAAAGATATATCATTGCAAAGCCCATTGATCGTTGTCGTAGGCGTCAAAAATAAATTACACTTTCTTACTACTCAAAATATATAATGAAGCAAGGGCAAAAAAGGATCGTTCCCACAGAGAGGTCTTGGTTGTCAATATGTTTCGGTTTCCTAAAAGTAACAAGGGGGTTTTCTGATTTTTATAAACTAAAATAGAATAAAGGCAAAATAATAAAAAGTAAACACGCAAATCAAGGATGTGAAAATATTGGATAAAGGTTTCATCTTCAATTGTAAACAAGTTTTGAATTTATGATTAGAATTCGTATTTAATCTCGCTATCATCAAAAGCCCTAGAATATCTTATTGCAAGAATACTCCATAAATTTCCTAAGTCATCAACACACACATTAGAGCTGCGTATGTGAATTCTACCTAAAGAATAACCTAACGCCTTGCGCTAATTAATTTCAATTCCTAGGATCATTAAGTTTCAGAAATAGGCTAATCAATGCAATTGTAATACATTGCGCAAACAATTCGAACAAAGGTCAACTTCTACATATGACTACAAGGATGTATCACTACAAACCATAATCATATCATGCTACTCGTATTCAAGGTTATCGCTCGATGATGAACCCAAAATTAGCTATAGATATGGATGTGAGTTTAATCAATTCTAGACTTAACTAAACAAACATTCAATCATATTGCAATACATCAATCATGCAATTATTATAACCCGTAGAAATCAAACGATAATATTGAGAGAAAACTAATTCATAAAAATCATAACTTGGTTGCAAAATCCAACTACATCTTTAACCAATAAAAATAAATCAACTACTTGGGTTTTTGGAAATCATCACAAAGAGTTTCGAAGAATCTATCATGTGAAACCCTAGAAAACAAGTAGAAGCCTCCCTAATGGAGATCTTAGGTTTTGACAAAGAGTTTTCTATTTATATGCTTCTCCCATTCCAAAAGGAAACTCTTTCCAATATTAGGTCTTCTCAAAACCCATCTCCAATTAGTCCACCAAGCCCATGTGAAAATATCTGTCCAAAATTGTTCGACGGAATTGCTGACGTCATCACCGGAATCCGGTCACCGACGTCGGAATTTGTCACCGGGAAAACTACTCTAGCCACCTGAACTTGCCTCCGGCTACTGAAACTGTCACAAGGCAAATATGTACTTCCTGCAACTCATCTCTCCTTCTCTATGTTCATACATTCACAAAAAAATCATCTAAAGCCAATTTCTTTGAATCTTGCGGAAACGTGCCCAAAAGCATGACTCGTAGCTTATATATCCAACCGTCGACTCTTGCATCCGACTCGAACCCCTTTCATGATTCAGTGAAACTTTGCAATTCATGCTTTCCATTCCGAAATCCGGCAACCCGACCTATGCTCACCGGCTCGCCATTCTTGCTGCGTTTACGCACAATTTCTGCAGTCCACCATTTGCACAAATCACTGTCACCTAAATTTACCCGCAGTTCAGTTCCATCACCAGTCTCTCTATTTCAGCTCCTTCATCTGCTACTTGACGCCATTTCCCTGGCAAGCATTTCAACCACCTATTGCAGAACCATCAAGCCATGGCAATAGCACTAGTTTCTTGCTCTCCATCTGGTTCAACCACTGTGAATTGTGAGCACCAGCAACATGCTTACTAGTCCCTTCAACCTGCAACGCCTAACTGCAATCCAGTGTCACCACTATTCTGCAGCTGCACACATAATCTCCATTGCAATTTCAACATATAACAGCAGCTCCAGTACCAACCAACTTCCCTGCATTGCAATTCACTGCCATCTTGTACTCTTATCTGTAGTTGCAACTGCAATCACCAAATCCCATTCACAGTCACTATATCTGCATCTCTAGTTACACCAGTTGCACATTTTCTATGCTCAACTGCAAATCACCAGGCTCAAACCATTCCATAATCATCTGCGTTTTCAGTTGCACCATCTTCTCTTGCTAGCATCACTTCTATCTCTGGAACATCATCTCAGCTCTATCTCCTCATTCCCCGTAGACCTGCAACAACATCAGTGCACTACCTCATGAGTTCACAGCTCAAACTTCCACCAGACTCACAGCTAATTCAGTTACTTCAGCTGCAACACCCATTCTCTTCTTGACGTTCATCATGTTCTAGCCATCACCAATACATTCTCTGTAGCTCAAATTCCACCACTGCATCTTTACCAGCACTAGTTCCATTCTAGCACCACCAACAACTTATGAGCTTCAAAACAAACCTTGCCAGTTGTAATCAATCCATTGGCAGCAACTACAACAATTGCCTCCAATAGTTCATCTGCACCATATGTAGTTGCAAACATCAATTCATACACTCCCTGGAATCATACCTTAGCCCTCGCAGCACCAGCGCATCACACGGTCAACAGCATCAACACTTCACTACCTAACTGCATCTGCACCTGAACTACAACTCAAAATCCACACAACCATTCTTCTTCTCTCCCTGTATAACACAGCAAAACCAGACTCTCTAGTTCAAGCCAAACTCAAACCACCACACACTAAACAACTCCATCACCAGTCAGTTCAATTACTAGACACCAACAATGCAGCTCAACCATTCTCATCAACATCAAACTCCAGCCAATTCTCAATTCCAGAACATCCCTGTCATTCTCTATTTGTTGTCTTGCAGCAGCACACGATCTTAAGCACAAAGCAAATACCCATTTCTCCAGTAAACTCTCCCTGACTTGCACAACACCAATAATTCAAGACCCATTTTCTCAACTACCAGATCCATCTCCAACTCAGGTTCAAGACTGAGCTCATAACTCTCCCATCTGCTTTAGCTTGATCTCAGATACAACACTACACCCATTTTATTTCGAATTAGCACCATCTTCGATTTCTCAATCTCAGATTCAATAAATCCTTCTAATCCCTGGCAGCAACATCACCAGCTCCATCTCCCTGAAACCATCCTCACTGCCTTCTTCAAACTATTACAGCACCACCTGCAACTCCATCCCAGTACCCTTATTCTGCCAATTTGATTCTCTGCATCATTCAGCTTAAAACCAGCTTAAGCTTCAATACCAGCACCAATGGCCATACACCACCAGTCCATCACAGCCACAGAGCCAACACCTCATGTTTCATTCTACAACAGCATCTCAATATCGAATCAATGATAACAATTAACCCATCTTCTTACTCAACAGAACAATCATCAGACCCCATGGCTAACACCCATCTGAACTCACGAATTAAACCACCAAACTCGTTCCCAGCAAAAATCCCGAAACCTTCTTCTCTTACTCTGTCAAACCCTAATTTCCTTCTTCAGTAAATTCTTTGATTTCAACCAGCCCAGAACCTAATTCAAGTGAATCACATCTTTAATTCCTAGCTGTATCACCAACGACACCAGAATCTTCTATGAACCCTAACTCAGTTGCTCCAATTTCTCCATCAATCTTCAATCTTCTTTATGCCAGAAACCACTATTTCTCACCTGATTTCGAAAAACTACTCATACTTACTAAGTTCTTCCTTGTCTCAGACTCGCAAATCCGTTTTAAATCTTCATTTCTCGTCAATTTCAGAAATCCCCTCCGGTTTGTACCCATCTTCTGCATCTCTTATTACACACTCCATGTTTGCCTCACTTTGAAGAGATAAGGCTCGCTGGCTCGATCTAAGGTTTAGAAAACAAAGGGATTTAGGCGCATGTAACTTGGATAAGGGTTACCAAGTTAATATTTGGCCTGTCAGTTCCACAGAACTGACTGCATATACACCTTCTTGCTCAACTGCCATTTGCGAGAAAACCGACAGTTCATCCTTCACTCTTTCTTGCGCAACATTAGCCCGCTCCAATTGTCGCCTGGGAATCGATCTCTTTGCCATTTCCGCTCCAAATGGACGTTTTCTCCTTCTTTTGCTCCTAAGGATTCCATTGCACCTAATAAACTCAAATGTAATCATAAGATACATAATTCACAAGATAACTCGCAAAGAAAGCATAAATACTAGATATAAAATTAGGTGTTTTAGACACCTATCAAATTCCCCCACACTTAGACTTTGCTAGTCCTCGAGCAAATCAAACAAAAACTAAAATACAACAACTCCTTCTCGTCGAGATTACGGTTAATTTTAGCATAAATAACAAGACTTTAAACCCCTAGGTGTCCCTAGTGGACGAGTTATAGTCTCGTGAGGGCTTACTAGAGATATACCCACAAAACCTATTTTTCCAACTTACTAGTTCTCCGTAATAATAGCATCCAACGCACTAAGAAGACATAGAGATTCTGCACACTAGTCATAAGAAGTTAGGCACATAAATGAACACAATCTCATCCTTAAAAGTTGAGAGAGAAATAACCATCCCTTATCGAAAGAAATTCAGGTTCGGAGTGATCGAAAGTTGATCGCTGTCGTATGCGTCAAAAATAATTTCACTTTCCTAAAGTATATGATAAGAAAGAGTTCGTTTCCACAGAGAGGCGATTGTAGTTATTATGTAATCAATTTCTTAAAGTAACCAGTTGGGGGGGATTTCTGATTTTTATTTAAGCAATAAAAGTAAATCGAAAGCAAAGTAAATTGTAGAAAGTAATCAATAGAGAAAGATATTGGTCAAGGAATTCATCTTCAATCTTAGACATGTGCTTGAATATATGATTAGAATTACGATTTAATCTCTTATATTATCAAAAGCCTAGAGAATCAAGAGAGCAAGATAATCTATTAATTTCCTAAGTTCATCAACACACACATTAGAGCTGCGTATGTGAATTCTACCTAAAGAATAACCCAACGCCTTGCGCTAATTAAGTTCAATTCCTAGGAGCATTAAGTTTCAGAAAAAGGCTAATCAATGCAATTGTCATGCATTGCGCATAACAATTCGGACAATGGTCAAACTCTACATATGATTACGAGAGTGTATCACTACAAACCGTAAACATATATTGCTACTTGTATTCGGGGTTATCGCTTGATGAAAAACCCTAAAATAGCTACGGACTAGGATGCAAGTTCAATTAATTGGCCACTTAACTAATCAAACATCATAACCCTATCACAATACATCAATCATGTGATTCTTAAAACAGTAGAGATGTGAACGATAATTGAGAGAGAAAACTAATACATAAATCAAACACAAGTTTTAGAAATAGGACTACATCCTTAACCAATAATATAGAATTTAGCTACTCATAGCTATGGAGTTCATCACAAAAATATCAATTGAATAAAAGAAGAAGATGAACAAAAGCAAACCCTAGAAGCGTAAACAAAAGCGGCTCTTCCCTTTCTCCAAAAATAATACGTATCTCCAAAAGTTGTAGGACTTCTCTTTTATAGCTCCTCTTGTTCCAAAATTAGGTCTAGTCTTCAAAGTCCATTAGATGAAAATCCACCAAGCCCATATGTGAGAGAAACCCATGTAGAAAATATGTACAAAAAAACGTCGCCGGAAAACTGGTATTATGGCCGGAAATAGGCCGGAGAAGTGACCGGAAAGTATCTCAGGTGACCGGCAAAGTCCGCCCGGTCACCAGTCAACGAGTCAGGACCGAATCATTGAGTCAACTCGGTCTGGTCAACTGAGTGAACTCGTTCAATCACCGAGTCAGAACCAAATCAGCTTCTTACTCAGCTGGATAAGCTGAGTGGCCAAGGCCATTGCACTGGCCTGAACTTGTGTTGCACCATCATTGCACTTCAGCTGGGAAAATCCAGCCATGATGGCTCTGCTTCCTGTACCGCAGCTTCCACAAATCAGCTGCATTTACACTATAATCTGCAATATCTTTACTCCCTTGATGTTTCTTCCATTGATCACCAGAACTCAGCCTTTAGTATTTATCAACACAATGGCTTCCCCCTTTTAATGCACAGACTCGACACCTCCACAATCTCCATTATTTCCAAGCCAACATAATTGAAATCAATCACCAAACCACATCAGACTTGAGCTATCACCTATAACATTGCTAGCTTCCTTGAAAACTCCACCAATCCAGCAAATCTGCACAATCCACTGCATTACATTACTCAGCTGTAATTCCATTTCCACCAAGTCAAGCTCCACTTTGCCATTTTCGCTCACCAGAATTTTCCTTCGGTTCATCCTTGCGAATCCCATCTAAACAGACTTCATTCACTATCTCAGTCATACCACCACCAGAGACACTCTTCACCAGCACAAATATCAGCTCCATCTTTGCATTGCAGCATCAACAAAGCTGTACGTGGAATTTCTACACATCCCATCTTCATACTCCGTTGCACAAGTCCTGCAACAATGCTCATTTCAGTACTCATATCAATTTCGCCTTTCCATTCAGCTCAACCACTTGCTTGTAATCATTGTCTCAAATCCACCATGAGTATCTGTAACTCAGTTTAATACGCATCCATTCTTCTTAGCTCGACCACTGCAGCTCAATATCACAGTTCAGGTTCACAATCTCTCTTCATTCATACATTCCATTCTTGCCTGCTCTAGCTTCGAACTCTTACAGTACAACCTGAAACTCAATCCTGTTTCCTTCTCAACTTCAACCCCATCATAACAGCAGTTGCAACTGCCATTTCACCTTGTAGCTCAATTCAAAACCAGCTCAAAGTCACGGCTCAAATTTTATTCTCTGTAATGCAACCCCTGGCAGAAACATCTCGATTATCAGCATCAGCGTCTCAACAGCAGGCTCATATAGCAGCCACATCTCCATCATTCTCCTTCTCTCCCTGTATAACACAGCACAACCAGACTCTCTAGTTCAAGCCAGCTCAAACCATTTGAGCACCTGAATCAACTCTTGTAGTCTTCATCTACAAGAACAGCTCCACCAGCAGAACCATCACTCCTCTCATTGCAGGTACCACAAAAGCCATTTTTCTCTGTGTTCAAAAACACTAACAGCAGCTCAGCATCAGTCCATTCTCTATTCCCTGTAATGCCATATATCACCAATTCTCTTAACTGCAATATCATCTGAATTCGTTCCATCTCCCTGAGCATCAATAACTGTTTCATCACCACTAACTCAACATTTGCAGCTTCACCCTTCAAGTACCAGTTCAAGCTCAATCAACAGCAACAATTCATTACCACCAGATTCAGAATTCATAATCGATCCAAACTCGAATTCGAGTTCAACCAATCTTCTTCATACAATTTCCGGCAATCAACACCACAGGAGCAATCTGTTCTTGTTCAAAACCTCAACTGAGCAATTGAACGCAAACCCTTAACAATAGCATCTCCTCATTATGGCTTCTATCATAAATTCGAACGGAACCCATTCCTTTAAACTTTCTCAATCTCAGAATACCCATAAATCTTCACCAAAACCATGAATTTGTTCTTCTTAGCACCAGAAAACCCTAATATATCAATCAACTGCCTCAGATTCCCTTTTAGGTTCGAGCAACATCAACTTATTCTTCAATTTATAGACTCAAATTATCACCAGACGCAGCCAAGCTCGAAACCCCTCTCAATTTCATCACCAATTCTCCGATTCTCTCAGCATCTCACACATCCACAGCTGCTATCTTCAGACAAAGAAGAAGAATAGTGATTGTCTTCTCTGATTTTTAGGTTTAGTGTAGGAAATGAGGTTGGATTGGATAATGACGCCCCACTCCTAAGAGCCACCCCGGATTGGGTGTTTTTAACACATGGTTATCCCTTAACCTTAACTAGCTGTCTCTAGTATTCTTTCAAAAGAGAGTGGCCCCTTAACCTTTTGGCTCAGCTCCCAATAATGTTTGCCTCCTTTTCACATGCCTTAGTCTGGTTCCAAGTATTACTCGCCTGTGAATTGGTCTTTTTTCGCCATTTTCGCTCCAAATGAATGATTTCTCCTTCTTTTGCTCCCAATGACTCCATTGTACATGATTAGCTCAAAAGTAATCATAAGATACATAATTTACAAGAAAACCCGCAAAGAAAGCATAAACAATAGATAAATACCACGGTGTTTACAACACCTATCAGATTCCCCCACACTTAGACTTTGCTAGTCCTCGAGCAAATCAAACAAAACAAATTCTAAAACATACATACAACTCCGTGTCGTCGAGGCTACGGTCACTTTTAGCATAAATAACAAGCCTTTAAACCTCTAGGTGTCCCTAGTGGACGAGTTATAGTCTCGTGAGGGTTTACTAGAGATATACCCACAAAACCTACTTTTCCAACTTACTAGTTCTCCGAAATGATAGCATCCAACGCGCTAAGAAGACATAAAGATTCTGCACACTAGTCATAAGAAGTTAGACACATAAATGAACACAATCTCATCCTTAAAAGTTGAGAGAGAAATAACCATCCCTTCTCGAAAGAAATTCGGGTTCGGAGTGATCGAAAGTCTCGACTCTGCCTCACAAGAAAGGGTTTTATGATATTGCTCTCAATAATAAACAGCTTTTTTATGGGTCACACATGTGTCCAGGTAGGAATGAAGAGAGAATCCTGCGACACGTTGAATGGTAGGAAGGTAAAAACCCTCCGAATTGTTTTGAAAACCCACATCTTTTAATTCATTTTGAAAACCCATTTTTTCTGACGATCTATTCGAAAGGAAATCAACCACTTAACGAAGGTGGGAATATGCTTACTTACCTCGTTATCCGTTCAACGTGCAGCTAGCACCACTCTCACAGCATCCATAGAAACGTCTTCGGTCTTCTATCGGTGTCTTCATCTTCGTCTTCGGTCTTTAACTCTTGATGATAACTCTTGAACTTCGTAGAATCTTGACAATATGATTCTTTTCCTCAAATTCCTTGTTGCTTGAAACTTCATTATAGATATTCCTTCTTTCCATTGGCTTTATTGAAAGAATACAAAACTAAAAAAAAACTATACAAACCCAAAATATGATACAATGAATTTTTCTTGTCTTTTTTTTTTTTTTTTTTCATCATTTTTTTTTTTTTTTTTTTTTTTTTTTCTTTTTTCGTTTTTTTTTTCTTTTTTTTTTTTTCATGAGACAAGAAAAATAAATTCAAAATGAAAACAAAACAAAATAATAAAAACTATTAACGAACCTAAAAAATTTCTCTTGTCTTTTTTTTCTTTTTTTTTGAGACAAGAAAAAAATAAAATAATGTAAGTACAAAGGCCATGGTGTGAGTACTTTACCGCTTGATTCTTCACAACTTGTATGTCTTGATATCATAAACTTTTCAAATTCTCATCTTTATAATCTTCGCTCTTGCACAATAGTCTCCAACTCATAAAAATTCTGCTCCTCGTTTTGTTGCTATACTTGAATCTGAAATCTGCTCAATTATGTATCGTTGCTTGTAAACCTTGAACGTGTTCAACTTTCCTTCAAATTTGTGATGCTCCTCTTGTTGATGATGATGGTGTTTCTATGGACCTGTTGGTGTAGAGAGATAAAGTGGATGGTGCTAACTGCGAACAAGATTACAAGTGGTATGTAAGTTAGCAATTCGATGTCACCATCATGATTGACAAAATAGCACTCAAGAGATCAAAATAGTGCTTCTATGGTGGGAGGTTGGACAGCTCACCATTCTACCCGTAATTTACGTACGGTGACACACACTCTAAAAGCACAAATTTAGACAGGTACAAAGAATTGAAGGTCGGTGCCTCACATTATGTAACATGGGTAGTCTCCACTATAGGGGATCACTACTCTAATACCGAATTCAGTCTGCACCTTATTTGCCACTGGCATGGTTAAATCCAACTTTAACTCTTATACAAGTAAGAAACCCGATCATGTTCTCCGTCATCTCTAAGTTCAATCACTCTTATGAGATTCTCGATGTAATCTTAGCGACATGTATACTATGTGACTCTAAACTAACTACTAGTTGGAGTTTTTATTCACTATTTTACACAAAAGTTGAAAATTTTGAAAAATTTACAATGCAAACCACTCCCCCACACTTAAACTTTAGATTGTCCTCAATGTAATTGAATCGTCCAAAGAAAGTCAAGGTGGGAAATCATAACTGAAAAGTGACAAAAAATCAGAAAAAGTAAAAACATGACAAGAAAAGAAAATAAAAGATAAGAGATACAAAACCTATGGGTTGCCTCCCATTTAGCGCTTGGTTTAAAGTCGTCAGCCCGACTATCTCCTTGCTTTCTACGACTCCTCCAGAGGGAGTACTTCCACAAGATTAACTCCTTCCACGACATCCGAAGAGAAGTTCTCATAATATGGTTTCAACCGGTGCTCATTCACTTTAAGTTCATTTCCTGTAGCTAAACTACGAATTTCCACTGCACCATGAGAAAACACATTAGTCACAATAAAAGGTCCAATCCAACGTGACCTTAATTTACCCTAAATAATTGCAAGCGAGAATTAAACAAAAGCACTTTCTGCCCAATGCAAAATTGTTTCTTTGTAATCATATTATCATGAAATGCCTTCGTCTTTTCCTTATAAATCCGTGAGCTTTCAAATGCATCATTGCGAATCTCTTCTAACTCTTGAAGTTGCAACTTCCTTTGCCTTCCAGCACCATCCAACTCCATATTGCATTGCTTAATAGCCCAAAATGCCTTATGCTCAATTTCAACGGGTAAGTGACAAGGTTTACCGTAAACAAGCCTAAAAGGAGACATCCCAATAGGTGTTTTATATGCGGTTCTATACGCCCACAAAGCATCATTAAGTCGCATGCTCCAATCCTTCCTTGTTGGATTCACCGTCTTCTCTAGAATGGATTTCACCTCTCGGTTGGAAACCTCGGCTTGTCCATTTGTTTGCGGATGGTATGGTATTGCAATCTTATGCGACACATTGTACTTCCTTAACAAGTTTTGCAAAAACCTGTTTATGAAGTGTGAACCTCCATCGCTAATTATCGCCCTTGGAATGCCAAACCTTACAAATATATTAGCTTGCACAAAATCTGAAACAACTTTAGAATCATTAGTTGGGGTGGACTTAGCTTCCACCCATTTCGAGACATAATCCACAACAAGCAAGATATAATAATTCCCACTAGAATTGACAAAAGGGCCCATAAAATCAATTCCCCATACATCAAAAACCTCCACAAATTGAATAATAGTTTGCGGCATTTGATTTCGAGCACCTAGATTGCCTGTTCTTTGGCACCTATCACATGTGGTACAAAATACATGTGCATCCTTAAACAAAGTTGGCCAAAAGAAACCACATTCTAGTACCTTGAGAGCGGTTCTCTTGCTCCCAAAGTGTCCTCCACAAGCATATGAGTGACAAAAAGACAAGATAGAATTAAATTCAGATTCGGGAACACACCTACGTATTACTTGGTCACTACAATGTTTCCATAAGTATGGATCATCCCATATGTATTGGTTCCCTAACTTCTTAAGTTTGTCCCTCTCAGCACGAGACAAGTTCTTTGGGATTTGTTTAGAAACTAAGTAATTAACAATATCAGCGTACCATGGTTCTCCAAAGGCAATTAAGAATAGTTGCTCATCCGGGAAACTTTCACGCAACGGGATAGTTTCCTTGTCCATAGCAAGTCGGCTCAAGTGGTCCGCAACGGTGTTCTCAATTCCTTTCTTGTCTTTTATCTCAATATCAAACTCTTGCAAGAGTAATATCCATCGTATGAGCCTCGGTTTTGCCTCTTTCTTTGTAAGCAAGTACTTAAGCGCTGCATGATCAGAAAAAACAACAACTTTTGTACCAATTAGATAAGAGAGAAACTTTTCCAAAGCAAAAACAATAGCTAATAACTCTTTTTCAGTGGTTGTGTAGTTTTGTTGGGCCTCATTTAACGTTCTAGAAGCATAATAAATGGCATGAGGTATCCTCCCCACATGTTGCCCAAGCACCGCACCAACCGCATAATCACTAGCATCACACATAAGCTCAAAGGGCTTGCTCCAATCCGGTGGTTTAATGATAGGGGCTGAAATCAAAAGTTCTTTCAAACGATTGAATGCCGCCACACACTTTTCATCAAAGTTAAAAACCACATCTTTTTGCAATAAGTTACAAAGTGGCGATGCTATCTTGGAAAAATCCTTGATGAATCTACGATAGAAACCTGCATGACCAAGAAAAGAGCGTATTTCCCTCACCATAGTGGGAGGGGTTAGAGCACGAATAAGGTCTATCTTAGATTTATCGACTTCCAAGCCTTTAGAAGATATTATATGGCCTAAAACTATGCCATGAGTTACCATGAAATGGCACTTCTCCCAATTCAGCACAAGATTTGTTTCAACACATCATTCAAGGATTAGAGACAAGTTGTTCAAGCAAAGGTCAAATGAATCACCAAAGACACTAAAATCGTCCATGAACACTTCGATTATGTTTTCAACATATTCCGAAAAGATACTTACCATACACCTTTGAAAGGTAGCTGGAGCATTGCACAAGCCAAAAGGCATCCTTCTATAAGCAAAAGTACCGAAAGGACAAGTGAAAGTGGTTTTCTCTTGGTCCTCCAGTGCTATCACAATCTGATTGTAACCTAAATAGCCATCAAGGAAGCAATAGTAAGAGTGTCCAGCTAAACGTTCAAGCATTTGATCAATAAAAGGCAATGGAAAGTGATATTTTCGAGTAGTGGCATTCAATTTTCTATAATCAATACAAACCCTCCAACCGGTTTGCACACGAGTTGGGACAAGTTCATTCTTATCATTTTCTACCACCGTCACACCTGATTTCTTTGGTACTACTTGTACCGGGCTTACCCACTTGCTATCGGATATGGGGTAGATAACATCCACGTCCAAAAGCTTGAGTATCTTCTTTTTCACAACTTCCATCATGGGAGGATTCAAACGGTGTTGCGCTTCCCTTGTAGGCTTTGTATCATCCTCCACACGGATCTTGTGCATACAAACGGCAGGGCTTATACCCTTGATATCGGCAATTGTCCATCCTATGGCCGTCTTGTACGTCCTTAGCACCCTTAGAAGTTTTTGCTCCTGTAATTCATTAAGCTCGTTAGAAACAATCACGGGTAACTCCTCATTATCACCCAAGTACAAGTACTTTAAGTGACTTTGAAGAGGTTTCAATTCTAAACTTGGAGATTTAACAATAGATGGCACAAGTTTTTCATTATTGCAAGGTAAAGAAGCATATGAAATATTCTTAATTGCTGATTTTTCCAGTAATGAGTCAAGAGAACCAATGGTTTCTTTAATCTCATCACTATATTCCAAACCATTATCAATGGGTGTAGTGAGCACGGTTTCCAAAGTATCAATACCATTCAACTCAAACATTTGTTGCGCCAATGTGTCCATCACATCAATGGAGAAACAAGAGTGGACATCACTAGGATATCGCATCGTCTCGAAAATGTTGAAACGTATTATTTTTCCATCAAACTCCATAGTTAGCGTTCCCTTGTCCACATCAATTATGGTTTTCGCCGTTTTCATGAAGGGACGCCCAAGTAGCAATGGAAGAGACTAGTCTGGTGAACCTTCATCCATCTCTAACACGCAAAACTCAGCTGGAAATACAAGTTGATTAACCTGCACAAGAACATCCTCAACAATACCCATTGGGTAGACATTATAACGATCGGCTAATTGCAACACAATTCCGGACTTTTTAAGAAGACCAAGATCAAGTGAATTATACATAGACGCAGGCATAACATTAACGGATGCACCTAAGTCCAACATAGCTTTATTAAATGTGGTGTTACCAATTGTGACGGGAATGTCAAAGCTACCGGGATCCTTGCACTTAAGTGGGAGTTTGTGTTGTAAGATTGCCGAAGCATTCTCCCCCACACTAAGCACTTCATTACCTTTGAGCCTTTGTTTATTGGTACACAAGTCCTTCAACACCTTTGCATACTTTGGAACTTGCTTGATTGCATCTATGAGTGGTATGTTCACATGGATCTTCTTGAGAATGTCTAAAATCTCCTTTTCTAGTTCCGCCTTCTTGGAATTTGCAAATCTGCGAGGGAAAGGTAAAGGAGGAACATAAGTAGAAACCGGAGTTTTAGAGTTAGAAATAGGTACCTCAGAAGTTTGGGGAGAATCCTCGATTTTCTCCTCCAAAACAGGTTCCTTTGGTGTTTCCACCGTGCCCTAATCAGTAACTTCGGGTTGCACAAGTTGTGTACCACTTCTCAACGTAATTGCATTGACACCCTCTTTTGGGTTGATAGGTTGAGAAGGGAGTTTCCCACCATTTTGTACCTTCAATTGATTCAACTCAATAGCCATAGAACCAACTTGAGTTTGCAAATCCCTAACCGTACTCTCCGTTTTTTGCATAAAAGATTTCAGTAACTCTTCCATATTGGACCCCATATTTTGAGGTTGTTGTTGTTGTTGAAATTGTTGAAATTGTTGTCTCGGCTGGAATTGTTGTTGTTGAGGTTGAAATCCACTCGAAGAGTTGAAGGTAGGTTGTTGAACCGCTCCTTGCTTATTGGCATAGCTAAAATTGGGGTGATCTCTCCATCCCGGATTGTAAGTGTTTGAGTAGGGATCATACCGTCTTTGTTGATTTGGAAAGACCGCATTAGCTTGCTCATCCTCATAAGCTTGAGAAGAACCTGGTATCACCGCGGCTGCAACTTGTTGCATCATTGCTGTCATGTTACCCAATTGTTGACGAAGTTCCTAAACCTCGCTCACTTCATTAACCTTCCTAAGAAGCACATCCGAACCACGACTCAAGAATTGTTGGGAGTTTGCTGCCATGTTCTCAATCAACTCTCTAGCTTGTGCCACCGTCTTGTTAACTAGTGCACCACCACCCTCAGCGTCAAGAAGATTCCTATCACTTGATTGGAGTCCTTCATAGAAATATTGGATTATCATAGCGTCACTGAATTGGTGGTGAGGGCAGCTTGCCACCAATCTCTTATATCGTTCCCAACATTCATATAAAGATTCTCCCACATTTTGCTTCATTCCACAAATCTCCTTTCGAATTTGAGTAGCCTTTGACGCAGGAAAATATCTCTCTAAAAAAAGTTTCTTCAACCCATTCCATGTCGTGACACTTCCGGGAGGTAAATAGTACAACCAATCCTTAGCACTATCCATCAAACAGAAACGGAAAACTTTTAACATTGCACCATCCGACTCAACATCCGCTGGAAGCATGGCCGTGACAATGGTGTGGAAGTCCATAAAATGCTTGTTTGGGTCTTCATTCACCATGCCATGGAACTTTGGTAATTCTCTAAGCAACCCCGATTTTATCTCAAAAGTAGAGTTCGTTTGAATACACCCCTGTTATGTATCAAGCCTATGAGAATCTAAATCCTTGAGTGAACGATTTGCATCACCCATTGCTTCTTCTTTTTCTTCAAAAGGTAGTCCTTGTTCACCCGGAACCTCTTGTTCTAAAACTGCTTCTTCTTGTTGGAAAGTCTCTTCTTCCATTTCCAACTCTTGGTCTTCCGTTTTATCTTTACTTGGTTGGAGTATTGTGCCTCTTCGAGTAGCTATCCCGCACCGTGGATAATTCCAATCTTTAGAAGCCAGGGATTAGGTACCAGAAAACAATTCTCACAAACAAGTGAGAAACAAGACAAGAAAACAAGAAGCAAAGACAAAAATAAGAAACTAAAAACTTAATAACTAGCCGTATGCCTCCCAGGCAGCGGCGCCAAAATTTGATCGCTGTCGTATGCGTCAAAAATAATTTCACTTTCCTAAAGTATATGATAAGAAAGAGTTCGTTTCCACAGAGAGGCGATTGTAGTTATTATGTAATCAATTTCTTAAAGTAACTAATTGGGGGGATTTCTGATTTTTATGTAAGCAATAAAAGTAAATCAAAAGCAAAGTAAATTGTAGAAAGTAATCAATATAGAAAGATATTGGTCAAGGAATTCATCTTCAATCTTAGACATGTGCTTGAATATATGATTAGAATTACGATTTAATCTCTTATATTATCAAAAGCCTAGAGAATCAAGAGAGCAAGATAATCTATTAATTTCCTAAGTTCATCAACACACATATTAGAGCTGCGTATGTGAATTCTACCTAAAGAATAACCCAACGCCTTTCGCTAATTAAGTTCAATTCCTAGGAGCATTAAGTTTCAGAAAAAGGCTAATCAATGCAATTGTCATGCATTGCGCATAACAATTCGGACAATGGTCAAACTCTACATATGATTACGAGAGTGTATCACTACAAACCGTAAACATATATTGCTACTTGTATTCAGGGTTATCGCTTGATGAAAAACCCTAAAATAGCTATGGACTAGGATGCAAGTTCAATTAATTGGCCACTTAACTAATCAAACATCATAACCCTATCACAATGCATCAATCATGTGATTCTTAAAACAGTAGAGATGTGAACGATAATTGAGAGAGAAAACTAATACATAAATCAAACACAAGTTTTAGAAATAGGACTACATCCTTAACCAATAATATAGAATTTAGCTACTCATAGCTATGGAGTTCATCACAAAAATATCAATTGAATAAAAGAAGAAGATGAACAAAAGCAAACCCTAGAAGCGTAAACAAAAGCGGCTCTTCCCTTTCTCCAAAAATAATACGTATCTCCAAAAGTTGTAGGACTTCTCTTTTATAGCTCCTCTTGTTCCAAAATTAGGTCTAGTCTTCAAAGTCCATTAGATGAAAATCCACCAAGCCCATATGTGAGAGAAACCCATGTAGAAAATATGTCCAAAAATACATCGCAGGAAAACTGGTATTATGGCCGAAAATAGGCCGGAGAAGTGACCGGAAAGTATCTCAGGTGACCGGCAAAGTCCGCCCGGTCACCGGTCAACGAGTCAGGACCGAATCATTGAGTCAACTCGGTCTGGTCAACTGAGTGAACTCGTTCAATCACCGAGTCAGAACCAAATCAGCTTCTTACTCAGCTGGATAAGCTGAGTGGCCAAGGCCATTGTACTGGCCTGAACTTGCGCTGCACCATCATTGCACTTCAGCTGGGAAAATCCAGCCATGATGGCCCTGCTTCCTGTACTGCAGCTTCCACAAATCAGCTGCATTTACACTATAATCTGCAATATCTTTACTCCCTTGCTGTTTCTTCCATTGATCACCAGAACTCAGCCTTTAGTATTTAGCAACACAATGGCTTCCCCCTTTTAATGCACAAACTCGACACCTCCACAATCTCCATTATTTCCAAGCCAACATAATTGAAATCAATCACCAAACCACATCAGACTTGAGCTATCACCTATAACATAGCTAGCTTCCTTGCAAACTCCACCAATCCAGCAAATTTGCACAATCCACTGCATTACATTACTCAGCTGTAATTCCATTTCCACCAAGTCAAGCTCCACTGCCATTTTCGGCTCAGCCGTAACTTCCTTCGGTTCATCCTTGCAGAATCCCATCTAAACAGCTTCATTCACTATCTCAGTCATACCACCATCAGAGCCACTCTTCACCAGCACAAATATCAGCTCCATCTTTGCATTGCAGCATCAACAAAGCTGCACCTGGAATTTCTACACATCCCATCTTCATACTCCATTGCACAAGTCCTGCAACAATGCTCATCTCAGTACTCATATCAATTCCGCCTTTCCATTCAGCTCAACCACTTGCCTGTAATCATTGTCTCAAATCCACCATGAGTATCTGTAACTCAGTTTAATACGCATCCATTCTTCTTAGCTCGACCACTGCAGCTCAATATCACAGTTCAGGTTCACAATCTCTCTTCATTCATACATTCCATTCTTGCATGCTCTAGCTTCGAACTCTTACAGTACAACCTGAAACTCAATCATGTTTCCTTCTCAACTTCAACCCCATCATAAAAGCAGCTGCAACTGCCATTTCACCTTGTAGCTCAATTCAAAACCAGCTCAAAGTCACGGCTCAAATTTCATTCTCTGTAATGCAACCCCTGGCAGAAACATCTCGATTATCAGCATCAGCGTCTCTACAGCAGGCTCATATAGCAGCCAAATCTCCACCATTCTCCTTCTTTCCCTGTATAACACAGCACAACCAGACTCTCTAGTTCAAGCCAGCTCAAACCATTTGAGCACCTGAATAAACTCTTGTAGTCTTCATCTGCAAGAACATCTCCACCAGCAGAACCACCACTCCTCTCATTGCAGGTACCACAAAAGCCATTTTTCTTTGTGTTCAAAAACACTAACAGCAGCTCAGCATCAGTCCATTCTTTGTTCCATGTAATGCCATATATCACCAATTCTCTTAACTGCAATATCATCTGAATTCGTTCCATCTCCCTGAGCATCAATAACTGTTTCATCACCACTAACTCAACATCTGCAGCTTCACCCTTCAAGTACCAGTTCAAGCTCAATCAACAACAACAATTCATTACCACCAGATTCAGAATTCATAATCGATCCAAACTCGAATTCGAGTTCAACCAATCTTCTTCATACAATTTCCGGCAATCAACACCACAGGAGCAATCTGTTCTTGTTCAAAACCTCAACTGAGCAATTGAACGCAAACCCTTAACAGCAGCATCTCCTCATTATGGCTTCTATCATAAATTCGAACGGAACCCATTCCTTTAAACTTTCTCAATCTCAGAATACCCATAAATCTTCACCAAAACCATGAATTTGTTCTTCTTAGCACCAGAAAACCCTAATATATCAATCAACCGCCTCAGATCCCCTTTTAGGTTCGAGCAACATCAACTTATTCTTCAATTTATAGACTCAAATTATCACCAGACGCAGCCAAGCTCGAAACCCCTCTCAATTTCATCACCAATTCTCTGATTCTCTCAAAGATCTCACACATCCACAAATGCTATCTTCGAGACAAAGAAGAAGAATAGTGATTGTCTTCTCTGATTTTAGGTTTAGTGTAGGAAATGAGGTTGGATTGGATAATGACGCCCCACTCCTAAGAGCCACCCCGGATTGGGTGTTTTTAACACATGGTTATCCCTTAACCTTAACTAGCTGTCTCTAGTATTCTTTCAAAAGAGAGTTGCCCCTTAACCTTTTGGCTCAGCTCCCAATAATGTTTGCCTCCTTTTCACATGCCTTAGTCTGGTTCCAAGTATTACTCGCCTGTGAATTGGTCTTTTTCGCCATTTTCGCTCCAAATGAATGATTTATCCTTCTTTTGCTCCCAATGACTCCATTGTACCTTATTAGCTCAAAAGTAATCATAAGATACATAATTTACAAGAAAACCCGCAAAGAAAGCATAAACAATAGATAAATACCACGGTGTTTACAACACCTATCAAAAGTCTCGACTCTGCCTCACAAGAAAAGGGTTTTATGAAGTTGCTCTCAATAATAAATAGCTTTTTATGGGTCACACATGTGTCCAGGTAGGAGTGAAGAGAGAATCCTGCGACACGTTGAAATGTAAGAAGGCAAACCCTCCGAATTGTTTTGAAAACCCACATCTTTTATAATTTTGAAAACCCATTTTTCTGACGATCTCTAAGAAAGGAAATCAACCATTTAACGAATGTGGGAATATGCTTACTTACCTCATTATCCTTTCAACGTGCAGCTAGCACCACTCTCACAGCATCCATAGAAACTTCTTCGGTCTTCAACTCTTGATGATAACTCTTGAACTTCGTAGAATCTTGACAATGTAACTCTTTTCCTATGATTCCTTGTTGCTTGAAACTTCATTGTAGATATTCCTTCTTCCATTGGCTTTATTGAAAGAATACAAAACTAAAAACGAGCTATACAAACCCAAAATATGATACAATGAATTTTTTTTTTTTTTTTTTTTTTTTTTTTTTTTCAATTTTTTTTTTTTTTTTTTTTTTTGCATGAGACAAGAGAAATAAACACAAACTGAAAATAAAAATAAAATAAATACAAATGGCCATGGTATAAGTATTTTACCGCTTGATTCTTCACAACTTGTATGTCTTGATATCATAAACTTCTCGAACTCTCATTTTGATAATCTTTGCTCTTATACAATAGTCATCAACTTATAAAAATTCTGCTCCTTGTATTGTTGCTTAACTTGAATCTGAAATCTGCTCATTCCTGTGATGTTGCCTGTAAACCTTGAACGTCTTCAACTTTCCTTCAAATTTGTGATGCCCCTCTTGTTGATGATGATGGTGTTTCTATGGACCTGTTGGTGTAGAGAGAGATAAAGTGGATGGTGCTAACTGCGAACAAGATTACAAGTGGTATGTAAGTTAGCAATTCGATGTCACCATCATGATTGACAAAATAGCACTCAAGAGATCAAAATAGTGCTTCTATGGTGGGAGGTTAGGCAGCTCACCATTCTGCCCGGAATTTACGTACGGTGACACACACTGTAAAAGCACATATTTAGACAGGTACAAAGAATTGAAGGTCGGTGCCTCACATTATGTAACATGGGTAGTCTCCACTATAGGGGACCACAACTCTAATACCGAATTCAGTCTGCACCTTATTTGCCACTGGCATGGTTAAATCCAACTTTAACTCTCATACAATTAAGAAACCCGATCATGTTCTCTGTCATCTCTAAGTTCAGTCACTCTTATGAGATTCTCGATGTAATCTTAGCGACATTTATACTATGTGACTCTAAACTAACTACAAGTTGGAGTTTATTATTCACTAATTTACACAAAAGTTGAAAAATTTGAAAAATTTACAATGCAAATACTTAACCACTCCCCCACACTTAAACTTTACATTGTCCTCAATGTAAATTGAATCGTCCAAAGAAAGTCAAGGTGGGAAATCTTATAATAATATGCGACAAGAAAAAGTAATACAAGACAAGAAAAATAAAAGGTAAGAGATACAAAACCTATGGGTTGCCTCCCATGTAGCGCTTGGTTTAAAGTCGTCAGCCCGACTATATCCTTGCAAGATTCATTCCCCATATACCAACAATTGGAAAAGTCGGGGATCCTTCCATAGAACCTGTTTTGAAAACACTAGCTTCACACAAATATTAGTAATATAAAACAGAAATGAAGCTATTAACCGATAAAAGTTTCCCCCACACTTATTCTTGTCCACACTTGGAAGTGTATAAAGAACATAGAATTCGGGTACTTCCACGGTTTCTTGTTCCAAAACCTGCATAGTATGAGAATCAAGTTTCTCTAATGGCGGAAAACGAGAAACAAAGTCATTCAACAATATTCTCGAAGCACATACATTCAAACCAATAAGAGGTAAAGGAGAAGAAACAATAGGCAAAGGGTTTGACAAACCTTGCACAATCTCTTGTATTACGGAATCCTCTTCATCCTTGAAAAACTCAAGTGAATTATTCACCTCTTGTATATCATGGTCCTCTATCAAACCTTGCAACCATTCTTCGCCCGTTTCTGCCTTAACCAAAGTTTCGACATTAACATCATCATTACAATCATATGCAAGCTCAATTGGGTCTTCCACAATAGTGGTCATATCGGTCACATTCTCAACACACTCCTTTTTGTTGTAAGGCACATACTCTTTTGCGGATCCAAATCTCGCTATAAGGAACTTTTTTAGAACACTCAAAAATGCATCATCCTCAAGCTCCACCCTTTGAATAGGCTCTTGATCATTATTAAGATCAATGCTTGAGTAATCTACACAAGTGTCGACATATTCCTCTTCGTCTTCATCTTGGTCCCAAAAAGATTCCA
Organism: Papaver armeniacum; assembly: GCA_023531295.1. Lineage (NCBI taxonomy): Eukaryota > Viridiplantae > Streptophyta > Magnoliopsida > Ranunculales > Papaveraceae > Papaver > Papaver armeniacum. The sequence continues at coordinate 698,205 of JAJJWW010005914.1, read as the reverse complement.
TTGTACACTCCTCGGAGATATCACCATGAGTTGGTTTAAGCAATGTATCATAATCACCGTCACTATCATAGTCAACATAAGATTAGTTCTCTCTGAATTTAGTGTTGCTAATCTCGAACTCATCCTTTTGAATAGGTGAATGATCATTATTAAGATCAAGAGTTGAGTTCACTGCACAATTATCAACGAAAGTCCCCAAAGGTTCGCCTTTTTCAACATAATTATTCATTTCCTCTATGTATTCATCAATGCCCTTTCTTACGTCGGAAACACCTCTTTGAAGCTCTTGGAGTGATCCATCCAAATTCTGGATATAGTGTTCCATTTGTTTGTAAAGCTCATTCGACAAGGCAAAAGTAGAATTACTTACTTCAGTATTGCTAGGACAATTATCTTCCCTTTGAATGGGTGAATGATCATAATTACGATCAGAATTTTGGCCATACATACTATGAGCACATTCGATCGATGAAACTGGTTCAATGCTTGGTTGTCTATGAACCGACTCCATGCTGTCCATAAATTATTGCATTTCATCTACCAAACTAGAAGAAATATGAATAGGAGTACAAGTACCATCCCTTCTTTGTGGTTGCTCACTTACATATCCACCGTAAAAAGGTTGGAATGTATGAGAACAACTAAAAGGGTACGTGGAGTATGGACCATAACCAAAGGATTGATTTTGATTGTACTCCTCGTAAGGGTGATAGTTGTCATATTGTTGAGGTTGAAAGCCATATTGATTGCTCCAATATACTCCGTCCATAGAAATCGGTACCTGAAACGAGATTCTCAAAACTCGGTTAAGAACCAAAGAATAAGAAAAAGTAAAACAAAACTAAAAATAAAAATAAGAAACCAAAACCAAGTGACAACCGCTGCCTCCCCGGCAACGGCGCCAAAATTTGATCGTTGTCGTAGGCGTCAAAAATAAATTACACTTTCTTACTACTCAAAATATATAATGAAGCAAGGGCAAGAAAGGATCGTTCCCACAGAGAGGTCTTGGTTGTCAATATGTTTCGGTTTCCTAAAAGTAACAAGGGGGTTTTCTGATTTTTATAAACTAAAATAAAATAAAGGCAAAACAATAAAAAGTAAACACGCAAATCAAGGATGTGAAAATATTGGATAAAGGTTTCATCTTCAATTGTAAACAAGTTTTGAATTTATGATTAGAATTCGTATTTAATCTCGCTATCATCAAAAGCCCTAGAATATCTTATTGCAAGAATACTCCATAAATTTCCTAAGTCATCAACACACACATTAGAGCTGCGTATGTGAATTCTACCTAACGCCTTGCGCTAATTAAGTTCAATTCCTAGGATCATTAAGTTTCAGAAATAGGCTAATCAATGCAATTGTAATACATTGCGCAAACAATTCGAACAAAGGTCAACTTCTACATATGACTACAACGATGTATCACTACAAACCATAATCATATCATGCTACTCGTATTCAAGGTTATCGCTCGATGATGAACCCTAAATTAGCTATAGATATGGATGTGAGTTCAATCAATTCTAGACTTAACTAAACAAGCATTCAATCATATTGCAATACATCAATCATGCAATTATTATAACCCGTAGAAATCAAACGATAATATTGAGAGAAAACTAATTCATAAAAATCATAACTTGGTTGCAAAATCCAACTACATCTTTAACCAATAAAAATAAATCAACTACTTGGGTTTTTGGAAATCATCACAAAGAGTTTCGAAGAATCTATCATGTGAAACCCTAGAAAACAAGTAGAAGCCTCCCTAATGGAGATCTTAGGTTTTGACAAAGAGTTTTCTATTTATATGCTTCTCCCATTCCAAAAGGATACTCTTTCCAATATTAGGTCTTCTCAAAACCCATCTCCAATTAGTCCACCAAGCCCATGTGTGGAAAATACCCATGTGAAAATATCTGTCCAAAATTGTTCGACGGAATTGCTGACGTCATCACCGGAATCCGGTCACCGGCGTCGGAATTTGTCACCGGGAAAACTACTCTAGCCACCTGAACTTGCCTCCAGCTACTGAAACTGTCACAAGGCAAATATGTACTTCCTGCAACTCATCTCTCCTTCTCTATGTTCATACATTCACAAAAAAATCATCTAAAGCCAATTTCTTTGAATCTTGCGGAAACGTGCCCAAAAGCATGACTCGTAGCTTATATATCCGACCGTCGACTCTTGCATCCGACTCGAACCCCCTTCATGATTCAGTGAAACTTTGCAATTCATGCTTTCCATTCCGAAATCCGGCAACCCGACCTATGCTCACCGGCTCGCCATTCTTGCTGCGTTTACGCACAGTTTCTGCAGTCCACCATTTGCACAAATCACTGTCACCTGAATTTACCCGCAGTTCAGTTCCATCACCAGTCTCTCTATTTCAGCTCCTTCATCTGCTACTTGACACCATTTCCCTGGCAAGCATTTCAACCACCCATTGCAGAACCATCAAGCCATGGCAACATCACCATTTTCTTGCTCTCCATCTGGTTCAACCACTGTGAACTGTGAGCACCAGCAACATGCTTACTAGTCCCTTCAACCTGCAATGCCTAACTGCAATCCAGTGTCACCACCATTCTGCAGCTGCACACATAATCTCCATTGCAATTTCAGAATATAACAGCAGCTCCAGTACCAACCAACTTCCCTGCATTGCAATTCACAGCCATCTTGTACTCTTATCTGTAGTTGCAACTGCAATCACCAAATACCATTCACAGTCACTATATCTGCATCTCTAGTTGCACCAGTTGCACATTTTCTATGCTCAACTGCAAATCACCAGGCTCAAACCATTTCATAATCATCAACGTTTTCAGTTTCACCATCTTCTCTTGCTAGCATCACTTCCATCTCTGGAACATCATCTCATATCTATCTCCTCATTCCCCGTAGACCTGCAACAACATCAGTGCACTACCTCCTGAGTTCACATCTAAAACTTCCACCAGACTCACAGCTAATTCAGTTACTTCAGCTGCAACACCCATTCTCTTCTTGACGTTCATCATGTTCTAGCCATCACCAATACATTCTCTGTAGCTCAAATTCCACCACTGCATCTTTACCAGAACTAGTTCCATTCTAGCACCACCAACATCTTATGAGCTTCAAAAAAAACCTTGCCAGTTGCAATCAATCCATTGGCAGCAACTACAACAATTGCCTCCAATAGTTCATCCGCACCATATGTAGTTGCAAACATCAATTCATACACTCCCTAGAATCATACGTTAGCCCTCGCAGCACCAGCGCATCACACGGTCAACAACATCAACACTTCACTACCTAACTGCATCTGCACCTGAACTACAACTCAAAATCCACACAACCATTCTCCTTCTCTCCCTATATAACACAGCACAACTAGACTCTCTAGTTCAAGCCAAACTCAAACCACCACACACTAAACAACTCCATCACCAGTCAGTTCAATTACTAGACACCAACAATGCAGCTCAGCCATTCTCATCAACATCAAACTCCAGCCAATTCTCAATTCTAGAACATCCCTGTCATTCTCCATTTGTTGTCTTGCAGCAGCACACGATCTCAAGCACAAAGCAAATACCCATTTCTCCAGTAAACTCTCCCTGACTTGCACAACACCAATAATTCAAGACCCATTTTCTCAACTACCAGATCCATCTCCAACTCAGGTTCAAGACTGAGCTCATAACTCTCCCATCTGCTTTAGCTTGATCTCAGATACAACACTACACCCATTTTATTTTGAATTAGCACCATCTTCGATTTCTCAATCTCAGATTCAATAAATCCTTCTAATCCCTGGCAGCAACATCACCAGCTCCATCTCCCTGAAACCATCCTCACTGCCTTCTTCAAACTATTACAACCACATGCAACTCTATCCCAGTACCCTTATTCTGCCAATTTGATTCTCTGCATCATTCAGCTTAAAACCAGCTTAAGCTTCAATACCAGCACCAATGGCCATACACCACTAGTCCATCACAGCCACAGAGCCAACACCTCCTGTTTCATTCTACAGCAGCATCTCAATCTCGTATCAATGATAACAATTAACCCATCTTCTTACTCAACAACACAATCATCAGACCCCGTGGCTAACACCCATCTGAACTCACGAATTAAACCACCATACTCGTTCCCAGCAAAAATCCCGAAACCTTCTTCTCTTACTCTGTCAAACCCTAATTTCCTTCTTCAGTAAATTCTTTGATTTGAACCAGCCCAGAACCTAATTCAGGTGAATCCCATCTTTAATTCCTCGATGTATCACCAACGACACCAGAATCTTCTATGAACCCTAACTCAGTTGCTCCAATTTCTCCATCAATCTTCAATCTTCTTTATGCCAGAAACCACTATTTCTCACCTGATTTCGAAAAACTACTCATACTTACTAAGTTCTTCCTTGTCTCAGACTCGCAAATCTGTTTTAAATCTTCATTTCTCGTCAATTTCAGAAATCCCCTCCGGTTTGTACCCATCTTCTGCATCTCTTATTACACACTCCATGTTTGCCTCACTCTGAAGAGATAAGGCTCGCTGGCTTGATCTAAGGTTTAGAAAACAAAGGGATTTAGGCGCCTGTGACTTGGATAAGGGTTACCAAGTTAATATTTGGCCTGTCAGTTCCACAGAACTGACTGCCTATACACCTTATTGCTCAACTGCCATTTGCGAGAAAACCGACAGTTCATCCTTTACTCTTTCTTACGCAACATTAGCCCGCTCCAATTGTCGCATGGGAATCGATCTCTTTGCCATTTCCGCTCCAAATGGACGTTTTCTCCTTCTTTTGCTCCTAAGGATTCCATTGCACCTAATAAACTCAAATGTAATCATAAGATACATAATTCACAAGATAATTCGCAAAGAAAGCATAAATACTAGATATAAAATTAGGTGTTTTAGACACCTATCACCCATATGTAGTTTTCAGTTTTTTCTCTACTCATAAAAGCAAGGGCAACTGTAAACGTCTTTCCCGTTGATGTATGAGAGACCACATGGAACAAAGGCAACTTATACCTATTGGTTTTTTAGGTATTATCAAGTAGAATAAACTTATAGAAACACTGGGCTAGTAAAACATATTTAGGGTGAGCAAAAAATAGATCAGTTACCTCCTTTGTTATGGGATCATACTTGCGTTCAACTGTGTATTTGTGTTCTTCTGAAAACTTCATGAATTGTTGCAATACTGATCTACCCTCATTCCAAATCTCTTTTAGTTTAGCTTTAGCATTGTACACAGTTCTTATAGTACAATAATTATCCTTATTGTCTTGTTTTATCGAAGTTAAAATATTCCGAGGTTTAGCACCAGCCACTGTAAAGCTCTCTACTTTCTTAAATTCTTCGTCCTCAACCTTGCCACGTATGCATGTCCGGTAAGAGTTTTAGGGAGGTCATGATTATGAGAGCCACACTTTACCCGAACCCGCCATTTTCCATCGTCTCCACAAAGAGACTGAGCATAAATGGGCACCCGCATTTCTTAGTACCAGAATGCCTTTTCTTCACATTTGTTGTCTTTGGTATATGGTTTTTACCCTTGTGGCTGACACGCAAGCCACTTCTCTCGCATTGCATTTCTAAATATGATACTTTTCCATTGGTATCTAGATTTTTTTCCCTTGATGACTTGCAAACAATAACGCAATTCCGAGCTTTTCCTAATTCCATACACCAATCACGAACTGCTTCCTTGGACTCAAATACCTATAGTAAAATATACAATAACATAACACTTTAGATAAGTATATGTGATTGACTATATTTTAGAGTTCAGTTTGTAATACCACCCAACATACCTTATTTGTTGTAAAAAATTCAGTCAAGTCTAAATTGGAAGAAGCAGGATGAGTTGCATAGTCAAGTCTAAATTCATCACATCCAACATCCACAACTGGAACTTCATTATTATGATTAAAAACCTTAACAAAACAATATAATGTAAGTTGCATTTATAATCTGTAAACTAATTAACCCCGTGGACAAAGGAAAAGGAGCAGATTTTATCAAAAAGTTAAATACCTCAGTCAGTTGATTTTCTTGTAATAGTTCTTCATCGTGTTGCTTTTCTTCTGAAACTACGTCAAACAACTGGATTTGATAGTTTTCTTCCATTTTAGCACTTCACGCTCGGGATCAAATTAATAATCTTAGCATTTAGATACTATCTAGGGTTTGTTAATAAGTAAATAATAAAAAACAAAATTAGGGTTAAATGGGATATATACGTACGTTCGGGAAGATTAAGTGGTGGCATAAGAAACTAAACTACGGAAGATATTTTTTGATGGGGGGAAAGCTTATTTTAATTCCACCCAATGATGACCAAGAGTCAAATAACCTAGACTAAAGTCAGCTTTCCCTCTAGTAAAAGTGGCTTTCCCCCTATTAATTATCTTTAATTAACGGAAAGTCTTGCTTAGCAGAGTCAACACGGGTCAACGTTTTTTCCAAATACCAAACACCAACGTGGACAAATGTTAGACCAAACTCAAAAGTTGGACAAAACCTAAGTACCAAAAACAAAATAACCCCAAATTTTTTGTTAAACAAACACACACATAAAAAATATGCTCTCGTTTTATTGTGCTTTTCCCATCCATAATTAAGAGCACGAAAGAGGGTGAGAGTGCACAATTTTGATACAACTAAGTTGTATCGGAGTAAGATTTTTCTAGCTTACAGCGAGTATCAGAAACATAGTTCATGTTTCTCTTTGGGAATTTTTGCCTATGATATTTTCTCCCAAGAAGATGATCCTTCCTTGATCTAAAAGTATGATCATGTAGAGAAGCTGTACTGACGTGAGAATTTTCAGAGATGGATAAATCTCTCTTCATTCTATCAATGAGATTTTCATATGATTTTCTCATTCTAAGGATTTCCTTATGATGCACATCAGTGTGATTATCTGAAACAATTATCGGAAATTCCTGATTGTTTCCTTTAACAGAGATTCTCTCTTTCCCTTTCTTCTGGAATCGTTCTTCATCAAAACAAGAATTGTTTCGATATGGGTGAGGAGGAACCTTTTCCAGAAGCGATTATCAACTCTTACTTCTGACTCTTTTGAGTTGACCTTGTCGGGTTGTGGTATATTCTGTCTTTCTACTGAGGAATGATCTTTCAGTTTTTTAAGACAAGAAACTTCTTTCAATACTTTTACCACTGTGTTTTGAAGAAGAATAAGTTTCCTGTCAAGTGATTGAAAGTTGCATTCCTTAAGATCAACATCACGGAATCGGTTCAAAGTTTCCTTTGCACATGATTTCGTTTGATCATCAGTAGATGTAGAAGATGGTTTCTCATCCTCTTCTGACTTGATGTAGTTAGGCACACTACCATCATCTTGATCTGTTTCAGATATGACTAAGCCGATTTTATCACAGTCTGTAAAAGTCGAGCAAGGACTTTTAGTTTTCTCATTATCAGAAGAAATTACAACATCATCATTAGTCAGAGTCATAGGACGTGTCTCTTTATCTTGAGTAAGAGATTTACCAAGAGCTTCTAATTTGACATTGAGATCCATATTCTCTTTGGCCAGAATATTCAGTTGAATGTCTTTATCTCTGATCTCCTTTTTAAGAAGATTTAACTCTGTCTTTAATATTACCACCCTTGTAGACAGAGTTTTTATAGGCTTTAGGAGTTTTTCCAACTCTTTATCAACATCTTCTTTTCTATCAGAGATAGACACAGATATTTCCGCAACTCCTGGATCATGAGTCAACGAAGTAGTAACATTTTCAACTTTTGAGTATTCATACTCTTGCATAACGTTAACTGAATCGGGCAAAGATTCAATTTCTTAATAGGTTGGATCGCACCAAACATAAATTGTTAGATCTTTTCGTGTTTGCCTGCTATGATACCAATTGAAAAGACGAGGGTACCCAAATATACCTCAGTCTAAAACTTTTACACCTATAAGTCCTTTTTCCGAAAGTGATTGTCTATGGACTGAGTCGAGACAATTCAACTAATCGGTTCACACTTCGTGTGATCGTCTATGGATATGAGATCGAGACACAACAACGAAGTATGATTACTTGTGTTGATGGTGGATTTTCATTTAAGGTTAAAATTGTAAAAACCAGAAAATTATGCGCTAACATCTTGTAAAAGATAAATCCCTTAATAAGTGTTGAATACTTCTTCACTTTACTAATTCACCTAGAATGGAGCATGTGACAACAATCCCATTCTGTGAATTAAATACACGAAATTCATCCAGGTTGGAGCATGTAGCAACAATCCCATATACCCTGTGAATTTATAGCATTATTAATTAATGCGTAAGCAGCCTTGTACTTCCTGTACTCATTATCAGTGCGGCATGACGACTGAGTGTTGCTCTCAGTAGAGCAACACGAACCTCCAAGCATTATAATGAAAGCATGTACGAAATACCCGTACAGTCTACAACTCTCGGTGTATTATACTAGCCCGATTGAGCAACTCTTGGTGTGTTATACTAGCCCGATTGAGCATCCGGACTGTCCGTATCGATCCGAAATGATCTCGATCATCCAACTTCACCAAAGATGATTGGATGGCCCAGATCAATTCCATAACCCCAAGCGGTATGGAATATTCGGCTGCCAAACCAACGCGGACCCCGCATGGTCGGCCTCCCAAAAGATTGGCATAGCTTGCCAAAACGTCCAAACCAGAGCGGTATGGGCGGAAAACCCTAAATTAGGGTTTGCGGCACATTACATGTGTCACAAAATGTCTCAACCATCCATCTTCGCAGGTATAGATGGAGGGTGTAGATGTAGATTAAAAAGGCCCAGAGCATGTTAACACAATCACCGTGGGCCCGCCTACATACCTGACCAATCGGTCAGGACCAACCATGGTTGGTCATCCCAATTCGTGCGCCCGAATGAAGCATGCCGCACGGCCGTGAAACCCAAAATTATGGTTTTATGAGCATCACGAGCGTCCATCTTCTCCGGCACGAATGGAGGGTCCAAGATTAGATTAGCGTGTCCTGTCATACCAACATGACCACCGTGGACCCATCTATCCCCTCACTGGTCGGCCAAGGCATACCATGCCTGGGTTATCCCAAATCGTCTCGCCCAAACTAGCGTGGTTACACTTACCAATTGCAAACTAATCTCGACCGCTCAACTTCGCCGGACGATTTGAGTGGCTTAGATCACGTTTTCATGGGACAGTCAGGTATAGGCGTGATACCAGCCTATCACCTACATGCGAGACCGATCGGCCAAGACCAACCAAGATTGGTCGTCCTGGAACGCGCGCCCTAAGTTGGCACGATGCGCGGCTTTTGTTTGCACTCGTTTTCTGTCGCAAACTGATCTCGACCACTCTAATTTGCAGGACGAATTGAGTGGTCCAGATCACACTTTCGTGAGATAATGGGGTATGGGCGCTGGTCGGTTGTCAATCCGTCAAATATAATTTCACTTTCTCAATCAACTAAATATTAATATAGTATTCGATAAGAAAGAGTTCGTATCCACAGAGAGGCGTTTGTTGTTATAAATTTCAGTTTCTAAAGTAACCCAAGGTATGTTTGTTGAATTTAAGCAAATAAAAGTAATTAAAAGCAAAGTAAGTAATTGGAATTATCAATAAGGAGAAGATATTGGTCAAGGGATGGTATCATTCACAAACATGTATTTTCATCAATGATTAGAATTGGTATTTAATCTCGTATTTATTAAAAGTCCTAGGATATCTTGATCGCAAGTATAACCCGTTAATTCCTGTTTTCATCACAACCACATTAAAAGATGCATATGTGAATTCTTCGTCGAAAGCAACCTAAAGTGTAAAAGCACAATTAAGTTTAACTCCCTAAAAGCATTAAGATTTATGGAATAAGACTCATCAATGCAAACGAATGTGTAAAAGCACTAAACGTTTTAACAAAAGTTATAATTCACTTGTGACCAATAGGATATATCACTATAAGCACTAATCACAATTATGCTACTTAGAATCAGGGATAAACAACGTTTTCGTATTGAAAACCCTAATATAGCTCTAGAGATGAACACAAATCGGATTGATTCCGGACTCAACCTAACAAGTTTTCAAATCTTATAACACTATTAATTGTGAATCACAAACAATAATTACTGAGACAAAACTAATTCATTGAATCAAAAGCATGTTGAGAAATCAACTTTTATCCCATAACCAATAATAAGTTTAGCTACTCATAGCTATGGAGTTCATCATCATCAATATTCAATAATAAAACAAAGAAGAAGAAGAACAAAACCAAACCCTAGAAGCGTAAACAAAAGTGGCTCTCCCAAAATTCCAAGAAAAAGATATCTTATATGTTGTAGAAGACCTTCCCCTTTATAGCTTTTCCAACTTCTAAAATTAGGTCTAGTCTTCAAAGTCCATTAGGTGAGAATCCACCAAGCCCACAAGAGTGAGAAACCCGTGTAGAAAATACGCCCCGAAAGTGGTCGTCGGAAGTCTGGTATTGTGGCCGGAAATCGGCCGGAAAGTCGCCGGAAATGTAGCCTCGTGGCCGGCAAAGTCCGCCTTGGTCACCGGTCAACGGGTCGATCGGGTCAACGGGTCGTCCGAGTTGGATCGGGTCGGACATTTGTCGACGAGTCGGGTCATGACTCGGATGTGAGTCACCGTTCTTGAGTCAATTGCCGTGCCTTGAGCCAATGCACGAAGCTAAACTGTGAGATGCACCATCATTGTCATTACTTCATTGCCAGCCATCATGGCCCTGGCTACCAATTGCATCTTCCCTGTAGTCCATAACCACCAATGCTTTTCTGCTCTTTCTCCACCTTGAATTACAGCTACAAATTAGCCACTACCATGACTCTTCTCATTTTATTACAAGTGCAAACCATCATTCAGTTCCCCCTGCAACTGTAGCTCAACCACAAACATCAATAGGTCTCCTCATAATCCACGGTACCACCACAAGCTCAGAGCTTCATTTGCTTGTGCTCTGCCCTGCAATCCCAGTACACATAGCCCAATAATTCTTCTCTTCCTTCAACTGCCTGAGCCATCTCCTGCCATTCCAGCTTCCACCAGGCCTTTGCATTCAATCCCACCAAGATAGATAACCCCTGCAATAATAGCCTACACTGAACCACAGCTCAGTCTTTAGCATTCTTGGCTTCAGTTTCGCAGCACTTCAATTCAGCCACACTACGTGGTCTAGCCTGCACACACAGCTCCACAATTTCATGGCATTTCAACCACCTGCATACAAACTCCAGATCTTGGCGTGACGCAATATAGCAACAACAGCCAAGTCGCCAAATCGATCTCGGGCCTGGCCATGTTAACCACCGCAACTCCAATCCCCGGGCCGACCACCATAGCCACTCTTCTTGCCATCATTACCTCCACCTGAACCACAGCCACAAGCCTCATCACCTCTGGCCATTCAATCCCTGCAATCATTCATCCTAACATACATCTAAGGTTTGGTGCTTCAAACACCAACACAACGTCACTCCCGTATGGCATGAGCTTCTCAATCGACAGCAAACATCTAGCTTCATTAGTTCATCTTTAGCTCCTGCTAAAACCCAACTTCGAACCTCCATTTCCCTTGCCTTCACTGCACTCCAGCCCATGACAATCACCAGCTGCAACCTCAAGAACTTGAGCCACTCCACCAGCTTAGCACCACCATCTCCATTCTCCTCCATCTGCAACACCAGCCTTGATTCATTTCGGTGACCACAGACTTCAACTTCACTTTGCTGGACCAAGCATCCCTTCATTCTCAAACTCCTCGGCCGCTTATTGCTCACTTTCACCATCCGAGCTTCATTGTCATTCATACACAACACCCATAGCAACAAACCCCGCTTGTAATCGTAGCTTCGAGAACCCCGCAATGCCATTTCTTCCCTCTGTCAGAGGATTTCAAATCACTTGAGCTCAAACAATCAACACAAACAGCTCCAGCAACTCCATAACCTGCTCAGTTCACAGGGCATAAGCATCATCTCCCTGTAATTTTATTCAACACCCAAACAGATGAGAACCCATTTCTTCTCACTGATTCAAACACAAACCATTCTCAGATTCAACCAAAACCCTAATTTCAGAACCTAATTACCACACAACCATCTCAGTTGCTGCTACTCCCATCTCCGTTCAACACTCGGCTTTCAATGTCGCACCCCATTTCACAAGACTCTCCGTTCAACATCTCGGATATCTCTCTTCATCGGCTCGATTCACACAAAGAACAACTCCTCCTCTTCTCTCTATTACTTCAATTTGAGCTTTTCAAACCCTAATTACTCTCCCAGGAATCAGTGACACTCATTGCTTCTCTCTAATTTCTCAATCTCTCTGTCAATCTCCATGGCCTCCTTCTCCCAATTTCAGATGAATGAAATGAACGAGAGAAACACCTCTCTCGATTTTAGGTTTAGGTGTAGGAATGGAAGTGGCTAATCCCACTCAGATGAAATAGATAAGGGGTTACCCAGACATGACTCTAGGCACCCAGCTGTTCCCATTAAGGGCTAACTAGCTCAAACATGACCTGTCGGTTTCGTGTCCGACAAGCTTATTCATAGGTTTCGCTCGTAACTTTCTCGGACGCAATCGGATTGACTTCAAGCTCTCGCCGTTAGCTTCATATTTCCGTTCTCGCTCCCAAAGAACGTTTTCTCCTTCTTTTGCTCCCAAAGACTCCATTGCACCTAATAACTCAAAAGTAAACATAAAATACACAATTCACACGAAAAATAGCAAAGAAAGCATAAACTCTATATAGTAAATACGGTGTATTCTACACCTATCAGATTCCCCCACACTTAGACTTTGCTAGTCCTCGAGCAAATCAAATAAAACAATAAAATACAACAACTCCGTGTCGTCGAGGCTACGGTCACTTTTAGCATAAATAACAAGCCTTTAAACCCCTAGGTGTCCCTAGTGGACGAGTTTTAGTCTCGTGAGGGTTTACTAGAGATTTACCCACAAAACCTATTTCTCCAACTTACTAGTTCTCCGTAATGATAGTATCCAACGCGCTAAGAAGACATAGAGATTCTGCACACTAGTCATAAGAAGTTAGACACATAAATGAACACAATCTCATTCTTAAAAGTTGAGAGAGAGATAACCATCCCTTCTCGACTAAAATTCGGGTTCGGAGTGATCAAAAGTCTCGACTCTGCCTCACAAGAAAGGGTTTTATGATATTGCTCTCAATAATAAACAGCTCTTTATGGGTCACACATGTGTCCAGGTTGGAATGAAGAGAGAATCCTGAGACACGTTGAATGGTAAGAAGGCATAACCCTCCGAAGTATTTTGAAAACCCACATCTTTTATATATTTTTGAAAACCCATTTTTCTGACGATCTCTTCGAAAGGAAATCAACCATTTAACGAAGGTGGGAATATGCTTACTTACCTCGTTATCCGTCTCGCGTGCAGCTAGCACCACTCTCACAAAGATCCATAGAAACGTCTTCGGTCTTCTATCGGTGTCTTCATCTTCGTCTTCGGTCTTCAACTCTTGATGATAACTCTCGAACTTCGTAGAATCTTGACAATATGATTCTTTCCTCAAATTCCTTGTCGCTTGAAACTCCATTATAGATATTCCTTTTTTCCATAGGCTTTATTGAAAGAATACAAAAATAAAAACAAACTATACAAACCCAAATTTCTCTTTTTTTTTTTTTTTTTTTTTTTTTTTTTTTTTTTTTTTTTTTTTTTTTTTTTTTTTTTTTTTTTTTTTTTTTTTTTTTTTTTGAATAACAAATAAAAATAAAACAAAATAAAAACATTTTTCTCTTGTCTCTTTTTTTTTCATTTTCGTTTTTTTTTTTTTTTTTTTTTTTTTTTTTTTTGAAACAAGAGAAAACAAAAATACAAATAAAATAAAAATGTAAGTACAATGCCATGGTATAAGTACTTTACCGCTTGAATCTTCACAACTTATATGTCTTGATATCATAGACTTCTCAAATTCTCATCCTCTATAATTTCCGCTCTTATATAATAGTCTTCAACTTATAAAAATTCTGCTCCCTATTTTGTTGCTTTACTCAAATCTGAAATCTGCCCATTACTGTAGTGTTGCTTGTAAACCTCGAACATGTTCAACTTTCCTTCGAATTTGTGATGCTCCTCTTGTTGATGATGATGGTGTTTCTATGGACCTGTTGGTGTAGAGAGAGATAAGGTGGATGGTGCTAATCGCGAACAAGATCACAAGTGGTATGTAAGTTAGCAATTCGATGTCACCAACATGGTTGATAAAAATAGCACTCAAGAGATCAAAATAGTGCTTCTATGGTGGGAAATTGGACAGCTCACCATTCTGCCCGAATTTACGTACGGTGACACACACTCTAAAAGCACAATTTAGACAGGTACAAAGAATTGAAGGTTGGTGCCTCACATTATGTAACATGGGTAGTCTCCACTATAGGGGATCACTGTTCTAATACCGAATTCAGTCTGCACCTTATTTGCCACTGGCATGGTTAAATCCAACTTTAACTCTCATACAATTAAGAAACCCGATCATGTTCTCTGTCATCTCTAAGTTCAGTCACTATCATGAGAATTTCGATGTAATCTTGCGACATGTATACTATGTGACTCTAAATAACTACAAGTTGGAGTTTTCTTATTCACTAGTTCACAAAAAAGTTGAAAAAAAATTGCAAAAACTTACAACATAAACCACTCCCCCACACTTAAACCTTACATTGTCCTCAATGTAAATTGAATCATCCAAAGTAAGTCAAGGTGGGAAATCCTAATAAGAAATCAGCAAAAACAAAGTAAAAACAAAACAAGAAAAACTAAAAACAAGAAAAGAAATAAATACAAGACAAGAAATACTCATCCTTTGGGTTGCCTCCCAAGTAGCGCTTGGTTTAAAGTCAGGCCGACTATCTCCTTGCTTTCTATGACTCCTCCAGAGGGAGCACATCCACAAAGTTAACTCCTTCCACCACTTCGGAAGTGAAATTCTCATAATATGGTTTCAACCGGTGCCCATTAACTTTAAGTTCTTTCCCTGTAGCTATGCTACGAATTTCCACCGCACCATGAGAAAACACATTAGTAACAATAAAAGGTCCGATCCATCGTGACCTTAGTTTACCCGGAAATAATTGCAAACGAGAATTAAACAAAAGCACTTTCTGCCCAATACAAAATTGTTTCCTAGAAATCATGTTATCATGGAATGCTTTCGTCTTTTCTTTGTAAATCCGTGAGCTTTCAAATGCATCATTGCGAAGCTCCTCTAGCTCTTGAAGTTGTAACTTCCTTTGCTTTCCAGCCCCATCCATCTCCATGTTGCATTGCTTAATAGCCCAAAACGCCTTATGCTCAATTTCCACGGGTAAGTGACAAGGTTTACCATACACAAGCCTAAAAGGAGACATTCCAATAGGTGTTTTGTATGCGGTTCTATACGCCCACAAAGCATCATTAAGTCGCATGCTCCAATCCTTCCTTGTCGGGTTCACCGTCTTTTCTAGAATTGATTTCACCTCCCGGTTAGACACCTCGGCTTGTCCATTGGTTTGGGGATGATAAGGTGTTGCAATCTTATGCGACACATTGTACTTCCTTAACAAGCTTTGCAAGAACCTGTTTTTGAAGTGAGAACCCCCATCGCTAATTATTGCCCTTGGAATGCCAAACCTTGCAAATATATTAGCTTGCACGAAATCTGAAACAACTTTAGAATCATTAGTTGGGGTGGCTTTAGCTTCCACCCATTTCGAGACATAATCAACCGCAAGTAAGATATAAAAATTCCCATGGGAGTTGACAAAAGGCCCCATAAAATCAATACCCCATACATCAAAAACTTCAATAAATTGAATATAAGTTTGTGGCATTTGATTTCGGGCACCTAGATTGCCGGTTCTTTGGCACCTATCACAAGTTGTACAAAATATGTGTGCATCCTTAAACAAAGTTGGCCAATAAAAACCACTTTCAAGTACCTTGTGCGCGGTTCTCTTACTCCCAAAATGTCCTCCGCAAGCATAAGAGTGACAAAAAGACAAGATAGAGTTAAATTGATTCGGGCACGCACCTCCGTATTACTTTGGTCACTACCATGTTTCCATAAGTATGGATCATCCCATATGTATTGGTTCCCTAACCTCTTAAGTTTGTCCCTCTCAAAGACGAGACAAGTTCTTTGGGATTTGTTTAGAAACTAAGTAATTGACAATATCGGCATACCATGGTTCTCCAAAGGCAATCGAGAAAAGTTGCTCATCCGGGAAACTTTCACGCAACGGGATAGTCTCCTTGTCCACAGCAAGTCGGCTCAAATGATCCGCAACGGTGTTCTCAATTCCTTTCTTGTCTTTGATTTCAATATCAAACTCTTGCAAGAGTAATATCCATCGTATGAGCCTCGGTTTCGCCTCTTTCTTTGTAAGCAAGTATCTAAGTGCTGCATGATCAGAAAAGACAACAACTTTTGTACCAATTAGATAAGAGCGAAACTTTTCTAAAGCAAAAACAATGGCTAATAACTCCTTTTCAGTGGTGGTGTAGTTTTGTTGAGCCTCATTTAACGTTCTAGAAGCATAATAGATAGCATGAGGAAGTTTCCCCACACGTTGCCCAAGCACCGCACCAACCGCATAATCACTAGCATCACACATGAGTTCAAACGGCTTACTCCAATCCGGTGGTTTAATGATAGGGGCTGAAATCAAAAGTTCTTTCAAACGATTGAATGCCGCCATACATTTCTCATCAAAGTTAAAAACCACATCTTTTTGCAATAAGTTACAAAGTGGTGATGCTATCTTGGAAAAGTCCTTGATGAACCTACGATAAAAACCTGCATGACCAAGAAAAGAACGTATCTCCCTCACCGTAGTGGGAGGGGTTAGAGCACGAATAAGGTCTATCTTAGATTTATCGACTTCCAAGCCTTTAGAAGATATTATATGGCCTAAAACTATGCCATGAGTTACCATGAAATGGCACTTCTCCCAATTTAGCACAAGATTTGTTTCAACACATCGTTCAAGGATTAGAGACAAATTGTTCAAGCAAAGGTCAAAAGAATCACCAAAGACACTAAAGTCATCCATGAACACTTCGATTATGTTTTCAACATATTCCGAAAAGATACTTACCATACACCTTTGAAAGGTAGCTGGAGCATTGCATAAACCAAAAGGCATCCTTCTATAAGCAAAAGTACCGAAAGGACAAGTGAAAGTGGTTTTCTCTTGGTCCTCCTGTGCTATCACAATCTGATTATAACCTGAATAGCCATCAAGAAAGCAATAGTAAGAGTGTCCAGCTAAACGTTCAAGAATTTGATCAATAAAAGGTAAAGGAAAGTGATCTTTTCTAGTGGTGGCATTCAATTTTCTATAATCAATACAAACCCTCCAACCGGTTTGCACACGAGTTGGGACAAGTTCATTCTTATCATTCTCCACCACCGTCACACCAGATTTCTTTGGTACTACTTGTACCGGACTTACCCACTTGCTATCGGATATGGGATAGATAACACCCACTTCCAAAAGCTTGAGTATCTCCTTTTTCACAACTTCCATCATGGGAGGATTCAAACGACGTTGCGCGTCCCTTTTAGGCTTTGCATCATCCTCCAAACGAATTTTGTGCATACAAACGGCAGGGCTAATACCCTTGATATCGGCAATTGTCCATCCTATGGCCGTCTTGTACTTCCTTAGCACCCTCAAAAGTTTTTGCTCCTGTAAATCATTAAGCTTATTAGAAACAATCACAGGTAACTCTTCATTATCACCCAAGTACAAATACTTAAGGTGGTCGGGAAGAGGTTTCAATTCTAAAATCGGAGATTTAACAATTGAAGGTACAAGCTTTTCATCACTGCATGGTAAAGAAATAAAAGAAATATTATGAGTTTTTGGGCATTCTTGTAGTGAATTAAGATCACCAAGAGCTTCCTTGACTTCATTACCACACTCTACACCATTATCCATGGATGTAGTTAACACGGTTTCCAAAGCATCATCACCGTTTAATTCAAACATTTGTTGTGCCAATGTATCCATCACATCAATGGAGAAACAAGAGTGGACATCGCTAGGATATCTCATCGTCTCGAAAATGTTGAAACGTATTATTTCTCCATCAAACTCCATAGTTAGCGTTCCCTTATCCACATCAATTATGGTTTTCGCCGTTTTCATGAAAGGACGCCCAAGAAGCAATGGAAGAGATGAGTCCGGTGCACCTTCATCCATCTCTAACACACAAAAGTCCGCTGGAAATACAAGTTGATTAACCCGCACAAGAACATCCTCAACAATACCCATTGGGTAGACATTAGAGCGATCGGCTAATTGCAATACAATTTCAGCCTTTTTAAGAGGACCAAGATCAAGTGAATTATACATTGACGCAGGCATAACATTAACAGAGCACCTAAGTCCAACATAGCTTTGTTAAAAGTTGTGTTACCAATTGTGACGGGAATGTCAAAACTACCCGGATCCTTGCACTTAAGTGGGAGTTTGTGTTGTAAGATTGCCGAAGCATTCTCCCCCACACTAAGCACTTCATTACCTTTGAGCCTTTGTTTGTTGGTACACAAGTCCTTCAACACCTTTGCATACTTTGGAACTTGCTTGATAGCATCAATGAGTGGTATGTTCACATGGATCTTTTTAAGAACGTCTAAAATCTCCTTTTCTAATTCCGCCTTCTTAGAACTTGCAAATCTGCGAGGAAAAGGTAGAGGAGGAACATAAGTAGAAACCGGAGTTTTAGCGTTAGAAATAGGTACCTCAGAAGTTTGGGGAGAATCCTCGACTTTCTCCTCCAAAACAGGTTCCTTTGGTGTCTCCACCTTGCCCGAATCAAAGAACTTCGGGTGGCACAAGTTGTGTACCGCTTCTCAACGTAATAGCATTGACACCCTCTTTTGGGTTAATAGGTTGAGAAGGGAGTTTCCCACTATTTTGCGCCTTCAATTGGTTCAACTCAATAGCCATGGAGCCCATTTGTGTTTGCAACTCCTTAATAGCACTCTTAGTCTCTTGTTGACTTTCTTTGAACATAGTGGAAATGCCTTGCATAAAAGTTTGAAGCTTTGCATCAATATCAGCACCTTGAGTTTGCATTGATTGTTGTGCTTGAGGTTGCTGAAATTGTTGTTGTTGTGGTTGAAATCCACTCGGACGGTTGAAAGTAGGTTGTTGAATGGCACCTTGCTTGTTGGCATAGCTAAAATTGGGGTGATCTCTCCATCCCGGATTGTAAGTGTTTGAGTAGGGATCATACCGTCTTGGTTGATTCGGAAAGATCGCATTAGCTTGCTCGTCTTCATAAGATTGAGGAGAAGTTGGTATAACCGCGGATGCAACTTGTTGCAACATTGCTGTCATGTTACCCATTTGTTGACGAAGTTCCTCCACCTCGCTCACTTCACTCACCCTTCTTAGAATCACATCCGAACCACGACTTAAGAATTGTTGTGAGTTCGCTACCATGTTTTCAATCAACTCCCTAGCTTGTGCCACCGTCTTGCTAACTAGTGCACCACCACCCGCAGCGTCAATAAGATTCCTATCACTTGATTGGAGTCCTTCATAGAAGTATTGGATGATCATAGCGTCACTAAATTGGTGGTGAGGGCAACTTGCAACCAATCTCTTGTACCGTTCCCAACATTCATATAAGGATTCTCCCACGTTTTGCTTCATCCCACAAATTTCTTTGCGAATTTGAGTAGCCTTGGATGCAGGAAAATATCTCTCCAAAAAGAGTTTCTTCAACCCATTCCATGTTGTGACACTTCCAGGAGGTAAATAGTACAACCAATCCTTAGCACTATCCATTAAAGAGAAACGGAAAACCTTCAACATTGCACCATCCGCCTCAACATTTGCTGGAAGCATAGCCGTGACAATGGTGTGGAAGTCCAAAAGATGTTTGTTAGGATCTTCATTCACCATGCCATGGAATTTTGGTAATTCTCTAAGCAACCCCGGCTTTATCTCAAAAGTAGAGTTCGTTTGAATACACCCCTGTTGTGTATCAAGCCTATGAGAAGCTAAGTCCTTGAGTGAACGATTTGCATCACCCATTTCTTCTTCTTCTTCTCGTTGTCGGAAAATCTCTTCTCCTACTTCCTCCTCGTGCTCGTCCGTTGTGTCTTGACTAGGTTGGAGTATTGTGCCGCGTCGAGTAGCTATCCCGCACCTTGGATAATTCCAATCTTTAGAAGCCAGAGAGTATGCACCTGCAAACAATTCTCCAAAACAAGTGAGAAACAAGACAAGAACCGAAAAGCAAAGATAAAAGCAGAAATTGTAAAAAGAAACTAAAAACTTAATAACAAGCCGTATGCCTCCCCGGCAGCGGCGCCAAAATTTGGTCGGTTGTCAATCCGTCAAATATAATTTCACTTTCTCAATCAACTAAATATTAATATAGTATTCGATAAGAAAGAGTTCGTATCCACAGAGAGGCGTTTGTTGTTATAAATTTCAGTTTCTAAAGTAACCCAAGGTATGTTTGTTGAATTTAAGCAAATAAAAGTAATTAAAAGCAAAGTAAGTAATTGGAATTATCAATAAGGAGAAGATATTGGTCAAGGGATGGTATCATTCACAAACATGTATTTTCATCAATGATTAGAATTGGTATTTAATCTCGTATTTATTAAAAGTCCTAGGATATCTTGATCGCAAGTATAACCCGTTAATTCCCTGTTTTCATCACAACCACATTAAAAGATGCATATGTGAATTCTTCGTCGAAAGCAACCTAAAGTGTAAAAGCACAATTAAGTTTAACTCCCTAAAAGCATTAAGATTTATGGAATAAGACTCATCAATGCAAACGAATGTGTAAAAGCACTAAACGTTTTAACAAAAGTTATAATTCACTTGTGACCAATAGGATATATCACTATAAGCACTAATCACAATTATGCTACTTAGAATCAGGGATAAACAACGTTTTCGTATTGAAAACCCTAATATAGCTCTAGAGATGAACACAAATCGGATTGATTCCGGACTCAACCTAACAAGTTTTCAAATCTTATAACACTATTAATTGTGAATCACAAACAATAATTACTGAGACAAAACTAATTCATTGAATCAAAAGCATGTTGAGAAATCAACTTTTATCCCATAACCAATAATAAGTTTAGCTACTCATAGCTATGGAGTTCATCATCATCAATATTCAATAATAAAACAAAGAAGAAGAAGAACAAAACCAAACCCTAGAAGCGTAAACAAAAGTGGCTCTCCCAAAATTCCAAGAAAAAGATATCTTATATGTTGTAGAAGACCTTCCCTTTATAGCTTTTCCAACTTCTAAAATTAGGTCTAGTCTTCAAAGTCCATTAGGTGAGAATCCACCAAGCCCACAAGAGTGAGAAACCCGTGTAGAAAATACGCCCCGAAAGTGGTCGCCGGAAGTCTGGTATTGTGGCCGGAAATCGGCCGGAAAGTCGCCGGAAAACAGCTCCGGTGACCGGCAAAGTCCGCCCGGTCACCAGTCAACGGGTCAGATCGGGTCAACGGGTCAGGTCTGAGTTGGATCGGGTCAGCACATTTGTCAGACGAGTCAGGTCATGACTCAGATGTGAGTCAGCTGTTCTTGAGCTGAATTGCCGTGCCTTGAGCCAATGCACAAAGCTAAACTGTGAGATGCACCATCATTGTCATTACTTCATTGCCAGCCATCATGGCCCTGGCTACCAATTGCATCTTCCCTGTAGTCCATAACCACCAATGCTTTTCTGCTCTTTCTCCACCTTGAATTACAGCTACAAATTAGCCACTACCATGACTCTTCTCATTTTATTACAAGTGCAAACCATCATTCAGTTCCCCCTGCAACTGTAGCTCAACCACAAACATCAATAGGTCTCCTCATAATCCACAAGTACCACCACAAGCTCGAGCTTCATTTGCTTGTGCTCGCCCGCAATCCCGTACACATAGCCCAATAATTCTTCTCTTCCTTCAATCGCTCGAGCCATCTCTCCCTGCCATTCCAGCTTCCACCAGGCCTTTGCATTCAATCCCACCAAGATAGATAACCCCGCAACAATAGCCTACACCGAACCACGCCTCGGTCTTTAGCATTCTTGGCTTCGGTTTAAGCAAAGACTTCAATTCAGCCACACTACGTGGTCTAGCCTCGCACACACAACCACAATTTCATGGCATTTCAACCACTCGCATACAAACTCCGGATCTTGGCGTGATCGCAATATAGCAACAACAGCCAAGTCTGCCAAATCGATCTCGAGCTCTGCCATGTTAACCACCGCAACTCCAATCCCAAAGCCAAAGCACCACCATAGCCACTCTTCTTGCCATCATTACCTCCACCTCACAACCACGGCCACAAGCCTCATCACCTCTGGCCATTCAATCCCCGCAATCATTCATCCTAACATACATCTAAGGTTTGGTGCTTCAAACACCAACACAACGTCACTCCCTGTATGGCATGAGCTTCTCAATCGACAACAAACATCTAGCTTCATTAGTTCATCTTTAGCTCCTGCTAAAACCCAACTTCGAACCTCCATTTCCCTTGCCTTCACTGCACTCCATCCCATGACAATCACCAGCTGCAACCTCAAGAACTTGAGCCACTCCACCAGCTTAGCACCACCATCTCCATTCTCCTCCATCTGCAACACCACCTTGATTCATTTCAAAGTGACCACAGACTTCAACTTCACCGCTGGACCAAGCATCCCTTCATTCTCAAACTCCTCGCCGTTATTGCTCACTTTCACCATCCGAGCTTCATTGTCATTCATACACAACACCCATAGCAACAAACCCCAGTTGTAATCGTAGCCAGAACCCTGCAATGCCATTTCTTCCCTCTGCTGTAGGATTTCAGCTCAGCTTGAGCTCAAACAATCAACACAAACAACTCCAGCAACTCCATAACCTGCTCAGTTCACAGGGCATAAGCATCATCTCCCTGTAATTTTATTCAACACCCAAACAGATGAGAACCCATTTCTTCTCACTGATTCAAACACAAACCATTCTCAGATTCAACCAAAACCCTAATTTCAGAACCTAATTACCACACAACCATCTCAGTTGCTGCTACTCCCATCTCCGTTCAACACTCAGCTTCAATGTCAGTACCCCATTTCACAGTACTCTCCAGATTCAACATCTCAGATATCTCTCTTCATCGGCTCAGATTCACACAGCAACAGCTCCTCCTCTTCTCTCTATTACTTCAATTTGAGCTTTTCAAACCCTAATTACTCTCCCAGGAATCAGTGACACTCATTGCTTCTCTCTAATTTCTCAATCTCTCTGTCAATCTCCATGGCCTCCTTCTCCCAATTTCAGATGAATGAAATGAACGAGAGAAACACCTCTCTCGATTTTAGGTTTAGGTGTAGGAATGGAAGTGGCTAATCCCACTCAGATGAAATAGATAAGGGGTTACCCAGACATGACTCTAGGCACCCAGCTGTTCCCATTAAGGGCTAACTAGCTCAAACATGACCTGTCGGTTTCAGGTATCCGACAAGCTTATTCATAGGTTTCGCTCGTAACTTTCTCAGACGCAGTCGGATTGACTTCAAGCTCTCGCCGTTAGCTTCATATTTCCGTTCTCGCTCCCAAAGAACGTTTTCTCCTTCTTTTGCTCCCAAAGACTCCATTGCACCTAATAACTCAAAAGTAAACATAAAATACACAATTCACACGAAAAATAGCAAAGAAAGCATAAACTCTATATAGTAAATACGGTGTATTCTACACCTATCAGGCGCCTACACCGTCATGCCATCTACACGCATGTACGATCGGCCTAGCCAAAATCTTATCCCAAGCTTGGATTCGACCAGGCTGAAGAGGGATGCTTGCGCACCTCTTCTAAAACCCTAATTCCATCAACGGTCGCAGATGAGTGTCTCAAAGATCATCTCATCCGTCCAACTTCACCGCTTGGTTATACAACCACAGTCGAGTTAATTGGTCGAGTAAGGCGTCTTGGTGATCACCACCCCGTCACTTTACCACACCATGATGCGCACTCGCATAGAATACACACGATACTTCACAAGTATCGACCTCCCGAATAACGCAGTTATTCAATTTAGCATTACATGCTACCTTTTGTGGGTCCCACGACCCACACATTCCGACATCAATCATGTCACAAACTGGGGGATACATACTGGGGTATTGGTCTGGCGGTTTACAACGTGCAGCGCATAACGCGCCATCACAAGAGCGTGTCAGGAAGTCATGGACGGTTAAGTGCTGATGGGAGAAGTGGGCAAGCCTGGTCGTGTGACACTAACACATTACTCCACTACTCCATCACTCCACTTTCTCCACTTCCCACGAGATACGAAGGTTAGGCTAAAAGACTTGTATAAATAGGTTCTCCATCCTATTTTTTTAAACAAGAACAAGTCCAGACAACAGAGGCAAGTGTTGATACAATCGTATTCAAACACCGAAACTGATAGCTTACACCCTGCAAGCCAGTTCAGCTTTCTGATACAAGTCATTCATAGCCAACACCTTCACATTCTCAACACCTTCTTCGCTTCCCTCCGTAAGATCAACCCCATCTCCCTCACTTTGTGACCGAAACAAGTCTGGAACGGCCATTTCTTGGTTTAGGCCGGACTTGCACATATCGATCTCTCGAATCTACAAGCACTCACCGCGCAGTGCATTTGTTTAAGGTTTAGACTCATTTATCATCCACACATCCCAAATTACCAAAACCGGCAAAAATAGTTTTCACCCATAAACAATTGGCGACCACAGTGGGAGGTTAATCTCTCGGTTGTAAAGTCAATTTCTTCCAAATCCGATTCAATTTAATCAATTTCACAAAGGGTAGATCTTAGAATCAATCCAATCAACAATTCATTTCAAGATGGTGGAATTAAGGTCTGGATCAGCAATCAATTCTGATGGAGCTAGTGTGGATAACAATCTTAGTGTCGAAGTACCTGTCAGTGGAGCTACCGTGGTCAATACATCTCGTAGAGCCGTCACTTCTACCATCATCACCAGCGTAGCAGGAAATATTCCAGTAAGTGTAACACCTCCCATCACCAGAGCCAGAGCAGCCGCAAATCCCGGCATCTCCTCAAGTGTAACACCTCCAGTAGTCACCAGAGCAACAACTTTCACTCCTTCATCGGGACGAGGAGCCGGAGGGACAAGAGGAGGACCAACGCCTGTTACCATTGCAGACTTGATGGAGAAGCAGAAGATTCTTGCTAAGACTCAAACGGATATGGCCGCAACTCAGAAAGAGGTACTCACTTTCCTTAAAACTTTAACCGAACGATTGCCACAAGATTCACGGCAACCCTTGGAGCCGGCAAGAGATGCATTCAATACACCTGGAGCAGGCGCTTCCACTCGGACCCACATGAATGAAGAAACTCGTGTTGCTTCTGAACGCCCAAGGGAGAGGGACCAGCCATCCAACTTCATCACACGCGAGGATCTGGAACGACTTCTCTAAAATCGAGGAAAAGGGGACCGAACGGATATACACCAACATCAGCCACCGTACCCTCAAGATGTACAACGAATTCCTCTTCCAAGAGGTTACACCTCTCCCCAGTTCTCCCTCTACGACGATACTGGTAATGCTCGTGAACACGTCTCTCGATTCTTGGAATCCTTGAGGGAACATGAATACAATCATGTTCTGCGCCTAAAAGAATTCTCGAAGTCACTTACGGGAGGGCGTACACCTAGTACAACAACATCGCGCCTAACAGCATATCCAATTGGAGCGAGATGGTCAGTGCTTTCTACAGAAAGTATTTCTTCGTGTCTGAACATATCACCTTTTCAGATCTAGGAAGAATTATTCAGCGGAACAACGAGCATCCTAACGACTTCGTTAAAAGGTTCAGAACCCAAGCGCTAGATTGTCACGACCCGAACGTCACCAAACGACAATTGGTGGAGTTGTGCATCAATGGAATGATACCCATATACCGCGCTCTATTAGAGAATCTGAGCTTTCAAACGTTCTCTGAACTCCATGAAGCTTCCAAACGTTCAGCAACAACTGCACCAGCACTGCTAGAAAGAACCAGAGTTATTCGAAGTGAAGATTCACGTGAAAGTCGAGGAAGCAGGCATCTCACGAACAAGCAATACAACACTGGTCCTTTTGTGAGTGTAGTGGGCGGAGGAGAAAAAAGGAAAGCTTCGGCGACGGAATAACAAACCAAGCGGGCATCCCCGGCACACAAGACTTCGTCTCGAAAAGGAGCGGACAAAACTCCTACACGAGACACCGAAGATACAGGTTTTCCTTTCCCCATGAATGAAGTGATAGAACTCTTGGAAGCGTGGATCCAAGATGATGCCATTAAGCTGCCTCCTATCAGACGTCCTCCAACTGAGAAAGACATGGCGGATCCCAAATACTGTTGCTACCATAGATTCGTCCATAATCCAACCAAAGATTGTAACAGGCTGAAACAAATATTCAGGAAAAAGATAGAGACAGGAGAACTCCAGCTTGGAAACGAAGGTGTTCATAGAGACCCTCTTCCTATCAGGAATTGCATGATTTCTGGGGATTCTGTTCGCAAGACTGTACAATCTATGATGGAGCACTTGTGTGAAATCTTGTATTTCTCCAAAGGACAGCGTCAAGACATATTTGCGGCCCTCAACCACGTTGTGTCAGGCAGGCATTTGTATCCAGAAGCAGTCCAGGAACCCCAGTCTTCCCTGAGGGACGCGAGCAAAGGAAACTGGGGACTCCTAACTGTCACTCGTTTGAGAGACGTTACGTTCGATAGCGCGTTGATTGATATGGCTACCGAATTTAACATCATTACTGCCAAGACCTTGAGAGCAGCAAAGATTTTAAAGCAAGAAGCTACTCGTCACCCAACTGTGGTTAAAGACTCAGAAGGAGAACTCAGAGATGCATATGGATACATCGATCTTGAAGTCAAATTGGGTGATGCCTCGACACAAGCAAAGTTATACATAGTCAAAGATCACCCCAACTACGACATGATCCTAGGACGCTCTTGGATGCATGACAACAAAGCAATACTAGAAGTCTGTCCTCTACCGGTTTCGATACCTGAAAGAATCTCCAACACGCCTTCTGGACTGATGATCGTCTGCCGCACCAGCGACTTGCCAATGTGACACAACTTCTCAGAGAGAGCCTGCCAGCATACATTGAAAGGTTCCGATCTCAAGTAAGTCTCATCGCGTAACCCTCTTTACAACTTACCGCCCTCCATTCTGACAAGTCCTGGGGACTGGCTCTAGCCAAAAAAACCAACCTTGGCTAAAAGATGTGAATGGGAGGCCGGCCCCTTCAAACAGTTCATCAGGAGTCTAGAAGCTATCTCGATCAAAGACAACAAAACCAAGACCCCGATGTCTACACGCCCAAACCCGTTTGGAATTGCGGACCTAGTAACGAAGACAACCGCATTCAAGGTCAAAAGCATTATGGTGAGAATGGCTACCTCACCCGATTCAGCCACCGAGAAGGAGGATAAACCATACCTGGTAGCAGATGTCATCCTAGGCGGCTACTGCAAACTCATCAACGCTGACAAGCTAGAAGGTGTAACAATTCACTCGCGATGGCTCAAACCCTACCCTACTTAAGACGCTGTGCTATCACTTTCCAGCATCCTACACGCTTTAAGACGCTGTGCTACTTCCTCCGGCGTATTTCCCTTTACAATTTCACATCATATTTGTAATTCCTATAGAGAATGATTGCAATACTTGCATTCATAATTAGGGTTTCAATTTTCGATTTTCAAATTAATTGAAGTGTTATTTCCACTTGAGAACCTCTTTACCCCTAAAGACACAAAGCCCATCCTAAATCAACCCACTAGAACAGGTCAGGAAACAAACCCTAAACAAAAACATCCTGAAAAGAGTTGAGGGAAAAGATATGCGCGAGAAGGGAAGAAGCTTTGAGCCGCTCACCACAGCAAGGCTAGGAAGATCTTGCATCAGGAACACAGGTCCGTAGGTATTCCATTATGGCATTATTTCTTTTATCACAAAGAATTACGTGTGAAGGCGCACCCTTGCGCCTGAGAAAGTTCATTGGATCTTGACAAAGGGTTATAAAAAAAAAAAAAACCTTTATTCAAACAATCAAATAGAAGAAAACCTTGAACTCGGCTGCCACTGAGTACAAGGAAGATGTTCAAATATACGGAATATACTTGGAAAGCGGAAAAAGAAGAAAAGAGGTTTTAGTCGCCAAGAGGATTGACATCGCCTGCACCACCGTTAGGTTCTGCTTCAGCGCCATCACCTTTTGATGCTCCTCCCTTAGGATCTACCTCAACTTCTGCATCATACATCTCCACAGCAACGCACTCCATCCCAATATCATCAGCGGGAGCATCAAATGACACATGAACATTAGGAGTCGTGTCGATTGCTTTCAAATGTTCTGGTTCGTCTGTGTCATAATCAAGAATTATCACGCCGTCCTGGATTGGGTAATCGCACTTATCTTCATTCAGAGGTCGTTTATGCTCAACCCTCCGCCTCTTCAACCGCGCTGCAAATCACTCTGCCCTTGCGCTTACTAGTGCTTGTAGCGCTTCCTCGCGCCTCCATCGCTCCTCCATGTCAATCGCAGCTGAAAGTGCACAGATGCGTCCCCTGACAATACGCAGGTGCGAGATAGACATCCCTTGTATAGCACGGCCGACTTCGCGAAGTGGAAGATCGATTTTAGACATTACTTCTTCGTGTGCATGGGTTTCGGGCTTGTTAACTTCGAAGCTTCTTTCTGGAGAAGTGACTGAATGATCGTCCACCGCTTCCATGATAAACGACAAAGGAGAAGAAGTTATGAGCACACAAAAAAAAATATTAAAAAAATCAATCAATCGATCAGTCAATCAGAAGATCATATAAGTGTGGAGCAGTACCTGAGATATAGAATAAACGATTACGTGAGATGATTCTTTATAATCTCGCAAATCGACAGAATCCCAGGAGAAAAGAAGTCTTTACTTGCCACCTATAAAGGCTACTAATTTGGGATAGCAATCAATGATGCTTATCAGATACATCTGAGGAAAGTTGTTGTGTGACGAAAAGGAGTACACCTGACCCAAGGAAGGGGCCAAGCTCTGTCCAGATATGTACAAAGGGAACCAAAGCGACACACCAGATCAAGTCTTGCTTCCTTCACAACCTTAATCAGGACTAACCAGTTCCAGGGCAACGCCTGACGATGTCGACCTATCCGGTAAATATGTATTCACTTTAGCTTGGTCATTTCAGTGTAAAAATTTGTCACCATCTCATGCCTACCCCACAATAGTGTAACCATTATGTGCTAGGCAGGAGACTTAATGTTGATGGTGGATTTTCATTTAAGGTTAAAATTGTAAAAACCAGAAAATTATGCGCTAACATCTTGTAAAAGATAAAGCCATTAATAAGTGTTGAATACTTCTTCACTTTACTAATTCACCTAGAATGGAGCATGTGACAACAATCCCATTCTGTGAATTAAATACACGAAATTCATCCAGGTTGGAGCATGTAACAACAATCCCATATACCCCAGAATTTATAGCATTATTAATTAATGCGTAAGCGACCTTGTATTTCTGTACTCATTATCGGTGCGGCATGACGATCGAGTGTTGCTCTCAGCAGAGCAATACGAACCTCCAAGCATTATAATGAAAGCATGTACGAAATACCCGTACAGATGCAACTCTCGGTATGTTATACTTGGCCCGATTGAGCAACTCTCGGTGTGTTATACTAGCCCGATTGAGCATCCGGACTGTCCGTATCGATCTGAAATGATCTCGATCATCCAACTTCACCAAAGCATGATTGGATGGCCCGGATCAATTCCATAACCCCCAAGCGGTATGGAATATTCGCTGCCGAACCAACACGGACCCCGCATGGTCGGCCTCCCCAAAAGATTAGCATAGCTTGCCAAAACGTCCAAACCAGAGCGGTATGGGCGGAAAACCCTAAATTAGGGTTTGCGGCACATTGCATGTGTCACAAAATAGTCTCAACCATCCATCTTCGCAGGTATAGATGGAGGGTGTAGATGTAGATTCAAAAGGCCTAGAGCATGTCAACACAATCACCGTGGGCACATACATACCCGACCAATCGGTCGGGACCAACCATGGTTGGTCATCCCAATTAAATACGCCCGAATGAAGCATGACGCACGGCCGTGAAACCCAAAATTATGGTTTTATGAGCATCACGAGCGTCCATCTTCTCCGGCACGAATGGAGGGTCCAAGATTAGATTAAGCAGGTCCGGTCATACCAACATGACCACCGTGGACCCATCTATCCCCTCACCTAGTCGGACAAGGAATACCATGCCTGGTTATCCCAAATCGTCCGCCCAAACTAGCGTGGTTACACTTCCCAATTGCAAACTAATCTCGACCGCTCAACTTCGCCGGACGATTTGAGTGGCTTAGATCACGTTTTCATGGGACGATCCGGTATCGAGTATAGGCGTGAACACCAGCCAGGACCGTCGGCCAAGACCACCAAGATTGGTCGTCTTGGAACGCGCGCCGAAGTTGGCACGATGCGCGGCTTTTGTTTGCACTCGTTTTCTCGCCGCAACCCTATATAAAAGAGAGGAGCGATCTCGACCACTCGACTTTGCGTGGATGTAGATCGGACGAATTGAGTGGTCCAGGATCACACTTTCGTGAGATAATTGGGTATGGGCGCCTACATCGTCATGTCGTCTACACGCATGTACGATCGGCCTGGCCAAAATCGTATCCCAAGCTTGGATTCGACTAGGATGAAGAGGGATGCTTGCGCACCTCTTCTAAAACCCTAATTCCATCAACGAACGTCTTGGTGATCACCACCCGTCACTTTACCACACCATGATGCGGATACACTTCTCAAAGCATAGAATACACACGATACTTCACAAGTATCGACCTCCTGAATAACGCAAATAAGTTATTCAATTTAGTATTACATGCTACCTTTTGTGGGTCCCACGACCCACACATTCCGCATGTTAAGCATCAATCATGTCACAAACTTTTCATGCGGGGGATACATACTTGGGTATTGGTCTGGCGGTTTTGCAAGTGTAGCGCACAACGCGCCATCACAAGAGCGTGTCGGGGAAGTCATGGACGGTTAAGTGATGATGGGATAAGTGGGCAAGCACAGTCGTGGGACACTAACACATTACTCCACTACTCCATCACTCCACTTTCTCCACTTCCCACGAGATACGAAGGTTAGGCTAAAAGACTTGTATAAATAGGTTCTCCATCCTATTTTTTAAACAAGAACAAGTCCAGACAACAGAGGCAAGTGTTGATACAATCGTATTCAAACACCAAATATGAAAGTAAAAACATAACCGATAGCTTAAACCCCGCAAGCCGATTCTCAACACCTTCTTCGCTTCCCTCCCTAAGATCAACCCCATCTCCTTCACTTTGTGACCGAAACAAATATGGAATGGCCATTTCTTGGTTTAGGCCGGACTTGCACAGATTGATCTCTCGAATCTACAAGCACTCACCGCGCAGTGCATTTGTTTAAGGTTTAGACTCATTTCTCATCCACACATCCCAAATTACCAAAACCGGCAGAAATAGTTTTCACCCATAAACAACTTGATAATAGGTTCGGACTTAACCAAATACTATAGGATTTCTATCAAGTAATTAGAAATTAACGTTTGTGTATTTTACTTCTAATTATAATAATAATAAAAAAACAATTATAATTGCGGAAATAGAAAAGTAGAAGACACAGCAAGATTTGGTTAACGAGGAAACCGCAAATGCAGAAAAATCCCGGGAACTTGTCCAGAATTGAATACTCTCAGAATTAAGCCGTTTTACAAAATATAAATCAACTTCGTATAATTGAGACCAAGCAACTAAATCTATAGTTCGCCTAGTTCCCTCAGTATCCTTGCGCCTCCAACTTGCAATAAGTCACGCACTTGGAACAATTCCTTTGGTTCGTATTCCAAACAGTAAAGGAACAACAAATCTGTTCGGTAACAACTCTTTTCAAACAACGTGATATGAGTTTGACAAAAGGCTCTTCCGTTTATCCCAATAAACTCCTTTATCGGGTTCTTAGGTCAATCTATATAACAACTATCAAAGTAATTGTTTAGACTATGCAATCAATATTATAAATCACAAAGAAATATATTGATGCCGATCTACACGACTAATCAATCCAATCTATCAAAAGATAAGCCGATTATAGTTGGATCCCTAGCAGATAAAGTTTTGTGCACACCAAAGATTATGAACTCAAATAAGAAATCTTCTTTGTCTTCAAATCTTCTTAGATCTTCAATAAACACCTGCACACAAACAACTTGAATCTCTTATGATCAATCACACACAGAACGGAGTCTGTTAACGATGGATTATCACAAGACATCTTTAGATTTACAAACAGCCTAAAGATCCTGGTAGGCTTTGAAAGTGTTTTCCTACGTGTTAAACTGCAAGTGCACAGTGTCTATTGGAGACAAGGCAAGTACAGGTCGATCCACAGGGAAATGGGGTGGCTGTATGGTTGATCTAAAGGCTTTCCTAACTGATTTCTAGAGGTGTAACACAAAAGAGGTTGTTTGTCGATACGACTGAGTTGAATTGTGACTCTAAACTAAGGCAGCAAACGGGTTATAACTAATTGGAGAACACCAGGGTATTTGATTCCACCACTTGATCCTATGCTAAGGTAATTCCACTAATGTTGCATTCGTGTATCTTCCCAAGGAAGATTCTAAGGTATGATGTATCAACTAATCTTCCTAATTCCCCCTAGTATAGAGTGTCTTCTTACAGTACACTCTATCACAGGTTCCTTGGTTAATTAGCTAAACATCATTCCTATTCTATTAAGCACCTGTCTTCTTCCATGGAAGTTTCTAATGGAGAATTGATTAACCTTTCACTCTAATTCTCCCCTAGTATTGGCTGTCTTCTTACAGCACAGCCAATCACAGGAGAATTGGATTAATTAGCTAACTATACTCCTACTTCTATTAAGCACAGTAATAATAGCAACATCAATATGATTTACTCAACATATTAGCTAGGGTTTCAACAACACCCTAGCAATTGAACTTAGAACATAATTAAATGAATTAAAACACAAATTGAACTAAGTTGGTGCTCTGGCTAGCCCAGGCATGAAATTTTACAAACACTTCTCAGACCTCTTTATACAAGCAAACCCTCTTCTCTCTTCTAACACTCAAACTCGAGATTCAAAGCAAACCCACTTACCAAACATCTCTCGAATTGTGCTCTCCTCTATGAATTCGGCTCCGAGATGATGGTTCCCTCACTTGATTTGATGTAACCCTAACCCTAGTTCTTCCTATCTCAGACTTAGCTTCTAGGGAAGAAGCTATGAGTGAGATAGAGAGCAAGTAGGGGGGAAGGTGGTGCGCCTGTGATGTCAGGAGATGGAGGTGGTGGTGATGGCTCTGGTTTTGTCAGGGAGAGGGAGGAGGTAAGGGAAAGAAGATGGAGCTCTGATTTTGTGTCGGGGGAGAAGAAAGATAAGATGGAGGAGAAAATGGGGTTTGGTCGATGGGATAAGGTCTTGATGGATTCGTTGTTGAGCGGGCACAGCGAAGGGTCGATGCGATGGGTGGAGCGAGCGTTGGATGTGTGGGAACTTGATGCGTGGATTGATGCGGCCGTTGGATGCAAATCTGACGGCTCAAATGGTACGGACTTGGATCCGGGCCGTGGGCCGGGTCTTGGACTGCTCAAGCCCATGTCTTGTAAATGGGTTGCTTCTTGTTGGGTTGCAACTGATGCGCGCGCGGGCTTTTTGGCTTTTGCTCCATAGACGCTCGTCTCCAATTCTTTGCTCTTTTGGCTCCTCGGTTTCTCGAGCTTTATTTTCTACCTAAAAACACAAAATTAATTAGTACAAATATTTATTCTTGAAAACAAAGAAAATACGAATGCTGGGATAATATCTCGATTTCGAGCACAAAAGATGAGTTAAATGCCGATAAATAGATGTAGAAATATGCAATATTTGGCACTCATCAAATACCCCCAAACCTGAATTTTACTTGTCCTCAAGTGAAACAAAATTAAGAAATCCTAACTATACCACCGTCGCGGTCTCTCGAATGCATTTAGCGTATGCACTAAGCCTTTAAACCCCTAGGTGTCCCTAGTGGACGAGTTGTAGTCTCGTGAGGGTTTACCGAGGTGTACCCACAAAACCTTCTCCAACTTCGGAGTGTAAAAGAGTCTCAAGCATCCAAGGAGCTATGAGGACATAGAGTTTCTTCATGCTAGTAACATGAAGTTAGAACTACCAAAGAACGCATTCTCATCCTTAAGTCTTTGAGCGAGAAGTAACCATACCATATGAAAGAATTCGGATTCGATTGTGATCATAAGCCTCGACTTCTGCCTCACTAATAGGGTTTTATGATAATTGCACTCAAAAAGACCGCTTTTTTAGTCTCTCATGTGTGCAGGCAGGAATAAAGAGAGAAATCATGCATACGTTGAAGATGAGAAGGATAACCTTCCGAAATAATTTCTGGAGACTCCACAGAAGTGTGGACAAAAAGAATCTTTTTCTGATGATCTCTAAGAAAGGAAATCAACCATTAGCAAGGATGGGAGTACTCACTTACCTTCTCACCCGATTGGCAATTAATATCACTCTCTCAAAATTCATAGAAACGTCTTCTATCTTCGGTCTTCGGTCTTCAATTGTTGATGACGAACTTCTGAACTTCACAAAAACTTGAAAAATATTTTTTTTTTTATTTTTTTTTTAATACATGAAATGAAAATAACAATAAAACAATAAAACTCAATTTTTTCACAACTTGTATTGTCTTGATTTCACAAACTTCATTAATTCTCATCCTATTTTCTTTTCTTTTCTTTGTTGCATGTAAACCTTGGACTATTTCAACTTTTCTTCAAATATTCTGATGGTGCTCCGCTTGCTGACGATGATGTGTTTCTATGAATCTGTTGATGTTGTTGAGAGGGAGAGAGTGATGCTAACTGCAAATCGATATTTAGAAGGAGTTTTCATCTTTAAACGTCACCCTCATGATTGACAAAATTAGCACTCAAGAGATCAAAAATAGTGCCGAAAGTGGTGCGAAGTTGGGTAGCTCACCATTCCTACCCGGAATTGACGTACGGTGACACACACTCTAACAAACTTTTCTAGAAAGTCACAAAAACGAAGGTTGGTGCCTCGCTTGATGTAAACTGGGTAGTCTCCACTATGGGTGATCACAATTCTACTACCGAATATCTAAACAAAGACCTAATTCGCCCTCCTAGTATGGTTAAATCCAACTTTAACGCTCTAATCAACTAAGAAACCCGATTGTGTTCTCCAATACTTCCAAGTTCTCGTTATTTCGGTCGACTCTCTATGTAAACATAGCTAGAAGCATGCTAGTGACTCTAAAATCTCTAAAAGTTGGAGGTTTTTATGCAAGTATTTACAAAAAGTTTTTTTTTTTTTTTTTTTTTTTTTTTTTTTGAATAATAAAAGAAAGACTAAAAACTCTATATGCAAATGCACCCCCAAACCTAAATCAAACATTGTCCTCAATGTTTCAACAGATAATAAACAGTCACATACCATGAGAACTATGCTGATAAGAGAAAAGGGAAGAGATTACCGGATGTCGGCGGGAGCAAGGTTAGAGCTTCATTAGTCAAGGCTAGAATCCAACATTCTCAGTGGAGATCATATCGGATTAGCACAATATATGCTCAAGAAGACTCAACCGATTCAAGAAAGAAAATTTAACAAGTCCTACTGGATTATATACAATGAAAATTCACCATACACCAACAATCTAAAGAGTTGAGGATCAACCCAAAAGAAGATATGTACAAACATCAACAGCCTTACACAAATATAACATGAGAATGCAAGTAAGGCTGCACAAGTGAACGAGTTACCCCCAAACCTAAACTTGTCAACAGATGTGTTTGTGAGCACAAAATCTTGCAAACTTAAAGGTACATCATGCACAAGGTCTAACTCAAAATGAGTTTTGCTAAGAACAGGCAGACATATATTCCAACGGTGGCTCCTTAAAGGTGTTATACTTTGATGCAAAATAGTCCAAGAGGACTTGGGAAGCACAAAGCTCTAGGCCTAGATTATGAACTCTCAGAATAGTTGGTTTAAACATTTTGTGACAAACCACATCCAGGTTTGGTGAAGGAGTTTCAATCGTGACTTAGGAGAGGAAGTAGGTACATCTAAGTCGTTTTCATGTATAAGATCATTTGCACCATTACACTCTTTCCTAAAGTCAGACAAAGGTAAATCATGCTCACCTGCATAGAACAATTCATCAATCCCCATGTCATAATCATCGAGGAGGCAACATATTGTGACATGGGCAGGGAATCAGACACAAAAATAATATCATGATCCATAAGAATATTAGTGTCAACAGAAGATTCATCCTTTCTTAAGTCACAAACAAGTTGTGTAGCATGCTCATTTTCAGTGAACAAATGCTCAGACTCCAATTCAGCAGCACAAGTATGAATATTAGAAGAAGCATCATTCATAGGGTTCACAGAAGAGACGCTTAACGTCGCTGAACCCAAAGATTCCACTACATTTTCAAAGTACACATGCTCTTCATATTCATCATCATCATCATCATCATAACAAAAATGCATTTCCCTATTCAAAGTTGTAGCATTTCTAGTGCACTCATTTACCTCTAGATTAGGTTCATGTTCAAGTGTCGATTGCATGAGTAGGAATAGAAACACTATTTTCAAAATTATCAGAGATAACAAACATCCTATCATGAACTTCCTTCCATTCTTCATTTTGTAACTGAGTCAGATTCATTTGAATGTTCATAATGAGCTGTTCAATTGAAGGGGAGCCTTCACTAGTGGGTGTGCATGCCTCATATGAATGATCATTATATGGTTATGCACAGGGTTCACTACACAAGGGAAACTCAGACATGTTGCTAGATGGATGATCATGCAATGCATTCAATTCAAACCTAGCTTTGTTTTGCTCTATGAGAATGAGGTTTTCTTCCACTGAGTGCATATACGAGGTCGGGGGAGTATAAACTTGTTCAACTCCCCACTGTGGTGAATGATACATCTGTGCAAAATGATTAGGGTACATGCATTCAAGGTCAGGGCCTTGAGAAGGTTCATAGTATTCCCTAAAATCATTATGGTCTGTGGGGGATTCGTATTGTGGAGCATGCCCGTAAGCAAGCTCTCTGATGGATTTGTTTGCATCCCCAGTTGCAGACCAAAATCCTGACATGATCTAGCAACTCAATTTGAACTCAAAAAGAAGCATAGCTTAGCACACATCAAGCATGTATAACCAATGATGTCTCAAAACAGGGAAGCTAAACCCAAGTGATGCAAAGCCCAGTTGTTGTACGGCCCAGTTATGTGGGCTTCAGTTTGGTTTATGTGGGCTTTGGTTTGTGTGGGCTTTGGTTTGTTGCACAGTGGGCTTCAGCTCAGATTATGTAAAGCCCAGGTTGTGTGCAAATGCATAGCCCAGTGGAATACAACTCACAAAACTAACACCCAAATTCTCAAAATTCAGCACAAAGAAGTGCTTGCTGTTGGAGATTTCACATCTTTGCTTGGCAAGTTTATGCACAGGTAAGGATTAAGTGCTGGTTGGTTTTGCACAGATTCAGATGGAGCAAGGAAAACACAACTTGATTAAAGTGCATTGAGCATCTGATGCACAGACTAGAGGCACAGCACAGCTTATGCACTGCCCAGATTGGCAGGTGCACAAGAGAAATCAACAAAAATGTGTGAGGTGCACAGGGCATTGGGGTGTGCTCACTCGAGGTGAAGCATGTGCTGGTTTTGTGCGTGGCATACAACAAATGAGATGCTAATACAATTTCAGACACTCAACATTCAACCCACTGGCACAGGCTCATTCACAGATTGCGGTGATCACAGATATTTGCATAATAATTCAAAGCATCATAAGTTCACAGATGCAGAAGATAAACTGCTATTGAACGATGCTAGCACTTTACAGCAAACTTACTCAGAAGCAAGTGTCAGCAGGGTCAGTTGACCTCTTTGGTTTTCACAGGCTATGACCAGGGTAGGAAACACAATTGGTTATACAAGCATAGCATCAGATTTTAACACTCTTGTCAACAGAATGGAGCATGCAAGGGGTATGTTAACAATTCAAGCTCAACAGCTACAGGGTTGTGAGCATGTTTTCAAGGGTTGCAATTGATAATATCAGCATGTGACTTAGCACTCAACTAGCAGGTGAAGATGAATTAGCAACTGGCAGATTATGGTTCATACAAAGTCTGTCAACAACTTGGCTCACAGATCACACAAGAGTGTAGATGGCTCAACAGGGTCAGTTGCATCAACTCACTCAGTTGACTTCACTTGGGCTTGCAGTTACCTTGGCTAACCAAGTTATAGCTCATCTCACTCAGCTACAGGGGCTTGAGCTGAGCACACAACAGATGGAAGCTAAGGGGTTGTAGCACAGGCCTTGTAGAGGCCTAGATTCCACAGTACAGACCACACAAAACTGAGTGAAACTTCAGGTGTTAAGTACTATCTAGCAAGAGTTTTCTCATGCAAAGATGGTAACATGCAAATAAACAAATGTGTTCAGCCGAATTTCAGTGTTGCACAGATCAGTCAAAAGCGCAGGATTTCAGCTAACATGGATTCAAGTGACACAAAATCATGCATAGGTTCCAGACATTGTAGGGTTGAGCAATGCTCAGCAAGGCAGCTTGTTTTCATGCATTCATGCCAATAAGTTCATGTTTATGCCCAGCTTAGCTCTATGTTGCAGGTTGTTATGCACAAAAGAACTTAATTCAAAAGCAAGAATTCAAATTGGATTTCACAGATTATGCTATGGTTTTGCTCAAACTCACAGGCTTCAGGGCTGGAGTTGAGCACGGGATG
This sequence comes from Papaver armeniacum, assembly GCA_023531295.1. Classification (NCBI taxonomy): domain Eukaryota; kingdom Viridiplantae; phylum Streptophyta; class Magnoliopsida; order Ranunculales; family Papaveraceae; genus Papaver; species Papaver armeniacum. The sequence goes on along the minus strand of JAJJWW010005914.1, from coordinate 659,154 downwards.
ATGCTAATACGGATATCCTAGTTCGATTCTGACTCATTCACAAGGCTAACCTCAAGTCCCGCGCTTTTCCTTGTCTTCCTTGGGTTGGCTCACCGCACCACCAAAGACACTGTATGCTCAACAAAGAGTTTTAGTTCTCTGGGATGTGCAAGTTACAAAGAAAGACAGATGATATTAACACCAGTATAAGCCTGAGAGTAATTTGGACTGACTGGGATCAAGAGTTACAAGGCAATGATGCTTATAAAATTGTAGCTCAGATCAAAAAGCTCAGATGCAAAGTGAGTGCAAGTTACAAATGAGTATGCTCAGGATGAATGTTTCAATGTATTGAGCTGATGATTGTGTTATACTCTAGTGCTGAGTAAACAACAGGCATTGACAGGTGTAAACTAGCAGTCTCTAAGCCATAGCATGTGCAAAATGAGAGAAAGATAGGTTACAAGCTGCAAGAAACAATGAGCTAGAAGAAGCACAAAGGAAAACCAGCAATAACAGATGCAGAGATGTACAGGGTTCAAACACATACAACTAAGCTACAAGTAAGAAGTACTAAGATAACTAAGATATGCAACAGATGGCATGATTCACGGTTACAAAGATCAGCTGGCTAAAATGCAGTGACAAAATGCAATGCAAGATGCAAGAAAGAAAAGGATGCAGAAGTGAAAAAAAAAATTACAGCTAAGTTATATTAATACAGGGCTAAAAACAACAATAGATAGCAAATATATATACAGGGATGACCTGAAAGTCAGTGAAGCAAGCCAATAAACAACGTAGCAACACTACCGATTCCCCGGCAGCGGCGCCAAAAACTTGGTAGGCTTTGAAAGTGTTTTCCTACGTGTTAAACTGCAAGTGCACAGTGTCTATTGGAGACAAGGCAAGTACAGGTCGATCCATAGGGAAATGGGGTGGCCGTATGGTTGATCTAAAGGCTTTCCTAATTGATTTCTAGAGGTGTAACACAACAGAGGTTGTTTGTCGATACGACTGAGTTGAATTGTGACTCTAAACTAAGGCAACAAACTGGTTATAACTAATTGGAGAACACCAGGGTATTTGATTCCACCACTTGATCCTATGCTAAGGTAATTCCACTAATGTTGCATTCGTGTATCTTCCCAAGGAAGATTCTAAGGTATGATGTATCAACTAATCTTCCTAATTCCCCTAGTATAGAGTGTCTTCTTACAGTACACTCTATCACAGGTTCCTTGGTTAATTAGCTAAACAACATTCCTATTCTATTAAGCACCTGTCTTCTTCCATGGAAGTTTCTAATGGAGAATTGATTAACCTTTCACTCTAATTCTCCCCTAGTATTGGATGTCTTCTTACAAATTCGGCCAATCACAGGAGAATTGGATTAATTAGCTAACTATACTCCTACTTCTATTAAGCACAGTAATAATAGCAACATCAATATGATTTACTCAACATATTAGCTAGGGTTTCAACGACACCCTAGCAATTGAACTTAGAACATAATTAAATGAATTAAAACACAAATTGAACTAAGTTGGTGCTCTGGCTAGCCCATGCATGAAATTTTACAAACACTTCTCAGACCTCTTTATACAAGCAAACCCTCTTCTCTCTTCTAACACTCAAACTCGAGATTCAAAGCAAACCCACTTACCAAACATCTCTGAATTGTGCTCTCCTCTGTGAATTCGGCTCTGAGATGATGGTTCCCTCACTTGATTTGATGTAACCCTAACCCTAGTTCTTCCTATCTCAGACTTAGCTTCTAGGGAAGAAGCTATGAGTGAGATAGAGAGCAAGTAGGGGGGAAGGTGGTGCGCCTGTGCTGTCAGGAGATGGAGGTGGTGGTGATGGATATGGTTTTGTCAGGGATAGGGAGGAGGTAAGATGAAGAAGATGGAGCTCTGATTTTGTGTCGGGGGAGAAGAAAGAGAAGATGCAGGAGAAAACGGGGTTTGGTCGATGGGATAAGGGCTTGATGGATTCGTTGTTGAGCGGGCACAGCGAAGGGTCGATGCGATGGGTGGAGCGAGCGTTGGATGTGTGGGAACTTGATGCGTGGATTGATGCGGCCGTTGGATGCAAATCTGACGGCTCAAATGGTACGGGCTTGGATCCGGGCCGTGGGCCGGGTCTTGGACTGCTCAAGCCCATGTCTTGTAAATGGGTTGCTTCTTGTTGGGTTGCAACTGATGCGTGCGCGGGCTTTGGCTTTTTGCTCCATAGACGCTCGTCTCCAATTCTTTGCTCTTTTGGCTCCTCAGTTTCTCCGAGCTTTATTTTCTACCTAAAAACACAAAATTAATTAGTACAAATATTTATTCTTGAAAACAAAGAAAATACAGAATCTGGGATAATATCTGATTTCTGAGCACAAAAGATGAGTTAAATGCCAATAAATAGATGTAGAAATATGCAATATTTGGCACTCATCAGATCCCCGTCGATACTTCGATCTAGTTTGAGTGAATCTTATATCAGAAGGGAGGATTCTCAAGCATAAACAAACTAGGTGCAATCAAATTTCAACAACCGTTAGTCAATCAAATCAATCTAAAACTAATAATAAACTGAAATTATCTGGTTTCCCGCCAACGGTACTCGTAGAGCTTCCCAATCCCAAAGAAGTCTTTAAAACGAGCGGTCGTAAGAGATTTCGCCTAATTAGGGTACTTTCCTCTCCGAGAAAATGGCTCCACTAGTAACAACATAACAAGGTAGTTTTGCTGGCTCTGAGGATTAGTTTGCTCGAAATGAAAACTTTAATATTTATAGACCAAGGAAGTTTGGACACCAAGGAATTTCCAAAACCGAATATTCTCAAAGATATGCAATAAACGCCCAAATCGGTTTTCATAATTCTTGGAAATGCTTTGTCCAAATATTGACCAAAATCTCAGTAGAAAATCTCCAATTAGTAAATGCACATTACCAATTTTTATTTTCTAAAGATATGCATTTAATTGCTGGAAATTAAAAGCATATAAAACTAAAAACCTTAATTAAATGATTCTCAATTTATTTCGATCCGGGATTCTCCTTTAGTTATTAAGGAATATCTTTGAACAATAATAGATAGGAATTACTGCACGTGTTCAAAGTATGTCGACATCTTTACTTTGTAAATCCTCTTTCATATTTACAATCTTGGAACCGATTTGCCACACTGCCAAACAAGTTTAGAATTGGTTCATCTGATTTCCAAGAACTATGTGATTGATCAAAAACATTCAATCACCACTCATGGGTTTAACGGTTCTACCAAACACAAGTTCGGCTCTACCTCCAAGTGGCTACTAGGATCGGTCAGACTAGTTTCCATAAAATGGCTAACTAAGTATCAGGATCGGTCATCATTATTTATGGTACTTACTTGTGATTGGTTGCACAAGTTATAGGATCGGTTACACCAATTTCTAAAACTTGTTAACCTACTACAAGGATCGATTAAACATCTTGTAATTAGTCCCACCAAGTTCTAAGATCGGTTACCCAATGACTAGGAATGGTCACACCAATTACAAATATCGATCATACCATCTCAGGTGATTACTTAAGAATGGTTTCACTGATAAATGTCATACCGATACATAAGTCAGGCATTGTGAATAGTTTTTCCAAGATACATAAACAAGTTATGAGCAGGTATACTAAACACACATATTGGTAATCCAAAGATTTGCAATGAATAACAATACCAATAAGCCTAGCGATTTCCCTTTCGATTCACAAAACAAGTTTATGAATGTACTTCCTTTAAACGAATGTAAAACATTGTTTCCTAGGATGAAATCTTCACCCATACCCATACATAATCACAATATCATTCATACGATTATGTCGATGTCTTAAATACGAAGTTCAAAAGATAGGCGTTATACTTCGTATTGTAATTCCTTAATACTACGTCTAACTAGAGTATAATCATTCACAGCTTCGCAGTCATGTTTTCAATATAGCACAACTTGAAAGATACGTTAGGAATGAAATAATTCAAGTAAAAATATTACTAACCTCAAGAGGAAGGATGATGTCGTCGTTGTAGCTCTTTACTTCTTCACATTCTTCAAGTCTTCGAGTAATACTTGTATGTATTATATCCTAATAACTTTCTAGCTAACCTATACGAAGTTGACTCTAGTAAATAATCAAGCGACTCTTTAAATGAGTTTTGGTTCACTAAAATATTACAACCAAACTTGACATACCAACGCTTGGTGGGTTCAACCGAGCTATGCTCTAACACAAGTTCAACTTATATTCTTGACGAAAGTCAAAAGATGATCACGTGAAAATCACCTGGTAACATCTTAGATGATTTGTGTGAGACAGTCATTTGATGTAGACTCGGAATGTTTCGTATTGATCATTCGATCACTTGAAAATTGCTTTGAAGCTAATAGTTTGTGTGAGACAGCTATTGTCGTCTTCCGAGAATTTTTAATTGATTGAAATGGGAGTTTAGAACAAATAACCATGATTGGATATAGCATAGTATGCGTACTTGTATGCTAACTGTTGCAAGTTATTCCAAGCCCGGAACCATGGTATGCATACCCTATGCGTACTGATTGGTTTAGTAGAGGTCCGAGAACTAAGTACGCATACCGGTACTTTACTGAGTTTGGTGGTATGCGTACACGTTCACGTACTGACGAACCCAAACTTAGTCCGGCCACTTAGGTATGCGTACACGTTTGCATACTTGAGTGGGTTATGTTCAAAAATCGTTTTTTTCATGAACTAATACATTTATATAATAAAGAATGCAATCTTTTGCAAACCATGGCTATAATGTTCATGAATTGATTCGAGTGAATCAAAATCGATTTTGCTTCAATTATGTCTTGTATACTTCTATGAGAATATAAACAATTGAACAACTATAAAACTAGTTTCATTTGAGTCATTTGAACTAGTTATGGTTAAGATGAATAAGGTTGATATGAAAGTGTTCATATGGCTAACTTCGGTTAACTATTGTTGAGCCAACAAAGGTGCACACGTTTAGGTACGGTTACTCTTATCTAAATAAAGTCACATTTTATTTGTGTGTAACAAGCTAAGTTCGATCTAACGGTTGAAAGATATTAGCTTGAATCTAATCAGGTTTTCATCTAACGGTGAATATTGAATGTTTTGTTACCAAGGTAACAATGATTGCAAACCCTGATTTAAAGACTATATAAGGGAGAACTCTAGCAACTGGGAAACCTAATCCCAACACCTCCTGTGTGATACTAGTTGCGACTAGAGTCGATTCTCCTTTAACCTTAGGTTTTTCAAAAACCCTGTAGGTTGACGACTTGAAGACTTCATTGGGATTGTGAAGCCAGATCCAACTATTTTCTATGTAGTTGTGTGTTCTGATCTTGTCATTTTTTATCGTGATTTAGTATTATCTTCTCTAAGATTTGCTCGAGATTTAATCTCTAATAGGCAAGATAAAAAGTAGTCACAAACATCTTCCTCTAATCGTTTGTGATTCCGCAATATCTTGTTTCGCTACCATACGATTAAGATTATTGTGAGGTGACTGATATTTTTAGGCTGTTCTTCGGGAATATAAGTCCGGTATATCAATTGGTTCATGTTCACCTTGATTTATCAAAATACGGAACAAAACTCATAGGTATATCCGTGGGAGACAGATTTATCTATTCAATAGACTTTTCTGTGTGAGACAGATTGGTTTATCAAGTCTTCGACTTTGGGTCGTAGCAACTCTTAGTTGTAGTCAAGATCAGCTAAGGGAATCAAGTGCATAGAGTCCTGCTGGGATTCAGAGACGTAAGGAGCGCAACTGTACCTTGATCAGCGTGAGATTGGTTAGGGCTTAACTACATTCCAATCAGAAGTTAACTTGGAGTAGGTTAGTGTATGTAGCGGCTTAATACAGTATGGTGTTTAAATCTGGACTAGGTCCCGGGGTTTTATGCATTTGCGGTTTCCTCGTTAACAAAATTTCTGGTGTCTGTGTTATTTCTTTTCCGCATTATATTTGTTTATATAATTGAAATATCACAGGTTGTGCGTAAGTTCAATCAATTGTGAATCCAACCTTTGGTTGTTGATTGAATTGATTGTCACTTGGATATTAGTTTTGATACCGTCCAAGTTGTTTCATATATTAATAAGGCTCACGGATTTCTATCTGTTTGATTTGCTGATTACATTAAGAAACAGAGATATAACTCTTTGATATGCTTTTCTTAAGATTGAGTCTGACTGTCTAGTTGATTCTCTTGAAACTATATTGGAGTTAGTCCATACAGATTGCTAAGCGAAATATTAGGTGTGGTTGTTATACCCCCGCTTTTTCAATTGGTATCAGAGCAGGCAAACACGTTTAAGACCTTATAAGTATGTGTTTGTAGCGATATGACTCTATGGACAGAAGTTCTATCTTTATAAACGTACTGCTAGTCTTCGATGGCTCGAATTACTTATGGTGGAAAATTGCTATGCGTGCCTTTCTTCAAGCGCGTGATTTTCAATCATGGGTTTATGTTGTTAATGGCTATTTTCCTCCGGTTGTTACAGTAGGCGATGTAACTGTTCCAAAGGATATCGGTGATTATGATGTTGTCGAGATTCTTGATGCAAAGCAAAATTCTGACGGATTGAATGCAATCATCCATGCCATTACCCCAGATCTTCAGCACCCTGTGACTACGTGCACTCGGTCTAAAGATGCTTGGGATATCTTAGAAACCGTATTTAAAGGGAATACCTGTGAAAAAGGATCTAGGCTTCAAAACCTAAATTCATATGGCAGATAAAGATTCATTTGATGAGTTTAATCACAAAGTGTCTGAAATTGTTAATGCATCTTTTGCGTTAGGTAAGACTATTCCTGAAAAGGACATTGTGGTGAAAATTCTCAGATTATTGCCATCTAGATATGATTTTAAGAAACATGCCATCGTAGAAGGAAATAACCTTGATACGCTTTCCAGAAATACTCTTGTTGGAAAGTTAAAAATACTTGATCTTGATCAAAACATAGTTTGAACATATGCGTTCAATGTTGTGACCAATACAAGGGAATCTTCTAACTTGTCTTGGGCTGATGAAATGTTGTTCCTATCATGTTGATTTTGATAAATCACTGATTACGCAAAAGATCAAGGATATTGTAAGAAAAATCAAAAGATGTGAGAAAGATCTCTCTCTGGTTAATGCTTCAGATGATTCAATACAAGAAAAATCATCTCGGGTTGTCGGCATACTTCCAATGTGTGCATTGAACCTTCAGCTCTCATAGCAGAAACTTCTTCCTACTCAAATTCTGATTCAGAGTTTGAGTCTGACACTGAGATTTTTGAATTCTTGGATAAGTGTGAAGAATTTCACTAAGAAAATCTCTAACTAAAGGCTTCGTTGGAGAAACTTGAATCATCACTTCAGGTAAAAAATCTTGAGATAGATTGTCTTAATGATGAATTCACCAGGATCCTGTCTCTGAAGGAAAAAGAGATTAATACCCTTAAGTGTGACCTGCAAAGGTTGTCTGAAAGTTCTGGAAAAATCTCAGCAATGTTATTCGGTCAGAAGTCTTTTGGAAACACAAATGGTTTAGGGTTCAAAAGCAAAACTGTGAGCACAAACAACTCATTTGTTCCAGCCGGTTTTGGAATAATTAATGATGAATGTTGTGATAAATAGGAGGCAAATAAGCTAGACAATAAATCTTCCTTGATTTGTTCGTTTTGTGGAAATGCAAATCATGTCCAAAATAAGTGTTGGAAATTCAAGAGGAATAACTAAAGGATTGCCAAACTTCAAAATGACATGTAAAGAATGAATATGGCCATGGGTAATCAACATGGTACTCCTGAAGACAAGAATAAATCCAAAAGAACCAGATTCAAAATGAGGTAAAAAGTCTGTTTATACAACAAACCTTGATATGTCACTATGTGATAAAAGATGTGAGCATTCGGCTCACTCCGTCACTATCTAATACTAGTGATGTCTGCATCCTCATCTTTAACTTGAGAAAATGAGGATTGCATCAAGGTTGCTCAAGTTTTGTATTAATATTAATTTCTTATATTATTTATGTTAAGAAAATATCTTCTTGTTAAAATAAATAATGGATCATGAACCGTAAAAGATTTGTTCAAGTTCTTCTAGGGTTTGGCTGTCCATAGGTCTATTTGTATTCATTTGTGATCAAAATACCCTTCACTTCTCTTATCTTTGAAAGATACAGTTTCATGGCTCCTGTAGCTAGAGGTACCACAAAAAGGGATGCAGTTGAAGCAGTTAATGTGTATCGTTGTGAAGGAATCATTTCCTCAAGGAAGAACAAGGAGAGATCCACAAATGATGAAGAAGGTTCTTCCTCTAATTGCCTCTTGTCTCTGTTTGTCATTTTGATAATAACTTTAGAGGTATGGTGAAGATAGCTCACTATGACTTTAAAGAAATTATTTAAAATCTCAAATCATTTTATCTTTAGAAAATATAGCTCACTATGAAAGTATGTTGTCTCTAACAAAGAACACCTTTTGTGGACTAAAAAGAGAACTTAGTGAGTTAACTGATATTTCTAAAGATCTGGAGGAATTGAACGATCCCATAATCAATGGGTTTTCAATAATGAAAAGGAATTCTCAGTAGATGCTCTGAGAAAGCTCTACGATATCTAGGAAACTTCTTATGAGAATTTATTCTTGTGTTTTAAGAAGGATAACTAGGGTTTGTAATAGCCATTATTGTGAGTACACGTAGCTATTTCCAACGATTTTCATCTTGCAATGTTTTTAGATTTATTTATTTAAATTCTAAAGTTTATTTGGAAGATGATTTTGCAGTATTAATTTTTATGGTTTTATATATTGCAACTTGTTATGGGATATGTGTGTTTGCGTCGGTGAACTATGATTGTCCCATATATGCTCAAAAGTTAAGTCTATCATATATCTTTATGCAAATATTGATAAAAGATAGAATGAACTTTTGACAACAAAAGTTAAGCCTATTATGTCATTATGCAAATATTGATGGAAGATAGGATGAACTTTTGTTTACAAAGATTAAGTCTATTACATGTCTCTATGCAAATATTGATGAAAAATAGAATGAATCTTTGAATATTCCGCAGTATTGGTCTTTCCCTAATCCACTTCTATGTGAAAGTACTATGTGGCTCCATAAGTTCTCTTATGTTGAGCATTTCCGATTAAATTAATCATGGGTTCTCTTGTGGTTAATTTAATGGAGTATTTTGGATACAAATTCATGTTTCATGTAATTTTTTAATGTCCAAAGAAGTCCTTCTTTTCTTGTAAAAGTAAGGTCGCTCTTGTTGTTCTTTCGCGAATGACATTTAATGGGGGTTGTGCTTAATTGCCAAATCTTTGTGGGGAGTGCGGTTGTGGAATATTGTAGGAGTTTTCTTGTATCTTTATTAACTCCTTGATAAATGCATTTAGTTTCGGCTATATGACTGCATCTCAACAAAGTTGATATGTTCTCTTTTGGTCATGAAGTATCTCTATAAGAATTTCATTATGATCCCACTAGTTTTCGTACCTTTACCAATTTATATTGACAAAAAAGGGGAGAATTAATGTGTAGTTCACACTACAAATACATATAGTTTACGGATCATTATATAAGGGGGAGTGGTTTTCTTGTGAGATGAAGTATTGACTAAGGGGGAGTGATACATATCACCATAATATTGCTGTCAAAGTTGTGATACAATTTGTAATGACCCGTCCCTCCACCGATACTGTCCCCACTTAGCCACCGCGGTTATCCGGCAGTGTGGGGTTTTCAATGGCCATCGCTGCGGTAATCCAGCAGAAACTTCCCGGATGGTCACCCATCCCTGTATTTCTCTCGCCCGAGCACGCTTAAATGCAGAGTTTTCTGCCAACTCTGGAGCCAATTGTGCTGAAAAGGCCTCGGTGTTAGGAAATGACAAACCATTACCTATATTCCATTCCATTGGCGAACCACTGCCGAAATCGGGGTATTACAATGTTTTCTGCCAACTCTGGAGCCAATTGTGCTGAAAATGCCTCGGTGTTAGGAAAGGACAAACCATTACCTATATTCCGTTCCATCGGCGAACCACTGCCGAAATCGGGGTATTACAATACCACCACCTTAAATTGGAGCCGTCCTCGGCTCCAGAATATATTCGCAAGCCCAAATCTCCGACGTTACCTTCCCCTCATGAGAAGCATGTAGACCAACCCCGTCCAGCGTACCTTCCCACCCTCGGCAAGTGACCCGTTGTCGGCTCTGATACCATTTGAAATGACCCGTCCCTCCACCGATACTGTCCCCACTTAGCCACTACGGTTATCCGGCAGTGTGGGGTTTTCAATGGGCATAGCTGCGGTAATCCAACAGAAACTTCCCGGATGGTCACCCATCCCTGGATTGCTCTCGCCCGAGCACGCTTAATTGCAGAGTTTTCTGCCAACTCTAGAGCCAATTGTGCTGAAAAGGTCTCGGTGTTAGGAAAGGACAAACCATTACCTATATTCCATTCCATCGTCGAACCACTGTCGAAATCGGGGTATTACACAATTGGACTTTGATGATGTGTAAAAATACTATGACACTATATAACAATGATTGAGAGCTACTGTTTGCTCATTGTTATAGTTACATATTTTTAACAACATTGATGTTGAGTTGAACACGTTCAGAATCATTGGAGTACTTGGAAGTGACGAAGATTTCAAGTAATGTTGAAGAACCAAGGAAATCAAGCATTTGGATTGAGAGCTACAAAGTCTATCAATTTTGTATTCCATATGTATTGATAGTTTTGTCATTAAAATTGACAAAGGGGGAAATTGTAAGAGCACTGCTCGGTCGAACTCGCAAGTGTTGCTATCTCAAGCTTGTTGTCAAGTTTAGTTGCCAAAACTATAAGTATTGATTTCTAGTCTACTTATAGCAAAGTCTCGGATTAGGATAGAAAGTGTAGTTGAGCATTAGACTTCACGGCGTTCAGCGATTGAAGACGAAGAGCTACTAATGGGAGCTTGTGGAAATTCATCAACAAAAGGTATGTGGAGACTTGAACTCATCTATCACTCAAAAGTTTATCTACTCTATCTCCTATTTGAGACAAAAGTCGTATAGCTATATAGACTTCGATTATACACATTTGATATTTCGAGCTGATTTTAACTCGCTTACATATTTCTCGAAATATGTGTTGGTAACCTTTCGCTTTAACCAAGTTCATCTTATATTCTTGACGAAAGTCAAAAGATGATCATGCGAAAATCACCTGGTAACATCTTACATGATTTGTGTGAAATAGTCATTTAATGTAGACTCGGAATATTTCGTATTGATCACTCGATCACTTGAAAATTGCTTTGAAGCAAATAGTTTGTGTGAGACAGCTATTGTCGTCTTCCGAGAATGTTTAATTGATTGAAATGGGAGTTTAGAACAAATAACCATGATTGGATATAACACAGTATGCGAACTTGTATGCTAACTGTTGCAAGTTATTCCAAGTCCGGAACCATGGTATGCATACCCGTATGCGTACGGATTGGTTTAGTAGAGGTCCAGGAACTAAGTACGCATACCGGTACGCGTACTGGCGTGAGGTTCAAGTTCCGGGACTTTACTGAGTTTGGTGGTATGCGTACACGTTCATGTACTGGCGAACCCAAACTTAGTTCGGCCACTTAGGTATGCGTACCCGTTTGCATTACTTGAGTGGGTTATTTTTTAAAATCGGTTTGTTCATGAACTAATACATTTATATAATAAGGAATGCAATCTTTTGCAAAACGTGGCTATAATGTTCATGAATTGATTCGAGTGAATCAAAATCGATTTTGCTTCAATTGTGTCTTGTATACTTCTATGAGAATATAAACAATTGAAAAACTCTATAACTAGTTTCACTTAAGTCATTTGAACTAGTTATAGTTAAGATGAATAAGGTTGATATGAAAGTGTTTATATGGCTAACTTCGATTAATTATTGTTGAGCCAACAAAGGTGCACATGTTTAGGTATGGTTACTCATATCTAAATGAAGTCACTTTTCATTTGTGTGTAACAAGCTAAGTTCGATCTAACGGTTGAAAGATATTAGCTTGAGTCTAATTAGGTTTTCATCTAACGATGAATATTGAATGCTTTGTTACCAAGGTAACAATGATTGCAAACCCTGATTTGAAGACTATATAAGGGAGAACTCTAGCAACTGGGAAACCTAATCCCAACACCTCCTGTGTGATACTAGTTGCGACTAGAGTCGATTCTCCTTTAACCTTAGGTTTTTCTAAAACCCTTGTAGTTGCAGGAAATCCTACACTACACACCTCACTCGAATTTGTTTAATCAATCCATTTGAAGATGAATAATAATGTGTTTTATTAATTGTTTTCTTGAAAGGTTTACAAAGAAATGTAGAACAGAGCTAAAGAAATCACAATCACTCTTAATTTTCTCTCTCCTAATGACTTGCTTAACCATTCAAAAGAACCCCTCCCACTAACAGATTTACTCGACCCTTTATATAGGGTATTACATAGTGGATAACAGCTATACTGTCCTTTATTTTCGGAAGTGTCTCGCGAATGCTCGCGAATGTGCAATTGTTTGCCTTCGCGACACTCCTAAATCTCGCCAAGTTTTCACACTTTCCTCATGTTCTGACTGTCGTCATCTATTACGTCATTTATTTTCCTCCATGCGACTCCTTCGCGACGCAGTCGTTTATTAATCTCGCGAAGTATTGGTGTTGCGATATTCTAATCCTACATCTTGCCTCTTTTTCCTTGAATATTGCTTGGAGAGCTATTTTTAAGGAAAAATTTGCCACTGCGGTGATCTTTGTTGATGAAGGAACAAGCGAAAGAATACTGGACTTGAAAAGTACGTACTTGCCTCTATTCTTTTGCGAAGTTCCGAAGCTTTGCGAAGTGAGCAAGAAGTACTATCTCTTGAAGTATGCGAAGCATGAAGTATTTATGAAATAATATAAGAAATCTCTTCAATTTCCCACAGAAATCTTCTTAATTTGACTCCTTAAATGTAGGGATAACCGCTTACACGTGTCTAAAATTACTCTTTTTACCGGTATATTTAATGTTATCCGGTCACTCTTTTTTCTTCTATTTAAAGGAAAACTTCCTGTGAAAAACACTCTTTCTCTTCTTCTCTATCTTCCTCATCGTCTGCAACTATTTCCTGCTGTTCATCTTCATCATCTTCTTTGTATTATCTTTCTGTTACTATTTTCATGGCATCCAGGTTCGTTAATTTCATTGATTTTGACTATTCTCTTGATTAATCTTCCTTATTGAAATTACTTCATCTTGATTCTATTCTTTTTTTGATGTTTCTTTCGCCATTTTTGTTTTAGCAAGAATAAACCCAGTTCTAAGTTTACCGTGGTGAACCCTAACATCCCTACTGGTTCGCAACCAAAATCTTCTTCGCAACTGAAGTCTCTCGCTTCCAAAAAACAGCCTGCGAGTAGTAAGGTATTTTAGAAATATTTACTCCTTTAATAGCAATTTTATTGCCTCTGTTTCTCAATTGATTTATTATTCGCAGAATGATAAGAATTATGATAGATCTCCCAAAAGGTTTCGCCATAATAAACCCGATGCTTCGCTGCTGCTTCCTCTTGTTTCCTTTTCGGGATTCAAACATTCTACTTTCCCTACAGTATCTTTACAAGGCAAATCTCCTACTGTAGCGACTTCTTCGCAAGATAAACCCACTTCTTCTTCTCAAGATAATGTACCATTCCCTACAATATCATCGCAGGATAAATCCATCCCTGAATTTTCCGTGAATGAAATTCTTCAGGACATGCCTCTTCCCACTTTTACTTTTACCTCGCCCCCACCTATTGATCAGGTTTCTCCAATTGGCGGTCTTATAACCATGGGTGACTCAACTTTTCCTTCTTCCTCTACTATTTCTTCTTCCTCAAAATCTCTCTCTCTTAGCAAAGAAAATTTGGAAGGGATGGATATAAATTCTCTTGAGCAAAGAAAATTTGGAAGGGATGGATATAGCGTTTAGAATTTTATCGGATACCATGAATGATGTTAAAAAAGCCTCCACCGATCCCACCGATATTATGGATCTAGTGTTTTCGAATCTTTGGGTCAATATTTTGGTTCCGATACGATGTCGGATTTGGGTAATGAGTATCCTTAGAACAAGAAATTAAGACTTTGAAGAATAATCTTCATAATACTTTCTTTGGATCGCGATAACCTTAGTAAGAAAAATGAAGAATTAAAAGGTATCTCTCCTCCCCCTTTTTTTTTTTTTTTTTTTTTTAAAAAAAAAAAACTTGGTTCCTCACAACCGTTCTTCTACGAATGATCTCAAGTTTTGCACCGAAACGTAAGATGGAGATATATCAACTGGAATCTATTGTAGAAGAAACTCGAATGGAAAGAGACGCCTGGATGGAGCAATATAATCGTTTAGATAATCTCCATACATTTTCTTTGGATCAAATAAATAATCTTTCTCAAGAAAACATCTCGATTGCTTAGTTCAAAATCAAGAATTATTAAGTAATGAAGTGTCGCGTCTCTCATATGCTTTGAATAAATCTAATTTGGAGTTGGAAACCTTATCAGATGAAAATGGAACTTTATCTCAAGAGAAGCGAGCTTTATTGGATAAAGTGGCGATATCCTCGGAACAACTTGATACTTGTAAAAAAGCATTGAATGAGCAAGAACAGTCTATCTCGCCTCTTTGAAAAATAAACTTGAAGATACTACCACCGAAAGAGATAAACTTATTCGAAATAGAATAAATCTAAGTGTTAAAACAAACCAACTCAAGGATGATTATACCAAGTTAAAAGAATCCCATTCTTCCCTTGCGAAGCAAAATAAGTTATTGATTTCTAATGAAAAGAGCTTGCGTTCGCGGTTAAAAGGTCTTGTTGGTGATGGTTTTGATAATGCCATGGAAAACTTGGGGAATAATTGCTTGGCCCTTACTCAATATCTTATCTCGCAGAAGGAAGGTAGTCATAAGATTTGACTGCCTTTTCCATTATTTTTCTTCTCTAATTTTATATACCACTTTCCATTTTATAATTTTAATGTTTTTCTTTACTTTTGCAGAGTCTGAGAAAAATCTTCATTCTTCTCTATCTACTTTGGAAGCGGCGCATGCTAAAATTCGTAAGGAAAATGCAACCCTAGTTGCTTCCCTTGCCCAATCTCGCGACCGAGCCAGAAGGAGGTTTAACTACCTTAATCATTTTAAAGATATCCAGAGTAGAAATCAACAGAAAGCACTTCTTCGTCAATTTCCTCCCAAAGCAGAAGTTCTTGTGAACAATATTTTACTTTCTAAATCCCTTGATCCTGTCTATGTTGAACCATTGGAAGTTGAAGATGATGAAGTACCCAACTCTCCTGACAATGGATTATGATTATGAAAGCTGCGAAGATCTCGCTAATAATGAAGTTATCAATAAGGAACCTTGCGAGAAAATCTCTGATGAAAACCCTTCAACTGGTGAGGGTGAAGCTGACAAGATCGTTGAAGAATCTTTACCATCTCCTTCAGCTGAGAATATTGATATAGAGAATTAAGTTTCTTTGTAATCTTGTTGAACTTTTCTTTTTGATTGTAAAAGATTAAGTCCGGTGTTGGATGAATTAGTTTCTCTTTCTTTCTTATTATAAGAACTCATTTCGCCACCTTATCAAGCAATTCCTTTATTTTCCATTAAGTCTTTTGTTGTAATCTTTCTCGCGATGAAAAGATCTCGATTGCCTATATTCAAAATGTTTAAAGATCTTTTTTGAATGCTGTTATTGCGACAAGATCGCAGGACGTCTTTACATTTTCATGTAATGACCCATTGGTCTTGCCTTATCATTATTTGTGTGGTCTTATTTTGCCTTCCTAAGTAAAGGTCTTATTTTGCCACCCCTCATTGCGACAAGATCGCAGGACGTCTTTACATTTTCATGTAATGACCCATTGACCTTGTCTTATCATTTCTTAAGTATTTTTGCCTCTGCAGGACATTATATTTGCGACAATATGACTGAGGTTTAAACGTTCTTGCGACCATAAAATCCCGTGACATTGCCGTCTTTGCGACGAAATCGCAGGACGTTCTTACACTTTCATGTAAAAACCCCTTGATCTCGTCTTACCCTTGCGTTAGTATTATTGCCTCTGCAGGATCATTGCACAAATATGACAAGCCTAAATTCTCTTGTGAAAATAAAGCCTCGTGACATTTGCGTCTTTTGACACTTATCAGCTCCCTAATGGAGGGTGCCGCCCTTATCTTCTCCCTGGTTGCCCCTTCAAGGAGGCGTACATCGGCCATACAAGACTAGCTCCTCCCATCCTGGTCTTAACAGAAGAGCGGTTGTTTTCGCAGCCTCTTATCCCTTATACCTATAGGGCTTATGGTTACGAGGCTGCACCCTAAGTGGAGTTTTCTTCGGCCGAGTGCAGCATGTGCCAAGACTTGTCAAGAGTGGTAAGGAAGTTCCATGCTCCCCGCACTCTTGACTCAACCGTGTACCTCGGCGCCTTGGTCATACACTGACTCCTTGGAAGAGACCCTCGGGCGTCCAACCAGGGTATAACCTTATATATATAGTTGGAAATCCAAGGTATCTCCCCGGATAGGCTTTCATGGGCCCCAAATCTCCATGACCCGAGGTTTTAGGAGCGGTGTAACCTTCCACCCGAGCCATGTTAAGAGATACCCCCTTA
The DNA here is from genome assembly GCA_023531295.1 of Papaver armeniacum. Taxonomy (NCBI): domain Eukaryota; kingdom Viridiplantae; phylum Streptophyta; class Magnoliopsida; order Ranunculales; family Papaveraceae; genus Papaver; species Papaver armeniacum. The sequence goes on along the minus strand of JAJJWW010005914.1, from coordinate 642,426 downwards.
TATGACGTACTTTAGGTCTTACATTTGCCTCTTGCGAAATATCATTCGCGAACTAGGGTGTACGCCATAAAGGTTTGTGCCATTCACTCACTCATTCATTTTATCAATTTATTCAATCATTTGTCTGCGAAGTTATCGCACAATCTCATTTCCATTATTCAATAGATTTGTATACATTCTTCATGGCGAGATTCTCGCACAATTTTTCCGCAACCATCATCTCTGCTTCTTATCCTTATCATGCTTTCACTACTAAATTGTTATCTTTTTTCGCAATTATTCATTTTTTACACCTTTTATTCTTACTTCCTTCTGCCTCCGCATCAGTCCAACATTTCAATGTCTCCTTTGCATCATGATATTCAGTTGCTTTTGTGCATTCACTTCGCAGCATCTCTTCTTCTTTTGTTTCTATGGTATCTACCATTAGTCTTTCTTTTCTTTGTTCATCCTTGACATTCTTCCTCCAACCTTTCTTTTTCTTTGTTCTCTCTTCGCGACTCTCTACATCCACCTCATAACATTTTTGCCCCTCTATCCAATCTCCTTTTATAATTCCGACACCGCTAGGATGTGGAAATTTTATGCACCGATGGTATGTCGATGCTACACCTGAATTTCATGAAGCCATGGTCTTCCAATCAATGCATTGTAGGGAGATTCCACATCAACTATACAAAACAAAATATCGCTTGATAACCCCTGCAAGGGTATGCTCATGTGCACTTCTCCTTTGGGCTTGTTCGCGGTACCATTGAAACCATATATTTTGTATGTTGAAGGGATCAAATCTTCATCTCTTCCTCCCATAGTTTTGTAAGTATGGTAGAAAAGAATGTTAAGCGAATCGCCGGTATCAATCAATATTCTATTGATTGCCCAACAATTTTCCGCTTCATCATCTTCGCCATCAATAGGTTTTGGATTAATTTCCGTTTACCACTAATGGGCTATCATGTGTTTCTCTTCCTTTGGGTACTTCTTCAGTAGAGAAAGAAATAATCTGCAATTGCCACTCTTTTAATCTGCGATGTCTTCGCAACATTCATCACTTCTTTATCATCAAACATCCCTCGCAAAAACTCTACTAAGTACATTGTCATGAAAATCTTCAATAGTGCGGTATGAGTGTACAATGGAGTTGCAAAACAAATTTTTAGCCTTTGCCCCAACTTCTATAACAAATGTTTCTTTTCCTTTTGCTGGTGGGGGTGGTAAATGTTGAACTTTCTCTTCTTCTTTTAAAAAGTGATTTAGCTTTCCTTGATCAATCATTCTTAGGATAATTCTCTTGATGTTTCTGCAGTCATTTGTTAAGTGCCCATGAAAACGATGGTAAGAATAGAACTCGTGACTTCTATCTCCAGGTGGTGGTTCACTTCCCATGTTCCAAGGTGCAGGTATGTTTTCCATCAAAAGTATTGCTTCCCATATTTTTTCCACACTGGCATTCAATGGCGGCATTTTAATTTCCTCCCACACTACTCTGTGACTTCGCTGTCCTCTATGATAATTCTGCCTCTGGCCTCCATAAGTCTCTTGCGAATTATGCCTTTGACCTCCATAGGTTTCTTGCGGTTGATCAAGCCTTTGAATTTTATTATTTCCACCACGGTTGTAGAAATTTATTTCTCTTTCAAGTTCTTCCTGATCGCGACTTCCCATAGCTACCAATTTTGGCTGTTTATCATCTACCATTCTCTCTTGTTGCCCTTGCGAGGTGCTCGCCACTGCTTGTATTAATCTGGGTAACAGACTTGCATTCGTGACACTTGAATTTGTATTCGCAACTGGGTACGATTCTACTTCATTTTGCCTTTCTTCCAAAGCAATATATTCCTCTTGCAATTCTCTTAATTCGGTCATCGTGATCGTATTCTTGACTCTGAAAACTTGAACATATAATAAGTTGGTTGCGAACATAGCATTTATGAATGATAGTATGAGATATCTTTCATCAACTCGTCCCGTCATTTCGCTACACATTGTCTTCCATCTTACTGTTAGATGTCTCAAGCTCTCGCCAACTCTTTGTTTTAGCCCAAATACATCTTCAATGCCAGGTCGCGAAGAGTTGTTACTTATATACGCCCCCAAGAATATAGCCTGTAAATGATTAAATGATGTGATTGTATTCCTTGGTAAACCCTCAAACCATTTCAACGCTTCTCCCGTTAAACTCGACGCGAAGTATTTGCACAATATAGCGTCATGGTTTTCCCACTGTAGCATACATCTCACGTAAGCCTTGATGTGTTGTACTGCACAAGTTGACCCATCAAAAATGCTAGTTAGCGCTGGTAAGTTGCATTTTGGGGGTATTCCTCCTAACTGCACTTCTAATGTAAAAGGATTTTTCGCAGCCTCCGCGATAGCTTCATCTAACTGCCTTCTCCCTCCTTCTCTTCTGTTGTTCAATATTCCTCTCATCTCTGCCAATTCTCGCAGAATTTGTTCATTTGCCTCAGAATTTGAATTGATTGGTCTCTTTAATTCTGCTTCCCTCCTTCTTCGTTCGTGTCTACTTTTTTGTATTCTTTCGTATTCTTCGTTAATATCTCCATTGTTGCGATTTCGCTCGCGCCTCCTCTCTCGATTGTCATGATTATTCTGCCGGATCGCCTCTTCCAATTCCCGATTTTCCATTTCTGCTCTCAATCTTTCTCTCTCGCGGGCTAGACGTGCTTGCTCGGTGTAATGCTTTTCAATATCATCTTCAATTTCCTTTTGTTTCCTTTGTGTTTCTCTCCCATGTAGTGTTCTTCTTCTTTCTTCCTGATTTTCTTCATTAATTGAGTTATTCTGTCCTCGAGGCTGCCTATCTTCTTGATTTCCATCATCGTGATTATTCACCAATATAACGATTTTCTATTAATTCTCTCTCTTCGCGACCTCCTTCGCCATGATTTAACTCTCTTTCCAAATTTTCTTCATTAATGTTCTCTGCAGGTAATGTTCTTCTCCCATTTTCTGTACTCGATCCTGATCTCGATCTGTTACTACTTCTTGATCTTCTATTTTGCAGCCTCCTATTTTCCATCCTCAATTCGTGGTTTTGCCTTGTTAGATTCGCACGTTCTTCTGCTTCTAACCGCCTTTCTTCGTGTATTGTCTGTCTCAACGTTTCTAATGCCGCGATTTCTTCATTTCCACGAATTGTTTCTCCCATCTCTTCTCGATTTCTCTCTTCCTGTCCACTATTCATCAATTGTTGCACTTCTTCTCTTTCTTCCATAGAATCTGATCTCCATGTATGCACGCTCACCCTATCATAATCGATTACTCTGTTTAGTGCTGGTTGAACTGGTGGTTGAGTTGATGGTTGAATTGGTGGTTGAATTGGACCTTCTTCTCCATTTCTTGCATCTATCCTTGATGGTTCACCTACTTCATTTCTTCTTTCTCCCACCAATCTTCCACTTCTTCTTACGATCGTTGGTTGTTATGATGCATTCTTTCTCCTAGCCATTTCTCAATTTTAGTAATTTGTTAAAAATTATTCAAGATTTCTTTCTTGTTATCCCTAATTCTTCCAATTCACAAGGTTGATCTTCTTCAATCCCTGTTTCTAGCGCATATGTAGTTGCAGGAAATCCTACACTACACACCTCACTCGAATTTGTTTAATCAATCCATTTGAAGATGAATAATAATGTGTTTTATTAATTGTTTTCTTGAAAGGTTTACAAAGAAATGTAGAATAGAGCTAAAGAAATCACAATCACTCTTAATTTTCTCTCTCCTAATGACTTGCTTAACCATTCAAAAGAACCCCTCCCACTAACAGATTTACTCGACCCTTTATATAGGGTATTACATAGTGGATGACAAACTATCTTTGTCCTTTATTTTCGGAAGTGTCTCGCGAATGCTCGCGAATGTGCAATTGTTTGCCTTCGCGACACTCCTAAATCTCGCCAAGTTTTCACACTTTTCTCATGTTCTGACTGTCGTCATCTATTACGTCATTTATTTTCCTCCATGCGACTCCTTCGCGACGCAGTAGTTTATTAATCTCGCGAAGTATTGGTGTTGCGATATTCTGATCCTACAACCCTGTAGGTTAACGACTTGAAGACATCATTGGGATTGTGAAGCCAGACCCAACTATTTTCTATGTACTTGCGTGTTCTGATCTTGTTGTTTTCTATCATGATTGAGTACTATCTTCTCTAAGATTTGCTCGATATTTAATCTCCGATAGGCAAGATAAAAAGTAGTCACAAAGATATTTGTCTCATCGTTTGTGATTCCAAAATATCTTGTTTCGCTACCATACGACTAAGATTATTGTGAGGTGATTGATATTTCTAGACTGTTCTTCGGGAATATAAGTCTGGTATATCAATTAGTTCCTGTTCACCTTGATTTATCAAAAGACGGAACAAAACTCATAGGTATATCTGTGGGAGACAGATTTATCTATTCAATAAACTTTTCTGTGTGAGACAGATTGGTTTATTAAGTCTTCGACTTTGGGTCGTAGCAACTCTTAGTTGTGGGTGAGATCAGCTAAGGGAATCAAGCGCACAGAGTCCTGCTGGGATTCAGAGACGTAAGGAGTGTAACTGTACCTTGATTAGTGTGAGATTGGTTAGGTCTCAACTACATTCCAGTCCGAAGTTAACTTGGAGTAGGCTAGAGCCTGGAGCGGCTTAATACAGTGTGGTGTTCAAATCTGGACTAGGTCCCGGGGTTTTTTGCATTTGCAGTTTTCTCGTTAACAAAACTTCTGGCGTATGTGTTATTTCTTTTCCGAATTATATTTGTTTATATAATTGAAATATCACAGGTTGTGCGTAAGTTCAATCAGTTGTGAATCCAACCTTTGGCTATTGATTGGATTGATCGACACTTGGATATTGGTTTTTGATACCGTCCAAGTTGTTTCTTATATTAATCAGGCTCACAGATTTTTATCTGTTTGATTTGCTGATTACATTAAGAAACAGAGATATAACTCTTTGATATACTTTTCTTAAGATTGAGTCTGACTGTATAGTTGATTCTCTTGAAAGTATATTGGAGTTAGTCCATACAGATTGCTAAGCGAAATATTGGGTGTGGTTGTTATACCCCCGCTTTTTCAGTTTCCTAGTACTTAAAATCCTTGAAGAATTCTTTATCATATATGAACTCTTTATCAGTAACAGGCATCGAAACATATAGTTCGTGAATAAGAGAGTTAACTCCTCCAAACATGTTTGGTTGTTGTTTGACAAGTGCTTCTTGTAGCTCAAGAGATTTTTACAGAATAGCTTTCAGTCCCTGCACCTCCATCTTAGTTTTCTTAAGTTCTTCGAGAAGAGTTGCAAACCTTTGATGATTGGAGCGCGCGGCTCTAGGTTTCGTCGTATTCTTCCTTTTCCTTTTAACAGATGAATCATAAGGATAGGATATCTCCTTATCCTTTCTAGTTGGATGAACATCAACAACCACAGGAGCATAGATTACACGAGAAGATATTTCTGCTTGGAGTCTCCATGATTCGTAAGAATAAAATGGATTTGTGAAAACACAAATATATTGCTCAAACAAGAAAACTTCTTGTGAAAAAGATATGAGTCTTAATGAAGAAGATATTTACCATGCAGGGTTTCGGAAGAATAGAATAGTTCCCGTACTAGAAAAATACATAAAACCTTAGAAGAATGAAATGTCAGTTTTATCCTTCCTTAGGTTTCTACATAGTTCAAACTTTTCAATACCATTACTTGAGACATAGATTAAGATGAACATGTTGGTTGATTGAACAAAACCTTAGTTGATTTATGTCATTCTTGATTATATCAAGAAGTCGATACCCACTGACTATATACAGTGGTAGTTTCAATTCATAAATTACAAATGACGCTATGAGAATAGATTTACATAGAGTCGGTTATGTAACTGATTTATGACCAGATAGAATTATCCTATACTAGTTTGATAGAGCAAGGTTCAACAACAAAATATTGTTATTCTCTTAAGAGATGGCAATACAACACAAGTAGTTTCATTATGTCAACGAGCTTTAAAAGATGGAAATCCAAGTAATAATATTCAAGTTTGACCCAAGGCCTAATGTGCACGGTTCTTGTCTCTATTAAAGGCACATGAGACAAGATGCACTTTTCAACACAATTAAATTGTATTGAGGTGAGCAGTAGAGTGCTCACCACTAGGTTTCTGCAAGGAATTTGTAATACCCTTTCTTTAAGGAGCGTTTAGACTCGACTCTTCTCTTCATTTGAGATTTTACCTTTTCCTTTGAAACATTCAATCTTTTAGGATAAGAAGAGTTTAAAAAAGCGGGGGTACAACAACCACACCCAATATTTCGCTTAGCAATATGTATGGACAAACTCCAATATAATTCCAAGAGAATCAACTAGACAGTCAGACTTAATCGATAGAAGTAATCAGCAAATCAAACAGATAGAAATCTGTGAGCCTGATTACTATGTGAAACAACTTGAACGGTACCAAAGACCAATGTTCAAGTGTCAATCAATATAATCAACAACCAAAGGTTGGATTCTCTAATTGATTGAACTACACACAACCTGTGATATTTCTATTATATAACAAAATATAATGCGGAAAAGAAATAACACAGACACCAGAAATTTTGTTAATGAGGAAACCGCAAATGCAAAAAAACCCCGGGACCTAGTCAAGATTTGAACACCACACTGTATTAAGCCGCTACAGACACTAGCCTACTCCAAGTTAACTTCGGACTTGAATGTAGTTGAGCCCTAACCAATCTCACATTGTTCATATCAACCTCATTCATCTTAACCATAATTAGTTCAAATGACTCAAATGAAACTAGTTCTAGAGTTGTTCAATTGTTTATATTCTCATAAAAGTATACAAGATACAATTGAAGCAAAATCGATTTTGATTCACATGAATCAAGTCATGAAAATTATAGCCACAGTTTGCAAAAGATTGCATTCCTTATTATATAAATGTGTTAGTTCATGAACAAACTGATTTTAGAACATCATCTACTTAGGTATGCGTACGGGAATGTGTACCTAAGTAGCCGGACCAAGTTTGGGTTTCGCCAGTATGCGAACATACGCATACCATCCAAACTCAACAGAAAATCCAGGACCTGAACCTTACGCCAGTACGCGTACCAGTTTGCATACCAGGTTCCCAGACTTTCTCAAAATCATGTACGCATACGGGTATGCATAGCATGGTTCCCGGACATGGATTACATATATGCAAGCACGCATACTATGCTTAAATCCAATTGTTCTAAACTCTCATTTCAACCATTGAAACATTCTTGGAAGACGGGAATAGCTATCTCACACAAACTATTAGCTTCAAAGCAATTTTCAAGTGATCGAATGATCAATACGAAACATTCCGAGTCAACATCAAATGACTGTCTCACACAAATGATCATCTTTTAACTTTCGTCAAGAATATAAGATGAACTTGGTTAAAGCGAAAGCTTACCAACATATCTTTCGAGAAATATGTAAGCGAGTTAAACTCAGCTCGAAATATCAAATGTGTATAATCGATGTCTATATAGCTATACGACTTTTGTCTCAAATAGGAGATAGAGTAGATGGACTTTTGAGTGATAGATGATTTCAAGTCTCCACATACCTTTTGTTGATGAAGTTCCACAAGATCCCCTTAGTAGTTCTTCGTCTTCAATCGATGAATGCCGTGAAGTCTAATACTCAACTACACTTTCTATCCTAATCCGAGACTTAGCTATAAGTAGACTAGAAATCAAGACTTATAGTTTTGGAAACTAAACTTGACAACAAGCTTGAGATAGCAACGCTTGCGAGTTCGACCAAGCAGTGCTCTAACAATCTTCCCCTTTGTCAATTTTATTGACAAAACTATCAATACATATGGAATAAAAAATAGATAGACTTTGTAGCTCTCAATCCAAATGTTTGATTTCCTTGGTTCTTCAACATTACTCGAAATCTTTGTCACTTCCAAGTACTCCAATGGTTCTAAACGTGTTCAACTCAGCATCAATGTTGTTGAAGATCCGTAGCTATAACAATGAGAAAGCAGAAGCTCTCAATGATTGTTATACAGTGTCATAGTATTATTACACAGTATCAAAGTTCAATTGTATCACAACTTTGACAAAAATACTATGGTGATATGTATCCCTCCCCCTTAGTCAATACTTCATGTCACATGAAAACTGTTAGAGCATAGCTCGGTTGAACCCACCAAGCGTTGGTATGTCAAGTTTGGTTGTCATATTTTAGTTAATCAAAATTCAGGGCTGGCTGAGTTTGTGTCAGTTGCAGCTGCAATTGCAAGTAACTGAGCAAGTCAGAAAGAAGCTGAAATGGAGATTGAGGTGTTGTTATTGCAGTGATGGCCTGAGAAGAATGGCAAGATGGGTATTGTGGATTTCTGAGGCAGATGGAGAATTTTAGGTTGCAGATGGACTTGTTGGTGCAATGGGTACAGGTTCTGATGAGTTCCACTGAGAAAAACGAGGATATGATGCTGCGAAGATGGGTCTATGGAGGAACTGAACTTGCATGAATGGATGAATGGTGCATGCTTGAGATGGTTGTTTTGGTTGTAACTGTGGCAAAAGGGAAATTGGAGTTGTATTTGATTGTGTAGTGATGCAGTTGGAGTTGAAGCAATTGAAGGTGGTACTTCAGGTTCTGAATATGAAGTGGCAGCTGAGCTGCAAGTGGTGGTTGTAATGCACTGGTGCTGGTGGATTGTGTTACAGGTGATGGGCTGATAGGTAGTTGTCAGTAAAGGGTGTGTGTTGATGTTGAATGCATGAATGCCATTACAGGTTGGAGCTGAAATGTGACAGGGAAGATAGAGATTGCAGTCACTGGCTGCATAATGGAAGTTAGATGGAGAAAACTGAGTTTCTGGTGCTCAAATGGAAATGATGTCAGTGTGCTGGACTGGATGCAGAGATGGAAACAAAGCTGATGGGTTAGAGTTGACGGTGGTAGCTGGTACAGGGAGCAGTTCTGGTAGTACTGTTAAGAAGGCTTGAATTGTAATGAAGAAAGGGTAGTTGTAATGGCTAGGCAGTAGTGGTGATGCAATAGCTGTGACAGTGTGTGCGCTGTGGAGAAATGGGGATCGATGTGCTACTGTGAGAGTTTATATATGCTGCAGATATAGCCAGGGAAGTTACAGAATGCATGAATAAGACTGCAGAAACAGTGCGAAAAGTGAGCGAGAATGGCGAGCCGGTGGTACCAGTTCTTGTTATCGAATTTTTGAACCGAGAGTGTTGATCATAATATTTCAGTGAATCGTGAAGGGGGTATGAGTCGAATGCAAGAGTCGGCCGCGGCATATATGAGTTTGGAGTTGCACTTTTGGGCACGTTTTCGCAAGAATTCAAGAATTGGTTTAGATGGTTATGAACTGCAGAGAAGGAGTGTATGTTGCTGGGAGTTATTGTAGTCGGATACAGGTTCAGGTGGTCGGAGATAGTTTCACGGTGACCGGATTCCGGCGACACAACTAGATTCCGGCCTGCGACACCAGACTTCAGGCGACCAGTTCTGGCAGAGATTTTCACATGGGTTTTAACGCACTATGGGCTTAGTGGACCACTTGGTGATGGGTTTTGAGAAGATCTAATATTGGAAAGAGTATCCTTTTGGAATGGGAGAAGCATATAAATAGAAAACTCTTTCTCTAAACCTATATATCTCCATTAGGGAGGCTTCTACTTGTTTTCTAGGGTTTCACATGATAGATTCTTCTAAACTCTTTGTGATGATTTCCAAAAACCCAAGTAGTTGATTTATTTTTATTGGTTAAAGATGTAGTTGGATTTTGGAAAACAAGTTATGTATTTTATGAATTAGTTTTCTCTCAATATTATCGTTCACTCTCTACGGTTTATAATAATTGCATGATTGACGTATTGCAATACGATTGTATGTTTGTTTGGTTAAGTCTAGAATTGATTGAACACACATCCATATCTATAGCTAATTTAGGGTTCATCATCGAGCGATAACCTTGAATACGAGTAGCATGATATGATTACGGTTTGTAGTGATACACTCTTGTAATCATATGTAGATTTTGACCTTTGTCCGAATTGTCATGCGCAATGTATGATAATTGCATTGATTAGCCTATTTCTAAAACTTAATGCTCCTAGGAATTGAACTTAATTAGCGCAAGGCGTTAGTTTATTCTTTAGGTAAAATTCACATACGCAGCTCTAATGTGTGTGTTGGTGACTTAGGAAATTTACGGAGTATTCTTGCAATAAGGTATTCTAGGGGTTTTGATAATAGCGAGATTAAATAGGAATTTTATTCATACATTCAAAAACTTGTTTACAATTGAAGATGAAACCTTTATCCAATATTTTCACACCCTTGATTTGCGTGTTTATTTCTTTGTTTGCTTTTACTTCATTTTTTTTTAGATTATAAAAATCAGAAAATCCCCCCTTGTTACCTATAGGAAACCATAACATATTGACAACCCAAGACCTCTCTGTGGGAACGATCCTTTCTTGCCCTTTCTTCATTATATATTTTGAGTAGTAAGAAAGTGTAATTATTTTTGACGCCTACGACAACGATCAAATTTTGGCGCCGCTACCGGGGAGGCAGCGGGTTGTTATTTGTTTTAGGTTTCTTATTTTTGTTTTATATTCTTATTTTCTGGTTTTTGACATAGTTTTGAGAATCTTATTTCAAGTACTTGTTTCTCATAGAAGGAGCATACTACATGAATGGATACGGTTTTCAACAACCTCAACAACAATACGGCTTTCAACCTCACCAACATGACAACTATCACCCTTACGGGGAGTACAATCAAAACCAATCCTTTGGTTATGGTCCATAATCCACGTACCCTTTTAGTTGTTCTCATACATTCCAACCTTTTTACGGTGGGTATGTAAGTGAGCAACCACAAAGAGGGGATGGTACTTGTGCTCCTATTAATATTTCCTCTAGTTTGGTAGATGAAATGCAACAATTTATGGTCAGCATGGAGTCAGTTCGTAGACAACCAAGCATGGAACCAGTTTCATTGACTGAATGTGCTCCTAGTATGTTTGGCCCAATTTCTTATCGTAGTTATGATCATTTACCCATTCAAAGGGAATATAATTGGCCTAGCAATACTGAAGTAAGTAATTATACTTTTTCTTTGTCGAACGAGCTTTACCAACAAATGGAACACTATTTTCAAAATTTGGATGGATCACTCCTAGAGCTTCAAAAAGGTGTTTCCAATTTAAGACAAGGCATCGAAGAATACAAAGAGGACATGCAAAATTCTGCGAAAGACCAATCTTTGGGAAGTGGTAGCCAATCTTATGTTAACTATGATAGTGATGATTATTATGAAAATACATCGCTTGAACCAATTTATGGTGACATCCCCGAGGAGTGTACAATGGAGTCTTTTTGTAATCATTGTGAAGTTGAAAAGAAATATGATGACACTAGTGTAGCTTACTCAAGCATTGATCTTAATAATGATCAAGAACCTATTCAAAAGGTAGAGCTTGAGGAAGATGCAATGAGTGTTCTAAAAAAGTTCCTTATGGTGAGACTTGAATCCGCAGTGGAGTATGTGTCTTACAACAAAGAGGAGTATGTTGAGAATGAGACCGGTTTGACCAATATTGTGGAAGACCAAATTGAGCTTGCAAATGATTGTAATGATGATGTTTATGTCGAGACTTTGGTTAAGGCAGAATCGGACGAAGAATGGTTGCAAGGTTTGATAGAGGACCATGATATGCAAGAGGTGAGTAATTCACTTGAGTTTTTCAAGGATGAAGAGGATTCCGTGATACAAGAGATTGTGCAAGGTTTGTCTAACCCGTTGCCTATTGTTTCTTCTCCTTTACCTCTTATTGGTTTGAATGTACGTGCTTCGAGAATATTGTTGAATGACTTTGTTTCTCGTTTTCCGCAATTAGAGAAACTTGATTCTCATACTATGCAGGTTTTGGAACAAGAAACCGTGGAAGTCCCCGACTTTTATATTCTTTATACACTTCCAAGTGTGGACAAGAATAAGTGTGGGGGAAACTTTTACCGGTTAATAGCTTTATTTCTGTTTTATATTACTAATATTTGTGTGAAGCTAGTGTTTGCAAAACAGGTTCTATGGAAGGATCCTCAACTTTTCAGGTTATTGGTGTATGGGGAATTCGTCTTGCAAGTCGGGATGACGACTATAAACCAAGCGCTGCATGGGAGGCAACCCATACGATGATTATTTCTTGTCTTGGTTTTATCTTTTTCTTAACTTGTATTTATTTTTTCTGATTTCTTGTTGCATTTCATATTAGGATTTCCCACCTTGACTTTCTTTGGACGATTCAATTTACATTGAGGACAATGTAAAGTTTAAGTGTGGGGGAGTGGTTAAGCATTTGCATTGTAAATTTTTCAAATTTTGTGTAAATTAGTGCATAATAAACTCCAACTTGTAGTTAGTTTAGAGTCACATAGTATACATGTCGCTAAGATTACATCGAGAATCTCATAAGAGTGACTGAACTTAGAGATGACAGATAACGTGATCGGGTTTCTTACTTGTATGAGAGTTAAAGTTGGATTTAACCATCCCAGTGGCAAATGAGGTGTAGACTAAATTCGGTAGTAGAATTGTGGTCCCTTATAGTGGAGACTACCCATGTTACATAATGTGAGGCACCGACCTTCAATTCTTTGTACCTGTCTAAATATGTGCTTTTAGAGTGTGTGTCACCGTACGTAAATTCCGGGCAGAATGGTGAGCTGCCCAACCTCCCACCAATAGAAGCACTATTTTGATCTCTTGAGTGCTATTTTGTCAATCATGATGGTGACATCGAATTGCTAACCTACATACCACTTGTATTCTTGTTCGCAGTTAGCACCATCCACTTTATCTCTCTCTACACCAATAGGTCCATAGAAACACCATCATCATCAACAAGAGGAGCATCACAAATTTGAAGGAAAGTTGAAGACGTTCAAGGTTTACAAGCAACAGTACAAGGAGCAGAATTTTTACAAGTTGAAGAATATTGTATAAGAGCGAAGATTATCAAGATGAGAGTTCGAAAAGTTTATGATATCAAGACATACAAGTTGTGAAGAATCAAGCGGTAAAGTACTTACACCATGGCCTTTGTACTTACATTTTTATTTTATTTTATCTTATTTGTATTTTATTTTCTCTTGTCAAAAAAAAAAAAAAAAAAAAAAAAAAAAAAAGAGAAAATTTCTTTAGGTTCATTACTAGTTTTATTGTTTTGTTTCGTTTTTTTTTTCATTTTGTATTTGTTTTATTTTTCTTGTCTCATATATATAAAAAAAAGGAAAAAAAAAGACAAGAGAAATTTGTATAGTTCGTTTTTAGTTTTGTATTCTTTCAATAAAGCCAATGGAAGAAGAAATATCCACAATGAAGTTTCAAGCAACGAGGATTTAGAGGAAAAGAGTTACATTGTCAAGATTCTACAAAGTTCAAGAGTTATCATCGACAGTTGAAGACCGAAGACGAAGATGAAGACATCGATTGAAGACCGAAGACGTTTCTATGGATGTTGTGAGAGTGGTGCTAGCTGCACGTCGAACGGATAACGAGGTAAGTAAGCATATTCCCACCTTCGTTAAGTGGTTGATTCCTTTCTTAGAGATCGTCGGAAAAATGGGTTTTCAAAACGAATAAAAGATGTGGGTTTTCAAAACGATTCGGACGGTTATGCCTTCCTACCATTTAACGTGTCGCAGGATTCTCTCTTCATTCCTACCTGGACACATGTGTGACCCATAAAAAAAGTTGTTTATTATTGAGAGGAACTTCATAAAACCCTTTCTTGTGAGGCAGAGTCGAGACTTTCGATCACTCCAAACCCGAATTTCTTTCGATAAGGGATGGTTATTTCTCTCTCAACTTTTAAGGATGAGATTGTGTTTATTTATGTGTCTAACTTCTTATGACTAGTGTGCAGAATCTCTATGTCTTCTTAGCGCATTGGATGCTATCATTTTGGAGAACTAGTAAGTTGGAAAAGTAGGTTTTGTGGGTATATCTCTAGTAAACCCTCACGAGACTATAACTCGTCCACTAGGGACACCTAGGGGTTCAAAGGCTTGTTATACGTGTGTTGATGGTGGATTTTCGTTTAAGGTTAAATTTGTAAAAAACCGGAAAAAATCATGCGCTGACATCTTGTAAAAGATAAAGCCATTTATAAGTGTTGGATACTCCCTCACTTAATTCACCAAGAATGGAGCATGTAGCAACAATCCCATTCTCGTGAATACATGAAATTCCTCCAGCCGGAGCATGTGGCAACAATCCCTTCCCGTGAATTTCATATCAGCCTTGTATTTCCAAAGACTCATTATCGGTGTGGCATGACGACCGAGTGTTACTCTTACGAGTAACACGAACCTCCAAGCACTATAATGAAACCATGTACGAAATACCCGTACAGCCGACTCTCGGTGTGTTATAATAGCCCGATTGAGCCCCTCTCGGTGTGTTATACTAGCCCGATTGAGCATCCGGACTGACCGTATCAGTCTGGATATGATCTGATCGCAGTCATCCAACTCCATAAGCATGATTGGATGACCCCAGATCAATTTCATCACCCCCAAGCAGGTATGGAATACCCACGGCCGACCCCGCATGGTCGGTCATTGGCCTAGCTTGCCAAGAAACCGTTCATACCAAGCATTATGGACGGAAAACCCTAAATTAGGGTTTGCGGCATATTACATGTGTTGCAAAGCAGTCTCAACCATCCATCTTCGCAGGTATAGATGGAGGGTGTAGATGTAGACTTAAAGGGCCCAGAGCATGTCAACACGATCACCGTGGGACCGCCTACACACTTGACCAATTGGTCAAGACCAACAATGTTTGGCCGTGACAAAATCGTCACCCAAACAAGAGATGGCGCACGGCTTTGAAAGCCAAAATTAGGGTTTCAAGCCATCACGCGCGTCCATCTTCTCCGGCACGAATGGAGGGTCACAGATTAGATCAAGCAAGGGCCGGTCATACCATCATGACCACCGTGGGCCCATCTACCTCCTCATGTGTTCGGCCAAGGCATATCATGCCTGGTTAATCCCAAACGTGCGTCCAAACTAGCATGGCCACGCCTCCCAAACCACAAACTGATCTCGACCGCTCAACTTCACCGGATGATTTAAGTGGCTTAGATCACGTTTTCATGGGATATTCAGGTATAGGCATGAACACCAGCCTGCCATCTTCACGTCAAACCCATCGGCCAAGACCGACCAAATTAGGTCTTCTTGGAACGCAGCGCCGAAAAAGCATGATGCGCGGCCTTTTGCGGCATCAATTTCCTATTGCAAAATTGATCTCAACCACTCCTCTTTGCCGGTCAAATTGAGTGGCCTAGATCGCACCTTCATGGGACAGTGATACATGGACGTGTACGCTGGCATGCTATCTACATGCACGCCCGGTCGGTTCTCTCCAAATCCCTTTCCATGCTCGGTTTCGACCAAGCTGAAGAGTGATGCTTGCGCACCTCTTCAAAAACCCTAATATTCATTAACGGTCGCAGATGAGTGTCTCAAAGATCATCTCATCCGTCCAACTTCACCAGATTGGTTATACAACCCTGGTCGGGAGTTATTTGGTCAGTGAGGCATTATTACCCATCACTTTACCACACCATAATGCAAAGACTCGCATAAAATACACACGATACTTCACAAGTATCGACTTTCTCGAATAACACGGTTATTCAATTCAAAGATTACATGCTATCTTTCGTGGATCCATGATCCACACATTCCAGACATCAATCATGTCACAAACTTGGGGGATACATACTGGGGTATTGGTCTGGCGGTTTACAGCGTGCAGCGTGCAACGCGCCATCACAAGAACGTGTCAGGAAGTCATGGACGGTTAGAGATGAACAGGAGAAGTGGGCAAGACTGGTCGTGTGGCACCGACGCACAACTCCACTACTCCATCACTCCACTTCCTCCACTTCCCACGAGAGACGTGAATGAGGCTCAATGACTTGTATAAATAGGTTCTCCGCCCTATTTCAAACAACAACACAAGTCCAGACGAGACAGAAAACCAAGTGTTAATACAAAAACGTATTCAAACACCCAGAGCTTGCTTGCATCAATCATAAGCCTGCTCACCTTTCTGTTACAAGTCATAAGTAAGCCAACATCTTCACAATCTCAACACCTTCTTCGCTTCCCTCCCTAAGATCAACCCCATCTCCTTCACTTTGTGACCGAAACAAGTCTGGAACGGCCATTTCTTGGTTTAGGCCGGACTTTCACGCATTGATCTCTCGAATCTACAAGCACTCACCGCGCAAAGGCATTTGTTTAAGGTTTAAATTCATTCCTCATCCACACCCCAAATTACCAAATTCTGCAGGAGTAGTTTTCACCCATAAACAATTGGCGACCACAGTGGGAGATTAATCTCTCGGTTGTGAAATCAATTTCTTCAATACCCAATCCTGCTTGGCTAAGTTTCGAGATGGTTGGTCTTAGAACTTCCCCAATAAATTCAAATCCCGGTCGAAGTTCCTCCAATGAAGATACCCCCTACCCAACGGTGTACTTGCTGGCGCAACAGGAAGAATCCCAACGATAATCGAGTTAGCTCGGGTACAGGGAGATTCACACGAGGAACATGGAGCTTATCAAAGAAGCGGTAAACAACATACTTGATCTCCTCATCAAGATGACGTCGAAAATGAGTGTACTGCAGACCTTTACACCGGGTCGATTCCCCTCGAGTCAACAGTTTCTCGTGGAACCGAGACCAGTGGACCAGAAGCGGCATGTCTAGTGGAAAGCTTGTGCGAACTCATCGCACCTTTACGGGAATCAACGGGCGAGACGTTCGGCGCAATTAATAAAATAGCTTTGGATGTACACCTGGCTCCTTCTCGTCCCGTAAATTCTAATCTGCAGCCGGAAGCATCTCAGAAACAAAGTGTTACATTTACGAGAAGATGACATGATGGCGTAAGAAGGTCACAACCGGGCCCTACATGTTACCGCGCACATCAAGGGTTCGAGTTCAGGAGAGCCCTCGTCGACACAGGAGCATCTTCGAACGTAATCACTCTCAAGACTCTCAGGACAGCCAAGGTTAACCCATGCAAGATTGTACGGCAGCCTACCACGATGACGGACTTCGAAGGAAACCAGACCAGCACATACGGGTATGTCAATCAATTTATCAAGAGGACTGTCCGATCAAAAGCAAGGTTTGAAGTCATAGAAAGGGAGCCGGACTACCATATGATACTAGGTAGACCATGGCTTCATGACAACAAGGTCATTCCCTCGACGTATCACCAGTGCCTGAAGACCATGCTAGACGAGAAAGTCATCCGCATTCCTGCATCATTGTCTCCGTATGCACCAATATGCGGAGTGGAGCTGTTCGAGCCAAAAGATACCACACAGGGAGGGTCAGACAAAGTCCTGTGCACCCCACTACCCACGTGGGCGTCAATCAAGGAAGGAGACCGACTTACACCACTGGAGGCCAAACACTACAGCACACGTTCTGTAACGAGGCGTCCATCTCTATCCGGTGAGACTCCAACTCATGCTCACACCAAAAGGGGACGCACTTTCGAGGTGAAACGTGATCAGAAGGGGAGAACAATATACCGGCGCCGATGTTAGCAATTAGCGGAGAGACGGAACCCGGCCTCTCTCGCCTAATTGAATGCTTTGCAAGAATGATGAAATGCAATATGAGGTACCGGGCGCCCGCAAAGAACTACAAGATGGAACCAATTCCATAACCGACGAGCTCGAGACTCGTTAACATCGGGAATGAAGAATCTCCCGTGCCGGTCTCTATCGGGTTCGACTCTATCCACAGATTTAACGTACGAGTCTTGTTCAACTACTCAAGGAGTACCAAGATGTGTTTGCCTGGACATACGAGGAAATGCCTGTCCGGATGAAAAATTGGTCACCCATCACTTACATGTCATACCCGGATCCAAGCCAATCAAGCAATCTCCGAGGCAATTCGGACATGAAGTAGAGGAGCAAATCAAGAACGAAATTCGAAGTCGCTAGTCTGCTGGCTTCATCGAGCCTATTCATCATCCAACCTGGTTAGCCAATGTGGTCCCAGTAAAGAAGAAAAAACGGGCAGATCCGGTGCTGCGTAGATGTCAGAGACTTGAACAAGTGCTGCCCAAGGACGACTTTCCTCTACCTAACATCGACATGTTAGTGGACGCCACCAGCGGACACGGCATGTTCTCCTTCATGGATGGTTATAGCGGATACAATCAGATAAGGATGTATGAGCACGATGCGAGTAAGACGGCTTTCCGAACCCTCTTGGCAATTTTTATTATACCGTTATGCCATTCGGTTTAAAGAATGCCGGCGCAACGTATCAACGTGCTATGACGGCAATCTTCCACGACATGATGCATAAAAAAGTAGAAGACTATGTGGATGATATTGTGGTCAAATCAAAAGCTCGAGCAGACCACACAAATGTCTTGAGGCAAGTGTTTGAGAGGTGTCGAGAATACAAGTTGAAGATGAATCCTTTGAAATGTGCTTTCGGTGTCTCTTCAGGTAAATTTCTGGGATTCCAGGTGACCGCAGAAGGAATAAAGGTAGACCCGCCCAAAACTCAGGCTATCCTCACAATGCCGCCTCCCCGAACCGTGA
This sequence comes from Papaver armeniacum, assembly GCA_023531295.1. NCBI lineage: Eukaryota > Viridiplantae > Streptophyta > Magnoliopsida > Ranunculales > Papaveraceae > Papaver > Papaver armeniacum. The sequence continues at coordinate 623,728 of JAJJWW010005914.1, read as the reverse complement.
AAGAACTCCAGAGTTTCAAGGGCAAGGTGAACTACATTCGACGTTTTATACTTGGTCTAGCCCAACTTACTGCCTCATTCACCACCTTGCTGAAGAAAGGAGCCAGCTTTGTTTGGACCGCAACCCAACAGGAAGCTTTTCGGAAAATTCAATGAATACTATCATCTCCAACCGTCATGAAGTCTCCTGTACAAGGGAAGCCACTGGTCCTCTACACCGCCTTCAGTGACACCGCCGTAGGGGCTTTACTCGCTTAGGAAGACGATGAGGGAATCGAACGTCCCATATACTATTTCAGCCGAATATTGAGAGACGCTGAACTCAGATACCCCAGAGCGGAAAAAGCATGTTTAGCCTTAATCCATTCCATTCAGAAGTTTAGGCATTACCTGCTATCTAATAGGGTGATACTCGTGTCTAAATCTGATCCTGCAAAGTTTTTACTTTCAAAGCCGGTCCTGACTGGGAGGACAGGCAAATGGCTTCTCCAAATGTCAGAACTAGACATAACGTGTGCGTCGCCTAGAGCTATCAAGGGCCAAGCATTTGCAGACTTCATCGCAGGCATTTCTGGAGAAGGCACTACGGGACTACATGAAGAACTCCCTGGAGAATTTCCGGACGTCTCTATTCGGAAGAAGAAGTGTGGCTCTTGTATTTTGACGGCTCCGCTACCCCTAGCAGCAATACCGGAGGAGCAGGCGTGGTGTTAGTCTCTCCAACCGGAGAAGTATTTTCACATTCCTTCAAGTTAGACTTCGAATGCACCAACAACTCCACAGAATATGAAGCTTTCCTCATAGGGCTTTCAATAGCTAAACAAGCAGGAGTCACACGTCTGGAGATAAGAGGAGACTCCAAGTTACTAGTGAATCAAATGAATGGAGTATATGCATTGAAAGAAGTAACACTAGCCCCGTACCGATCAGAAGCACAGAGGTTACTAAACTACTTTGCCGATGCAACCATAACCCATGTTGGTCGCAGCAACAACCAACACGCCGATTGCCTAACAACACTGGCTTCCAAACCGAAGTTTGAAGGGGCGGAAGAAACCCTGACAGTGAAGAGGAGAACCATAGAATCGACGTGGCTACCGCAATACAAAGACACCAAGACCGACGATTGGCGAACTCCGATCATCCGAGAGCTCAACAGCTCACTCTCCCAAGGAAAGGTCAGTCTCAAAACCCTGCAAAACTTCTTCATGCTTCATGGTATGCTGTATTATCGGAATCCATATGGCTCCTGTCAAGATGTCCGGGAGGTGACGAAGCACAACTACACCGGATCGTATTCACAATGAAATTTGTGGACAATCACCGGTGGTAACGCTTTACCGGCGACTTCAACGCCTGGGTTATTACGGCCGAGATGGAGGCTCAATCCAGACTACTTCAGAAGTCTTGCTCAAATTTCCAGGCACCACCACACCAATTGGAGATTTTTAATGTGAACCGCACTGGGACCGAGAGAACCCTACATTAGCTATCTCCGTGATGGGATAATTCCTGCCGGTCGAAAGGACGCTATTAAGATGAAGCAAAGAGCCAAGCGGTTCGTATTCCATGAAGGGATCCTGTATCGCAAGAGCTTCAGAGGTAATCTGCTACGATGCCTGGCTGGAGAAGAAATCCCAGTCATGCTGAAGCAGACACACGAAGGAGAACATCAAGGGAAGAGGAAACTGTTTCTCCAAATACACGAGAAATACTATTGGCCGGCCATGGAGGACGATGCAGCCGTTTTTGTTCAAAGTCACATAAATGCCAAATCCATGGGAACCTTGTTCATGCGCCTTCTACCCTCTCGCACTCTATAAGCAGCCCATGGCCGTTTTACACTGGGACTGGACATTATCGGGAAAATCAATCCACCGTCATCGAAGCAGCACGAGTACATCATAACCGCAACGGAATACTTCACCAAATGGGTAGAGGCCATTCCCCTACGAGGAACTACAGGAGCAACAATTGCGGCTTTCATTAAAGAATACATCATTTTTCGTTTTGGCGTTCCCAAGCATATCATCACTGATAATGGCACTCCCTTCGCCAACAAGCAGGTACGGGAATTACTTGAGGAGTATGGCATTAAACAGGTCTTCTCCACCGTCTACTATCCTCAAGGGAACGGGCAAGCTGAGAGTACCAACAAGACATTGATCCGGATCATCAGTCGAACGGTACACGACAATCCTAGGGAATGGCATGATCAGTTTCCAATGGCACTATGGGCGTACCGTACGTCACCCGGAAGCTCCATTGGGGTTTCGCCGTACTCACTTGTCTACGGAGCGGATGCAATTCTCCCAGCAGAGATCAGAATCCCATCAGCCAGGATTGCAGCAGCAACCGGGATCCATTGGAACGAGGTCAAGTCTCGACTCTAGAATATCGAGTTAGACACTCTAGATTTTAGAAGGAATAAAGCGAGAAGAACGCGCTCAAGTGTACAGAATCGAATTTCCGGGCATACAACAAAATTGTGAAACCACGCGTTTTCAAAGTGGGAGATTTGGTTTTGAAAACGGCCAAACACATCCAACAAGACATGTCTGCACCAAAATTCTCACCAAAATGGGAAGGTCCCTACGCAGTCACCAAGGCTTACAATACCGGCTACTACAAGATCATTAAGGTAGACGGAGGCGAGCCGAAGCGATTATCAATGGAAAGTGGCTCAAGGCATATCATGCCCGACCACCGTCTCTCTCGTGTCAACAATACAGGCATTTATTTTCATTACATGTTTGAATCATCAATTATATTCAGAGATGTGTCAATGAAAAAACCTGTTTCACCAATCAAAAAACAATGCAGTTTATTCCGCAAAGACGTTTAAAAACTTTTGACATGAACGTCATTAACAATAAAGGAATGAAGTTTAGAAGAGGCCGTCTAGAAGATTATAGTTCCTTGAGAGCATCATCTCCAGTCTAGTGTGATATCTTTCTGTTCTTTTCTTCAAGTCCTGCACACTGCTCTACCTTCTCCGATTCTGCAGCCCAGAGCCTTCTCCTCTTCCAAAATAGCCTTCGCAGCAGAACAACATTTACAAGGATACCAAGCTCGATCAACCTTGATGATATCAAGACGCTGCCGCAACCAGCCCCACGTTGAACTCCATGGATTCACGGGTAGATACCATATTCTCCCACTTTTCAAGACTTGATTCAAAGAACGTTGCGGATAGAAATACTCTCCATCTCAGCAATCATGGGAAGAAGGCAGTTTACCGTGGTAACCAAAGCAGAGGAACAGTGTCGGACCACGTTCCTGGTTGCGATATGGCCATAATTCCTCCACAACCTAGTGTACAAAGGCACAAACTCCTTCCGCACCAGGAATCCACCGACATCTTGGTAGCTGGAGGATAAGCATTTCATGCGAACATCGAATGAAAGACCTGCATTTGGATATTCATAAGATGAGATACCCGTGTCGGCGTCTTCGAGGTTCACGGGGGTAAGCGTGTTTGAGTTTGAAGGAAGAGGAGTGGTTAAGTCATCGTCATCAATAATCGTCACACATGTTCCGGTAGGATATCTCTGCAAGAATGAAAGGATTATTTACCTGACCGTTATGAAGAACAAACAATGGTTCAGAAAAGGAAGAAAAGACAAACCGGTATGATCTTCTTGACTCGGAGAACACGAACAGGGGATTGATCATGAAGCTCAGACGCAGGTTGGTAGGCTGAGGAATGTGGTCTATTTTAATGCCTACATGTTAAACCGCAAGTGCACGGTATCTACAATATAGAACAGGGCAAATACGGGTCGATCCACAGAGACTTGTGTGGCTTATGTTGATTCTAAGGCTTGGCTTAACTGATTTTTTAGTGAAGGTAACACAACTGAGGTTTTGTTTGTTTGTCGATGCGACTAAGTGAAGGTTATAACAATGATGAAAAGATGAAATACAAACAGTGAGAGTAAAGGGGCACTAGGGTTATCACATCCACCACTAAATCATGCTATGTGTTCAACTAAGTTGAGCTTTTCTTGTTCCTGTGGCAGACAAGGATAATGTGTCAAGATTATCACCTATCTAAGGAGTTTCACCTAATGATAACTCAATTATCAGCTAAGGTACTAACCTAGAGCACTAGTTGTCTAATTAAGCACAACTAGTCAAGAAAATTAGCAATTTATCTCTAAGGTTTGAGCTGAAGTATCACCAATGCAGTTTTAACCTAACTACAATGTATACTTGGCATGCATTGTGAGAGAAAAACATTGGGTACTAGAATTGAGGATATCTGAAAAATTAAGCACTCAAGAATACTCAAACACAGTTGAAATCACAACATGGAATTAGGGTTTCACTGAAACCCTAGCAAACTAAATTAGAACATAGTATAACAACAAATAACAAATTAACTCTAAATTGCTGCTCTGGCTAACCCCAGGCATAAGTTTTAACACACAATTCTCAATCCTATTTATACATGCAGAGCAAAACCCTAATTTACTTAAAAATAGAAAAGTAAGAGAAAACCCTCTCACCCACGTCGCTCAATCATCTGTCTCCTCTGTCAATTCATCTCAGCAACTCTATTGACTGATTGTTGTACAAACCCTAGTTCTAGTTATCTCTGATTTAGCTTCTAGGGTTATGGAGAAGCTAAAAGAGAGATAGCTCGACCTAGAGGAGAGGTGAAGGTGGCTGAGGCGGCTGATGTGGCTGTCAGGGTATGGAGGTGGTGGTGATGGCTGCTGGTCTGGTGAAGGAGGAGAGGGTGGAGCTCTGCAGAGGTATGGGGGAAGAAGAAAGAGAAGATGGAGGAGAAAATGCTTTGCTCGATAGGGTATAGGTGTAGGAGGTTTCGTTGTAAAGCAGGCGCAGCGACGGACGATGAGGAAGCTGTAGCGAGCGTTGGATGTGGAGAGTGAGATCTAAACGGCCGAGGGGGGATTGGGGTGATTTGGTGTTGAGCGGAGGCATCGAGAAATGATGTGAGTGATGGAGCGACCGTAGGATGCAGCTGGGCGAGATCTCAAAGGCTTGGAGTGGACGGGCTCGGATCCGGGTCGCGGGTCTTGGATAGCTTGGGCCCAAGTCTTGTAGATGGGTTGCTCCTTGTTGGGTTGCAACTGTTGCGCGCGCGGGCTTTGGCTTTCTATTCCATAGACGCTTGTCTCCAATTCTTTGCTCTTTTGGCTCTTCAATTTCTCCAAGCTTTATTTATTACCTAAAAACACAAAATTAATTAGTACAAATATTTATTATTGAAAACAGAGAAAATACAGAGTTTGGGATAATATCTGATTTCTGAGCACAAAAGATGAGTTAAATGCCAATAAATAGATGTATAAATATGCAATATTTGGCACTCATCAAATACCCCCAAAACTGAATTTTACTTGTCCTCAAGTGAAACAGAAATTAAGAAATCCTAACTATACCCCTGTCGCAGGTCTCTCGAATGCATTTAGCGTATGCACTAAGCCTTTAAACCCCTAGGTGTCCCTAGTGGACGAGTTGTAGTCTCGTGAGGGTTTACAAGAGGTGTACCCACAAAACCTTCTCCACCTTCAGAGTGTAAAAGAGTCTCAAGCATCCAAGGAGCTATGAGGACATAGAGTTTCGCATGCTAGTAACAGGAGTTAGAACTACCAAAGAACGCATTCTCATCCTTAAGTGCTGAGCGAGAAGTAACCATACCATATGAAAGAATTCGGATTCGATTGTGATCATAAGCCTCGACTTCTGCCTCACCATTAGGGTTTTATGATAATTGCACTCAAAAAGATCGCTTTTTTAGTCTCTCATGTGTGCAGCGGAATAAAGAGAGAAATCCCGCACACGTTGTAGGTAAGAAGGATAACCTTCCGAAATAATTTACGGAGACTCCACGAAGTGTGGACAAAAGAATCTTTTCGATGATCTCTAAGAAAGGAAATCAACCATTAGCAAGGGTGGGAGTACTCACTTACCTTCTCACCCGTTCGGCAATTAATATCACTCTCTCAGCATTCATAGAAACGTCTTCAATCTTCGATCTTCGGTCTTCAATAGCTGATGATGAACTTCTGAACTTCACAAAAACTTGACAAACATACATTTTTTTTTAAGAACATTAATTACATAAAAATAACAACACTGAAACTACTAACTCAGATTTTTTTTTTTTTTTTTTTTTTTTTTGACTTAACTTGGAATGAAAATAACAATAAAACAATAAGACTCAATTTTTTACACTTGTCTTGATTTCACAAACTTCATTAATTCTCATCCTATTTTTCTTTTCTTTGTTGCACATAAACCTTGGACTATCTCAACTTTTCTTCAAATATTCTGATGATGCTCCGCTTGCTGACGATGATGTGTTTCTATGAATGTGTTGATGTTGTTGAGAGGGAGAGAGTGATGCTAACTACAAATCGGTATTTAGAAGAAGTTTTCATCTTTAGACGTCACCCTCATGATTGACAAAAATTAGCACTCAAGAGATCAAAAGTATTGCTGAAAGTGGTGCAAAGTTGGGTAGCTCACCATTCCTACCCGGAATTGACATACGGTGACACACACTCTAACAGCTTTTCTAGAAAGTTGCAAAAAATGAAGGTTGGTGCCTCACTTGATGTAAAATGGGTAGTCTCCACTATGAGTGATCACAATTCTACTACCGAATATCTAAACATCACCTAATTCGCTCTCCGGTATGATTAAATCCGACTTTAACGCTCTAATCAACTAAGGAACCCGATTGTGTTCTCCAGTACTTCCAAGTTCTGTTATTTCGGTCAGACTCTCTATGTAGACATATCTAGAAGCATGCTAGTGACTCTAAAATCTCTAAAAGTTGGAGGTTTTTATGCAAGTAAAAAGAGTTTTGAATTTTTTTTATTTTTTTTATTTTTTTTATTTTTTAAAATAAAAGATTAAAAAGACTAAAAACTCTATATGCAAATGCAAATGCAAATGCACCCCCAAACCTAAATCAAACATTGTCCTCAATGTGGGTTTTCAAAACGATTCGGAGGGTTATGCCTTCCTACCATTTAACGTGTCGCAGGATTCTCTCTTCATTCCTACCTGGACACATGTGTGACCCATAAAAAAAGTTGTTTATTATTGAGAGGAACTTCATAAAACCCTTTCTTGTGAGGCAGAGTCGGGACTTTCGATCACTCCAAACCCGAATTTCTTTCGATAAGGGATGGTTATTTCTCTCTCAACTTTTAAGGATGAGATTGTGTTCATTTATGTGTCTAACTTCTTATGACTAGTGTGCAGAATCTCTATGTCTTCTTAGCGCATTGGATGCTATCATTTTGGAGAACTAGTAAGTTGGAAAAGTAGGTTTTGTGGGTATATCTCTAGTAAACCCTCACGAGACTATAACTCGTCCACTAGGGACACCTAGGGGTTCAAAGGCTTGTTATACGTGTGTTGATGGTGGATTTTCGTTTAAGGTTAAATTTGTAAAAAATCGGAAAAAATCATGCGCTGACATCTTGTAAAAGATAAAGCCATTTATAAGTGTTGGATACTCCCTCACTTAATTCACCAAGAATGGAGCATGTAGCAACAATCCCATTCTGTGAATACATGAAATTCCTCCAGCTGGAGCATGTGGCAACAATCCCTTCTGTGAATTTCATATCGCCTTTGTATTTCCAGTACTCATTATCGGTGTGGCATGACGACCGAGTGTTACTCTTACGAGAGTAACACGAACCTCCAAGCACTATAATGAAACCATGTACGAAATACCCGTACAGGCTGACTCTTGGTGTGTTATACTAGCCCGATTGAGCCCCTCTCGGTGTGTTATACTAGCCCGATTGAGCATTCGGACTGACCGTATCAGTCCGGATATGATCTGATCGCAGCCATCCAACTCCATAAGCATGATTGGATGACCCCAGATCAATTCCATCACCCCCAAGCAGGTAGGGAATACCCACGGCCGACCCCGCCTGGTCGGTCATTGGCCTAGCTTGCCAAGAAACCGTTCATACCAAGCATTATGGACGGAAAACCCTAAATTAGGGTTTGCGGCATATTACATGTGTTGCAAAGCATTCTCAACCATCCATCTTCGCAGGTATAGATGGAGGGTGTAGATGTAGACTTAAAGGTCCCAGAGCATGTCAACACGATCACCGTGGGACCACCTACACACTTGACCAATCGGTTAAGACCAACAATGTTTGGCCGTGACAAAATCGTCACCCAAACAAGAGATGGCGCACGGCTTTGAAAGCCAAAATTAGGGTTTCAAGCCATCACGCGCGTCCATCTTCTCCGGCACGAATGGAGGGTCACAGATTAGATCAAGCAAGGGCCGGTCATACCAAAGATGACCACCGTGGGCCCATCTACCTCCTCATGTGTTCGGCCAAGGCATATCATGCCTGGTTAATCCCAAACGTGCGTCCAAACTAGCATGGCCACGCCTCCCAAACCACAAACTAATCTCGACCGCTCAACTTCACCGGATGATTTAAGTGGCTTAGATCACGTTTTCATGGGATATTCAGGTATAGGCATGAACACCAGCCTGCCATCTTCACGTCAAACCCATCGGCCAAGACCGACCAAATTAGGTCGTCTTGGAACGCGCGCCGAAAAAGCATGATGCGCGGCCTTTTGCGGCATCAATTTCCTATTGCAAAATTGATCTCAACCACTCCTCTTTGCCGGTCAAATTGAGTGGCCTAGATCGCACCTTCATGGGACAGTGAGACATGGACGTGTACGCTGGCATGCTATCTACATGCACGCCGGTCGGTTCTCTCCAAATCCCTTTCCATGCTCGGTTTCGACCAAGCTGAAGAGTGATGCTTGCGCACCTCTTCAAAAACCCTAATATTCATTAACGATCGCGAGATGAGTGTCTCAAAGATCATCTCATCCGTCCAACTTCACCAGCTTGGTTATACAACCCCGGTCGGGAGTTATTTGGTCGGTGAGGCGTTATTACCCATCACTTTACCACACCATAATGCAAGTACTGCATAAAATACACACGATACTTCACAAGTATCGACTTTCAATAACACAATTATTCAATTCAGCATTACATGCTATCTTTCGTGGATCCACTATCCACACATTCCAGTTATCAATCATGTCACAAACCGGGGGATACATACTAGGGTATTGGTCTCGGCGGTTTACGGCGTGCGGCGTGCAACGCGCCATCACAAGAACGTGTCGGGAAGTCATGGACGGTTAGAGATGAACAGGAGAAGTGGGCAAGACCGGGTCGTGTGTGGCACCGACGCACAACTCCACTACTCCATCACTCCACTTCCTCCACTTCCCACGAGAGACGTGAATGAGGCTCAATGACTTGTATAAATAGGTTCTCCGCCCTATTTCAAACAACAACACAAGTCCAGACGATACAGAAAACCAAGTGTTAATACAAAAACGTATTCAAACACCCAGAGCTTGCTTGCATCAATCATAAACCTGCTCACCTTTCTATTACAAGTCATAAGCAAGCCAACATCTTCACAATCTCAACACCTTCTTCGCTTCCCTCCCTAAGATCAACCCCATCTCCTTCACTTTGTGACCGAAACAAGTCTGGAACGACCATTTTTTGGTTTAGGCCGGACTTGCACAGTTGATCTCTCGAATCTATAAGCACTCACCGCGCAGTGCATTTGTTTAAGGTTTAAATTCATTCCTCATCCACACCCCAAATTACGAAATTCTGCAGGAGTAGTTTTCACCCATAAACAACGTGCTAAGTGTGACCGTAGCCTCGACGACACGGAGTTGTATGTTTTAGAAATTGTTTTGTTTGGTTTGCTCGAGGACTAGCAAAGTCTAAGTGTGGGGGAATTTGATAGATGTCATAAACACCTTGATATTTATCTATGGTTTATGCTTTCTTTGCGAGTTTTCATGTAAATTATGTATCTTATGTGTGCATTTGAGTTTATTAGGTGCAATGGAGTCATTTGGAACAAAAAGAAGTGGAACTCGCCCAAATCTTGGATTCCTTCTCATCAAGTTGAAGAGCATGAAAATATGAAGTTAATGGCGAAAGAACGAGGTCATTCCGACGTTGTATGAGAAGGTTACGAGCAAAATCAACGGTTAAGCTTGTCAGTTCCCTAAGACTGACAGTACAAGAAGAGGCACTCAGATGGTGGCCCTTATACAATAATGTTGGGTGTCTACAGTAATTGCATTCATTACAGTCCCAAAACCTCTTCTCATTATTGTGTCTTTTGTCTGAAATTGAGAGACGGGAGGAAAAAGAGGCGCTGTTAAGAGATAAATTCAGAGATCCAGGAAGTTCGATCGGAGATGATGGAAGCAGTGATGAATACTGGCAATCTGTATCTTACAGGGAAGAAGGAGAAGAGATTGATGCTGCTACTGTTAAATAGATGAAGATTGAATTAGGGTTATCTGAAATCAAAGTCAGGTCAGTTTTGAGTTCGAATTAGAAAGAAGAATCGGATCTAATGGTGATTATGGGTCATTAACAGAAGGAGGAAAGTTGGGTTTTGTGTGATTTCGATTTTGAGAATGATAATTTGTGTGAAATTGAAATGAAGGAGATTAGGTCATTGTTGCTGTTAGTTCTATGGTGAACTCAGGGAGATGTTGTTGGACCTGATGGACCGTGTGTGTGTTGAGATGCTCCAATGATTAGTTGTGGGTTAAATCTGTGTTGCCATGGATTTCAGGAAGAAGGATAAGAAGATGCCGTGAAGTTTGGGGGTTTGCTGATGTAAAAGTGAGACTTGAAATTAAGAGATGCGGAGGAGATTCAAGGGATTTGAGTTTCAAAGCTTGTACAACCGGAGAAGACATGGGTTGCTCTCATATTCGAAATGGTTGCTGCTGTGTTGGAGGTTTTGAGCTGAGACAAGGCTTGTGATTCAGGGCTGGCTGAGTTTGTGTCAGTTGCATCTGCAATTGCAAGTAACTGAGCAAGTCAGAAAGAAGCTGAAATGGAGATTGAGGTGTTGTTATTGCAGTGATGGCCTGAGAAGAATGGCAAGATGGGTATTGTGGATTTCTGAGGCAGATGGAGAATTTTAGGTTGCAGATGGACTTGTTGGTGCAATGGGTACAGGTTCTGATGAGTTCCACTGAGAAGAACGAGGATATGATGTTGTGAAGATGGGTCTGTGGAGGAACTTAACTTGCGTGAATGGATGAATGGTGCAGGCTTGAGATGGTTGCTTTGGTTGTAACTGTGGCAAAAGGGAAATTGGAGTTGTATTTGATTGTGTAGTGATGCAGTTGGAGTTGAAGCAATTGAAGGTGGTACTTCAGGTTCTGAATATGAAGTGGCAGCTGAGCTGCAAGTGGTGGTTGTAATGCACTGGTGCTGGTGGATTGTGTTACAGGTGATGGGCTGATAGGTAGCTGTTAGTAAAGGGTGTGTGTTGATGTTGAATGCATGAATGCCATTACAGGTTGGAGCTGAAATGTGACAGGGAAGATAGAGATTGCAGTCACTGGCTGCATAATGGAAGTTAGATGGAGAAAACTGAGTTTCTGGTGCTCAAATGGAAATGATGTCAGTGAGCTGGACTGGATGCAGAGATGGCAACAAAGCTGATGGGTTAGAGTTGATGGTGGTAGCTGGTGAAGGGAGCAGTTCTGGTAGTACTGTTAAGAAGGCTTGAATTATAATGAAGAAAGGGTAGTTGTAATGGCTAGGCAGTAGTGGTGATGCAATAGCTGTGACAGTGTGTGCGCTGTGGAGAAATGGGGATCGATGTGCTACTGTGAGAGTTTGTATATGCTGCAGATATAGCCAGGGAAGTTACAGAATACATGAATAAGACTGCAGAAACAATGCGAAAAGTGAGCGAGAATGGCGAGCCGGTGGTACCAGTTCTGGTTATCGGATTTCTGAACCGAGAGTGTTGATCATAATATTTCAGTGAATCGTGAAGGGGGTATGAGTCGAATGCAAGAGTCGGCCATGGCATATATCAGTTTGGAGTTGCACTTTTGGGCACGTTTTCGCAAGAATTCAAGAATTGGTTTAGATGGTTCATATGTGATGTATTTCTCTGAATTGTGGGTGTATGAACTGCAGAGAAGGATAGTGAGTTGCTGGGAGTTATGGTAGTCGGATACAGGTTCAGGTGGTCGGACATAGTTTCACGGTGACCGGATTCCGGCGACACAACTAAATTCCGGCCTGCGACACCAGACTTCATGCGACCAGTTCTGGCAGAGATTTTCACATGGGTTTTAACGCACTATGGGCTTGGTGGACCACTTGGTGATGGGTTTTGAGAAGACCTAATATTGGAAAGAGTATCCTTTTGGAATGGGAGAAGCATATAAATAGAAAACTCTTTCTCTAAACCTATATATCTCCATTAGGGAGGCTTCTACTTGTTTTCTAGGGTTTCACATGATAGATTCTTCTAAACCCTTTGTGATGATTTCCAAAAACCCAAGTAGTTGATTTATTTTTATTGGTTAAAGATGTAGTTGGATTTTGGAAAACAAGTTATGAATTTTATGAATTAGTTTTCTCTCAATATTATCGTTCACTCTCTACGGTTTATAATAATTGCATGATTGACGTATTGCAATACGATTGTATGTTTGTTTGGTTAAGTCTAGAATTAATTGAACACACATCCATATCTATAGCTAATTTAGGGTTCATCATCGAGCGATAACCTTGAATACGAGTAGCATGATATGATTACGGTTTGTAGTGATACACTCTTGTAATCATATATAGATTTTGACCTTTGTCCGAATTGTCATGCGCAATGTATGATAATTGCATTGATTTGCCTATTTCTGAAACTTAATGCTTCTAGGAATTGAACTTAATTAGCACAAGGAGTTAGGTTATTCTTTAGGTAGAATTCACATATGCAGCTCTAACGTGTGTGTTGGTGACTTAGGAAATTTACGGAGTATTCTTGCAATAAGGTATTCTAGGGGTTTTGATAATAGCGAGATTAAATAGGAATTCTATTCATACATTCAAAAACTTGTTTACAATTGAAGATGAAACCTTTATCCAATATTTTCACACCCTTGATTTGCGTGTTTATTTCTTTGTTTGCTTTTACTTTATTTTTTTTTAGATTATAAAAATCAGAAAATCCCCCCTTGTTACCTATAGGAAACCATAACATATTGACAACCCAAGACCTCTCTGTGGGAACGATCCTTTCTTGCCCTTGCTTCATTATATATTTTGAGTAGTAAGAAAGTGTAATTATTTTTGACGCCTACGACAACGATCAGCGCCATGTGCCAATGGCATGCTAAGCCCTTGGCCCCACATGCCAAACACACCTAGCCGCGCCACCATGCTGGACTTCCCTACGCGGCTACTAAAAACAAAGGCTGCGACGATCCACGGCCCCCCTTCAATCCCAGGAGCAAATCCTATCCATCCAAGGTTACCAGACGACGCATGGTAATGTTTGGCCCGAAAAAAAAAGTTTGGCCACGCCAAACCATGGCATGCCAACCTAGCCGCGCCACCATGTTTGCCTTCCCTACGCGGCTACCAAAAACGAAGGCGTGCGACGATCCACGGTCCCCCTTCAATCCCAGGAGAAAATCCTAGCCATCCAAGGTTACCAGACGACGCATGGTAACCTTTGGCCCGAAAACCTAAGTTTGGCCACGCCAAACCATGCCATGCCAACAACATACCAACCTAGCCGCGCCACCATGCTGGCCTTCCCTACGCGGCTACCAAAACGAAAGCGTGCAACGATCAACGACTGTCTTTCCTCTTGAGATGCAAAATCTCGACCGTCGAAGGTCACCAAGCTAGCAAGTCTCCCCAGTGCGACTTTCCAGGCAACAACAACATGCTACATGTTTTCCACAAAAACATTCGAGACATCAACACATATCATAAACTGGGGGATCCTCTTTGGGTATTGGTTTGGTGGTTTACAGCGTGCGGCGTACACTACGCCCGTCATAAGGAAGTGTCACAAGGATGAGGCGGTTAGTAAATACAGGGAGTTAATGGTGAAACGTTCGTTTTATGGAACATCAATTCCATGCGTTAACAGTTTTATGGAACATCAATTCCATGCGTTAACGGTTTTATGGAACATCAATTCCATGCGTTAACGTTACCACCTCCTCCCATTTATTCACCCATTCCTTAATGAGACCGGGGTACGTTTCACTTCGACTTGTATAAATAGGTCTTACCTATTTCCACCGAACAACAAGTTCATTCGGGAATATACAACACTCAGGAAATACTTGCTAGCTTACCATTTGTTAGCCTTCCCACTTTTCTGATACAAGTCGTAGTAACACAACTACTCTTCAATAAATCAACTATTCTGGTCTCATCACTTTCCTTGCTTCCCACCCCAAAACCAACCCATTCTCCTTCGCTTTGTGACCGAAGCAAGTCTGGAACGGCCATTTCTTGGTTTAGGACGGACTTGTACAGATTGATCTCTCGAATCTAAAGTACTCCCGTGCAGTACATTGTTTAGGGTTTAGACTCGTTTCTCACCCACACACCCGAAATTACCGAAATCGGCAGAAACTGTTTTCACCCTCAAACAATTGGCGACCACAGTGGGAGATTGATCTTTCGGTTACAATGTCAATCTTCGACCATCGATCTCATTCGACCCAGACATCAAGATGGTAGAAGAAGGCGATCTTCTCAAGGATCGACGACTTAGTTACCAGACGACTCGATTATCAGTCATGACACGACAAGGGATGATTGGGGACTTCCTAGAAAATTGAAGCAAACGATCCACCCGAGAATCAGTGACTCGGTTATCAGGCAACTCAGTAACGGCTGGGGACTTTCCACAATCACGGCGGTGCTTCCCATAAAACTCGGTTGTGCACCCGGAAGGTTTCCTTTTCATCAGGAGACCTAAGAAACAAAGTAAGTCCTACCTAGACAAGATACATGGTTCGCTCTTTCAAGTTTTCACGGGAATGATAAAACCAATAGCCATGTTATGTTTCACCCCGTGTCATCTACCAAACGCACGGTTCCATGGTTTTCCTGGGATGCTTGCAACACTTTCAATCATAACCAAGACAACATCATTTCCAAATACAATTCATTCCTAAACAATTCATTCCAAAAGAATAATCCAAAACCATCAAGGTAACATTTATCTGTCAACCCCAAAAATCCATAAAATCAAAACAATAAACCAGGCGTTTCCATTTTCCTTTCAAAAAAAAAAAAAAAAAAAAAAAACCTAAAAATAAGAAGTTCAAAAGACAGAAATGTATTCAAGGAAAGTTTTCCAACAAATGGCTTGCTCCTCTTAGCAAAGGCCTCCCTTGTGCTCTGGAGAGCCGCCCTTTTCAACTTCAGCTGCATGCACAATTTTTTGAATTCCGCTTCCTGCTTCTTCACTATGTCTGCGGAAGGACCTTCGAATGTTTCGACCAGAAACTGCTCGACCTCAGACAAACCTTAAACGAACCAAAGAACGTTGAATTCAAAGTTTACACACATGACACGATGGAACCTCTAGCTCGAGATTACATCCTCAGAAACGGTATGACCAGTCACGTTGCACATGTCGTCAATCGAAGACAAAGCTTCCTCCACCCGCTTACCAGACACGCTTACCAGACACGCATACCAGACGCGCTTACCAGACGCGCTTACCAGACGCGCTTGCCGGACGCGCATGCCAGACGCGCTTACCAGACGCGCATGCCAGACGCGTATGCCGGGCACACATGCCACACGTGCATGCCAGCCACAATACCACACCCTGCGCTAATGGCTTGCATCCTTCCAGCGCTAACATCTTGCGCCCTTCCAGCACCATCTTCTCCACTCCACAACCAGCCAAAGCAGCGCCATCTTCACCCTTCGAAATAGTGCCATGGCTCCAGCACTCCGTGATCAAAACTGTGCCATCTCTACGTGATACACTTACGATCACCAGAAGCAGAGCCGCTTCCACCACCCCGACGTTTCTTCAAGCATGATAGCTCCAACCGTCACCAGAGACGCTACTCCACCATCAGGGCAAGATACTGGAAGAGCAGGAAGAAGCCGACCTCCTTTTACCACTGTTGATTTGATGAAAAGACAAAAGGCACTTTAGAAGGACGTGCGTTTATAGATGAAGAGGCTCATGTTGCTCTTGAACGCCAAATAGAAGGGAATCAGCAATCCAATTTCATCACACGTAAAGATCGGGAACGACTTCTCCAAAATCGAGGCAAAGTTATGTGAGATTCTATATTTCTCCAAGGCGTAGCGTCAAGACATATTTGCATCCCTCAACCGCACTGCATCAGGAAAGCAATTTTTTCCAGCCAGGGAAGCCGTTCCCAAACCTCAACCTCTCCTGGAAAGCACGATCGATAGATGGAACTGGGGACTCCTAACCAATGTATTGTAACCGTCAAGGCTCTGAGAGTTTCAAGGCGCCGTTTTGACGTTCTCTCCAGAAGTGGCTCCACTTCAACGTTCTCCAGCAGCGGATCCGCTTCAACGTTCGCTTCAGCAACCGCTCCGCTTCGGCGTTATCTCCATAAGCTGCAGCATTTGGCTCCTTAAGTTTCAACGTCCTCTCCTAGAGCCGAAGCCGCTTCAACACCACTCCGTCTTGCAAAGGGTCGTGCCACCACGCTCCCCACGTCAAGGATCATGATCGCAGCCATCCAATCTTCGTAGTCATGGCCACCTTTTGATCCATCCTGCCAAAACTCGTGACCATGGACAGTTTGCTCGCTTACACATCCAGCCAAACCTTTTACTTCCATGGATGCCCATACGATTCTTGTAGTTGCTGGATTTCCTACAACACACCCCTTATAATATTTTGTAGATCTAAATCTATTTCATAATCAAAATAAAGATTAAAGTGCTAAAATTGTATAATGGACACAAGGATTTTTTACATGGTTCGATCAATGTGATCTACATCCATGGTTCTTCACTATGATTGTTGAGGTTACATTAGTATTACATTTACAATCTCCATTAATGGATATTTTGGAGAGCTCTAGATCTAATTATTTGGGGAAGAAGATGATAAGAAAATAAATCCCTCTCTCAAAATATCTCTCTCCTAAAAAATATCCCTCTCTTACTAAATGTGTCCTCTCCAAAAATGTCTATCTCCTTTCTCTCTCCTGTTCTCCTCTTTATATAGGTGTTTACATAGTGGATGACAACTCATATATCCTTTAATTTAGGATCTAATTTGCAATATTCTCGCGAGCGATCAAGTGTCAAATTCGCAATATTCTTGAATGTCGCAAGGTCTTCACGCCTTTCTCATGTTTAAGCTTTCGTCATCTGTTACGTCATTTCTGCAGTTAGCATACGACGGCTTCGCAATGTTGCTAATGACCATATCGTAAGTATGTTGTTGTTGCGATATTCTGATCCTACATCTTGCCTCTTTTTTCTTGAATATTGCTTGAAGAGCGATCTTTAAGAAAAAATCCGTTGTTGTAATAGTCTTTGATTTTTGTTGATGAAGGAACGAGCGAAAGAATACTGGACTTGAAAAGTACGTACTTGCCTCTATTCTTTTGTGAAGTTCCAAAGCTTTGAAAAGTAATTAGAAGTATCATCTTGAAGTATACGAAGTATGAAGCATCCTTGAAGAAGTATAAGAAGTATCCATCCTTGAATGTGAGTAATAAGTATTGCCTCTATTCATGCGAAATTATTACTTCATTTTTGGTGAGAATTCTTGTCCATTTTGGAAATAATTCTTGCCGAGAAGATAAAGAACATAAAATGTTTTCTTGGTAATAGTCCATAGTTGCCTCTGTTCTTTATCTATGAAGGCAGAATCCTTGAGAAAATGTTGAATGAGAGAATTGTTTGTTTATTCTTATCTTGCCTCTGTCTCATGCTTTGTGCTCATGAGATAGTATAATCTCTTCAAGTTGCTGATAATTTTGCGAAATAATTATGCGAAATAACCACATTTATAATTTTCAGAAATTCTGACTCATTCTGCGAAATTATGAATACTTCTGCGAAATTATGAATACCTCTGCGAAATTATGAATACCTCTGCGAAATTATGAATACCTCTACGAAATTCTGAATAATACCCTGAGAGATTCTGAATAATACTCCTGAGAGATTCTAAATAATATTCTTTGAGAGATTCGAATAACACTCTGAGAGATTATAAATAGTACTGCTGTGAGAGATTCTGAATAACACTCCTGAGAGATTCTGAATAATACTTCTTTTTTATTTTTGCTGTCTCAGACTCATTTCCATGTATATATTCGCAAACTTATTTGTTTACATATAATCATTTTCGCAATCTTATTTGCTTACTCATTTTTGTGTGGTCTTATTTTGCCTTCCTAATTAAAGGTCTTATTTTGCCACCCCTCGTCATTGCGACAAAATCGCAAGACGTCTTTACACTTTCATGTAAGGACCCATTGATCTTGCCTTATCATTTCTTTAGTATTGTTGCCTCTGCAGGATGTTTTTGTTGCGACAATATGACAGGCCTAGAAATTCTTGCGAACTTTAAGCCCCATGACATTGCCGTCTTGCGACGAAATCGCAGGACGTCTTTACACTTTCATGTAAAGACCCATTGATCTCGTCTTACCCTTGCGTTTTGTATTATTGCCTCTTCAGGATCATCGCACAAATATGACAAGCCTAAATTTTCTTGCGAAAATAAAGCCTCATGACATTTGCGTCTTAAGACACTTATCAGCTCCCTAATGGAGGGTGCCGCCCTTATCATCTCCCTGGTTGCCCCTTCAAGGAGGCGTACATCGGCCATACAAGACTAGCTCCTCCCATCCGGTCTTAACAACAACCAGTTGTTTTCGCAGACTCTTATCACTTATACCTATAGGGCTTATGGTTACGAGACTGCACCCTAAGTGGAGTTTTCTTCGGGCCGAGTGCAGCATGTGCCAAGACTTGCCAAGAATGGCCGAGACACTTCAAATGCCCCAGGCACTCTTGGCTCAACCGTGTACCTCGGCGCCTTGGTCATACACTGACTCCTTAGAAGAGACCCTCGGGCGTCCAACCAGGATATAACCTTATATATATAGTTGGAAATCCAAGGTATCTCTCCTGGATGGGCTTTATTGACCCCAAATCTCCATGACTCAAGTTCCAGGGGCGGTGTAACCTTTTCCCTGAGCCATGTCAAGAGATACCCCCTTATATGATGCACTTTAGGTCTTACATTTGCCTCTTACGAAATATCATTCGCGAACTAGGGTGTACGCCATAAAGGTTCGTCCCATTCTTATGTCTCTGCGAAATTTTCGCGTTTCTTTATTCTTTCATTTATTCTTTCATTTCTGTCAATTCTTTCAACCATTCTTTGTGAAATGATCATTCTTTTCTTCATTCTTTGCGAGATAATCATCAACTCTCTTCTTTGCGAAATAATCAAAGATCTTTGAAGTAATAAAATACCAAATTCATGCCTCTGACCAACTGTGCTAGTTCTTATGTATGCGAAATAATTCCCTTGTCTGCGAAATTCCTCTTGAAGTATATAATGCCGCACATCACATCTCTCTTGTATATGTAAATGCCGCAGCAAAAATAAATGGGAAAGTGGCAAGACTTGAACCCGCGACCTTATACTTGTATTCTTCGCTAGAGACCAATTGTGCTAGCTTTTGTTTGTGAATGAATGTGACCACTATCGTTCTTTAAATGTGATCTTTGACTCTAGCATTTCTAGTAAAAACATGCAAAAAATCTGCGAAAGTTGGGATTCGATCCTGCGAACATGAAAGCATACTCTGCTGACTTCACCATCTGTGCCAACTTCTGTTTTTGATAAAGTTGGTGAAGTTGCCTTCTTATTCTTTTCTTCTCTTGCGAAGTTGAATAAAACATGTAAAAATATGGTTGAGTAGAGGATCGATCTCGCAACATCAAACTCCTTCTCTTCGCTGTTGACCATCTATATTGGCTTCTGATTGCGAAAGAAAGCCATACTACCATCATCTTATTACTATCTTCTCTTTAGGCAACTTTAGAAAAAATGTGAAAAAATATTGTTGCGGGGGAGACTCGATCTTGCGACACCAAGCTTTCTCCTTTTTGCTCGTGACCATCTGTGGAAGCTCCTGTTTTGTGAAATAGAAAATATTGCTCCTAATTTATTCTTATCTTCTCCTCAGTTTGAGGAATAAAAAACATTGTGAAAAATTCGTGTGTCTGCGGATTCAAACTCATAACCTATAGCTTCTTTTCTCCAACTTGGAACCATCTGTGCGAATTCCTACTTGTGTTGCTGTGCTAAGATTCGCATATCTTATTCTCATGTTATCGCTCTTTGTTATTTTCCATGGAAAGTATGTCTTCGTCTTTCACGCAGCTTAGATAATTGATGATGGAATAGTTGCTACTTCTGTATGTTCTTCCCTTGCTTTCTGGGTCTTATTGTTTGGTCTGTTGACGAAGTTGCATTAAATCTTCTTCATTGAATCACTTCGCCTGTGCGTCTTTGCAGTTTGGTAGTTCAGTGGGATGAACTAGCTGAGTTGTTGTTGCGATAGCTTCGCAGACACTCTTTCTTCATAGTCCCCTGAATTCTATCACTTCCATGATTCTTCTGCCATCGGTTTTATTCTTTCTCCTTTAGCAGTTCTCCATGTTTTATTATCATCTTCGCACTCTTCAGTGCTTCTTCTTTCTTCTCGTGTTTCTTTAGGTTAATAAAATTTGAGCAGCTTCTCTGTTTTAACTGTGGACTTTGTTCAGCAAGGCGAGGCATTCTGTTGAAGCCGATTGCTGCTTTGGTTATGCTTTTGTTGAAGTTTTTCCAAGCCAATGTGGTTTCTTTACTTTCAACAGTGAACCTCATAGACCCTGCGAATTCATATATCAGTAACTACCCAGGAAGTCTAAGAATCAATAATATTACCACTTTAGTTTCTGATAATAATTTCTGCCAATGTCTATAGATGAAAGCTTGGTCGTTGTAATTTTAAGAACATTATTAAAGTAAGAGATAAAGTATATAATAAAGATGATAATATTCCCGTTTTGATTGTGTTGCTCATAGTCATTAGTGACGGTTCATCCGTCGAGATCAGGGCTTGCTTTCGCTGGAACTGTTGATGAAGTAAACTTCTTCTATATTTCTTGTTTCGGCAAGAACGATGAGTTTGCACTTCTCAGAGTTAAGTTCTCCCAACTAAAGTCTTTGTGTTCTACTTCTCGCTGGTGATTGACGATGTTCTCTCTGGCTGTCGAATTCTCTTGGTGTTGTTGATTGATGATTGTAATTGTCTCGTGATAAACTCATCATATTGCTATATCGACCTAATTTGACGTCCCTCTTTGGCTATGATCAGTCTCATCATTCGTCATAAGCTTAGGCTTGGCAAAGTTTGCTTCCCTCTTTTCATCATCTCTTAGTTGCTGGAGATGATCATTTCGAGTTGTTCTCTTCTTTACCATGTTCTCATTACTATGCTCCTCTTTGCGAGATGATCATTGCGAGCTTGTGTCGACTCTGTTGATTTCGATTTTGCTGCACTTTTCATTGATCTCTACTTTTATGTTTACTTTATCTTTGTGGATGATCCTCTGGCTTTAACTGAGATGTTGATTTTTTAGTTCTTTTTCGCAAGTTATCGTGATTGCGCATAAATTATTGGACGGGTTAAACTTTTAACTTCCATAGCTGTTGGCTAACTGCTTATCTGCTGTGTTATCCTTCTTCGTAGGAATGGTCGACAATGTGAAATGTAACGCAACAATTTGATCAAAACTTTGCCATAGTTAACTGGTTCTTTTCTTTGTAGATCATTGATTCTGTTTACTTCTTAGCATTCTTCTCGCATATTAACCAAGTTATTCTTTGCCTTTGTTCTCTGCAATCAGATCTAGAAATTCAAAGAAGAGAATGAAATAAATAAGACAAGGATATGTCCTGTTAAGGTCAAATTCCGCTCAATTTCTTTGATGGTGTAAGTTTCTTCCAATCTGCTTTTGTACACTACTATCGTCACCAAAGTTGATTGGTGGCTCATCTCAGCTTGTTATTCCTTTGCAGCTTCTTGTTGATGTTTTCATTGGAGCTGTTCTCATTCGTGTATTGCTTTGTTGGTAGCTTGTCTTCGCTTGAGAATTGATCTGCACCTTAGTTGTTGTCTTCATATGACCTACTTTTCGTCCTTGAGTTTCCCTGCTCTACTAGATAACCTAGCTGCAATCAACATATCAGTTGAATAAAAGTTACACGAGCCCATATTCCTCAACTGCCTTAGTTATTTTTCATTCGGTACTTTGCTCCACGATCTGAACTCTTTCTCAATAGAAGAAATTGATGGTCATATCCAATTCATTGTATCTTCTCCTAAAGCTGTTGGACGAGTGAGCCATTACGAATTCTTTGCTTCGCCTGATGTCTTCCCATTAATCCTCATAAACAACTTTACGCCTTTATGTTTTCTTCATGCTGGTATTTCCTCATATGCTTATTACTTCGCTGGCATTGTTGGCAATGCAGTCTCGAATTTGTGGATTCTTGGTGATTTTTTCTCAATCATCATTACTATTGCCTTGGTTTCTTCTGTAGCTTATGAACTGGATGCTTAACAAGTACGTAACTGTAGATATTCTCCTACGTTGCTGACTAGTTTTCATCTTCCTTGTTACTAACTGATGTGACGTGCCAACCTCATTAACTGCAGTTTTCTTCGCAGAGGGGATCTTTACCTTCGCAGATCTTTGCGAAATTCTATTCTTGGAGTTCTTTGTTTTCTTCGCCATGTTCTCCTCTTCGCAAAAACTTTGCTACCGTGTACTATATCTTTGCCTTTGCTTCAAGCACGTGAGATATGTTCACCCTTGGAGCTGCGATTATGACCATCCCTTCACTGCTGTTATGCGAAGCCTTTCTTCGTCCTTTGATATTTTCAACACGTCCTTTCATGTGCAGTTTTGAGTTCACGTCTTCTTTCTTTATTTTGATTTTCGTAGATGCTTTCGTTATTTTTCCATACATGTTGGTGTTTAGAGAAAATTTTAGTCATACATGCTTTATAAACGATCGATAAATTTGGTTAGCAGTCTATAGAGCATTGAGATGAGTAATTTCTCCCTGCAAAGAATGAAACCTGCTTGTTTTTGTTCTTACGAAATGTAAATTTCTAATCGACAGAAAATCTCGAAATTTGATATTTTTAGAGATTCATTAAACAGATTTGTAAAACGAGGTTTGGTTATTACAAATTCGTAGCAAAAACATTTTCAAATTCAAGACTTCGCAATAAATCAAATTTCTACAAAAAAACAAAGTTTAGATTTTATAAAAAATCTACTTTCCAATTTTTGTTTTGAAATTCCCAGATCCGAAGAATGAAACAAAGAATAAGAAAAGTGAGAAGAAATTTGTCCTTTTTGATGATTTGTTGACATAATTTTGCTGGTATTTTCTTCAGCTGCCTCTTAATATATCTCCTTCTCTCTATTTGTTGTATAATCAAGAGATTTCGTTGTAGCTTCCATATTTGATCTTGAAGTTTTTAGATCTAGTGAGATCCAATTCTAATGATAGCCAATTTCTTTGAATCTTCTTCAATTTGACAAGTAGTTTGTCCCTGTTTCTAGCGCCAAATGTAGTTGCAGGATTTCCTACAACACACCCCTTATAATATTCTGTAGATCTAAATCTATTTCATAATCAAAATAAAGATTAAAGTGCTAAAATTGTAAAATGGACACAAGGATTTTTTACATGGTTCGATCAATGTGATCTACATACATGGTTCTTCACTATGATTGTTGAGGTTACATTAGTATTACATTTACAATCTCCATTAATGGATATTTTGGAGAGCTCTAGATCTAATTATTTGGGGAAGAAGATGATAAGAAAATAAATCCCTCTCTAAAAATATCTCTCTCCTAAAAAATATCTCTCTTACTAAATGTGTCCTCTCCAAAAATGTCTATCTCTTTTCTCTCTCCTGTTCTCCTCTTTATATAGGTGTTTACATAGTGGATGACAACTCATATATCCTTTAATTTAGGATCTAATTTGCAATATTCTCGCGAGCGATCAAGTGTCAAATTCGTAATATTCTTGAATGTCGCAAGGTCTTCACGCCTTTCTCATGTTTAAGCTTTCGTCATCTGTTACGTCATTTCTGCAGTTAGCCTGCGACGGCTTCGCAATGTTGCTAATGACAATATCGTAAGTATGTTGTTGTTGCGATATTCTGATCCTACAATTCTAGCCAACCTACTTTGTTCCCACGACAATGTAGTCTCTTCTGATTACATCTGCTACCAAGAACTGTTGTCGCTCATTTTTTGATACCAGCCAGAGCTTCACCGCAGCAGCAATCACTACGAAGGGAATCCGTACTCCTCCATATTTTAGTTTCACATGGAAGAAGTAACAAAATCACTTGTACGAACGCAAAGCTAAAACGTACAGGAAGTGCCTTATTCAATTACTCAGGAGCTCTGAAGGGAATGGAAGATCGAACAACATATTCTAATGGAAGATTGAAGTCTTTCAAATAAGAAGTTTTATTCAAAGATGTGAAACCGCAAGCGGGATGCTAATTGGCGAAACCCTAACTTCGCCATGAATACCAAGAAGATAACAGTAAGTCTGCAAAAGCACCAAGACGTCTATATAACAAAGAAAAAACAGCAAAAAGGGGAAACTGGTCATAGAAAGCGGATGCGCGAGTTGCCAACACCTCTGTCAGAGCTTCTTCAAGCACTTTCCCCAGCAATCTCTCGGGTAGCAAAGTTTCCATCCGAAAGCATAACACTCTCGGAATTTGGATAAGGAAAGGATTTCCTATTCTGGATAAGTAAGGAGGAAAGGCAATCGGTCCCGCGAAGACAAGCCACCACCGTGTAAATAGTCCGCACCTTTGCTTCGCCAACGCCATGCTTGGGCAACGCTTTGTCAAGCAGCCCACGCCTATTCCAAGCCAAATCAGTGCTAATGGGTCCCTTTCATGCCAAGTCTATGCTAGCAGCTCCGCCTCGCGTTCCAAAAGCCTAGCCCTAAAGACGCACAACCATACCAGGATTTCCGCAAAGCTGCAAGGCGCAAGGATCGCGGATTCTATTTATCTCTCGAAAAAAGGAGGTACGATCGTTGCTAGAAGATTTCATCGCAATACCAAACCAGGAGGAGGAATGAGCTTTACCCTACCTTCACCAACGAACAACTGGAAAGAGGAAGATGTTACAATTTCACCAGCAATATATGTATTGCACAAACCCTAAAAAGGGGAAAGGAGAAGTAACGCTCTCTTATGGGTGTAACGCTTCCAGATTTTTGAATAAGGAAAGAATACACTGTTAAAGTCGCGCATGAAGAAAGGCAATCGGTCCCACAAGAGCAAGCCTTGCCACTCCCAAGACATCCGTGCTTTCCTTGCCAGTGCCAGTCTTGCCAGCGCTCCACGTTCAATTTTTGCAACGATCGGCACCTTTCATGCTAATGCGCCAACACCAACAACTCGCCGATCCATCATCATGATGTTCCCTAACCCAGCCAAGATGATGCATAGCCAGACTAAGCCGACGATCTTCATCTCACCGCTTCACGGTCTACACCACAAATAAAATCCATGCAAGGCTTCCAAACACGGGGATCATGAACTCTCCTTACCTCTCGAAAAAGTCGTCACCTTCCCACGGAACTGAAGCAAGTTGTTGTCTTCCCGAAGCCAACGCTCACGCCATGCCAGGCCAACGAATCAGCGCCCGCGTAAAATTTACGCTAGAGGCTCCCATTCAAAGACGATCCAGTGCTAACGGCTCCTTTCCAAGCCGCACGATACCCGCGTCTCCCATTCCAAGCCGATCCAGTGCTAACAGCTCCAAGTCCAAGCCGACCAGTGCTAGCAGCTTCCCTTCACACCAAATATACACTAGTGGCTCCATTCTAGCCTAACCTGTAGTACCACGAGCACAAGGGACTTTCTTAAGATCGCTCGTCTTCTTCTGATCCGCTCCATTTGTCGCGTCCCCACCATGCCTAGCCGTCCGTGTACGCCTAGCCTTGTCATGGCCGCACCATGCCAGGCCGCCCGCTCCATTATTGCGGCCCTATCATGCTGAGTCATCCACGCGCGCTTTGCCTCTTCAAGATGTGCGTACCGTGAACCTGCCAATACCAACAAATTTTCCTAAGACCACACCACCTCTTGGCCCCAAGTGCCAAGTCGTCCGCCATGCTTTGCCTTCCAAGACCGCGCCCGCTTTTCCTCGGTGATGTACGGCCAGACCAAGCCGGCAACTTTCGTCTCACCACTCCACGGTCTGCATCCCCAGTACAACTTATGCAGGGCCTCCAACACCGGAAGCAAAAACTCTCTTCACCCCTCAAAAAGGTTTATCGGATTTTCCTGACCATCTTTGTAATAATTTACATCTTGATTCCGTCCTTTTCTGTCACCATCATATGTTTACCTCGCAACAAGGCACCTGTTCCGAGCTAAGCATGGGACTTAATGTTGATGGTGGTTTTTAGCTTAGGGGTAAAATCGTAAAACCCTAGTCAGACAATGACGTCAGAGAACTTGAGTAATAATGTCCAAACCAAGCACATTTATTGAACCCTTTAATTTGTCTGCGAGAAAATTACCAGGGTACCTTTTTTAATGCTAATTAGGGTTTCGACAGCCAAAACCCTAATTCTCACACCGCATGTGCCAATGGCTAACCATGCCACCACACCTATCGCGCCAAGGCATGCCAACCATGCTAGCCGCACCCCTGTGCCAATGGCAAACCATGCCAGACCACACCTACCGCGCCAAGGCATGCCAACCATGCTAGCCGCACCCCGGTGCCAATGGCAAACCATGTCGACCACACCTACCGCGCCAAGGCATGCCAACCATGCTAGCCGCACCCCCAGTGCCAATGGCAAACCATGTCGACCACACCTCTGCGCCATGCCAAACGCACCTTGCCATGGCCCCATGCCAACCTAGCCGTGCCACCTTGCTTTGGCCTTCCCTACGCGACTACCAAAACGAAGGCGTGCGACAATCAGCAAATCCTAGTCCCTTCAAACGACTCCCCAAAACCAAATCTAGCTTGGTCTCGTTGGCCCCACATGCCAAGCCAAACTTGGTTGCCAAACGACTTTGCGCCCAAAACCTAGCTAGGTCAAGAACCTAGCTTGGTCTCCATGGAAAACCTTGGCCCCACATGCCAAGCCAAACCGCACCTATCCAAGCTAGCCACGCCATGCGCCCATGGCAAACCCTTGGCCCCACATGCCAAGCCAAACCGCACCTAGCCAAGCTAGCCGCGTCATGTGCCAAAGGCATGCCAAACCCTTGGCCCCACCATGCCAAGCCAAACCGCACCTTACCTTAGCCCTAGACATGTGCCAACGGCATGCCAAATCCTTGGACCCACCATGCCAAGCCAAACCGCACCTTGCCTTAGCTCTAGCCATGCTAGCCGCACCATGCGCCCATGGCATGCCAAGCCCTTGGCCCCGCCATGCCAATCCAAACCATTCACGCCAAACCCTTGGCCCCACATGCCAATCCAAACCGCACCTTGCCTTGGCCCTAGCCATGCTAGCCGCGCCATATGCCAACGGCATGCCAAAACCTTGGCCCCACCATGCCAAGCCAAACCGCACCTTGCCTTGGCCCTAGCCATGCTAGCCGCACCATGCGCCCATGGCATGCCAAGCCCTTGGCCCCGCCATGCCAAGCCAAACCATTCACGCCAAACCCTTGGCCCCACATGCCAAGCCAAACCGCACCTTGCCTTGGCCCTAGCTGTGCTAGCCGCGCCATGTGCCAACGGCATGCTAAGCCCTTGGCCCCACATGCCAAACACACCTAGACGCGCCACCATGCTGGCCTTCCCTACGCGGCTACCAAAAACGAAGGCGTGCGATGATCCACGGTCCCCCTTCAATCCCAGGAGCAAATCCTAGCCATCCAAGGTTACCAGACGACGCATGGTAACCTTTGGCCCAAAACCTAAGTTTGGCCACGCCAAACCATGCCATGCCAACGGCATGCCAACCTAGCCGCGCCACCATGCTGGCCTTCCCTACGCGGCTACCAAAAACGAAGGCGTGCGACGATACACGGTCCTGATGCGTGTCGTAGGTGCAATCAAATTAATTAATACTTTACTACCTAATTAACAAGTAATATAGGGTAGTCAAGGTCGATCCCACGAGGAGCAAGAGATTCTAGTTATCAAAATTGTCACGAAAGGGGGGTGTAAAAAGCAAAAGAAAATAAACAAAGTAATTAAAATCGAGAGTTGAAAGATGAAAGCAATAAGAGAGACAAGATCAAGGAATCCTTCTTCGTTCTGAAACAATGATTAAAGTTATGTTCTCTTCTACTTGTTATTAGTCACAGATTATCACCAACCATAGGATAGCAGTGCGCTTAGCTAGCCCCAAAATCCCTAATTCCACCGAGTAACAGGTCCGCTTTAGTTATCGATTCTATTCAAAAGAACCACCTTGAGGTTCGCTTACAAGATGTAATTCCCAGAATGCATTAAGATTTATGAATTTAGGTTTAGTACTAGTAGTTAAACTCGGTTCGCTTGGTTCACTTTCTAGCGTTGTTTCTACACACAATTGCTCCACGGAATCCCTCCGCAAGGTCTCGTGTTTTCTACTTACGTAAAGAGTCAAGAAACGATTACTTATCTCCTAACTTTCACTAGCTTTAGATCAAATTAACAAATCAATTTAGTTGGCCACCTAAACAATCTATCAATCGATCATGAATGTCTTTAAGATCATTCATATTAGTAAAAACAAACGATAATCATGTGAAAAAACTTCAAGATAGAATTGAAACAAAAACTCAAATCATATGTTTAAAAACTAGGAATTCATCCTCAATCAACAAAATTAGCTACTCATGTTAAGAGTTCACACAAAGAATAAGAAAAGAAAAGAATTGTGTGTGTAGAGATATGTGTGTAGAAAGGTGTGTGTAGAGATGTAGAAAACTTCTCTATTTATAGGCTTCAATATTCTCCAAATCTTCTAAGGAGTAGAATCCTTTTCCTTTAGCAATTCAATTTCCAATTCCAAGCTTTTCTCAACTCTTCCACCTTCTCTTTCCAAATTTGAGTCCAATTCTCCATCCAATTCCTAGCCCAAGTCTTCACACCCATGAGAGAAGTCCATAGAAAATTCTGAATTTTGGTCGCCCGGAAAACGGGATTGTGGGTTGGAATTTGGCCGGAAAACGTCATCATGCGGCCACACTGAAAATTTCTCCGTCAAGAGAATATTCCGTTTAGATTCTCGTTATATATAACGGTGGACTAACGGTCGTTAACTCAAGACCGGGTGAAAGTCTAAATCATCGAGTCGAACAGAGTCGATTCTTTGAGTCAGGCCGATCGGTCCTAGCTGAGCCACTTTGCACAGGCCAAACTTGTTGCAGCACCATCATTGTGCTTCATTACTTCACTGCCAACCATCATGGCCCTGGCTACCAAAGCATCACTATTTCAATTCCTTCTCCCTGAACCATAACTGCTTCCCTGTATCTCTGATGCTGTAGCTTCAAACCACCGATCAACACCTGCAACTTGACACCAATTAAGACCACTGCTCGGTTCCTAGCATTCGTCTCAAAGAACTCCACCAATTATAGCTCTGTCTCAATCCATTTGCAGCACAAACAAACACAAATGCCAGCCACTAGCCCAGCAAACTGCACCATCAGTGTACAGCTCCAACCATTCCAATTCTTCACTCCATCTGCCAGCTCTGCAAGTCATCTCAGGCAACCTCAATCCCTGGTCCTTTTCAGCTCAAGGTCACCTGCAACTGCAAATTGAGCCATTGCAATCCTTGCCATCTCCTGCAGCTTCTCAGCAAGCCACATATTCCAACCATTCTCCTTGTGCACTGAATCCAGTGAACCCGACTTTCCTCAACTTCAACAACCATCAGCTTCAGTCCTCCCTGCAACATCACACTGCAACTTCACAGCAAGCCATACAGCCCTGCAGCTCTGTAATTCAGCTTCATCAGTTGCTTCCAACAACTCCATCTCTACTTTGGCCTAACCACCACCTGACACCACCATTACCTCACTTACCACTCAATGCTAGCCACTGCTCCAACTCAAATGCATCTCATACCCACACAAACCACCACTGCAGTACCAACATCAGCTCCACCTGCACATCTCAATTCTCTGTAGCTTATTGTCCAGCTGGTCACTTTTTACCCATGGCAATCTTCCAAAGCTCAACACCAGCTAATAACTGCCTGCCATTACTTCACTCACAATAACCCACCAAAATTGCCTAGCCATCTTCTCTGTTACTTCAATTGCTCCAATCTCCATGACAATCACCACAAAAACATCATTCTCAGATTCCACTGGCAATGCCACCATACCCATTTAAGTTCATGCCATCCTCCCTTGATAATTCTGCAGCTGCAATAGCCTTCTTCGAGCTTCACCACCACTCCGATGTGCAGACCAAATTCTTCCACCACCAAGTTCAAACCAACTCTTGCTTTCAACAACACCAACACAGAGACCTAATCGATTCAAACCTTGAAACACAAATCTGAGCTGAACCCATGTTCATTCAATCTCAGAGAAACCTTAATCAAACCGAATTCCATCTCTCAATCTACTCCAATTCTTGATCTAAAAATCAAATACCCAAATCCTCCGAGCTACTTCAATCCCATAGATCCCCTTTTAGGTTCGAGTAACATCAGCTGATATCACCAGATGCAACCAGGCTCGAAACCCCTCTCCATTTCAGTTGCAATTTTCAGTATTTCCTGTGTATCTTCATCATCAATTTCTCACAGCAGCCTTCTCGATCTCTCTCAGTTTCAGGTTCAGGTGAAAAATGATTGAGATGAAATAATGTCTCGTGTTTAGGATTGGGTTATAGGAACTGGGTCTGGGTCGGGTTTCATTATGGGCCACTCAATAACATTCCAAGCAAGCTAGGTGCCCCTTAACA
The DNA here is from genome assembly GCA_023531295.1 of Papaver armeniacum. Taxonomy (NCBI): domain Eukaryota; kingdom Viridiplantae; phylum Streptophyta; class Magnoliopsida; order Ranunculales; family Papaveraceae; genus Papaver; species Papaver armeniacum. The sequence goes on along the minus strand of JAJJWW010005914.1, from coordinate 592,816 downwards.
AATGGTCACCCCTTAGCATCAATTAGATGTTTTTAATACTCCTCTAAATAAAGTTGTCCCTTAACCTTGACTGGGCTCCAGATAGTGTTCTCCCCTGAAATGACAGATTTGCCCTTTTTGCTCAATTTGAGTGATTTCTTCTTCTTTTCCCCCGTGCGACTCCAAAGTAGCTATAAAACTCAAAACAAGCGTAAAATACATAATTTACACGAAAAATAGCAAAGAAAGCATAAACTACTAGATAGTAAATACGGTGTATTCTACACCTATCAAATTCCCCCACACTTAGACTTTGCTAGTCCTCGAGCAAATCAGACTAAAAACTCACAACTTCAAAGCGTTCAAGCGTCACAAGCATCCAAAGAGCTATGAGGACATAGAGTTTCTGCATGCTAGTAATGAGAAGTTAGAAATACTAAGGAACATATTCTCATTCTTAAATGTTGAGTGAGAAATAACCACACCATAATGAGAGAATGCGTGTTTGAGAAACGATCAATAAGCATTTCGCCTCGACTTCTGCCTCACCAAAAAGGATTTTATGATAATTGCACTAAAAAAAACAGCTTTTTTATGGTTCTCACATGTGTGCAGGTAGGAATGAAGATAGAAATCATGCATCACGTTGAATGGTGGGAAGGACATCTTCCGAAATATTTTTTAAAAAACCCACATCTTTTAATTTTGAAAAACCATTTTTTCTAACGATCTCTAAGAAAGGAAATCAACCATTTTTTATCGAGGATGAGATTACTTACTTACCTTCACATCCGATCGCCAATTATGATAACACCACTCTCACGGCATCCAATAGAAACGTCTTCTGCTCCTTCTCTTTAACTCTTCGTCTTCGGTTTCAACTATTGATGATAAACCCTTGAATTTCATAAATCCTTAACAATTCTTAACTCTTTACCTTGAAATCCTTGTCGCTTGAAACTACCTTATAAATTTTCCTTCCCACGGCTTATTAACAAAACAAATATTTCTCTTGTTTTTTTTTCTTTTTTTTTTTTTTTTTTTTTTTTTTTTTTTCATGTGAACAAGAGAAATTAAATACAAAAATAAACCATGGCCGTGGGAGAAGTATTTTACCGCTTGATTCTTCACAACTTGAAATCATAAACTTCAAAAATTCTCACCTTTTAATTTTCTTCGCTTTCATGAATAAGTCTTCATACTTGTATGTAAAATTACCTCATTGTAGTGTAAGTCTTCAACATATATGTAAAAATCCGCTCTTTGTATGTTGCTTTACTTGTATTTGAAATTTGCTCTTTTTCTTGTTCCGTTGCTTGTAAACCTTAAACTTTTCCAACTTTCCTTGTAGATTTTGATGTCGCTCCTTGTTGATGATGAGAGTGTTTCTATGGATCCGTTGTTGTCGCGAGAGAGAATGGTGCTAACTGCAAATCGAACTACAAGAAGGAAGCTTTCATCCATGGACGTCACCCTCATGATTGACAAAATTAGCACTCAAGAGATCAAAGAGTAGTGCTTCTATTGGTGGGAGGTTGGGTAGCTCACCATTCTACCCGGAATTAACTTACGGTGACACACACTCAAAAGAAGCTCTTTAGTAGATGGAAGAATTCTGGTCGGTGCCTCTCATGATATGAATACGGGTAGTCTCCACTAATGATTGATCAGCAACTCTAATAACACATTTCTCCCTGCACCAAATTCGCATCACCGGCATGATTAAATCCATTATTTAACACTCAAACAAGCAAGAAATCCGAATGTAATTCTCTAACATTTCCAAGTTCAATTATGTCGGTCAAAATCTCTATGTAAACATACCTAGAAATATGCTAGTGACTCTAAAATCTTTAAAAGTTGAAGTTTTTAAGTAAAACTTTTTTTTTTTTTTTTTTTTCAAAATTTTTAATTTTTTTGTAATTTTTTTTTTAAAAAAACATGCTTAACCACTCCCCCACACTTAAACCTTACATTGTCCTCAATGTAATTGAATCCTCCTAGTAAAGTCAAGGTGGGAAATTTTAACATGATAAGAAACAAGAAAAAGAAATAACAAAAAGCAAAAGGATAAGAAATACAAAACCGATGGGTTGCCTCCCATTAAGCGCTTGTTTTAAAGTCGACGGCCCGACTTAGCTCTTGTAAGATTCATTCCCCATATACTAACAATCTGAAAATTTGAGGATCCACCCATAATACCTGTTTTGAAAACAATAACTCCCTACAAATGTTAGCACAAGAAAATAATAATGAAATTATCGCTCGATAGAAATTTCCCCCACACTTATTCTCGTCCACACTCGGAAGTGTATAAAGAACATAGAATTCGGGAACTTCCATGTATTCCTCTTGGCAAACCTGCATAGTGTTAGCATCAAGTGTTTCCAATGGTGGATATCTAGAAACAAAATCATCCAAAAATACTTTCGAAACACATACATTCAAACCAATATGAGGTAAAGGAGAAGAATCAAGATGCAAAGGATTAGACAAACCTTTCACAATTTCTTGTATTATAGAATCCTCTTCATCCTTAAAAAATTCAAGTGAAATACTTACCTCTTGTATATCGTGGTCCTCTATTAAACCTTGCAACCATTCTTCGTCGTTTTCTACCTTAACCAAAGTCTCGGTATCATCATAATCATTAGCAAGTTCAATTGGGTCTTCCACAAAATCAATGAATGTGGTTTCATCCTCTATAATCATCTCTTCAACATTCTCATCATCGGAATCGGGCCATTCTTCCCTCATATAATCTTCCTCGGTATAAATTGTAAGATCTTCTTGTGAGGGTGTTACTTCGTTTACAACAATAGGTAAGTGATATCCAAACTCCTCCTTTTGAATAGGTGAAGGATCGTTATTATGATCCGGAGTTGGAATAACTTCCTCATTGTCGGAACACTCATACACTTCCGCGGACTCCCATCTTTCCCTAAGAAATTTTTTCCAAGCACTATATGCATCTTCCTCAAGCTCGTCCTTTTGAATAGGTGATTGATCATTATTAAGATCAAGGCTCGAGTAATCTACACTAGCGTCAACAAAAATCTCCAAAGGTTGATTAAGTTGTTCGTATATTTTCTCCGAATTCCTTTGAATTTCTCGATGTGATTCTTGAAACTTTTGTTGAAGATCCCCAATCATGGCGGACATCTTATCGCAAAACTAGAGAATTTCGATCATAAACAAAACTATCCTCCCATCCTTGTGATTGTCCACTTACATACCCGTCATAAGGTTGTTGATATGTATGAGAATATCCATAATGTTACGTAGGAATTTGATCATAGCCAAAAGATTGGTTTTGATTGTATCCTAAGAATGGTTGGAAATTGTCATAATGTTGAGTTGAAAACCGTATTGATTGTTGTAATATGCTTGCTCTCGTCCACCATACATGGAAAACCGGCACTGAAATAAGATTCAAAAACTTAAGTTAGATACGGAATAGAATCCAACAAAGCAAGAATAAAGCAAAAAGAAAAATAAAAACAACTAAAATCATCCGCTGCTCCCCGGCAGCGGCGCCAAAATTTGATGCGTGTCGTAGGTGCAATCAAATTAATTAATACTTTACTACCTAATTAACAAGTAATATAGGGTAGTCAAGGTCGATCCCACGAGGAGCAAGAGATTCTAGTTATCAAAATTGTCACGAAAGGGGGGTGTAAAAAGCAAAAGAAAATAAACAAAGTAATTAAAATCGAGAGTTGAAAGATGAAAGCAATAAGAGAGACAAGATCAAGGAATCCTTCTTCGTTACGAAACAATGATTAAAGTTATGTTCTCTTCTACTTGTTATTAGTCACAGATTATCACCAACCGTAGGATAGCAGGTACGCTTAGCTAGCCCCAAAATCCCTAATTCCACCGAGTAACGAAGTCCGCTTAGTTATCGATTCTATTCAAAAGAACCACCTTGAGGTTCGCTTACAAGATGTAATTCCCGAGAATGCATTAAGATTTATGAATTTAGGTTTAGTACTAGTAGTTAAACTCGGTTCGCTTGGTTCACTTTCTAGCGTTGTTTCTACACACAATTGCTCCACGGAATCCCTCCGCAAGGTCTCGTGTTTGCTACTTATGTAAAGAGTCAAGAAACGATTACTTATCTCCTAACTTTCACTAGCTTTAGATCAAATTAACAAATCAATTTAGTTGGCCACCTAAACAATCTATCAATCGATCATGAATGTCTTTAAGATCATTCCTATTAGTAAAAACAAACGATAATCATGTGAAAAAACTTCAAGATAGAATTGAAACAAAAACTCAAATCATATGTTTAAAAACTAGGAATTCATCCTCAATCAACAAAATTAGCTACTCATGTTAAGAGTTCACACAAAGAATAAGAAAAGAAAAGAATTGTGTGTGTAGAGATATGTGTGTAGAAAGGTGTGTGTAGAGATGTAGAAAACTTCTCTATTTATAGGCTTCAATATTCTCCAAATCTTCTAAGGAGTAGAATCCTTTTCCTTTAGCAATTCAATTTCCAATTCCAAGCTTTTCTCAACTCTTCCACCTTCTCTTTCCAAATTTGAGTCCAATTCTCCATCCAATTCCTAGCCCAAGTCTTCACACCCATGAGAGAAGTCCATAGAAAATTCTGGAATTTTGGTCGCCGGAAAAGCGGGATTGTGGCGAATTTGGCGGAAACGTCGTCACGCCGGCCACAAAAATTTCTCCGTCAAGAGAATATTCCGTTTAGATTCTGTTATATATAACGGTGGACTAACGGTCGTTAACTGTTGACCGGGTGAAAGTCTAAATCACCGAGTCGAACCAAAGTCGATTCTTTGAGTCATTGACCGGTCCTAGCTGAGCCACTTTGCACAGGCCAAACTTGTTGCAGCACCATCATTGTGCTTCATTACTTCACTGCCAACCATCATGGCCCTGGCTACCAAAGCATCACTATTTCAATTCCTTCTCCCTGAACCATAACTGCTTCCCTGTATCTCTGATGTTGTAGCTTCAAACCACCGATCAACACACGCAACTTGACACCAATTAAGACCTGCTCGATTCCTAGCATTCGTCTCAGCAACTCCACCAATTATAGCTCTGTCTCAATCCATTTGCAGCACAAACAAACACAAATGCCAGCCACTAGCCCAGCAAACTGCACCATCAGTGTACAGCTCCAACCATTCCAATTCTTCACTCCATCTGCCAGCTCTGCAAGTCATCTCGAGCAACCTCAATCCCTGGTCCTTTTCAGCTCAAGGTCACCTGCAACTGCAAATTGAGCCATTGCAATCCTTGCCATCTCCTGCAGCTTCTCAGCAAGCCACATATTCCAACCATTCTCCTTGTGCACCTGAATCCAGCTGAACCAGCTTGCCTCAACTTCAACAACCATCAGCTCCAGTCCTCCCTGCAACATCACACTGCAACTTCACAGCAAGCCATACAGCCCTGCAGCTCTGTAATTCAGCTTCATCAGTTGCTTCCAACAACTCCATCTCTACTTTGGCCTAACCACCACCTGACACCACCATTACCTCACTTACCACTCAATGCTAGCCACTGCTCCAACTCAAATGCATCTCATACCCACACAAACCACCACTGCAGTACCAACATCAGCTCCACCTGCACATCTCAATTCTCTGTAGCTTATTGTCCAGCTGGTCACTTTTTACCCATGGCAATCTTCCAAAGCTCAACACCAGCTAATAACTGCCTGCCATTACTTCACTCACAATAACCCACCAAAATTGCCTAGCCATCTTCTCTGTTACTTCAATTGCTCCAATCTCCATGACAATCACCACAAAAACATCATTCTCAGATTCCACTGGCAATGCCACCATACCCATTTAAGTTCATGCCATCCTCCCTTGATAATTCTGCAGCTGCAATAGCCTTCTTCTGAGCTTCACCACCACTCCAGTAGCAGACCAAATTCTTCCACCACCAGTTCAAACCAACTCTTGCTTTCAACAACACCAACACAGACCCTAATCGATTCAAACCTTGAAACACAAATCTGAGCTGAACCCATGTTCATTCAATCTCAGAGAAACCTTAATCAAACCGAATTCCATCTCTCAATCTACTCCAATTCTTGATCTAAAAATCAAATACCCAAATCCTCCGAGCTACTTCAATCCCATAGATCCCCTTTTAGGTTCGAGTAACATCAGCTGATATCACCAGATGCAACCAGGCTCGAAACCCCTCTCCATTTCGATTGCAATTTTCGGTATTTCTGTGTATCTTCATCATCAATTTCTCACAGCAGCCTTCTCGATCTCTCTCAGTTTCAGGTTCAGGTGAAAAATGATTGAGATGAAATAATGTCTCGTGTTTAGGATTGGGTTATAGGAACTGGGTCTGGGTCGGGTTTCATTATGGGCCACTCAATAACATTCCAAGCAAGCTAGGTGCCCCTTAACAAATGGTCACCCCTTAGCATCAATTAGATGTTTTTAATACTCCTCTAAATAAAGTTATCCCTTAACCTTGACTGGGCTCCGGATAGTGTTCTCCCACAAAATGACAGATTTGCCCTTTTTGCTCAATTTGAGTGATTTCTTCTTCTTTTCTCCGTGCGACTCCAAAGTAGCTATAAAACTCAAAACAAGCGTAAAATACATAATTTACAAGAAAAATAGCAAAGAAAGCATAAACTAATAGATAGTAAATACGGTGTATTCTACACCTATCAAATTCCCCCACACTTAGACTTTGCTAGTCCTCGAGCAAATCGGACTAAAAACTCACAACTTCAAAGCGTTCAAGCGTCACAAGCATCAAAGAGCTATGAGGACATAGAGTTTCTGCATGCTAGTAATGAGAAGTTAGAAATACTAAGGAACATATTCTCATTCTTAAATGTTGAGTGAGAAATAACCACACCATAATGAGAGAATGCGTGTTTGAGAAACGATCAATAAGCATTTCGCCTCGACTTCTGCCTCACCAAAAAGGATTTTATGATAATTGCACTAAAAAAAATAGCTTTTTATGGTTCTCACATGTGTGCAGGTAGGAATGAAGATAGAAATCCTGCATCACGTTGAATGGTGGGAAGGACATCTTCCGAAATATTTTTTTAAAAAACCCACATCTTTTAATTTTGAAAAACCATTTTTTCTAACGATCTCTAAGAAAGGAAATCAACCATTTTTTATCGAGGATGAGATTACTTACTTACCTTCACATCCGATCGCCAATTATGATAACACCACTCTCACGGCATCCAATAGAAACGTCTTCTGCTCCTTCTCTTTAACTCTTCGTCTTCGGTTTCAACTATTGATGATAAACCCTTGAATTTCATAAATCCTTAACAATTCTTAACTCTTTACCTTGAAATCCTTGTCGCTTGAAACTACCTTATAAATTTTCCTTCCCACGGTTTTATAAAAAAACAAATTTTTCTTTTTTTTTTTTTTTTCTTTTTTTTTTTTTTTTTTTTTTTTTTTTTTTTTTTTTTTTTTTCATGTGAACAAGAGAAATTAAATACAAAAATAAACCATGGCCGTGGGAGAAGTATTTTACCGCTTGATTCTTCACAACTTGAAATCATAAACTTCAAAAATTCTCACCTTTTAATTTTCTTCGCTTTCATGAATAAGTCTTCATACTTGTATGTAAAATTACCTCATTGTAGTGTAAGTCTTCAACATATATGTAAAAATCCGCTCTTTGTATGTTGCTTTACTTGTATTTGAAATTTGCTCTTTTTCTTGTTCCGTTGCTTGTAAACCTTAAACTTTTCCAACTTTCCTTGTAGATTTTGATGTCGCTCCTTGTTGATGATGAGAGTGTTTCTATGGATCCGTTGTTGTCGCGAGAGAGAATGGTGCTAACTGCAAATCGAACTACAAGAAGGAAGCTTTCATCCATGGACGTCACCCTCATGATTGACAAAATTAGCACTCAAGAGATCAAAGAGTAGTGCTTCTATTGGTGGGAGGTTGGGTAGCTCACCATTCTACCGGAATTAACTTACGGTGACACACACTCAAAAGAAGCTCTTTAGTAGATGGAAGAATTCTGGTCGGTGCCTCTCATGATATGAATACGGGTAGTCTCCACTAATGATTGATCAGCAACTCTAATAACGCATTTCTCCCTGCACCAAATTCGCATCACCGGCATGATTAAATCCATTATTTAACACTCAAACAAGCAAGAAATCCGAATGTAATTCTCTAACATTTCCAAGTTCAATTATGTCGGTCAAAATCTCTATGTAAACATACCTAGAAATATGCTAGTGACTCTAAAATCTTTAAAAGTTGAAGTTTTTAAGTAAAACTTTTTTTTTTTTTTTTTAAAATTTTTAATTTTTTTGTAATTTTTTTTTTAAAAAAACATGCTTAACCACTCCCCCACACTTAAACCTTACATTGTCCTCAATGTAATTGAATCCTCCTAGTAAAGTCAAGGTGGGAAATTTTAACATGATAAGAAACAAGAAAAAGAAATAACAAAAAGCAAAAGGATAAGAAATACAAAACCGATGGGTTGCCTCCCATTAAGCGCTTGTTTTAAAGTCGACGGCCCGACTTAGCTCTTGTAAGATTCATTCCCCATATACTAACAATCTGAAAATTTGAGGATCCACCCATAATACCTGTTTTGAAAACAATAACTCCCTACAAATGTTAGCACAAGAAAATAATAATGAAATTATCGCTCGATAGAAATTTCCCCCACACTTATTCTCGTCCACACTCGGAAGTGTATAAAGAACATAGAATTCGGGAACTTCCATGTATTCCTCTTGGCAAACCTGCATAGTGTTAGCATCAAGTGTTTCCAATGGTGGATATCTAGAAACAAAATCATCCAAGAATACTTTGAAACACATACATTCAAACCAATATGAGGTAAAGGAGAAGAATCAAGATGCAAAGGATTAGACAAACCTTTCACAATTTCTTGTATTATAGAATCCTCTTCATCCTTAAAAAATTCAAGTGAAATACTTACCTCTTGTATATCGTGGTCCTCTATTAAACCTTGCAACCATTCTTCGTCGTTTTCTACCTTAACCAAAGTCTCGGTATCATCATAATCATTAGCAAGTTCAATTGGGTCTTCCACAAAATCAATGAATGTGGTTTCATCCTCTATAATCATCTCTTCAACATTCTCATCATCGGAATCGGGCCATTCTTCCCTCATATAATCTTCCTCGGTATAAATTGTAAGATCTTCTTGTGAGGGTGTTACTTCGTTTACAACAATAGGTAAGTGATATCCAAACTCCTCCTTTTGAATAGGTGAAGGATCGTTATTATGATCCGGAGTTGGAATAACTTCCTCATTGTCGGAACACTCATACACTTCCGCGGACTCCCATCTTTCCCTAAGAAATTTTTTCCAAGCACTATATGCATCTTCCTCAAGCTCGTCCTTTTGAATAGGTGATTGATCATTATTAAGATCAAGGCTCGAGTAATCTACACTAGCGTCAACAAAAATCTCCAAAGGTTGATTAAGTTGTTCGTATATTTTCTCCGAATTCCTTTGAATTTCTCGATGTGATTCTTGAAACTTTTGTTGAAGATCCCCAATCATGGCAGACATCTTATCTGCAAAACTAGAGAATTTCTGATCATAAACAAAACTATCCTCCCATCCTTGTGATTGTCCACTTACATACCCGTCATAAGGTTGTTGATATGTATGAGAATATCCATAATGTTCTGTAGGAATTTGATCATAGCCAAAAGATTGGTTTTGATTGTATCCTAAGAATGGTTGGAAATTGTCATAATGTTGAGGTTGAAAACCGTATTGATTGTTGTAATATGCTTGCTCTCGTCCACCATACATGGAAAACCGGCACCTGAAATAAGATTCAAAAACTTAAGTTAGATATGGAATAGAATCCAACAAAGCAAGAATAAAGCAAAAAGAAAAATAAAAACAACTAAAATCATCCATTGCTCCCCGGCGTGCGCAAGGCGCAAAAATTTGATGCGTGTCGTAGGTGCAATCAAATTAATTAATACTTTACTACCTAATTAACAAGTAATATAGGGTAGTCAAGGTCGATCCCACGAGGAGCAAGAGATTCTAGTTATCAAAATTGTCACGAAAGGGGGGTGTAAAAAGCAAAAGAAAATAAACAAAGTAATTAAAATCGAGAGTTGAAAGATGAAAGCAATAAGAGAGACAAGATCAAGGAATCCTTCTTCGTTACGAAACAATGATTAAAGTTATGTTCTCTTCTACTTGTTATTAGTCACAGATTATCACCAACCGTAGGATAGCAGTGCGCTTAGCTAGCCCCAAAATCCCTAATTCCACCGAGTAACGAGTCCATTAGTTATCGATTCTATTCAAAAGAACCACCTTGAGGTTCGCTTACAAGATGTAATTCCCCGAGAATGCATTAAGATTTATGAATTTAGGTTTAGTACTAGTAGTTAAACTCGGTTCGCTTGGTTCACTTTCTAGCGTTGTTTCTACACACAAATTGCTCCACGGAATCCCTCCGAAGGTCTCGTGTTTGCTACTTATGTAAAGAGTCAAGAAACGATTACTTATCTCCTAACTTTCACTAGCTTTAGATCAAATTAACAAATCAATTTAGTTGGCCACCTAAACAATCTATCAATCGATCATGAATGTCTTTAAGATCATTCCTATTAGTAAAAACAAACGATAATCATGTGAAAAAACTTCAAGATAGAATTGAAACAAAAACTCAAATCATATGTTTAAAAACTAGGAATTCATCCTCAATCAACAAAATTAGCTACTCATGTTAAGAGTTCACACAAAGAATAAGAAAAGAAAAGAATTGTGTGTGTAGAGATATGTGTGTAGAAAGGTGTGTGTAGAGATGTAGAAAACTTCTCTATTTATAGGCTTCAATATTCTCCAAATCTTCTAAGGAGTAGAATCCTTTTCCTTTAGCAATTCAATTTCCAATTCCAAGCTTTTCTCAACTCTTCCACCTTCTCTTTCCAAATTTGAGTCCAATTCTCCATCCAATTCCTAGCCCAAGTCTTCACACCCATGAGAGAAGTCCATAGAAAATTCTGGAATTTTGGTCGCCGGAAAACTGGGATTGTGGCCGGAATTTGGCCGGAAAACGTCGTCGCCGGCCACCTGAAAATTTCTCCGTCAAGAGAATATTCCGTTTAGATTCTGTTATATATAACGGTTGACTAACGGTCGTTAACTGTTGACCGGGTCAAAGTCTAAATCACTGAGTCAGAACCGAGTCAGTTGCTGAGTCGGCTGACTGGTCCTAGCCAGGCCACTTTGCACAGGCCAAACTTGTTGCAGCACCATCATTGTGCTTCATTACTTCACTGCCAACCATCATGGCCCTGGCTACCAAAGCATCACTATTTCAATTCCTTCTCCCTGAACCATAACTGCTTCCCTGTATCTCTGATGCTGTAGCTTCAAACCACCGATCAACACCTGCAACTTGACACCAATTAAGACCCTGCTCAGTTCCTAGCATTCGTCTCAGCAACTCCACCAATTATAGCTCTGTCTCAATCCATTTGCAGCACAAACAAACACAAATGCCAGCCACTAGCCCAGCAAACTGCACCATCAGTGTACAGCTCCAACCATTCCAATTCTTCACTCCATCTGCCAGCTCTGCAAGTCATCTCAGGCAACCTCAATCCCTGGTCCTTTTCAGCTCAAGGTCACCTGCAACTGCAAATTGAGCCATTGCAATCCTTGCCATCTCCTGCAGCTTCTCAGCAAGCCACATATTCCAACCATTCTCCTTGTGCACCTGAATCCAGCTGAACCAGCTTGCCTCAACTTCAACAACCATCAGCTCCAGTCCTCCCTGCAACATCACACTGCAACTTCACAAAGAAGCCATACGACCCTGCGCACTCTGTAATTCAGCTTCATCAGTTGCTTCCAACAACTCCATCTCTACTTTGGCCTAACCACCACCGACACCACCATTACCTCACTTACCACTCAATGCTAGCCACTGCTCCAACTCAAATGCATCTCATACCCACACAAACCACCACTGCAGTACCAACATCAGCTCCACCTGCACATCTCAATTCTCTGTAGCTTATTGTCCAGCTGGTCACTTTTTACCCATGGCAATCTTCCAAAGCTCAACACCAGCTAATAACTGCCTGCCATTACTTCACTCACAATAACCCACCAAAATTGCCTAGCCATCTTCTCTGTTACTTCAATTGCTCCAATCTCCATGACAATCACCACAAAAACATCATTCTCAGATTCCACTGGCAATGCCACCATACCCATTTAAGTTCATGCCATCCTCCCTTGATAATTCTGCATTGCAATAGCCTTCTTCTCGAGCTTCACCACCACTCCAGTAGCAGACCAAATTCTTCCACCACCAGTTCAAACCAACTCTTGCTTTCAACAACACCAACACAGACCCTAATCGATTCAAACCTTGAAACACAAATCTGAGCTGAACCCATGTTCATTCAATCTCAGAGAAACCTTAATCAAACCGAATTCCATCTCTCGATCTACTCCAATTCTTGATCTAAAAATCAAATACCCAAATCCTCCGAGCTACTTCAATCCCACAGATCCCCTTTTAGGTTCGAGTAACATCAGCTGATATCACCAGATGCAACCGGGCTCGAAACCCCTCTCCATTTCGATTGCAATTTTCGGTATTTCTGTGTATCTTCATCATCAATTTCTCACACAGCGACCTTCTCGATCTCTCTCGGTTTCGGGTTCGGTGAAAAATGATTGAGATGAAATAATGTCTCGTGTTTAGGATTGGGTTATAGGAGCTGGTGCAGGTCGGGTTTCATTATGGGCCACTCAATAACATTCCAAGCAAGCTAGGTGCCCCTTAACAAATGGTCACCCCTTAGCATCAATTAGATGTTTTTAATACTCCTCTAAATAAAGTTGTCCCTTAACCTTGACTGGGGCTCCGAGATAGTGTTCTCCCCAAATGACAGATTTGCCCTTTTTGCTCAATTTGAGTGATTTCTTCTTCTTTTCCCCCCGTGCGACTCCAAAGTAGCTATAAAACTCAAAACAAGCGTAAAATACATAATTTACACGAAAAATAGCAAAGAAAGCATAAACTACTAGATAGTAAATACGGTGTATTCTACACCTATCAGGTCCCCATTCAATCCCAAGAGCAAATCCTAGCCATCCAAGGTTACCAGACGACGCATGGTAACCTTTGGCCCGAAAACCTAAGTTTAGCCACGCCAAACCGTGCCATGCCAATAGCATGCCAACCTAGCCGCGCCACCATGCTGGCCTTCCCTACGCGGCTACCAAAACGAAAGCATGCAACGATCAACGACTGTATTTCCTCTTGAGATACAAAATATCGACCGTCGAAGGTCACCAAGCTAGCAAGTCTCCCCAGTGCAACTTGCCAGGCAACAACAACATGCTACATGTTTTCCACAAAAACATTCGAGACATCAACACATATCATAAACTGGGAGATCCTCTTTGGGTATTGGTTTGGCGGTTTACAGCGTGCGGCGTACACTACGCCCGTCATAAGGAAGTGTCACAAGGATGAGGCGATTAGTAAATACAAGGAGTTAATGGTGAAACGTTCTTTTAAAGGTTTTATGAAACATCAATTCCATGCGTTAAAGGTTTTATGGAACATCAATTCCATGCGTTAACGTTACCACCTCCTCCCATTTATTCACCCATTCCTTAATGAGACCGGGGTACGTTTCACTTCGACTTGTATAAATAGGTCTTACCTATTTCCACCGAACGACAATTTCATTCGGGAATATACAACACTCAGAAAATACTTGCTAGCTTACCATTTGTTAGCCTTCCCACTTTCTTAATACAAGTCGTAATAACACAACTACTCTTCCAGAAATCAACTATTCTGGTCTCATCACTTTCCTTGCTTCCCTCCCCAAAACCAACCCATTCTCCTTCGCTTTGTGACCGAAGCAAGTCTGGAACGACCATTTCTTGGTTTAGGCCGGACTTGTACAGATTGATCTCTCGAATCTAAAGTACTCCCGTGCAGTACATTGTTTAGGGTTTAGACTCGTTTCTCACCCACACACCCGAAATTACCGAAATCGGCAGAAATTGTTTTCACCCTCAAACAATAAGACATCGACATAATCGTATGAATGCTATTGTGATTATGTATGGGTATGAGGTGAAGATTTCATCCTAGGAAACAATGTTTTACATTCGTTTAAAGGAAGTAAATTCATAAACTTGTTTTGTGAATCGAAAGGGAAATCGCCAGGCTTATTGGTATTGTTATTCATTGCATATCTTTTGAACTACCAATATGTGTGATTAGTATAACCGATCATGACTTGTTTATGTTATTGGTAAAACTATTCACAAAGACCGGACTTTTGTATTGGTATAACTTTTATTAGTGAAACCGATCTTAAGTAATCACCTAAGATGGTATGATCAATTTAGTGTTATTGGTATGACCAACTCTAGGCAAAGGGGAACCGATCCTATGAAGAGGTGCAACCTATCACAATAGGGGAATCGATCCTTGTATGAGGTGCAGCAAGTTTCTAGATATTGGGAACCGATCCTATGAACATGTGCAACATGTTTTTAGACATTGGGAACCGATTCTATGGACATATGCAACAAATACAAGTTAGATACCATATATATGTGGGGAACCGATCCTAGTACCTAGTCAACAGAATTTTTGGAAAGCTAGTGTGACTAATCCAGTACTCACATGGAGGTAAAACCGAAACTTGTTTTGGTAGAACCGTGAAACCCATAATTGGTGATTGAGTGTTCTTGATCTATCACATAGTTCTTGAAAGTCAGATGAACCAATTCTAAACTTGTTTGGAAGTGTGGAAAATCGGTTTCAAGATTTATAAGTATGAAAGAGAACTTACAAAGTAATGATGTCGACATTCTTTGAACATGTGCAGTAACACTTATCTTTTATTGTTCAAAGATATTCCTTAATAGCTAAAGGAAAAATCCCGGATTGAAAAATAAGTTGAGAATCTTTTAATTAAGGTTTTTAATTTTATTTTTGGAAAATGAAAATTAATAATATGCATTTACTGATTGGAGAATTTCTAAGAGATTTTCGGTCAATATTTGGACAAAGCATTTCCAGGAATTATGGAAACCGAATCTGGAATATATTGCATATCTTGAGAATATTTTCGGTTTTGGAAATTCCTTGGTGACCAAACTTCCTTGTCTATAATATCAAAGTTTGCATTTCTAGCAAACTAATCCTCAGAGCCAGCAAAACTACCTAGTTGTGTTGTTACTGGTGGAGCCGCCTATTCGGAGAGGAAAGTAACCTAATTAGGCGAAATCTCTTACGGCCGCTCAGTTTAAAGACTTCTTTGGGATTGAGAAGCACTATTAGTACCGTTGGTGGGAAACTAGATAATTGCGGTTTATTATTAGTTTTCGATTGATTTGATTGACTAACGGTTGTTGAACTTTGATTGCACATAGTTTGTTTATGCTTGAGAATCTTCTCTTCTGATATAAGATTCACTCAAACTAGATCGAAGTTTAGATGGGGATCTTTAGATTGTTTGTAGATCTAAAGAAGTCTTGTGATAATCCATTGTTAACAGACTCCGTTCTGTGCGTGATTGATCACAAGAGATTCAAGTTGATTGTGTGCAGGTGTTTATTGAAGATCTAAGAAGATTTGAAGACAAAGAAGACTTTGAAGATTTCTGATTTGGGTTCATAATCTTTGGTGTGCACAATACTTGTTTCGGTTAAAGAGGATCCAACTATAATCGTTTATCCTTATGATAGATTGGATTGATTAGTTGTGTAGATCGGTATCAATACAATTCTTTGTGATTAAAAGTATTGATTACAAAATCTTAACAATTACTTTGGTAGTTGTTGATAAGATAGATCTAAGGACCTGACAAAGGAGTTTATTGTGATAAACGGAAGAGCCTTTTGTCGAACTCACATCACTTGGTTGAAAAGAGTTGATACCAAACAGATTTGTTGTTCCATTACTGTTTGGAATACGAACCAAAGGAATTGTTCCAAGTACGTGACTTATTACAAGTTGGAGGCGTGGGAATACAAACGGAACTAGGTGAACTATAGGTTTAGTTGCTTGGTCTCAACTATACGAAGTTGGTTTGATTTTGTATAGCGGCTTAATCCTAAGAGTATTCAATTCTGGATAAGGTCCCGGGGTTTTTCTGCATTTGCGGTTTCCTCGTTAACAAAATCTTATTGTGTCATTATAATTGTTGTTATTATAATTTAAAGTAAATTACACAAACGTTAATTCCTATTTACTTGATAGTAATCCTATTGTGTTTGGTTAAGTCCGAACCTCTTATCAAGTGAACATACTTCGTTGTTGTATTGTCTCGATCTCGTATCCGTAGATGGCCACACGAAGTGTGAACCGATTAGTTGTATTGTCTCGACTCAGTCTATAGACAAGCACTTTCGGATTAAGGAATTATAGGTGGAAAAGTTTTAGATTGAGGTATATTTGGGTACCCTCATCTTTTGAATTGGTATCAGAGCAGGCAAACACGAAAAGATCTAACAATCTGTGTTTGGTGCGATCCAACCTATAAGAAATAGAATCTGATGAACGATTCGACTAACGTTTTAAAGATTTTAGATGGTCTGAAAGAAGACTCTGAAGAATATTCCTCTGCACTTGTTAAAATGTTAGATAAAGAGATTGAACAGAACCAGTCATATACTGATGTGATCAGTAATATCATGATTGATAGAAAACTGGTGAAAAATACAGAAGAGTCTAAATCTAAAGATTCTCAAAGATGTTCAATTCTTTCATCTAGAAATCTTAAACAGTCTAATAAGATTCAGATCATGAACCGTTTTCAAAAGGGATGGAATTGTTTAATTCAGAAGATTTGTTTTACAAAATGTCTAATTAACCGTGTTAAGAAACTTTTTAAGAACTTAACAAACCATCCTAAATTTGGTGAACAATGTCTTGGAGCATTTGCACTTAAAACAACCTCAGCATTCCAATGGTTTCTAGATAGTGGGTGTAGTAGACATATGACAGGTGATCTTTCTTGGTTTACAAAAACAGAAGACTACAAAGGAGGATTAGTGACCTTCGGAGATGGAAGCAGCTGTCTTATTAGCAAAAAGGGTATTATCAAACTTCCAGGTTGTAGGATCAGAATATCGCAACACCAACACCCTTGCAAAATCCATAAACAACACATTGCGAAGATATCGCAGATAGGTAATAAAAGTGACGCAACGGATGACGACAGCCTGAACACGAGGAAGATGTGAAGACTTAGCGAGATTTAGGAGTGTTGCGACATGTCACATTTGTACATTTGCGAGAATTCGCAAGTCAGATCCGAAAATAAAGGACAGCTTAGCTGCCATCCACTATGTAATGCCCTATATAAAGAGCCGAATAGGCTTAAGAGAGAGAGAGATCTTTTTCGAGTGTGGAGCAAGTTATTAAGAGAGAGAAAGTTTAGAGCGATTGTAAATTCTTTAGCTTATTTCCTTTCCATCTTGTAGCATTTGTGAGTTTTAATCAATAAAGAATATAATTGTTCATCTTAAAATGACTTGATTGTGTGAATTCTTGTGAGGGGTGTAGTGTGGGATTTCCTGCTACTACATATGGCGCTAGAAACAGGGACTGATTGAAGATTGACATTGTGATTTGAAAGAATTTGGAATAATATGGAAGGAATTTCATATAATTTTCAACAATTCATTAAGATTGAAAAATGGCTAGAAGAAGACATGCATCAAAACAACCAACAACTGTTAGAAGGAGTAGGAGACTTGCTGGAGAAAAGAGAGACGAGATGGGGGAATCTTCAAGAATGAATACAAGGAACAATAGATAAAATCAAATTCAACCGCCAATTCAACGTACACCACCAATACAAAATAGAGTTGTGGATTATGACAGAGTGAGTGTACATACTTGGCGGTCAGATTCTGTAGATGAAATGGGAGAAGAGCAGTAATTAGGAGGCAATGGACAAGAGGAGAGAGACCAAGAAGTAATTGGAGGAATAATTCATGAAAATGAAGAGATTGCAGCATTAGAGGCATTGAGGCAAACAATACATGAAGAAAGGCGGTTAGAAGCAGAAGAACATGCGAATTTGACAAGGCAAAATCATGAATTGAGGATGGAAAATATGAGATTACAAAATAGAAGGTCAAGAAGCATTACAAGATCAAGTTCAAGATCAGTTAGAGAAGAAATAAGACAAAATTTGCCTATAGAAAATGCTAATGAAGAAACTCGAGAGGGAATACAAAATCCAGGCGAAGAACGTCGCAAAGGAAGAGAAATATTGGAAGATCATTATATTCAGCGTGCTGAAATTCTTCAAAACGGGCAAAATGATAGAATTCAAGGAAATAGACACCGTCAGGGGCGAAATAATCAAGATGGCAAAGAAAATTAGGAAGAAGGAAGGAGAATATTACATGGGAGAGAAATACAAAGAAATGAACGAGCAATTGAGGATGAAATTGAAAGACACTATACTGAACAAACACATTTAGCTCATGAGAGAGAAAGACTAAGAGCGAAGTGGAAGAACAAGAGCTACAAGAGGCAATTCGACAGAATAACCATGATAATCGAGAAAGGAGGCGTGAGCGAAATCGCAATAATGCTAATATCAATGAAGAATATGATAGAGTACAAAGGAGAACTGAAAGGCGGCAAAGAGGAGAAAATGAGAGATATAACGGTGTGCGAATTAATGAAAGAAGTGAAAGAGAAGATCGCAGAGAAAGACGAGAGGAAAATGATGAACAAGATAGTCAAAACAGAGATGAACGCAGGATAAGAGAGGCGGAGTTGAAAAGACCAATGGATCCAAATTCTGGTATAAATGAACAAATTTTGAGAGAGTTAGCGGAAATGAGAGGAATGATAAATAATAAAAGAGGAGGAGGTAAGAGACAATTGGATGAAGCCATAGAGGAGGCTGCGAAAACTCCATTCACACAAGAAGTACAATTAGGAGGAATACCCCCAAAATGCAATTTACCTGCGCTAACCAGCATTTTTGATGGAACAACTTGTGCAGTCCAACACATCAAAGCTTATGTGAGATGTATGCTACAATGGGAGAACCTTGATGCAATATTATGCAAGTATTTCGCATCAAGTTTAACAGGAGAGGCATTAAAATGGTTTGAAGGTTTTCCAAAGAATACTATAACATCTTTCAACCACTTGCAAGCTATATTTTTAGGAGCATATATAAGTAACAATTCCTCGCGACCTGGCATTGAAGATGTATTTGGGCTGAAGCAAAGGGTTGGCGAAAGTTTGAAGCACCTAACTGTGAGATGGAAGACAATGTGTAGTGATATGGCTGGTCGTGTGGACGAAAGATATCTCATTCTATCATTCATCAATGCTATGTTCGCAACCAACCTGTTATACATTCAAATTTTCGGAATAAAAAATACAATCACAATGACTGAGTTGCGAGAACTTCAGGAGGAATATATTGCTCTTGAGGAAAAGAAAAATGAGATGGAATCATACCTCATTGCGAACAAAAGTTCAAGAGCACCGAATGCAAGCTTGTTACCCAAGTTAATAAATAGAGTGGCGAGCACCTCGCAAGGGCAACAAGAGAGGATAATGGGAGATAGTCAGCAAAAGCTAGTAGCTATGGGGAGCCGTGATCAAGAAGAATTCGAGAGAGAGAGAGAAACTTCTATAGCCGTGGTGGAAATAAAAAAATCCAAAGACTTGATCATCCACGAGAAACTTATGGAGGTCATCAGCCACAAGAAGCTTATGGAGGTCATCAGCCGCAAGGAACTTATGGAGGTCAGAGGCAAAACTATCACAGAGGACAGCGAAGTCATAAGATAATATGGGAAGAAATCAAAATGCCACCTTTGAATGCTAGTGTGGAGAAGATATGGGAAGCTAAATCCTAATGGAAAACATACCCGCACCATGAAACATGGGGAGTGAACCACCTCCAGGCTACAGAAGTAATGAATTTTGCTCTTATCATCATTTCCATGGACATATAACAAATGACTGCAGAAATATAAAGAGAATCATTCTCAGGATGATAGATCAGGGAAAATTAAATCACTTTCTAATAGGACAAACGCAAACTCAAGCATTACCACCTCCTCCGGATATTCACAAGCCAAACACAGCAAAAGAAAAAGAAACATTTGTGATTGAAGTTGGCGCAAAGGCAAAGAATCTGTTTTGTAACTCTATTGTACACTCATACAAGACGATTGAAGATTTTCACGATAACACTCTCAGCAGGGTTTTCGCAAGAGATGCCGATGATAGAGAAATAATGAACATTGCGAAGACATCGCCACTGGAAGAATGGCAAAAGAAGACTATCTCTTTTACCGCAGAAGAAGTACCTGAGGGTGGATAAATGCACGACAACCCATTGGTAATAAGATTGGAGATCAACCCAAAACCTAGCGAGGATGAAGATGATGAAGCTGAGAATTCATGGGCAATCAACAAAATTTTGATCGATACTGGAAGTTCCGTGAATATTCTTTTTTATCATACTTGTAAAACTATGGGAGGGAAAGATGAAGATCTAATACCTTCAACGTACAAAATCTATGGTTTTAACGGTACTGCAAATAAGCCAAAAGGAGAAGTTCATATGCGAATTCCACTGAAAGGATTATCTTCTGAAATTTTATTCTGTGTAGTTGATGTGGAATCACCATACAACGCACGATTGGACGACCTTGGTTACATGAGATCTTAGGTGTGGCATCGACTTTCCATCAATGTATCAAGTTCCCTCATCCCACTGGTGTTGGCATCATAAAGGGAGATTGGGTTGAAGGAAATAAGTGTTATGAAATTGATATAGAATCTTGCGAAGAAAGGGCTGCGAAGAAGAAGAATTGGAAACACAACATCAAAGAAAAACAAAGAGTTGAAAGATTAATGGTAGATGTAATAGAACAGAGAGAGGAAGAAATGCTGCGAAACCAATATATGATGAAGATAGGAAGTGGCGAAGGCTTCGCAACAGACAAGAAAATGACAGGAAAATTCAAAAATGCATAGGCAGAAAGTAGCAGAAATAAGATACTTAAAGAATGAATGTACTTGTTGACTATCGAAGAAGAAATTGGGAGGAGAAAGAAAAATGTATGATGGGTTTGATCTTTAAAAAAAAAAAAAATGAATAGCAGAGATGAGGTTGCGAAAGGAAGTTGATATGTGGAATAAGAGAATATATTTTATGAAATATAAAGATGTGATTGCGAAATTACAAAAGAATTTATATGCAGAAGAATCAACAAATTAATCAGACAGAGGCGAACCAACTATGGCGTACACCCTAGTTCGCGAAATCAAAATTTCGTAAGAGGCAAATGTAAGACCTAAAGTGCGTCATAGAAGGGGTACCTATTGCATGGCTCGGGGAAAAGGTTACACCGCCCCTGGAACTGAGTCATGGAGAATTGGGGTCAATAAAGCCCATCCGGGGAGATACCTTGGATTTTCAATCTAAGCTTATGACTTAGATTGGACGACCGAGGGTCTCTTCTAAGGAGTCAGCATTTGACCAAGGCGCCGAGGTACACGGTTGAGCCAAGAGTGTCTGGGGCATTTGAAGTGTCTCGGCCATTCTTGGCAAGTCTTGGCTTATGCTACACTCGGCCCGAAGAAAACTCCACTTAGGGTGCAGTCTCGTAACCATAAGCCCTATAGGCAAAAGGGATAAGAGGCTGCGAAAACAACTGGTTATTGTCAAGACCGGATGGGAGGATCTAGCCTTGTATGGCGAAGTACGTCTCCTTGAAGGGGCAACCAGGGGGAAGATAAGGGCAGCACCCTCCATTAGGGAGCTGATAAGTTTCTTAAGATGCAAATGTCATGAGGCTTTATTTCCGCAAGGAAATTTAGGCTTGTCATATTTGTGCGACAATCCTGAAGAGGCAATAATACAAAAGATAAAGATAAGACGAGATCAATGGGTTAGTACATGAAAATGTAAGGACGTCCTGCGATTTCGTCGCAAGACGGCAATGTCATGGGGCTTTATATTCGCAAGAATTTTTAGGCCTGTCATATTGTCGCAACAAAAATATCCTGCAGAGGCAACAATACTAAAGAAATGATGAGGCAAGATCAATGGGTCATTACATGAAAGTTTAAAGACGTCCTGCGATTTTGTCGCAATGACAAGGGGTGGCACAGTAAGACCTTTAACTAGGAAGGCAAAATAAGACCACATAAGAAAAAAAGAAAAAAGGAAATCTTGGAAGAAACCAAGGTTTCCTTACTTCTGAAAATTCAGCGATAGAATAAATTGCGAGATTGAGGCATGAACACATATCACTATTCGAAAGTAACTTGCTTAATCTCTCATTTGAAAGCAAATAACAGAGGCAAGTATGGGAATGTATAGAATAAAAACATGTTATTTGTATTCATATGATAGATTTACGCGCACATAAAATGAAAGGTTGATAATATATTGATTAACTGTATTGCAAAAAAAAAAGAATTGTTCTTTTAACATGTGCAGAAAGGAACAACAAAAGTAGAGCTTGTATCTGAAGATCCAAGAAATTCGTAGCAAAAGATTACAAAAATAGAAGATTAAAAGAATGAATGTACAGATATTACAAAAAGAGAAAGAAGAAAACAGAATTATTTCTTGTTTGATTCTTCTTCTTCATTTTCTTCATCTTCATCAGATCCTTCTACTTCTTCATCTTCATCGGATTCCTCTTCTTCGCTAGCTTCGCTGTCAGATATATCCAAAGAAGGCACATTCTTAGGGATTTCATCAAAGAGGCAAGGGTATGAAGAATGAGGAATGATGTTGTCATCGCAGACCATCTTAATAGTCTGATTGCGAAAAAGAGTAGCATCATTCTTGAAATTCGCAACTGTAATTTGTAGTTGCCTCTTCAATCTAGAATATTTGTCATTTCTAGAAGAAAGATCCTTTGCGAGCTGCTCCTCAGATTCAAGTTCTTCAATTCTTTTGCGAAATCTCTCTTCAGCCTCTGCGAACATATGACAATGAATCAGCAACTTAATGACAACTTTATAAAAAACAAACAATTAAATAAAGAAGAATGATCAACAACCTTCTTTGTCAGAAATCATATCCCTAATCAAGGTCGTATGCTCGACTTGAAGACTAACGTTAACACCTAAATTATTTACATCATCTAGAACCTTCGCAGCCCAAGCGAATTCATCGTCATTGTTTATGAGAAGAAGGGAGCGAATTTGATTCTCTCTTTCGCTAAGAATAGCATTTTCGCGGATGGATTCATCCCGTTCAATTTGAACTTCAAGAAGAGTTTTTTGGAATTTCGCTAATGCTTGAGCACCTTGACTAGTAATGCGATCTTTGTCATCTATGAGATCACTGATTTTCTTCCTTAAAGTATTAATTTTCTATTTAGAACTAAGATATAGACGTTTAAATTGGTTGGCTAAGCCTAAACTAGATCTATGATCAATTTCTAAGAGGCGAAATTTGGATTGAAGTTCGTTTAGAGGAAGAGATTTAATCTTGTTATTTGAAAAACTATTCAAAGAATAGTTGAGGTGATCAAGGAGGGCATTGTTATCCATAGGATCGAGGAATGAGTGAAGAAGAATGGCTTCATCAGAAAGGTTATAAACGTCTGCGAAAATGGTAAGTCAGATAAAGGAAAATAGTGAGAGAACAAAACAAAGGAAAAGAGAAAAATCTCATACCATAAAGCTGTTGGTTGGCACTCTGAAGACTAGAAATCTTATTCTTCTGAGTGGAAGAATCAACTTCTAATTGCTTGGTTTTCTCGCGAAGAGTAGCAACTTCAGTTTCGAATTCTTCATTTCTCTTGCGAAGAACAGCAGCTTCAGCCTCCAATTCTTCATTTTCTTGCGAAATTGAAAATTCTTCTTTTCGAGAATACTGCGCCTTTTCTCAAGATCTGAGGCAACAACAAAGGAAGCTCTCCCGGACTATAAAGGAAAGCCAAAAAAATATCAAGATATAACTTAAAATTGAAATTATGAAGAAATAAGGGAACAAAGACATACCAAGACACCAAGCGCATTTAGGAAGCTGGGAGTCACTGATCTGGAGACCCCATGAAGAGAATCATCACCCTCTAGTAAAGGAGCATCACAGATACTCGCGAGAGCTTCGCACGTACTAGAAAGACGATCATCTCCAATTCCTTGCATGGAGTCAGAGAAGATGCTAGACAGTTGCGCCATAGAAGATTCAGTTGGAGGATTCTCCTTTACGAGATAAATATCAACATCATCATTATCTTCATCAGAGCTTTCGCTGGATTGAGGGTTTGAAGGAGAAGGGGAATGAATCTTTCGTTTCTTAGAAGGTGGAGCAGTAGACTTCTCCCTGTGAAGAGAACCTTTACCTTTACCTTTGGTCTTCGCAACCTTAGGATTTTCTTCTTCTCCAACAACTTCAAAGACCAACCTTCGCACACGAATGAAGATAAGAAACAGAGGCAACAATATTGTTAAAAATAATAAAGAAAAATATTTCTTACTTCATCCGTGATCGAACGGAGTGCTTCTAGGGTACTTTCCTTAGCATTTATTTTGTAACTCTTCCTCAACTTGATGATCTGGAAATTTCGCAAGATTAATAGGTATAAAAAGGAGTGAAGATTACAAATTGAGCGAAATTTAAGAAGCATACCTCTTTTGATTTCTCAGGCCAATTAAAAACCCAAGGCTGATAATTGGCGAGATTCGCAGGGAGAACATTTGAACCTGAAATATAAGGTCCAGTCAAAAGTAACGGAAAGACGCACCATTTGTCATCTTTGGAATGACGAGGAACATTGTTTTTGCCAGAATGCCAATCGATATCCTGCATAAGTATTTTATCGCTGGGAACATTTTCTCTTCTCTTCAAACGTGCACCCCCAGCGAGTTTTATCGTTCTTCATGTTTATTATTTCATAGTTTTCGAAGAAACTCTCTACTGTACATCTCAGCGAATATCTCTAAGTCCTCAAATTTAGGATCTCTGACTTCTTTGGGATAAAGAGATCCCTTACCAGCACCACGGTTGGCGAACTCAAGCATTAAGCGGATACAATCCCCGCTCAATTGGTAGATGGCTCGCGAGAATTTCGCATGAGCAAGAATTTCATAAAATAAGGGAAGATCAGGGTCATATAGAGGAATGGGAAGACCAGCGAGAATCTGGCCTAGCGAAATTATGATTTTTTGATCATCACAATGATGATCAGCAAACACTTTGGCAGAGAGAATGGATTTAGATTCTTGATTGGGAATAGTGGATAATATGAAACCTTTCACTTGCAAATCTTTCTGAACTTCTTCCAAAAGATTTTCATATCTGCGACCAACTGGAGGCATCTTTCAGAGTATGGGAATGAAGAGAAGATTGAAGATCAAAAGAAGTAAAAAGAAGAAGATTTACAGTAACAGAAGCGGAAGTTACGGAGAGATGAAGAAGAGAAATTGTGGAGAAAACAAGAAGGAGAGTAAAAAAAGAAGAAGAGAGGATTAAAAGAGATATATATAGAGAGAAGGATTCTCGAAAAGGCAAACACATTTAATGCGAAGAGTAGACATGAAAGGTTGAGAAATGACGGTTGAAAAAGACGTGTCAAGAGATGGATGGAAGAAGAGATACGTGTAATAAATTTTGTGTAAAAGTACGGAATCATGTCAAAACAGATAAGTATGAAAGAATGAACAGTTGCGGCATTTTGAAAATATTAGTTCTCATGACATTCTCTCCTTAGCAGAGAAGACATGAGAAGAGGCAAGATGTAGGATCAGAATATCGCAACACCAACACCCTTGCGAAATCCATAAACAACACATTGCGAAGATATCGCAGATAGGTAATAAAAGTGACGCAACGGATGACGACAGCCTGAACACGAGGAAGATGTGAAGACTTAGCGAGATTTAGGAGTGTTGCGAGATTTCACATTTGTACATTTGAAAGAATTCGCAAGGACAGCTTAGCTGCCATCCACTATGTAATGCCCTATATAAAGAGCCGAATAGGCTTAAGAGAGGGAGAGATCTTTTTCGAGTGTGAAGCAAGTTATTAAGAGAGAGAAAGTTTAGAGCGATTGTAAATTCTTTAGCTTATTTCCTTTCCATATTGTAACATTTGTGAGTTTTAATCAATAAAGAATATAATTGTTCATCTTAAAATGACTTGATTGTGTGAATTCTTGTGAGGGGTGTAGTGTGGGATTTCCTGCTACTACACAGGTATTCCCTAAATCCATGATGTTGTTTATGTTAAAGGAATGAAAGCTAATCTTCTGTTTGTCTGTCAAATTTGTGATAAAGGTCACAAAGTTATCTTTAATATGAGAGGTTGTGATATTGAAGATAAGTCAGAAAAAGTAATTTTTTGAGGACGTAGAAGTATGAACAATTGTTATCTCCTTGATATACAATCCAATTTATACTGTAACTTGACTAAGGTTGAGTCAACTCATTTGTGGCATGAACGTTTTGGTCATATCAACTACCAAATGCTAGGAAAACTCATTAACCGTGAACTTGTCAACGACGTTCCAAAAATTAACACTAAAGTAGAAGGTGTTTGTGGTGCATGCCAAAGGGATAAGCAAGGAAAAATTCCACACAAACTTTCTCGAGATATAGCCACTCGTGCTCCTCTCGATCTTATTCATATGGATCTATTTGGTCCAATCCAAAAAGCATCTGTTGGAGGAAATAAGTATGCTTTAGTAATGGTAGATGACTATACACGGTTCACATGGGTTGCTTTTCTGAAGCACAAGAATGACACTCTTGAGGAGTTCAAAATTATTGTGACTAGAATTCAAAATGAACAAGGTCGCAATCTTAAGAAGATGAGAAACGATCGTGGTACAAAATTCAAGGATACGAAAGTATATGAATACTTTAATAGTCTTGGAATTAGTCATCAATTTTCTGCTCCTATTACACCTCAGGCAAATGGTGTAGCTGGGAGAAAGAATAGAAATATTCAAGAAATGGCAAGAGTAATGCTTCATAATAAAAACCTACCATTAACCTTCTGGGGTGAAGCTGTATTTACAGCTTGTTATCTTATAAACAGGGTCTATTTAAGATCTAAAACTCCAAATACCCCATATGAATTATGGTATGGAAGAAAAACCAATCTAAGCTATTTAAGGGTTTTCAGAAGCAAATGTTATATTCTCAAAGACAGAGAACATAGAGGAAAATTTGATTCCAAAAGTGATGAAGGAATTTTTCTTGGCTATGCTTCTGACAGTCGTGCCTTCAGGGTATACAATCTCAGAACCAAAGTCATGATGGAATCAATTAATGTGGTTATTGATGACATTAGTGATTTTTTACAAGACAATCACACTCCAGCAGAGCTTCCTCCCTCTGAAACTATTATTAAAGAAAAACAGACTGAAGTCGAACCATCAGTTGTTCCTTTAATTAGTGGCACGGATGATAAAGACGATAATGAAAGTATTGTTGAACAACCCAATGATACCGAAAATATTGTCCAAAAATCTGTTAAATGGGTACATCAAAGACACTCTTCTGAAGATATCATTGGAGATTCCAATGCTAGAGTTATGACTCGAAGAGGACTTCAGAACGTCTGTCACTATTCATGTTTTCTTTCTTCAATAGAGCCCAAAAATATTGAGGAAGCACTCAGTGAACCTGCTTGGGTAAACTCAATGCACGAGGAACTTAATCAGTTTAAAAGACAAGAAGTGTGGGAACTTGTTCCTAAGCCGACAAGAGTAAACATTGTTGGAACAAAGTGGATCTACAAGAACAAATCAGACGAATTCGGGACGATTGTCAGAAATAAAGCTAGGCTCGTTGCTCAAGGATATTCTCAAATTGAAGGTATTGATTTTGATGAAACTTTTGCTCATGTTGCTCGTTTAGAATCAATAAGATTGTTACTTGCCAATGCTTGCTATCTTAAGATAAAACTTTTTCAAATGGATATTAAATCTGCATATCTAAATGGGGATTTAAAAGAAGAGGTATTTGTTGCTCAACCTAATGGATTTGAAGATCCATTATTCCCATATTATGTCTTTAAACTTAAGAAGGCCTTGTATGGTCTAAAACAAGCTCCAAGAGCTTGGTATGATAAGCTTACATCCTTCTTACTTCAAAAAGGATTCTCTAGAGGTGGTGCTGATAAGACACTTTTCACCAAATGGAGTGGAAACAATGTACTTGTAGCACAAATATATGTAGATAACATCATCTATGGATCCACCTCAAAATCTCTAACAGATGAATTCCCGAATCTTATGAGTGGAGAATTTAAAATGAGTAATGTTGGAGAATTATCATATTTTCTTGGGTTGTAAATACAGCAATAAAAAGACAGTATTCTTCTTTCTCAAGAAAAATATGCAAGGAATTTAGTTGAAAAATTCGAACTAAAAGGCACAACACCTATGGAAACTCCGATGCCAACTACTGGAAAACTTCAATCGAATCCAGGAGAAAAATCAGTTGATCAGAAACTATACAGATCTATGATAGGAAGCTTGCTATATCTAACTGCAACAAGACCAGATATTGCTTTTAGTGTGGGATGTTGTGCTAGATTTCAAGCAGATCCTAGAGAATCACATCTCAAAGCTGTAAAACGAATCATTAGATACGTTAATGGTACACTAGATTATGGTCTATCATATTTTATGGATACGAACAACAGTCTTGTTGCCTATTCAGATGTTGATTGGGCAGGATGTGTAGAAGATCGTAAAAGCACCTCTGGTGGTTGCTTCTATGTTGGTCAAAATCTTGTAGCTTGGCATAGCAAGAAACAGAATTCACAGTCCTTGTCAACCTGTGAAGCAGAATATATTACTGCCGGTACATGTTGTACCCAACTATTGTGGACAGTGACGGAGCCAGAATTTTTCTCAAGTGGGGGCAAATTCATATGGTAAAAGTCTGTATATACTAGCTGGTATCGGCCGAAGGCCGTCCAACTTTTTTAGACATTTTATTGACTTTTTAGTATTAACTACGTGAAAATCAAATCATAAAAAATTTGGATTTAAATTAGATATTGTAATTTGGATAATTTTTTTGTTTTTACGTCATACATCTGATGCATTTGTATTAATTTTACATGAAGTTTATAATTTTGATCCCATTAAAAATAAATTTTCAATTTTATCAAGCATATTTGCCCCCACAAGACATGTAAATTACAAAAATTATAAGCCTATATGGATGGGATTTCAAAAACAAGTGGGGTCGACGGACCCCATTTGTCCCTACATCCCTCCGTCCCTGATTGTGGATGAAACAAATGCTCATTGACTATGGAATAAATATTTCAACTATGAGCATATTGTGTGATAACTCAAGTGCTATTCGATTGACTGAAAATCCAGTTGAACATTCTCGTACTAAACACATAGATATCAAATATCACTTTATTAGAGAGTTATATGAGAATGGTGTTATCAAATTAGAGTATGTTCCATCCGAGCGTCAGCTAGCTGATATTCTCACTAAACCCTTGGATAGAGCAACTTTCGGAAATCTAAGGAAATCCACAGGGATTGTCAAGGTACATTAGTACCTTGTGCGTCCGGTTTTCAACTTTTGCTTGCAATAGTTAAAAATCGGTTTTCAACCTTTCTCTGGTAAAGGTTGGTTGTTGTTATTCTTTTGTTTTGCATAAGGATGACAACATAATGATATTTCGATATCAATTCTCCCTGGAAGAAGATGCAAACATATTGGAGAAGAGGATGCGAAATTTGAGGCTTACAAAATTTCGGTGTAATTGCGGTGCTTTAATGTCTATGTTGTTTCAATTGCTTCCGGTTGAGGTGAATAATTATGCAAGTTGATTTATTTGGTTTGTATGAATTGTTTATGGCTTAACGAAAGAAAAGGTTTTCGGGATGAATTGTTTAGTCCAATTCGATTTCGGATAAGAGAAACTAAGTTAACTAGATTTTATGCCCGTGCTACGCATCGGGCAACTTTTTCTTTTAACAATATTTTTGATTTAGTAAAGCTCGGCTTCGCCTCGCCATGTTCCGATTTGGTGTGGCTTGACTACACCTCGCCCTATCCCAATGCATTTTTGATTTGGTGCAATAATCATGGAAGGAATCAGAAAAAAAATACTTTTAACATAAGGTCAGCTGGAGTCAAAATATCTGGAACAGAAGAATATACTGCAGTTTTCTCCAGCAGTATATATTCCAGTCTAGATTTTGTGCCCGTGCTACGCATCGGGCATTTTTTTTCTTTTAACCATATTTTTGAATTGATGTGATGTGGCTTCGCCTCGCCCCGTCATGCATATTTTATTAGGTATCGTGGGGCTTCGCCCCTCCCCGTCGCGATATATTTTTGATTAGGTGTGGTTCGGCTTCGCCTCGCCTCGTTGTATTTTTTTATTTGGTGTTGCACGGCTGCGCCCCGTCCCGATGCCTTTTTTATTTGGTGTGGCTCGGCTACGCCTCGCCCCACGACAAATGAAAACAATAAAAGAGGATTAATGAAAATGATTTGGTGAGGTGAGTGGAGTTATCCACAAACAAATGAAAAACAATATAAGAGTATTAATGAAAATGATAAACAATAACAAGAACACGGCTAGATAAAAATTACCAAACGAAAACCATCATCGAGCCAAGGTTGGAATGAATGCCTCAGAATGTTGACGGTTTTCTATTGTTATAAAACTTGTGTTCCTGGTACTTACATCCGCCGCTGCAGCTATCGGCTAATTTTTGCATTCCCAAAGTAGGAGCTGAAAAAAGAGAGAACTGATTATGATAACCACCTAATCTAGAAGAGTGAACCTTTAAAGATTCAGTATTTGAGCATTTAAATGCATAAACGCCTAACCTAGAGTTGACAGTGGCCTTCCTACTTTAATTAATTTATCGTGCATAGTGTCTTGCTATATCAGCTTGCTTGCAGTTCCAGACCCAATCAAACACGACAATCACCTTTCTTTTGGTGCCATACTGCATTCATACATATTTCCAGCTATTTCACCTTTGTTTTATCCAGTATGTGAGTAATCCAAAAAATGGTTTCACCATCGTATAAAATGCAGACTTTTCATTTAATGTTACCTCATCTAGCATGCAAATGTCAACACGCGACAGTCTGACAGACCATTCTCTGAACTTCACTGCCAAAAAAATAGTTGAGCTAGTTAGATCTTCAACCTCAAAGTGTATAAGGTACTTAAGATACAAATGTTAATCTTTTTTATGTATATTAATGGAATTGGTTAGTGCACTCAAATGTTGATAAATTAATGATTGGTAGCACTACCGAATGTTTTACCTGACCTTTCAATATATTCTGTACATAACTGACGTATATTTGATTTCGATCAGCTCTGGTATTATGTCAACCAAATCCGCAGCCGGTGCAGTAATTGAACAACCAAAACACCAGATCTTGTAGCGAACAATAACTCCATCTCCAGTACATTTAAAAATGAAGCAGATCCTGGAGGTTCACCTGAAGGTCCAATTGATATACTAAATATATCAACTCCATCTTCAACTGCCTGAAACCATTAACAAAAATTGACAAAATAGCTTTTGAAAAGATAAAATGAATTGTTATTCAGTTGTGTGCTTGTAAATTAGCGAATTTTTCCGACCAAATTACCCGGTCAACTGCAGCCATGACATCAGACATATAACCTCCAAATGTGTAGAGTGCTTTGTACACAACAATCCTACAGACAAACATAGAGTTCGAAAGTTATGATAAGAACAAAAACGTCACCTAAATCATAAAAGTATTTTGATTAAACAGGTGGTTCCAGGAATTTTGTCAAACACTTGTTGTGTATACCGTTGTTGGTTGAGATATGACATTTTTGTTGATATCTAAGCCATTTTATATCTCTTTCCCTGCAAAAAACGAACTCAACAAAAACCCATATTGCCTAAACCATTCACCACTCATATTGTTTAAAACGTTGATTTGATGATTTTTCTTCCAGGCTTCCGAATTCAAAACTAAACCCTTCGCAAACACACACGCTCACCATCTTTTCGAATTCACCATCTTTTGATTTAACCACAACAACAACAACCCTAGTGCTCTCGATCCAACAAATCGGCAAATCGGGGAGAGAGGAGTACGCCAGTCGTTTGTTGCAGAATTCCAGTATAGGTCTGATAATGAAGACCCATGATTTATTGCTGCAGAAAAGCAATACAGGTTTGTTGCAGAAGAAAACTACGGTATGAGGTTTGATACTTAGGTTTTGGTTTGTCGCAGAAGAAAAGCAATATAGGTTTTAGCTGTGAATCTTTAATCGTTAGTTTTACACATAGGAAGATGAGTCCGTTAGTTTTACCGATTGTATTGTCCACCTACTTAACGTACAGTTAAGTTTTGGTGTAAACCAAGTGTGATACAATAAATTGGCTGTAGATCAGCCCGTAAGGAAGCTACACCCTCTTTTTCCCTAACGCCGTTACAAACGGGCTTTTAAAAGTCGGGTGTAAACTGAGTGTATTTTTTTTTTTAGTATTTCCACCAATTGAGACACGCCAAGTGTCACCACCAGATTTACTTATGCCCAACGAAATGTTCCCATGCATCCTCAAGGGGGTGTCGCGCTCACCGTGCGACGTGGGAGCTCATATGACTTAGGATTTTAAAGGATTTGATTCTAATCTTAGTTAGACTTATCAAAGTGGAGGTTTCGGTTATTCAAGTCTAATAGAATGCCTTAACAAGAAATGCTAGTTAACTACCCTAGTACTTGTCTTGTTTAAAAGTAAAAGGTCTAAGTTATATGGATAATTAGAACCTGATGAGAAAAATAGAGTTATCTTTGTTTTGGTCTTATCGAACAAGCGATTTTATTTGTACAATCGGTTTAGCAAAGGAACTAAGGTGCTTAGTCGATTTTCGGTTTGCTAAACTATTAGGGAAAATTGCTTCGGGAAATTGTTTCTTTGGTAACATATCAAAACAAAATTACTTTGTAGTTTCGGTTTTGATATTGGTTATCAAAAATGGTGTGTGGAACCCTCGTGCTTAACTCTATAGGTTGCAAGTCTTGTGAGATTTGTAAGATCCTTTCAGTTTGTCCTTTATTTGTTCGTACCTTTGTCATTTTGTGACAAAAAGGGGGAGAAATATATGGAGTAAATAAGTGATACTGGTATTGATTTATATTGATTGGTATCACTAAGGGAAAGAACATTTGTGCTTAAACGTTTATCTAACGAAAGAGTAAAGCATTGACTAAGGGGGGGTAGTATATCATATGATATTTGTAGTTATATGGACTACAAAGGAATAACAAAGACGTGCGGATTGATAAAATCTACCTATCTTACCTTTAGGGGGAGTATTAGCTTTGTTATTATAATGTCAACAACGACATTTATGGATAGAATGTATACAGGTTATTGTTCTGTTGAATTCGGGAATCAAGCGTATGTGTAATGAATTCTTGTAATTTGTTTATCCATATGATGTAAGAGTTTTGTCACTAAAATTGACAAAGGGGGAGATTGTTAGAGCATAGCTCGGTTGAACCCACCAAGCGTTGGTATGTCAAGTTTGGTTGTCATATTTTAGTGAATCAAAACTCATTTAAAGAGTCGCTTGATTATGTAGTACAGTCAACTTCGTATAGGTTAGCTTGAAAGTATTAGGATATGAGACATTACAAGTATTGCAAAGACTTGAAGAAGTGATGAAGTAAGGAGCTAAAACGACAACATCATCCTTCCACTTGAGGTTAGTGATATTTGACTTGAACTGTTTCATTCCCTAACGTATCTTTCAAGTCGTGCATATTGAAAACATAACTGCGAAGAATGAATGATTATACTCTAGTTAGACGTAGTATTAAGGAATACAATACGAGGTTTATTGCTTAACCATTAAACTTTGTATATAAGACATCGACATAATCGTATGAATGATATTGTGATTATGTATGGGTATGATGTGAAGATTTCATCCTAGGAAACAATGTTTTACATTCGTTTAAAGGAAGTAAATTCATAAACTTTTTTTGTGAATCGAAAGGGAAATCGCCATGCTTATTGGTATTATTATTCATTGCATATCTTTTGAACTACCAATATGTGTGATTAGTATAACCGCTCATGACTTGTTTATGTTCTTGGTAAAACTATTCACAAAGACCTGACTTTTGTATTGGTATAACTTTTATTAGTGAAACCAATATTAAGTAATCACCAGAGATGGTATGATTGATTTAGTTTTATTGGTATAACCAACTCTAGGCAAAGGGGAACCGATCCTATGAAGAGGTGCAACATATAACAAGAGGGGAATCGATCTTTGTATGAGGTGCAACAAGTTTATAGATATTGGGAACCGATCCTATGAACATGTGCACCACGTTTTTAGACATTGGGAACCGATCCTATGGACATGTGCAACAAATACAAGTCAGATACCATATATATGTGGGGAACCGATCATAGTACTTAGTCAACCGAATTTTTGGAAAGCTAGTGTGACTAATCCAGTACTCACATGGAGGTAGAACCGAAACTTGTTTTGGTAGAACCGTGAAACCCATGATTGGTGATTGAGTGTTCTTGATCAATCACATAGTTCTTGAAAGTCAGAACAAATTCTAAACTTGCTTGGAAGTGTGGCAAATCGGTTTCAAGATTATAAGTATGAAAGAGAACTTACAAAGTAATGATGTCGACATTCTTTGAACATGTGCAGTAACGCTTATCTTTTATTTTTCAAAGATATTCCTTAATAGCTAAAGGAAAAATCCCGAAAATAAGTTGAGAATCTTTTAATTAAGGCTTTTAATTTTATTTTTGGAAAATGAAAATTAGTAATGTGCATTTACTGATTGGAGAATTTCTAAGAGATTTTCGGTCAATATTTGGACAAAGCATTTCTAGGAATTATGGAAACCGAATCTGGAATATATTGCATATCTTGAGAATATTTTTGGTTTTGGAAATTCCTTGGTGTCCAAACTTCCTTGTCTATAAATATCAAAGTTTGCATTTCTAGCAAACTAATCCTTAGAGCCAACAAAACTACCTAGTTGTGTTGTTACTGGTGGAGCCGCCTATTCGGAGAGGAAAGTAACCTAATTAGGCGAAATCTCTTACGACCGCTCAGTTTAAAGACTTCTTTGGGATTGAGAAGCTCTATTAGTATCGTTGGTGGTAAACTAGATAATTGTGGTTTATTATTAGTTTTTGATTGATTTGATTGACTAACGGTTGTTGAACTTTGATTGCACCTAGTTTGTTTATGCTTGAGAATCTTCTCTTCTGATATAAGATTCACTCAAACTAGATCGAAGTTTCGACGGGGATATTTAGACTGTTTGTAGATCTAAAGACGTCTTGTGATAATCCATTGTTAAGAGACTCCGTCTGGTGCGTGATTGATCACAAGAGATTCAAGTTGATTGTGTGCAGGTGTTTATTGAAGATTTCTAAGAAGATTTGAAGACAAAGAAGACTTTGAAGATTTATAATTTGGGTTCATAATCTTTGGTGTGCACATTACTTGTTTCGGTTAAAGAGGATCCAACTATAATCGTTTATCCTTGTGATAAATTGGATTGATTAGTTGTGTAGATCAGCATCAATACAATTCTTTGTGATTAAAAGTATTGATTGCAAAATCTTAACAATTACTTTGGTAGTTGTTGATAAGATAGATCTAAGGGCCTGACAAAGGAGTTTATTGTGATAAACGGAAGTGCCTTTTGTCGAACTCACATCACTTGGTTGAAAAGAGTTGATACCAAACAGATTTGTTGTTCCTTTACTGTTTGGAATACGAACCAAAGTAATTGTTCCAAGTAACTAGGTGAACTATAGGTTTAGTTGCTTGGTCTCAACTATACGAAGTTGGTTTGATTTTGTATAGCGGCTTATTCAATTCTGGACAAGGTCCCGGGGTTTTTCTGCATTTGCGGTTTCCTCGTTAACAAAATGTTGTTGTGTCATTTACTTTTATTTTCCGTAATTATAATTGTTGTTATTATAATTTAAAGTAAATTACACAAACGTTAATTCCTATTTACTTGATAGTAATCCTATTGTGTTTGGTTAAGTCCGAACCTCTTATCAATTAAACATACTTCGTTGTTGTATTGTCTCGATCTCGTATCCATAGACGATCACACGAAGTGTGAACCGATTAGTTGTCTTGTCTCGACTCAGTCCATAGATAATCACTTTCGGAGAAAGGACTTATAGGTGGAAAAGTTTTAG
Source organism: Papaver armeniacum (assembly GCA_023531295.1). NCBI lineage: Eukaryota > Viridiplantae > Streptophyta > Magnoliopsida > Ranunculales > Papaveraceae > Papaver > Papaver armeniacum. The sequence goes on along the minus strand of JAJJWW010005914.1, from coordinate 556,603 downwards.
ATTGAGGTATATTTGGGTACCCTCGTCTTTTCAAAAACCACTCCCCCTAACATAATGATCCGTAAACCATATGTATTTGTAGTGTGAACTACACATTAATTCTCCCCCTTTTTGTCAATAAAAATTGGCAAAGGTACGAAAACCAGTGGGATCCTAATGAAATTTCCATAGAGATACTTCATGACCAAAAGAGAACAACATATCAACTTGTTTAGATGTCATCATATAGCCGAAACTAAATGCATTCATCAAGGAGTTTATAAAGATACAAGATAACCCCTACAATATTCCACAGCCGCACTCCCCACAAAGATTTGGCAATTAAGCACAAGTTCAATTAAGAACTCTCTCCCATAAAATGTCATTCCCGAAAGAACAACAAGAGCGACCTTACTTTCACAAGAAAAGAAGGATTTCTTTGGACATTAACAAATCACATGAGACATGAATTTGTATCCAAAATACTCAATTAAATTAACCACAAGAGAAGCCATGATTAATTTAATCGGAAATGCTCACATAAGAGAACTTACGGAGCTGCACAGTATTTACACAAAAATGTGGATCAGGGAAGACCAATACTGCGGAATAATCAAAGATTCATTCTATCATTCATCACTATTTGCATAGAGACATGTAATAGACTTAATCTTTGTAAACAAAAGTTCATCCTATCTTCTATCAATATTTGCATAATGACACAATAGGCTTAACTTTTGTTTGTCAAAAGTTCATTCAATATTTCATCAATATTTGCATAATGACATATGAAAGACTTAACTTTTGACATATATGGGACAATCATAGTTCACGGACGCGAACACACATATCCCATAACAAGTTGTAATATATGAAATCATAAAGATTAATACTGCAAAATCATCTTCCAAATAAACTTTAGAATTTAAATAAATAAATCTAAAAACATTGCAAAATGAAAATCGTTGGAAATAGCTATGTGTACTCACAATAATGGCTATTCCAAACCCTAGTTATCCTTCTTAAAACACAAGAATAAATTCTCATAATAAGTTTCCTAGACAAAAATTAAAAACCAAACAACTCTAAGAGAAACTTAGATACGGCCAGCAACCAGAGAACGGACAAGGGCAAGTTCATTAGATGCTCTCTTCAGTTCGTTTTTCAGAAAAACAAGGTTCCTTGATGCAATTTCAAGTTGTTCACATACGACCTCAAAATCTTGAAGAAGATTTCCAACAAATTGAAGAGACATCTGGACTGGAAGATCTTTTTCATGATCAATTGCTTGAAAGCAAACAATGGACATGGGTTCTTCGTGAAGTTCACAAACCTTGGCATCATCAAATTTGTTTTCCTTTTTGCATCCTTCCATTGTGCACACAAATATTCCAAAAAGGTCTTGACGTTACTGAACGAGTATATATCAAAAGAAATCCTTGATATATATTAATAAGAAATTTTTACAAGGGAACCCTAGGGTTACTTGTAAGCGTTTGTGAAAAAAGTGTGGGTACAACAACCACACCCAATATTTCGCTTAGCAATCTGTATGGTCTAACTCCAATATACTTTTAAGAGAATCAAATAGACTCAATCTTATTAACAATATATCAAAGAGTTATGATATCTCGATCTCTCGATTTAATTCTTACTCAAGCAAATAGAAATCTGCGAGTCGAATTAAATACAAGAGAGATAACTTGGATGGTACCAAAGACCAATATCCAAGTGTCAATCAATGTAAATCAACAACCAAAGGTTGGATATTCTAATTGATTGATCTAACACACAACCTGTGATATTTCAATTATATAAAAAAATATAATGCGGAATAGAAATAATACAGACACCAGAATTTTGTTAACGAGGAAACCGCAAATGCAGAAAAACCCCGGGACCTAGTCCATATTGAACACACACTGTATTAAGCCGCTACAAGCACTAGCCTACTACAAAGTAACTTCGGTCTGGACTGTAGTTGAACCCCAATCAATCTCACACTAATCCAAGGTACAGTTGCGCTCCTTACGTCTCTGATCCCAGCAGGATACTACGCACTTGATTCCCTTAGCTGTTCTCACCCACAACTAAGAGTTGCTACGACCCAAAGTCGAAGACTTTAATAAACAAATATGTATCACACAGAAAAGTCTACGGTAATAGATAAATCTGTCTCCCATAGAAATATCTACGAGTTTTGTTCCGTCTTTTGATAAATCAATGTGAACAGGAACCAATTGATAACCCGGACTTATATTCCCGAAGAACAGCCTAGTATTATCAATCACCTCACAATAATCTTAATCGACGCGGCGAAAGAAGATATTGTGGAATCACAAACGATGAGACGAAGATGTTTGTGATTACTTTTATATCTTTCCTATCGGAGAAATCAATCTCAAGCCAATCGTTACGATTGTACTTAGTACGATAGAAACAACAAGATCAGATCACACAACTACGAGAAAGTAGTATCGGTTTGGCTTCACAATCCCAATGAAGTCTTCAAGTCGTTAACCTACAGGGTCTCGATAGAAACCTAAGGTTAACGAATAATCGACTCTAGATTATACAACTAGTATCACACAGGAGGTGTGGGGATTAGGTTTCCCAGTTGCTAGAGTTCTCCCTTATATAGTCTTTCAAATCAGGGTTTGCAATCTAAGTTACCTTGGTAACAAAGCATTCAATATTCACCGTTAGATGAAAACCTGATTAGATTCAAGCTAATATCTTTCAACCGTTAGATCAAAACTTAGCTTGTTACACACAAATAAAATGCACGTTTTAGGTTTGTGTAACCGTACCCAAACATGTATATTTAGTTGGTTCAACAGTAATTAACCAAATGGTTAGCCATATGAGCACTTTCATATCAACCATATTCTTCTTTACCATAACTAGTTCAAATGACTCAAATGAAATAGTTAGAGAGTTGTTCAATTGCTTAGATCTTTATAATAGACACAATTGAAACAAAAACGATTTGATTCACTCGAATCGATTCATAAACTTTATAGCCACGGTTTGCAAACTTGCATTCCTTAGTTTATATAAGTTTAAGTTCACGAATAATCGTTTTTAGAAAATAACCAACTTAAGTACGCGGACTTGGTACGCGGAATTAAGTACCCGGAATAAGTTTGTTTTCAATTCACAAACTCCAGCAGATTTTCTCGGGTCGAGAACTTCCGACGATCGCGGACTTGGTTCCGGTTTTCTGCCTTGAACCAAAGTACGCATACTTTGGTTCAAGGAATAAGGACTTACACACATATGTGTTACCACACAATGTTTATATCCTTCCATGGTTATATAATCTAAACTCTCATTTCAATCATTGAAACATTCTTAGAGGACGTTATATAGTTGTTATTCACAAACCATTTTTCGTCAAAGCCATTTTCAAGTGATTGAAACATAACATGACTTTCGTCACTAGGTAAAGATGAACTTGGCTAAAGCGAAAGCTTACCAACACATATTTCGAGAAATAGATAAGCGAGATAAACTCGGCTCGAAATAGCAAATGTGTATAATCATAGTCTATATAGCAAAACGACTTTGTCTCAAGATAGGAGATAGAGTAGATAGACTTTTGAGTAATAGATAAGTTCAAGTCTCCACATACCTTTTAGTCGATGAAGTTCCACTAGTTCCTTGAGTAGTTCTCTGTCTTGTATGATGATTTCCGAGCTCAACTACACTTTCTATCCTAGTCCAAGACTTAGCTAATAGTAGACTAGAAATCAAGACTTATAGTTTTGATCACTAACATTGACAAACATGCTTGAGATAGCAACGCATGCAATTTCGAAATAGTTTGACTCTTTAATTTGAGCAATGCTCTAACAATCTCCCCTTTTTTAGTCAATTTTAGTGACAAAACTATCAATACATATGGAATACAAAAATAGATAAATAAACTTTTGTTAGCTCCTCTTCCATATGCCTAATCTTCAACATTACTCATGTTAGATGTTTTTAAAATGAATTGAAAAATATTGCATAAAATGTTTTGTTGCTTCTTTGCCCTCTAAATTTTAGTCACTTCCAAGTACTCCAATGATCCCAAAGGTTGTAAGTTTAGTATCATCGTTGTTGAAAATTTGGTTTTTAGATCTTAGTAGCTATAACAATGAGAAAACAAGAATTCTCAATCATTGTTATACTATTAAACTTTATTTAAAAATTCTAGAAAATTTATAACCAATATTATTTACAGTTTGGATTAATACATATAAATATCATGTCATAGTATTATTATACAATATCAAAGTCCAATTGTATCACAACTTCCTAAATGAATTTCAACAATACTATGGTGATATGTATCACTCCCCTTAGTCAATACTCCATCTCACATGGAAACTACTCCCCCTTACATAATGATCCGAAAACCATATGTATTTGTAGTGTGAACTACACATTAATTCTCCCCCTTTTTGTCAATAAAATTGGCAAAGGTACGAAACGGGATACTAATGAAATTTCCATAGAGACATTTTATGACCAAAAGCAAGTACATATCAACTTTTTAGATGCAATCATATAGCCAAAGCTAAATGCTTTCATCAAGGAGTTTATTAAGATACAAGATAACTCCTATAATATTCCACGGCCGCACTCCCCACAAAGATTTGGCAATTAAGTACAAGTTCAATTAAGAACTCTCCCCCATAATATGTTATTCCCGAAAGAACAACAAGAGCGACCTTACTTTTTTTCACGAGAAAAGAAGGATTTCTTTGGACATAACAAATCACATACGAATATGAATTTGAATACAAATAAAACTCAACTAAATTAACCACAAGAAAACCCATGATTAATCTAATCGGAAATACTCAACATAAGAGAACTTACGGAGCCTCACAGTATATACATAAAATATGGATCAGGGAAGATCAATACTGCGTAATAAACAAGGATTCATTCTATTTTCCATCACTATTTACACAATGACATACAATAGACATAATCCTCGTAAACAAAAGTTTTATCCTTTCTTTTTATCAAAACATGACATAAAGGCTTTAACTTTTGTGATGTCAAAAGTTCATTCATTCTTTTATTAATACATGCATATCGACATACGAAAGACTTAACTTTTGACAAGATATGGGACAATCATAGTTCACAGACACAAACACACATATCCCATAACAAATTGCAATATATAAAACCATAAAGATTAATACTGCAAAAATCATCTTCCAAACATTTTTTTTTGGAATTTAAACAAATAAACCTAAAAACATGAAGATGAAAACGTTGGACATAGCTATGTGTAATCACAATAATGGCTATTCCAAACTCTAGTTATTCTTCTAAACAAAACAAGAATAAAATTCTCATAAAAAGATTTACTAGATGAATAAAATCAAAGTTCATTGAGAACTTCATACCTTTCAATGAATCCGTCAAAGAAGGTATCACTGATTTCCTTTACTCTCTTGACCGTGGACACACCATGTTCGTGAGTTAGAACACTGACTTTACGATCAATAACCCGAGCAAGCTGTCTAGCCTTGACACGGTCCATAATGAGCTTCTTTTGATTCCGTATCAGAATATTCTGATTAGCAAGGATTCTGGCCTGACCATCTAAGAGTTGGTTTATTTGCAGTTGAAGATTTGCAAACTCGACCTTTGAATCATCCGGAAAACGAGTTAAATCCTTGACATAATCATCAATACAGGAGTTGTGATCCTTTCTTTCAAGCATCTTCTTTAGAACCAGCTCCTGAATTGACTCACGTTCCTAATGTCTTCCTCCATATCAAGATGCACAATCTCTTGAGATTTTGCAGAGTTCTCCATATAATTTTTGTTAGGGATGGAAAAACACAATATAGAGTAAATATATATGTGTTTGTAAACACGAGTCGGAAACTCTTGTTATGAAAACCCTAAGAACTCACAGGAGGAGGAGGCGAACGTTTGTGGACCGGTCAACAACAAATACACAAACAATACACAAAGCATTATACAACACAGTTGAGCTTTTCCCAATCATCATCCTTGCACCTCTCAAGTTAGAAACAAGGATAAGGATACCTGGAATCAGGTGGTAGAGTGTGAAGTAATCCCACTACGATCATTGAGGAAAGAGTTGTACACATCATCTGAATATTTGACTTTTATGTTCTTTGCCTTTCTTCGGTTGACTTTCATCCCAGATGAGTTGGATACAGCCTGTTTAATGTATTCATCAGAAGGATTTTTCTGAGAACAACATCTAGGACCTCTTGAGATTGGTTCAAGAGGATCATGATACAGAGAGATCCATTTTCTAGACTTAGATTTACCAGACTCATCCTTATAAACACAGAGAATGTGTTCATTAGTGGCATAAGAGTTTAGACCATTGAGATGAACTTGCAACCTGTGACGATTTCTAAAAGAGAGATCGTTTTTATAAGATTTATGGTTTTCGGTGGGCATGAGATTCACAGCAGAAGTTGTCAGACTATTTACTCCATTAATAGTAGAAAGAAGCAAATTATGAAGATTCGAGATTTTTTTCCTTCTGGCAAAACAATGAATAGCATAGTGATTCTTTTTCCCATAGAATGTACAGGTTCGTGGAAGAGAAGCAATAACTGGGACCTGTTTTACATTCATAAAAATATTAGAAGATTGCACGTCATGTAAACCTTTCTTGACAAAATCTTCTCTTGGAGAACATCTCTTCATGTGTTGTGATTCAAATTGAGAATTAGACAGTACAGAAGAATTCCTCCTTAAAACAGAGTTTTTCTTTTCCAAGGATTTGCACTGTTCATGGGCTAGAATAAGGGATGCATCTAGTTTCTCTTTTTCGACACGAAGTCTGTTTAAATCTGATGAATGTGTCTCGATCAACCGTTTTTCTCTAATTGAGTCTTCTTTGACAATATCCTCAAGAACTCTAATCTTTTCACATTATAGAGTAGTTTCTTGGAGAAGTTTTTCAATATTGTTAGAGAAGGACTCAATGATATTATAGAGTTTACGTTCTCGGCCAAGAGACTTTTCAAATTCATCAATGAGCTGAGCATGATTCTAAAAATCAATAGCCTCAGTAGAATTTTTTGAGATTTTGGTGAGCTCCATTTCAGCTTTTGCAATCGTGTCAAATGTCTCACTAGAGGGAATGATGTCAACATTTGATGGAACAACTTTTCTACCTCGAGATTCGGAAGAATCGGCTAAGGAGTAATCCTTTGAGGTAGTCCCAAGACATTTGGCATAGTTAAAAAGCTTTGGAAGACATTTTGGTATGCGTACATGCCAGAGAAGAGATTCTGTCCACAGACTCAGATTGCCACAAACAAAGACTTGTAAAGTCTTTAAACGTGTTTGCCTGCTCTGATACCAATTGAAAAAAGCGGGGGTACAACAACCACACCCAATATTTCACTTAGCAATCTTTATGGTCTAACTCCAATATACTTTTAAGAGAATCAACTAGACTCAATCTTATTAACAATATATCAAAGAGTTATAATCTCTCGATTTAATTATTACTCAAGCAAATAGAAATCTGCGAGTCTAATTAAATACAAGAGAGATAACTTGGATGGTACCAAAGACCAATATCCAAGTGTCAATCAATGTAAATCAACAACCAAAGGTTGGATATTCTAATTGATTGATCTAACGCACAACCTGTGATATTTCAATTATATAACAAAATATAATGTGGAATAGAAATAACACAGACACCAGAATTTTGTTAACGAGGAAACCGCAAATGCAGAAAAACCCCGGGACCTAGTCCAGATTGAACACACATTGTATTAAGCCGCTACATACACTAGCCTACTACAAACTAACTTTGGTCTGGACTGTAGTTGAACCCCAATCAATCTCACACTGATCCAAGGTACAGTTGCGCTCCTTACGTCTCTGATCCCAGCAGGATACTACGCACTTGATTCCCTTAGCTGATCTCACCCACAACTAAGAGTTGCTACGAACCAAAGTTGAAGACTTCAATAAACAAATCTGTATCACACAGAAAAGTCTACGGTAATAGATAAATCTGTCTCCCACAGAAATACCTACGAGTTTTGTTCCGTCTTTTGATAAATCAAGGTAAACAGGAACCAATTGATAACCCAGACTTATATTCCCAAAGAACAACCTAGTATTATCAATCACCTCACAATAATCTTAATCGACGCGGCAAAAAAATATATTGTGGAATCACAAACGATGAGACGAAGATGTTTGTGATTAATTTTATATCTTGCCTATCGGAGAAATCAATCTCAAGCCAATCGTTACGATTGTACTTAGTACGATAGAAATAGAAAGATCATATCACACAACTACGAGAAAGTAATATCGGTCTGGCTTCACAATCCCAATGAAGTCTTCAAGTCATTAACCTACAGGGTCTCGATAGAAACCTAAGGTTAAAGGAGAATCGAATCTAGCTCATACAACTAGTATCACACAGGAGGTGTGGGGATTAGGTTTCCCAGTTATTAGAGTTCTCCCTTATGTAGTCTTTCAAATCAGGGTTTGCAATCTAAGTTACCTTGGTAACAAAGCATTCAATATTCACCGTTAATTGAAAACCTGATTAGATTCAAGCTAATATCTTTCAACCGTTAGATCGAAACTTAGCTTGTTACACACAAATGAAATGCACGTTTTAGGTTTGTGTAACCGTACCCAAACATGTACATTTAGTTGGTTCAACAGTAGTTAACCAAATGGTTAGCCATATGAGCACTTTCATATCAACCATATTCTTTTTTACCATAACTAGTTCAAATGACTCAAATGAACTAGTTAGAGAGTTGTTCAATTGCTTAGATCTTTATAATAGACATAATTGAAACAAAAACGATTTGATTCACTCGAATCGATTCATGAACTTTATAGCCACGGTTTGCAAACTTGCATTCCTTAGTTTATATAAGTTTAAGTTCACGAATAATAGTTTTTAGAAAATAACCAACTTAAGTACGCGGACTTGGTACGCGGAATTAAGTACCCGGAATAAGTTTGTTTTCAATTCACAAACTCCAACAGATTTTCTCGGGTCGAGAACTTCCGACAGTACGCGGACTTGGTTCCGGTTTTCCTGAGCAGCAAAGTACGCATACTTTGGTTCAAGGAATAAGGACTTACACACATATGTGTTACCACACAATGTTTATATCCTTCCATGGTTATATAATCTAAACTCTCATTTCAATCATTGAAACATTCTTAGAGGACGTTATATAGTTGTTATTCACAAACCATTTTTCGTCAAAGCCATTTTCAAGTGATTGAAACATAACATGACTTTCGTCACTAGGTAAAGATGAACTTGGCTAAAGCGAAAGCTTACCAAAACATATTTCGAGAAATAGATAAGCGAGATAAACTCGTCTCGAAATAGCAAATGTTTATAATCATAGTCTATGTAGCAAAACGATTTCGTCTCAAGATAGGAGATAGAGTAGATAGACTTTTGAGTGATTGATAAGTTCAAGTCTCCACATACATTTTAGTCGATGAAGTTCCACTAGTTCCTTGAGTAGTTCTTCGTCTTGTATGATGATTGCCATGGAGTCTTGAGCTCAACTACACTTTCTATCCTAGTCCAAGACTTAGCTAATAGTAGACTAGAAATCAAGACTTATAGTTTTGATCACTAACATTGACAAACATGCTTGAGATAGCAACGCATGCGAGTTCGACCGAGTAATACTCTAACAGTTTGGTAACGGGTCGGTGTACAGAGTTCGTGGTTATGACCCAGAAATCAAAAACCAGGGAACCAAAGGAGCTACTCATTATGTTTTTTTTTTTAGAAAAAAAAAACTATTTCTGAGCAAATGACAGGAAACTTTGACTCATAAAGAGTACAACGTTAGGTTGGAAATCAACTATCATTAAGGAAGAACAAACTGAAGTTTTTTAAATAAAGCAACAGACGAACGAAACACAACAATTGTCCGGAGCAAGGCTCACAAAGAAAGATCAAAGCCAACAATAATACAACATAGATCATTTCAAGAAGGGAACAACTTCTTGAGAGTTATGTGTATCTCCTCATGGCCTTAAAAAGGATACACATAAGGAAATGGTCAAGTTGTAATTTGATGAGCATGAGGCCCATAAAGGGTATTGATGTTTCCCTTTTCTCGTTCTCGATAGAAAACAGAAGTCTTATGAGAAACTTCAAAAGAATTATCAACGGAACGACAGGAGTTACCTGAAACAACTGCTTTTCTCGCCTTCTTGATCTTGCGCTTGAGACTGTTGATACAAGTCTTGAGTTCCGAAACACGACTATTGATGTGAATATAATCAGGAACACCCATTTTGGTAAAAAGATCATCATTGAGGGAAAGACATGAGTTTGAAGATTTTTTCCTTCTTCGAAAACTTTTTCTCTTTACAGACCTACCAGAATTATCAGCCATCCATATAACATTGTTCATCTTACCATTGTTTTCCCCACAATAATAACAATGAAATGGAATGTTTTTGACTATTCTCCTATGAGTTGTTTTTGAGTTGTGTTATATTCATAATTAGGAATTGGCTCATCACAACACTTTTCTTGATTGAGAGATGGGCTTCTGACAGTACATTGATAAGCAGGTTTGATTACTTCTTTAGACATCCAGACAAGAATGTTATGAAGTTTTTCATTCCGTAAACGAAGATGACATCTCCTTTCGATGTGACCCTTTTCCCCACAATAATAACAATGAAATGGAATGTTTTTGACTATTCTCCTATGAGTTGTTTTTGAAGATTGACACTTTTTGTCCTTAGGATCATCAGCTGCTGAAGATAGTCTTTCACTTTTGATGACGGTGAAATTTTCACTAGGAAGTTTGCCATTAGCACGGACAAAATTGATCTTACCAGCACTTGGAGCGTCTATTCCTTTATAGCCCAGACCACGTGTATCACGATGTTCTTTACATGCTCCTAGCATAGTGGATAATTTTGTAGAACTAGCATTCAATCTTTTAAGATTCTCTTCCAGTGATTTGATCTTATCAAGAGTAGCAGCTAGATCAATCTCCAATTGTTTTTCTCTGGATAGAAAGCTGATTTCTCTGTCATTAAAACATTTTTGTTGAGAGCCATATCTTGCTTCAGTTTCTACAAGTCTTTCATTCAACACAAAGAGATTCCGACGAAGATTATCATATTCAGAATTTTTGAACGCACATCTTCTTCACAATCTTTAAGAAGAGATTGTAGAAATTTGTAACCACAATCATATCCCTTAAAGAGTTTTCTCAGTTTCCTATTTTCTTGACAGGGAGGAGATAGATATTCAGCCAGAAAGCTGTTGACCCTTTTTTCTTTATGAGATGGTCAAAAAGCTTGATATATTGTGAGACTTCATCATCAAGATCTTGTCCCTCTTCTGAATCACTTTTATCAGAAAGCTCATCTAACCGTTCATCTAAGCACTTTTCCCAGTTGAATGCAGTTTCGGATAAGGGAGAAGATGTGAGAGATTTGTCGGGTGACTCAAGATATTGAACCGAGTCAGAATGTTTATGAACTGGTGATGCGTTGTCAAAGACATTATCGTCCATAGAATTAGATCGCTATAAACACAGACTTATGAGGTCTTTAAACGTGTTTGCCTGCTCTGATACCAATTGAAAAAGCGGGGGTACAACAACCACACCCAATATTTCACTTAGCAATATGTATGGAAAAAATCCAATATAATTCCAAGAGAATCAACTAGACAGTCAGACTCAATCAATGGAAGTATATTCAAGAGTTCGTATCTCTGTTTCACAATGTAATCTGGAAATCAAACAGATAAAAATCTGTGAGCCTGATTATTATGTGAAACAACTTGAACGGTACCAAAGACCAATGTTCAAGTGTCAATCAATATAATCAACAATCAAAGGTTGGATTCTCTAATTGATTGAACTACGCACAACCTGTGATATTTCTATTATACAACAAAATATAATGCGGAAAAGAAATAACACAGACACCAGAAATTTTGTTAACGAGGAAACCGCAAATGCAGAAAAACCCAGGGACTTAGTCCAGATTTGAACACCACACTGTATTAAGCCGCTACTGATACTAGAGCCTACTCCAAGTTAACATCGGACTGGAATGTAGTTGAGCCCTAACCAATCTCACACTGATCAAGGTACAGTTGCGCTCCTTACGTCTCTGAATCCCAACAGGACTCTACGCACTTGATTCCCTTAGTTGATCGCACCCACAACTAAGAGTTGCTATGACCCCAAGTCGAAGACTTGATAAACCAATCTGTCTCACACAAAAAAGTCTATTTTATAGATAAATTTATCTCCCATGGATAAACCTATGAGTTTTGTTCCCTCTTTTGATAAATCAAGGTGAACATGGACCAATTGATATACCGGCCTTATATTCCCGAAGAACAGCCTAGAAATATCAATCACCTCACAATAATCTTAATTGTATGGTAGCGAAACAAGATATTGTGGAATCACAAACGATGAGACGAAGATGTTTGTGATTACTTTTTATCTTGCGTATCGGAGAATAAATCTCGAGCCAATCTTAAAGAGGATAGTACTCAATACGATAGAAGATGCAAGATCAGATCATGCAACTACGGAGAAAATAGTTGGGTTTGGCTTCATAATCCCAATGAAGTCTTCAAGTCGTTAACCTACAGGGTTTCGTGAAAAACCTAAGGTTAAAGGAGAATCGACCTCTAGTCGCAACTAGTATCACAGAGGAGGTGTGGGGATTAGGTTTCCCAGTTGCTAGAGTTCTCCTTTATATAGTCATCAAATCAGGGTTTGAAATCAATGCTACCTTGGTAACAAAGCATTCAATATTCACTGTTAGATGAAAACCTGATTAGACTCAAGCTAATATCTTTCAACCGTTAGATCGAACTTAGCTTGTTACACACAAATGAAATGTACCTTCATTTAGGTTTGAGTAACCGTACCTAAACGTGTACACCTTGTTGGCTCAACAATAGTTAACCGAAATTAGCCATATGAACAATTTCATATCAACCTCATTCATCTTAACCATAACTAGTTCAAATGACTCAAATGAAACTAGTTCTAGAGTTGTTCAATTGTTTATATTCTCATAGAAGTATACAAGATACAATTGAAGCAAAATCGATTTTGATTCACATGAATCAAGTCATGAACATTATAGCCACGGTTTGCAAAAGATTGCATTCCTTATTATATAAATGTATTAGTTCATGAACAAACCGATTTTAGAACATCATCTACTTAGGTATGCGTACTTAAGTAGCCGGACCAAGTTTGGGTTTCGCCAGTACGCGAACTTGTACGCATACCATCCAAACTCGGCAGAAATTCCCGGACCTGAACCTTACGTCAGTACGCGTACCGGTTTGCATAGCATGGTTCCCGGACATGGATTACATATATGCAAGCACGCATACTATGCTTAAATCCAATTATTCTAAACTCTCACTTCAACCATTGAAACATTCTTGGAAGACGGGAATAGCTGTCTCACACAAATTGTTAGTTTCAAAGCAATTTTCAAGTGATCGAATGATCAATATGAAATATTCGGAGTCTACATCAAATGACTGTCTCACACAAATCATGTAAGATGTTACCAGGCGATTTTCACATGATCATCTTTTGACTTTCGTCAAGAATATAAGATGAACTTGGTTAAAGCGAAAGCTTACCAACACATATTTCGAGAAAGATGTAAGCGAGTTAAACTCAGCTCGAAATATCAAATGTGTATAAATGAAGTCTATATAGCTATACGACTTCTGTCTCAAATAGGAGATAGAGTAGATAGACTTTTGAGTGATAAATGAGTTCAAGTCTCCACATACCTTTTGTTAATGAAGTTCTACAAGATCCCCTTAGTAGTTCTTCGTCTTCAATCGATGAACGCCGTGAAGTCTAATGCTCAACTACACTTTCTATCCTAATCCGAGACTTAGCTATAAGTAGACTAGAAATCAAGACTTATAGTTTTGGCAACTAAACTTGACAACAAGCTTGAGATAGCAACGCTTACGAGTTCGACCGAGCAATTCTCTACCAGAGTTAACTTTACGTACCTCAGGATTGGACATTTGAACAAATTTAAGCACATTTGCCAAACGACTAGCCCTCTATTGCAATTTATTGACATACCTTAGTTTGTGTTTGTACTTGAAACATTGTGTGAGTCCGTGACCCTCAATGGTACAATAAGGACATGTCGGTTTGAGGATTTATTCAGAAACGATGTTAGCATCTAAACAAAGGGTACCTAAAACATTAACAAAGTTTTCATTAGTATACGGAAAATACATCACATCCTCCAATGATTTTGATGAAGAATTATCAACCAAATTATCAAAATTGATATAAGTATTACTACATTTATCAAAATTGATAATTTCTCCCAAGAGTGCTACAATTGATCCATCATCATCTTCGGAATCATAATGATCAGATGTTTCATCAAGCGTTGCAGCAAGACCCTTGTTGCCAGTGTATTTCTTCCGGTATGGACACTCATCAGAAAAGTGACTGAACCCTTTACACTTGAAGCACTGAGGCATATCCTCATCATCGGTATCGTTAGAGTCCTTGTTTTTGACAGGAATACGATTATGTGGCTTAGCTGACGTATGAGGCTTTTCTCTTGTGAACCGTTTATTTCTCTCCCTAAAAAGTTCTCTAAACTGTCTTGTGATTAATAAAACTGAGTTATCAAGATCTTCATCTGAAAATTCAGGATCAATAAGATTGTTCACAGAGTTGTCAACACTTCCACTTTTATTAAGTGTTTTAGTGTTTTTCAGTACCTCGAACGCAATATCCTTTCCGACTTTGGACTGCAGTTCGTGATCAAAGATCTTTAACTTTCCAACCAAGGTATTTTTGGAAAGTGTTGTAAGGCTATTTCCTTCCATGATAGCATGTTTCTTAGACTCGTATCTTTCCAGTAAAGATCGGAGAATTTTCATCACAATGTCCTTTTCAGGAATGGTCTTTCCTAACGCATAACATGCATTAAAAATTTCAGACACTTTTTGATTAAACTCATCAAACGAATCTTCATGAGACATACAAAGATTTTCCCAGTCATAATTTAGGTTTTAATGCCTATATTCTTTTTCTGAGGTATCTCCTTCGGATACGGTTTTTAAGATATCTGAAGCATCTTTTGACTTAGTGCACGAGGTCACATAGTGTTGAAAATCTTGGCTTATGGCGTGATTAATAACATTTAACCCGTCAGAATTATGCTTTGTAGCACTTATCTCGGTTTTACTATATTCTGCTAAATCTTTCGCAACAGTGTTTCCGTCTCTAACAACTGTCGGAGGATTGTATCCTATTACTACATGTTTCCATGTCTGAAAATCACATGCTTGTAGAAATGAACGCATAACAATTTTCCACCATAAGTAATTTGTGCCATCAAAGGATGGTGGTACGTTTATCGAGATTGCACTCCTGTCCATTTAGTCAGATTACTTCAAATACAGACTTATTAGGTCTTTCGCGTGTTTGCCTGCTCTGATACCAATTGAAAATGCGGGGGTACCAAAATACACCACCAACTTTTTCTTAGGCAACCTGTATGGACCAAAGTCAATTACAATTCCGAGAGTTACATCTTAATGAATCTCAATCAGGAATTATACGAAGATTTTATATCTCTTTCTCTCACAATCAATATGTAAATGGAGACAAGTCCGTGAACCTGTTTATACCGTGAGAGTACTTGGACGATTCCAAAGATCAATATCCAAGATAGATTGAGCAAACGGGTATGGATGTTGTGGTTTTCTCACGTTAACCTAGTGCATATATATTAGTGTTCGATCTAGTTTGGAGGATACACATCTCTAGACTACTCTATTACGTGGAGTTGGTTTGCGTCTTTAGACTCTTTACGCTTGCCTGTTGGACCGGTAGATGCTTTATATGTATCCCCATTCTACTTTTCGTGTCGCATAGTTACAATAAGTTTCCATTTAAATTTACAAGAACGCCTGCCCGTGCTTTGCACGTGCTACAACCAATCTAAATATCTTTAATCGTGGGTGGATTTTACTTCGTAGTGATAACCCCCTAAACCTAAACCCAATATAGTCTTCTTTCTTCTCCCTCTACACACCTCCACCGCCTTTTGGCTTCTTCCTATTTCTTTTCCTCCTCCCTCCGTGTGCTTTTTGCCGTGATCTTTCTTTCTCTTTTGTTCCATATGATGATAACATTCATCTCCTTCCTGTATGTTTCTCTATTAAGGCATGACTATGATAGCAGAATCATAGATTTATGTTTTTGTTGAATCTAATAATTTATATTTTGATTGATTGTTCCTTGATTTAATTATTTGAAATGTAACTACTGTTCAACGGTCTGATTTGATAACAAATGTGATACTTATACTGATAATCAGAAGAAATGTCGGAGATTTAGTAGGAAAATAAGTCTTTGACATTTTTAAATTACATTAATGCCCCTTGTATATTTATTTATTGTCTTTAAAAAAAAGGAAGTAAGGGTGAAAAGGGAAACTGAAAATTGCAGCTTCACCTTGCTACAGTAAGGCTAGTTGGCTTTATATAATAGAATAGATAGATAACTATTATTAAGAAGTTAACGTTTGGTTTTGTTTTTTTCATAATAATAGAGCTTGGGCCAAAAGTTGGAGGACAAAAATGACATGAAATCTGTTTGGATTTTGTACCGAAAAAAACATAGATATGAGTTGAGGCCATAAATGAAGGGGTATGGGCCGGCCGTATCATAAAATTGGGTCCTACATGCCATGTGAAATGCCATGGCTTATTGATTCTGTGAGGATCCACTTCCACTACTTTCTTCCTCTTCATGATCTTCTCCTCTTCTCCCTGTTTGACTGTCTAGTGCTATAGTGGCAGCACAACTTCTGCATAAAAGTGTCTATGAAATCATCATCGTTCTGACTTTTTTTTCTTTTTTTTTTTTTTGTCTTTGTAACGGCTTGTCTTTGTAACGTACTAAAAAGAAACCCCCAAAAAAAAAAAAAAGGAATGGCCATACCTTACACAGGATGTCAAAAGGAAACGATTTAAATCAAGAGTGCGATTTGTAACCATATGAAAGGTGACACCGACATCAATGAAAGAAACATAGCCAACCATATATGACTATATGATCGCGTCAAAACAAAAAAAAAAAAAGGAATGGTAGGGGCAGGATACAAAATCCAGATTCGTGGATATCCCACATTTTTAAATCAACCATGAGACTTCTCTATGAAAAAAATCAACGATGAAATTTCTCTATGAAATTTTGAACACAGAATATCTCTATTGATCGAGAAATATCAGTTACTGAATTTCAGCCCATGTAATTCTCAGACATGGACACTCTTAGATGGACAAGGTCGGACAAGATTTGCGTCATTTTCTCCGGCAAACTCAAACGACAATGAATTTAGGTCTAATGTTTTAATGATATGTTCCTATTACAAGACTTTACATTCCTACCAAAAATGAATGCAATTTGAGATAGCAAA
The DNA here is from genome assembly GCA_023531295.1 of Papaver armeniacum. Lineage (NCBI taxonomy): Eukaryota > Viridiplantae > Streptophyta > Magnoliopsida > Ranunculales > Papaveraceae > Papaver > Papaver armeniacum. The sequence goes on along the minus strand of JAJJWW010005914.1, from coordinate 539,116 downwards.
CCTGACCATCTACCGGTCTTAATTTCAACCGTTAATTTTGAACGGCTGATATTCAAAGGGGTAGATGGTGGTTTTATACATCTCGAATTGTGCTCATTTTTTTGTAGGAATGTAGAGTCTTATAAGAAGAATATCCCATCAAAACATTAGGCTTAAATTCATTATCGTTTGTGTTTTGCGGAGAAAATGGCGCAAATCTTGTCCGACCTTGTCCATCTAAGAGTGTCCATGGATCCTCCCTCAAACTTAAATCTTATTAAGTATCCGCAACTTATAGTAGAAACCTTATTAAATAATCCATGATGACAAAATAGTGTTTCCTTCTTTTCAAAAAAAAAATAGGCTTGTTTGATTTTACACAGGAAATAAGAAAATCAATCATTTGAACTATTTTTACCTGTCATTTTTAGGGGCAACCCCGAAAGAATTAGGGGTGACTAATAAGACAAAATAGGGTCACCAAAACCTAAAATGAAGTCATCCCTTATCTCCCGTTTTTCATAGTGGCCAATTTACCCCTAATAATCGGTAGTCAACATTACAATCGGACGTTAATGTTTTGAATAGGAAGAAAACTATATATGGAGGACAACGATTTTAGTTTTTGAGTTTTATGGTTTTAGAGTAGAAGAAAAAGAAGAAAAAAAAAAAAAAAAGAGGTGAGTGAAAACCATTTTTTCTTAAATCATGGATGGGTATGTAGAAGAAAGTGAGAAACATCATGAAGAATATCATGTTGAAGGTTCAATAAAGATTAGAGAGACGATTGAATGCATTCAACGCCATTAACGTCCCAGAATAGGTAGATAATGTAATACTTAATCTACCGATTGTGCTTCACTTTTAGTACAAAAAAATTGAACTTTTTTATTTTCATAATCGGTAGATAAGTTATGTTCATTATCTACCGATTGTGATAGTTGCCCCACATTCAAAATTTTCAAAAACCAATGGGATTTTGAGTTTCTCTATTTTCATAATCTGTAGATAAGTGATGTTTATTTTCTACCGATTGATAAGTTATGTTCATTATCTACCGATTGTGATAGTTGCCCCAAATTCAAAATTTTCAAAAACCCATGGGATTTTGAATTTCTCTATTTTCATAATCGGTAGATAACTGATGTTTATTATCTACCGCTTGTACAATCGGTAGATAAGTTATGTTCATTATCTACCGATTGTGATAAATGCCCCAAATTCAAAATTTTCAAAACCCAATGGGATTTTGAATTTCTTTATTTTCATAATTGGTAGATAAGTGATGTTTATTATCTACCGATTGTAAAATCGGTAGATAAGTTATGTTCACTATCTACCAATTGTGATAGTTGCCCCAAATTCAAAATTTTCAAAAACCAATGGGATTTTGAATTTCTCTATTTCCATAATCGGTAGATAAGTGATGTTTATTATCTATTGATTGTACAATCGGTAGATAAGTTATACTCACTCTGTTTTTGGAAAAGTGATACTTTCACTTTTTCATTTTAGCCTAAAAATAGGCAAAATTGAAAAAGTGAAAGTATCTCTTTTCCAGAAACGGAGGGAGTATATGCTTATTATCTACCGATTGTGATAGTTGCCCCAAATTCAAAATTTTCAAATACCAATGGGATTTTGAATTTTTCTATTTTCATAATCGGTAGGGTCTTGACCATCTCTTTATTCACCGATTTTGGTAGTAGACCCAAATTCAATTTCTTCAAAACGCATGAAATTTTAAGTTTCTCAACTCTCACAATCGATAGTTTACCTATGTTCATTTTCTATCGATTATGATAGATGCCCCAAATTCAAAATTGCAAAAAAAAAATGAAACTTCAAGTTTGTCTAATTTTACAATCGGTAGTCTAGGGTTGTTTATTATCTATTGATTGAGGAAGTAGCCCGAATTTAATTTGAGAGGAACAAAGTAATAATCGGTTGCCATAAACGATATTTAACTGCCGATTGTGTAAGGGTATTTAGGTACTTTCCGAGCTACTGGGACATCCCATAACACCAACTCTTGGTTGGGAATAAAAAAGTCGCCCATAATTCTTTCGAGGTCGCCCCTAAAAATGCTAGGCTATTTTTTCATGTTTTTTTCTCTTAATATATCCTTAAGAATAAAGAGAAAAACAAGAGAGAGAAATGTCCCCAAATTTGTTAAGAGGGAGAAATGGCCCCTATTATGGACAAAGTAGTGAAGTTATAATATTTGACTTTCCATTTAAGGAACCAGCTATTTTTTGACATATCCAAAAAAAAATGGAAACTCAGTCTATTTTTTGAAACGGAGGGAGTAGTTTTCCACCAATAATAAATTTCCGAGTCCAAATTTGTGCACCCCTAAAATCGGGATGCATATTCCGACTCTTCTTAAAGCATCTCCAATAGTATGTCAAAAAAATCCTACGTGGAGGCCATTGTTAGACCTCTATTTGTTGGTGTTTTCATACATGGGCCTGAATAAGACTTTTATTCTACAACTCATCTCCAATAGTTAAGGCTGTTCCATGTATTCTACATTTAGATAAACATAAAAACATCTTTTTCAGCATGATTTTGTATTAAATGTTAATTTTTTAAAATAAAAATTGATGACATGAAATTAGTTAGGGGTCATTCCGAAGGTGTAGTTAAAACTTTCTTTAACACCTAATAATTAGTCTTTCATCCCTCCTAGTTTGTAGGAGCTCACTATTGGGCATGCATTTATACTAAATAGGGGTTTTAAATCCTATGTGTCATTCGCCCAAAAAAACTCACCCGTCATTGGAGCTTTCTTATTGGAAAGTTTTTTTAGTTGGAAACTTAACTTTTCTATGATAAAACCTATTTCTATCCCGGAATACGAGGCCTTCTCTCTACTCTCTCTCTCCCTCATCTTACTACTACATTGTTTTCATGTAACCAAGAAAATCCGTCTGTCACATTAGAATTCCGTGATCATAACCAAAACTAAGAAAACCTGGAAAAAAATGGAGAACAAAATAAATTTTGAGGAGATCACAATGATCTTTGTGCCGGGATTGAGAGTACGATCGAGATCAAAAATATAGTATAGGGAGAAAGAAAAAAGACAAAGAAGTTTCTTCTGGTGTTTCAGATTTTGATAATTATTAAACGTCTGATTCTCTAGATTTCTAATTAATCAATTTGATAGCAGAAAATAACCAGCTCAAGTTTCAATTTGTCATATACAAACAATGGCGGAATCAAGACGTTAAAATGGGGGCGTTAAAATAATTTTTATTAGCACCTAAATTAGTATATATCCGTTGACTCTTTAATAGTCAACGTAGAAAAGCAAAACTGAGATTAGGAGCATTTTAGGTTGTAAGTAACTATGCAATCAATGTAGTTCCGATTTGTGTAGTGCACATCAACGGATGTGGTAAACTGCATAAGAAATACTGCTCCTAATGACTGATTTCTTATGCAAACAGATCCTCTAAAATCTGAACTATTCCAATGGTATTATCTATATGCCAGCATTCTTATGAACCAAAAAAGATAGTGTATCAAAATTTTGCTGAGCAAGATATCAAGATTGCTAACCTCAATTTTTTCACAGTGCACCTTCCTAACAGACTTTACCAGATGTCAGAATCTCCACAAAAACATAATTGTTAAGCCTAATAGATAAACCTTGAGAAACCTATTTTTCTATTGTATAGTTTGTGTTTCTGTTTCCAAATCTAGTAGTTCTATCTTCTTTTTTTACAGCCTTACTCGGTCTGTATCTATCCTTTAACTGAACATGAACTCTAGTTGAATCGAAAATTGAGGTTTTCAACAACGTTATGGATGCACCGTGAAACTTGATGGAATTGAAAGTTGGAATTAGAAAATCGAAGTTTAAACCGAAGCTTCTTCTTCCTTTTTTCTTTTCTTTCTTGTTTTCTTAATTCAAACGATTACGAATAAGTAAAATAGTAGTTAGTTAGTGAAATAACTTGTATTTCACTTACATAGTTAGACTGGGTGAACTAAATTTATAATCGGTGGATTAAATGCCACAAATCACTTCAGCTATTAGGTAGTTGACCATGCATGGTCTAAGTTTTCTAACAATTTGGGGGTAGGGGGCTGCAACCAGGTTTTGTCAACCTGTGCTTCCGCCCTTGTATACAAACATTAAGATATCTCTGTTTTTTATCCATGATCTCAGAACTTTTAACGAATATGATGTTTAAATTATTATTTTTTTGTTACAATCACTAAGGGATGAAGGGTAATGATATTTTAAGCAAACATTACATATATACGTATGTAGTTTGGAATCACGAGTGTCGATAATTTTTTTAAGGAAAACAAGATTAGAGCTAGAACATAGTTCGTTGATTCCTACTTCATTAAAAGATTCAAAATTTATCCCAAAGTAGCTGGACAATTTCAATCAGAACCCTAAAAATCCAATAAATTTCACATATCTGTTGCAAATTAATCGATCGATCAACCTAACAGCTCCTCTTCTTTAGGTTACACGTTCATGAATTTTTACTTCAGGTTATATATCTAACTTAAAGAGAAGGCGGTAAGAGAAAAGATAAAAAAATTCCTAATTATTTGGAAACTTATATTTTTAAAAAAGTAAATAAAATAATTAAAACTTTACCAGTAGTTTTTTTTTAATGATGGTTGGAATGTGCACCTCGGTTTTAGAAGGGTACACAAATTCAGACTCAATTTTTCTTGTCCCAGGTCGAAAACATATTGATTGTCTACTTGGTTTTAAAGGTATTATTATCGTCATAACTTGTCACGAGCTTATTGACTTATTGGGTGGTTGTTGCGTAGAAAGTACTTAAGTGCTTGAACTATATATTTGTAGCTATGCTACATAATATCATCCATAGTGTACTTCCTCACAATGATATATTTATACTGTTTTAAGTCTAATAATCCAGTGTTAACTATACATTCTGGATTGTTATCAATTCTAGCCTCTACCTATCTATGTGCTAAGATGGGGTATTTGTCTTATTTGTTATAGTTGTACCAGGGTATATAATACATAGTCCAACATGAACATATATTTTTCCAAAATCAGACCTTGGTGCATAATGCAGTTTGATATTGGAAATACGTTTATAAGGTTGCACACACAGGTGCATAATATATATTCGAGATAGGAAATAGGTTTTGCCTGGTCGCACCCGAGTGCATAATGTATATTTTCAGAATTTTTTGTTGTTCCTCTTATTATTATTTTTAATGCTCGTTTTTGGTTGATGTTTTAATGACGAATATGATTGTAACGGTAGTGAATTTATTGCTCAAGATCATAAACTAGTGAGTTTGGTTATGTATAATATATTGCAGGTGATTACTACGATAAACCTAGATTTATCCACGAAATACACAAGATGCGTCCGAGTGCATAATGCGTATTATTATTGGAAATAGGTTTTGGCCAGGTTGCACCTGGATGCATAATGCATATTCTTATAAGATATAGGTTTTGGCCAGATGCATCTGATTGCATAATGCATATTCTTATAAGAAATAGGTTTTGGCCAGGTTGAACCTAGGTACATAATATATCCTCAGTCTGGCATCAAAATTCTTTTTTTTTTAAAAGAAATGGAATGTTATATCAACAATGGATCTTGTTATGGAGATCTTTTCGAGCTCATTCCAAAAATATAAATTTTATTAAAATCCTACGTGTATAAATTTAAAATTGGAGAGAGAAAAGGATAAAACCCGATATAGATCCTTTCAACCAAACCTATATTTTAGCAGTCCATTAATCACATACTTTATGGTTTCTAGGCATATGACCTATTTTCTGATTTATTTTTTATAACTAGTACAACCGTTGCCACGGTGGGAGGGACGACCGAAGAAGAATCTGAAGACGGGGTTTGTCTGTGACTACTTTCTTCCCGTTCAGAAAAAGTGATACTTTCGCCTTGTTTCAAAAAAAAAGTGATACTTTCGCTATGTTTTAGAAAAAGTGATACTCTCGCCCGTTTGAGAAAAAAATGATACTTTAAAGCCCCAAAAAAAAAAATAATACTTTCGCTCTGTTTGAGAAAAAGTGAAACGGAGTGAAAGTATCACTTTTTCCGAAATGGAGAGAAAGTATTACTTTTTATGAAACGGAGTGAAAGTATCAATTTCCCTGAAACGGAATGTGAAAGTATCACTTTTCCAGAAACGAAAAATTAGTCTATCCATAAACCAAAATATGGTTACATGATGTGTTATGCATCCTTTCTGGTGGTTTCCATAATAGCTATGCATTCAATTTTCTAGAATTGTGCCTAAAGTGAAAGTATCATTTTTCTTGAAACGGAGAGAGTTCATCGTTTTATTAGTTGCAACGGAAAATTAGTTGATGCATAAACCAAAATATGGCTACATAAAGTATTATGTATCCTTTGTGGTGGTTTGCATAATGGATATACATCTAATTTTCTAAAATTGTACCTAAATCCGATTTTTTTGTAAAAACTCTAAATTTGATATTGTTATTGTAGGATCAGAATATCGCGACATCAATACTTCGCGAGATTAGTAAATGACGACATTGCGAGGGAGTCGCAGGGAAGTAAAATAAATGACGCAATGAATGACGACAGCCAAAACATGAGAAAGATGTGAAGACTCAGCGAAATTTAGGAGTGTTGCGAGAATTGATACATGTATACTTGCGATATTTCGCAAGACATTCTCGAAAATAAAGGACAGCTTAGCTGTCATCCACTGTGTACTACCCTATATAAAGGGTTGAATGAATCTGTTGTAGGGAGAGTTCTTTTTGAATTGTTAAGCAAGTCATTAGGAGAGAGAAATTTTTAGAGTGATTGTAATTCTATAACCCATTTCTATTTCATATTGTAAAGATTCAAGTATTCAATCAATAAGAATCATAATCATTCATCCTAAAATGACTTAATTGTGTTTATTCTAGTGAGGGGTGTAGTGTAGGATTTCCTGCAACTACATAATGGCGCTAGAAACAGGGATGGAGTAGAGATCAACCTTGTGAATTGAAAGAATCAGGAGTAACAAGAAAGAAAATTTCGTATAATTTTCAACAACTTACTAAAATTGAGAAATGGCTAGAAGAATGAATACATCAGAACAACCAACAACTGTTAGAAGAAGCAGGAGATTAGCTGGAGAAAGGAGAAATGAAGTAGGTGAACCATCAAGAATAAATGCAAGAGATAGAGAAGAAGGTCAAATTCAACCACCAATTCAACCAGCACCGAATAGAGTAATAGATTATGATAGGGTGAGTGTGCATACATGGAGATCAGATTCTATGGAAGAAAGATAAGAAGTGCAACAATTGATAAATAATGGACAAGAAGAGAGAAATCGAGAAGAGATGGGAGAAACAATTCATAGAAATGAAGAAGTCGCAGCATTAGAAGCATTGAGGCAAACAATACATGAAGAAAGGCGATTAGAAGCGGAAGAACGTGCAAATTTAACAAGGCAAAACCATGAGTTAAGAATGGAAAATATGAGGTTGCGAGAATAGAAGGTCGAGAAGTAATACCAGGTCAAGATCAGGATCGGTTAGAGAAGATATGAGGAGAACATTACCCGTAGAAAATGTTAATGAAGAAAATCTAGAAAGAGAACCAAATCTCGGTGAAGGATGTTGCGAGAGAAGAGAAGTGGTATAAGATCTTTATATTCCACATCCTGAAATTCTACAGAATGACCAAAATGACGGAAATCAAGAAAATAGGCAGCGTCAAGTGCAGAATAATCCAATTGGTGGAGAAAATCAGGAAGAAGGAAGAAGAATACTGTATGGGAGAGAAACACAGAGGAAACAAAAGGAGATTGAAGATGACATCGAAAAACATTATATTGAACAAGCGCGTCTAGCTTGCGAAAGGGAAAGATTAAGAGTAGAAATGGAAGAACGTGAATTGGAGGAAGCAATTCGGCAAAACAATCATGACAATCGAGAAAGAAGGCGCGAGCAAAATCGCAACAATGGAAATATCAATGAAGAATATGAAAGAATACAAAGGAGAACGATAGACAACCAAGAAGAGAAAATGATAGATATAATGGTGTGCGAATTCGTGAACGATATGAAGGAGAAAGTCGCGAGAGAAAGAAGAGAAGAAAATGATGAACAAGAAAATCAAAGTAGACATGAACGCAGAAGGAGAGAGGCGTAACTAAAAAGACCAATAAATCCGAATCCTGATGTAAATGAACAAATCTTGAGAGAGTTGGCGAGAGATGATAGGAATGTTGAACAATAGAAGGGGAGGAGGAAGAAGACAATTGGATGAGGCCATCGAAAAGGCTGCGAAAACCCCTTTTGCACTAGAGGTGCGATTAGGAGGAATACCCCCAAAGTGCAATTTACCCGCGTTAACCAAAGATTTTTGATGGAACAACTTGTGCAATACAACACATCAAAGCGTATGTGCGATGTATGTTACAATGGGAAAATCATGATGCCATATTGTGCAAATATTTTGCATCAAGTTTAACGGAGAAGCACTGAAATGGTTTGAGGTTTTACCAAGAAACACAATCACGTCATTCAACCATTTACAAGCTATATTCTTAGGGGCATATATAAGTAACAACTCCTCGCGACCAGGAATTGAAGATGTGGGCTGAAACAAAGAATTGGCGAAAGTTTGAGACACTTAACTGTGAGATGGAAGACAATGTGTAGCGAAATGGCTGGACGAGTGGATGAAAGATATCTTATTCTATCATTCATAAACGCTATGTTCGCGACCAATTTGTTATATATTCAAATTTTTAGAGTCAAGAATACAATTACAATGACTGAGTTGCGAGAACTCCAGGAGGAATATATTGCTCTAGAGGAAAGGCAAAATGAGATGGAATCATACCCAGTTGCGAATACAAATTCAAATACTGCGAATGCAAGCTTATTACCCAAATTGATAAACACAGTAGCGAGTACTTCGCAAGGGCAACAAGAAAGGATAATAGATGATGGACAACCAAAGATAGTAGCTATGGGAAGCCGTGATCAAGAGGAATTTGAAAGGGAAAGGAACTACTACAACCGTGGCGGCAATAACAAAATTCAAAGACTTGATCATCCGCAAGAAACTTATGGAGGTCGAAGGCAGAATTATCATGGAGGACAACGAAGTCACAGAGTAGTATGGGAAGAAATCAAAATGCCACCACTAAATACTAGTGTGGAAAAAATATGGGAAGCTATACTCTTGATGGAAAACATACCTGCACCGTGGAACATGGGGAATGAGCCACCACCAAGTGATAGAAGTCACGAGTTCTGTTCTTACCATCGCTTTCATGGACACCTAACAAATGACTGCAGAATATAAAAAGAATCATCCTCAGAATGATTGACCAAGGAAAGCTGAATCATTTTCTAAAAAGTGAAGAGAAGGTTCAACCGTTACCACCACCGCCAGAAATGCATAGGGCAAACTCAGCAAAGGGGAAAGAAACATTCGTAATAGAAGTTGGAGCGAAAGCTAAAAATTTGTTTTGCAACTCCATTGTACATTCATACAGAAAAATTGAAGATTTTCATGATAATGTTCTCAGTAGGGTTTTCGCGAGGATGCGATAATAGAGAAGTGATGAACATCGCGAAGACATCGCAGATTAAAAGAATGGCAAATGCAGATTATTTCATTCACTGCGAAGAGATTCTGAAGGCGAGAGAGACGCATGACAGCCCATTGGTCGTAAAATTGGAAATTAATCCAAAACCCGTAGATGGCGAAGATGATGAAGCGGAAAATTCTGGGCGATCAATAAAATCTTAATTGATACGGGAGCTCGGTAAACATTCTTTTTACCATACTTACAAGACTATGGGTGGGAAGGATGAAGAGTTGATACCTTCGACGTATAAAATATACGGTTTCAATGGCACACGAATAAGCCTAAAGGACAAGTTCATATGAGAATACCCTTGCAAGGATTATCAACTGAAATTTTGTTACGTGTAGTCGATGTGGAGTCCCCTTATAATGCATTGATCGGAAGGCCATGGTTGCACGAAATTATGGGTGTAGCGTCGACTTATCATCAGTGTATAAAGTTTCCTCATCCTAGCGGTGTTGGAGTTATAAAGGGAGACTGGATGGAAGGACAAAAATGCTATGAGATTGATATGGAGAGTTGTGAAGAAAGAGCTGCACAAAGAAAGGGGTGGAAGCAAAATATAAAAGATGAACAAAGAAGAGAAAGGTTGATGGTGGATACCATAGAGACAAGAAGTGAAGATACATTGCGAAGGAAGTGCATGAAAACAGTTGAAAATTATGATGGAAAAGAATCATTAAGAGGTTTGAATGGTGCGGAGGCGAGAGAGCGGCGGGGAGCAAAAAGTGTAAGAAATGAATAATCATTATTATCAAAATCAATGACAAAGGCATATCAAGAGTAAGAGGAAGAAACAATAATTGAAGAAGAAATGCGCGAGAATCTCGCCATCAAGAATGTATGAAAATTTGATTGATGAATTGAAATGAGATTACAATAAACAAAGCAAGATTGTGCGATACCTTCGCAAACAAAAAAAAACAAGAGAAAACCAAAAATGAACGATTGAATGAATTAACAAAAATGAAAGAGTGAGTGAATGGGACGAACCTTTATGGCGTACACCCTAGTTCGCGAATGATATTTCGCAAGAGGTAAATGTAAGACCTAAAGTGCGTCATATAAGGGGGTATCTCTTGACATGGCTCAGGGAAAAGGTTACACCGCCCCTGGAACCTGAGTCATGAAAATTTGGGGCCCATGAAAGCCTATCCGGGAGAGATACCTTGGATTTACAACTATATATATAAGGTTATACCCTGGTTGGACGCCCGAGGGTCTCTTCCAAGGAGTCAGTGTATGCTCAAGGCGCCGAGGTACACGATTGAGCCAAGAGTGCCTGGGAAATTTGAAGTGTCTCGGCCATTCTTGGCAAGTCTTGGCACATGCTGCACTCGGCCCGAAGAAAACTCCACTTAGGGTGCAGTCTCGTAACCATAAACCCTATAGGTACAAGGGATAAGAGGCTGCGAAAACAACTGGTTGTTGTTAAGACCGGATGGGAGGAGCTAGTCTTGTATGGCCGATATACGCCTCCTTGAAGGGGAAACCAGGGAGATGATAAGGGAGGCACCCTCCACTAGGGAGCTGATAAGTGTCATAAGACGGCAATGTCATGGGGCTTTATATTCGCAAGAACATTTAGGCCTGTCATATTGTCGCAAATGAAATATCCTGTAGAGGCAAAAATACTAAAGAAATGATAAGACAAGATCAATGGATCGTTACATGAAAGTGTAAGGACGTCCTGCGATTTTGTCGCAAGACGTCAATGTCATGGGACTTTATGTTCGCAAGAATATTTAGATCTGTCATATTGATGCAAAATGAGGGGTGGCAAAATAAGACCTTTAACTAGGAAGGCAAAATAAGACCACACAAAAAAAATGATAAGACAAGATCAATGGGTCATTACATGAAAATGTAACGACGTCCTGCGATTTTGTCGCAATGATGAATTTCAACATAAATGATGATAAAATAACACAAGAAATTGAGTAAGCAAACAAGCTTGCGAATACGACTATATTTCTTCATTTATTTGTGAAGAATCAAAGAACGACGATTCGAAATTAAGAAGTATCATTATCTAAAGATTATCGACTTGATTTCTCTCATGTGAAAATAAATAACGAGAGGCAAGTATGGGAATGATTAGAATAAAAACTTGTTATTTATTTTCATATGATAGATTTACAGTAAGAGATTACAAAATGGAAGGTTAGAAGGATAAATGTACAAGTATCACAAGAAGAGAAAGGAAAATGGAACAATCTAGCAACTTATTCTTCTTCATCAGATTCTTTATCAGATTTATCTTCTTCGCTTACATCACTATCAGAGACATCTGAGCAAGGCATATTTTCGGGAATTTCATCGAGAAGACAAGAATATGAAGAAAGAGGAATGTTGTGGTCATTGCAAATTTTTTCAATAGTTTGGTTGCGAAAACGAACAACATCATTATTGAAATTCGCCACGTGGTTTGTAGTTGCTTCTTCATCTTAGAATATTTGTCATTGCGAAGAGAGAAGTTTTTGCAAGTTGTGCTTTCTCAGATTCAAGTTCCTTGATTCTAGTTTGAAACCTCTTCTCAGATTCTGCGAACAAATGACAATGAGTTAGCAGCTTAATAACAGTTTCATAAAAAAGAAGCGGAAAAATAATGAAGAATAGTAAAACAACCTTCTCTGTCAGAAATCATATCTTTAACCAAGGCATTATGCTCAGCATGAAGACTGACGTTAACACCTAAGTTATTTCTGGCATTATCTAGAACTTTCGCAGCCCAAGCGAATTCATCATCATTATTTATGACAAGAAGTGAACGAATTTGATTTTCTCGCTCATTAAGTATGGCATTTTGGCGAAGAGATTCGTCTCGTTCAATTTGGACTTCAAGAAGGGTTTTTTGGAATTTTGCTAATGCTTGTGCACCTTGATTAGCAATGCGATCCTTATCATCTATGAGGCTGCTAATTTTCTTCCTTAGAATATTATTACTCTCCTGGGAGTCAAGATATAAACGTTTAAATCGGTTGGCTAAACCTAAACTAGATCTATGTTCAATTTCTAAAAGATGAAATTTGGTTCGAAGTTCACTTAATGAGAGAGAATTAGTCTTGTTTGAAGAACTACTTAAAGATTCATTGAGATGAGCGAGAAGAGCATCATCATCCATAGGTTCAGGGAATGAATGGAGAAGGATGGCTTCGTCGGAAAGATTATAAATGTCTGCGAAAATGATAAGTCGGGCAAAGAAAAATAAATGGCAAAGTAGAAATGGAGAAAAAATGAGGGTGTTATACCATAAAGTTCTTGATTAGAACTTTGAAGTGTAGATATTTTGTCTTTCTCGGAAAGAAGACTCAACTTCCAACTGTTGAATTTTTCATCCTTCTTGCGAGATGTCGCAACTTCAATTTCTAGTTCTTTGATCTTCTCTTTAAGTTGAAGATTTTTCTTTTCAAGATCATTGCGTCTTTTCTCGAGGTCCGAGGCAACAACAAAGGAAGCTCTCCCGGACTATAAAGAAAGGTAAAGAAATTGCTAAGATAAGGTTTATAATCGAAGTTACGAGAGAAATAGAGAAATATGAACATACCAAAGCACCGAGTGCATTCAAGAAACTGGGATTCATTGTTCGGGAAACCCCGTGAAAAGAATCATTATCTACTAGCAGGGGAGCATCGCAAATATTAGCGAGAGCTTCGCAAGTGGCAGATAAATGATCATCACCCAATCCTTGCATAGAATCGGAGAAGACACTAGACAATTGCGCCATAGCAGAAGCGACCGAATGATTCTCCTTTGCAGAAGAAGTATCAACTTCATTTTCATCTTCGTCAGAATTCTCGTTGGTTTGGGAACTAGAACGAGAAGAGGGATGGATTTTCCGTTTTTTAGAAGATGGAGCAGAAGATTTATCCTTGCGAAGAGTGATTTTATTCTTGCCTTTAACCTTCGCAGCTTCGGGAATGTCAATTTCTTCAACGCCAACCTTCGCACACGAATGAAGATAAGAAACAGAGGCAACAATATTGTTAAAAATAACAAAAGAAAGTATTTCTTACTTCATCCGTGATTGATCGGAGTATCGCCAGAGTACTCGCCTTTGGGCGTCTTCTATAACTCTTTTTCAATTTGGTAATCTGAAAATTTTACAAGCCTAGTAAATATATGAGGAAGGAAATACCGAAAAGCAAACCTGAAATAGGAAATATACCTCTTTTGCCTTCTCGGGCCACTTAAATTCCCAAGGATGATAGTTTGCGAGATTCGCAGGGAGTGTATGAGAACCTGCAATATAACATCCGCTCAAAAACAGAGGAACAACCCACCACTTCTCATCTTTGGAGTACCGAGAACATTATTTTTGCCCGAGTGCCAGTCAATATCTTGCATGAGTAACTTATCACTGGAAATATTATCTTTTCTCTTCAATCGAGCACCCCAGCGAGATTTATCATTTCTCATATTTATTACTTCATAATTTTCAAAAAAGTTTTCTACAGTATATTTCTCAGCGACTATTTCTAAACCTGCGAATCTAGGATCTTTGACATCATCAGGATATAAAGATCCCTTACCAGCGCCACGGTTGGCGAATTCAAGCATTAGACGGATGCAATCACCACTTAATTGATAAATAGCTCGCGAGAATTTCTCATGAGCAAGAATTCCATAGAATAAAGGCATCTCGGGATTGTAGAGAGGAATGGGAAGGCCTGCGAGAATTTGACCTAGCGAGATTATGATTTTCTGATCATCACACCGATGATCAGAAAACAACTTTGCAGAAAGTATAGATGAAGATTCTTGATCAGGAATGGTTGATAGGATGAATCCCTTCTCTTGTAAATTCTTTTGAGCTTCATTAAAAAGGGGTTTATATATACAACCAAGTGAAGCCATTTTTAGAGTATGGGAATGATTAGAAAATTGAAGATCAAGAGAAAGAAAGAAGGGAAGATTTACAGCAGCAGAAACGCAGATTGCGGAGGAAGAGAAGTTGCAGAGGGAAAATAAAAGAGAAGAAGAGAAGGGTGAGAAAACTATATATAGAGAGAAGAATCCTCGAGAAAACAAATGCATTTAATGCGAGATGGGACGTGAATGGTCAAGAATAAACGGTTGAAAGAGACGTGTCAAGAAAAGAGTGGAAGAAGAAACATCTGTAACAAATTCCGTGTAAAAGTACGGGAGTGAAACAGATAAAGATGAACAATTTCGGCATTTCAAAATATTGGTTCTCATGAAATTCTCTTCTTCGCAGAGAAGGCATGAGAAGAGGCAAGATGTAGGATCAGAATATCGCGACATCAATACTTCGCGAGATTAGTAAATGACGACATTGCGAGGGAGTCGCAGGGAAGTAAAATAAATGACGCAATGATAGGTGTAGAATACACCTATTTACTATCTAGTAGTTTATGCTTTCTTTGCTATTTTTCTTGTAAATTATGTATTTTACGCTTGTTTTGAGTTTTGTAGCTACTATGGAGTCACACGGAGGGAAAGGAGAAGAAATCACCCTATTTGAGCCAAAAGGGTAAAATTGTCATTTCACCAAGGAGGGAATACTATTTGGAGCCCAGCCAAGGTTAAGGGGAGGTCAAAGAGGTGTCCCTTATCCAAAAGAAGGGAGTGAGAATAGCATAACTGGGGTGTACTTATGATGGGTGTTTGAATCCACCCACACCTAAACTAAGCCCATATACCCACACCCGTATCCGGATCCATGCCCGAGTCCATTCCCAGTTTATAACCTAACTTTGAGAATCGTCTCTCATTCAATTCCAATCATTGGTAAAACTGAAATTGAGAAGAAATGAAAGCAGCAGCCGCTGCTAAATTCGACAGGCTAATCGGAAAATTGATAAACAGAGATGGCGATGACGCTACGGAGAAAGAATGAAGATGGGTTTGGATCGGTTCATTCTGCTATCGAGAGAAGAAATTGGAGAGGAAGGTGGTTCTGTTGAGGTTAAGCTGTGAGGTGATTGAGAACGAGAAACTGAGATATTGAAGCTCAGAGAGAGTAGATCGAGAGATGGAACGCATATGAAGAAATTAGGGATCGATCTGTGGAAGATAGGAATGAAGATGAATTGAAAATAGTTTTTTGTGGTGGAGAGATTGAACTCGGGGTGATAAGAAATTGCGAGAATGGGTTGTGATGAATCGGTATGAGATTATTCTTGTTATGAATGAAACTGGGTATTGAAAAGTCATTGCGATGGGCGAGTATTGTGGAATTGAAACGCGAGAGAAGAAACCGGGGTTTGAGAAGTTGCTCGATCAGCCAATTGAGATGGTTAGAGAAGGTGGTGCGAGCGGACATGGATTACTAGAATGGGTCCGAGATTGTGTTGAAACTTGACAGAGCCGGGTTAGATTGAGGCAAGGGAGATGCATTTTCTTTGGGGCGAAGTAACAGCAATTGCAGAGATGGCTAGGTAGTATGAAGCTGCAGCTATATTGTGTTGGTGGTTCAGGGCGAGGAGGAGACTCTTGTTTAGTTGCTGCTTATGGTGGTGGTATGATGCTTGCCACGGTGTTGGTGGTTGTTCATTACAGAGTTGGTCTTGCAGGCATGAATGGCTTGAGCTGAGATTTCAAGAAGAGCTGGTGGTTGCAGGGAGGAATGGAAGAACTCTGGAGATGAAGCTGATTGGTGGTTTGGCTCAGGAAGGAGCAGCTACAGGTGGAGGCAATGAACTACAAAAGGTGGTTTACCTGTGGAGGCAAAGTGGTTCAGGGTAATGGAATGATGAAGTGATTTAACCAGATGCAGGGGTTGTGTCCTACCATGGTTTGGTGTGAGCTGAGCCAAAGTTAATGGCAGGTGCAAGTAGCCTGACTGAGGTAATGATGGTGTTGTTGTGTTGCAAGCACCTGATGCAGTAGTGGTTGAGTGCAGGCAGGTTGCAGGTATGGTTGCAGCTCTGATTGTGTAGCAACTGATGCTTTGAGCATGGATTGATTGAGCTGGTACTAGGCCTGAGATGGAATTGGAGCTGGTGCTAGGTTGGCCTGAGCTCAGAGATGGCATTGCAAAGTCTGTGTAAGAGGAGTGTGAAGCTCTAAGATACTGAATTACAGCTGCAGTCTAGACTAGTGATGGCAATGATAAATCTGGTACTCAGGTGGAGCTACAATGTTGGCTGGTTAGGCAGAGTGAAGCAGCTGAGATTTGTGACAAGATGATGCAGAATGAATGACTTGAAATGGCTTGATTAAATGTGCAGGGAAGAGCCAGAATGGCTGGAATTGCTTGGATGAAGCACCATCCTGGTGCATGACTCGATGCATAGCTTTGTGCAATGGCCTGAGCCAAGGCTAGTCAGCTCACTCAGCCAAGGCAGTGACTGACTCAATCTGACTCAGGTCTGACTAGAACCAGTTAACTCGTCTTGACCCGGTTGACTGACGGTTGACTAACAGTTGACTAGTTTGACCGTTAGTCCTAACGGTGGACTGACGGAATATTCCGTCGAATATTCTCCGACGGACAGAAATTTTCAGAGCGGCCGTGGCGACAATTAAGCCAAATTAGCCACAATCCCGATTTTCCGTGAGCCAAAAATTCCGAGAATTTTCTATGGATTTCTCTCATGGGTGTGAAGACTTGGGCTTGGAATTGGATGGAGAATTGGACTCAAATTTGGAAAGAGAAGGTGGAAGAGTTGAGAAAAGCTTGGAATTGGAAATTGAATTGCAAAAGGAAAAGGATTCTACTCCTTAGAAGATTTGGAGAATATTGAAGCCTATAAATAGAGAAGTTTTCTATATCTTTTACACACACCTCTCTACACACACATCACTTGTGTTTTTGCTTGCTTTTCTAAGATTTTTCTTTTTAATTACTTGTGTGAATTTGAAAATTCTTCTTTTAATTATTATTATTTGTGTGAATTTCAAAAACATGAGTAGCTAAATTTCTTATTGATTGAGGATGAATTCCTAGTTCTTAACATGATTTGAGTTTTGTTTTCAAATTCTATCTTGAAGTTTTTCACATAATTATCGTTTGTTTTTACTAATAGGAGTGATCTTAAAGACATTCATGATTGATTGATAGATTGTTTGGAGTGCACGCTAAATTGATTTGTTAATTCGATCTAAAGCTAGTGAAAGTTAGGAGATAAGTAATCGTTTCTTGACTCTTTACATAAGTAGCAAACACGAGACCTTGCGGAGGGATTCCGTGGAGCAATTGTGTGTAGAAACAACGTTAGCAAGTAGACCTTGAGCTAAGAGTCTAACTACTAATATCAACCTAAGAAATTCACAAAACTTAATGCATGAGCCAAGTTACATCTAGGTTGAGCTAATTCTAGGTGGCTCGGTAAATAGAATCCGGTAGTCGAGAACTTCCGTGTCCGGTGATACAAGGGATTTAGGGGTTTAGCACCAGGCTAGCTTTGCTTTACCTACGGTTGGTGATAATTTGTGACTAATAACAAGTAGAATAGAACATAACTTGATTCATTGTTTCGTAACGAAGAAGGATTCCTTGATCTTCTCTCTCTTATTGCTTTCATCTTTCAACTTTCGATTTTAATTGCTTTGTTTATTTTTATTTTGCTTTTTACACCCCCTTTCGTGACAACTTTTACAACTAAGATCACTTGCTCCTCGTGGGAACGAACTTGACTTCCATTATATTATTTTTAATTGAGTGGAAATATTGAATTAATTTGATTGCACCTACGACACGCATCAAATTTTGGCGCCGTTGCCGGGAGCAACGGGCGATTTTTTAGTTGTTTTTATTTTTCTTTTTGCTTTGTTAGATTCTTTACCGTATCTAACTTAGTTTGTGAGAATCTTGTTTCGAGGTGTTATTCCTTTGGTGAATACTTAAGAAGGGCGGACCAGTCCAATACATCTTCGATCCGGCACTCAACTAAAGGATTTCATTCGTGCGATTAACACTCCACTTTCTCCTTCTTCATCAAGTGATTCGGACAAAGAGGAAGAAACAATGGCTGATCGTACACTAAAGGACCTAGCTTCTCACAAGCTTGATACACAACAATGGTGTATCCAAACTAACTCAACCTTCAAATCAAGCCAGGTTGATTAGAGAGTTACCAAAGTTCCATGGCATGGTGAATGAGGACCCAAACAAACATCTTATGGACTTTTATGCCATAGTTATGGCCATGCTTCCACCGGAGACTAATGCGGATGGAGCATTGTTGAAAGCTTTCCCGTTTTCTTTGGCGGGTAATGCTAAGGAATGGTTATATTATTTGCCTTCCTAAGTATCACAACATGGAATGGGATGAAGAAACTTTTCCTTGAGAGATATTTTCCGCATCCAAAGCTACTCAAATTCGCAAGGAGATTTGTGGATTGAAACAACAAGTGGGAGAATCATTGTATGAATGTTGGGAGCGATACAAGAGGTTGGTGGCAAGCTGTCCACACCATCAATTTAGTGACGTTATGATACTCCAATACTTCTATGAGGCTCTCCACTCAAGTGATAGGTCTCTTCTTGACGCCGCGGGTGGTGGTGCACTAATGAACAAGACTTTGACCGAAGCTAGAGAGTTGATTGAAAGTATGGCGGCAAACTCGCAACAATTCTACACAAGGGATGAACCAACGGTTAGGCGAGTGCATGAAGTTAGTGATTCGTCATCACATCTTGATCAAAGGATGAGTAACATGGAGATTATGATGCAAAGAATGGCCGCGGTAATTATTCCGGATGATGAGACCGAACAAGTGAATGCTTTATATCCAAATCAAAGGCCAAGGTACGATCCATACTCCAATACCTATAATCCCGGTTGGAAGGATCATCCCAACTTTAGTTATGCAAACAAGCAAGCGGCGGCTCCTAATCCATATGAACAACAAGGTGGTTTTCAACAATCACGATTCCAACCTCAACAACAAGGTGGTTATCAACAATTCCAACCTCAAGTGAAAGAACAAGGATCTTCAATTGATGATAAGCTTAATGTCATGATGCAAGGTATTACGTCATTGTTTCAACAAAATCAACAAAAGACCGATTCGGCTATCAAGGATTTACAAACTCAAATGGGACAATTGGCGACCGATGTGAATTTATTGAAATCTCAAGCATCCACAAAACTTCCTTCACAACCATTTGTGAATCCAAGAGAGAATGTTAATGCGGTTACTTTAAGAAGTGGAAGGCAAATGGAGGGTCCAAGTCATTATGAAGAAGTTATTGAACAGGTAGTCAAAGATAAGGAGGAAACCGCACCAAAGGAGAATTCAACACCAACCGATCAATCAAAGGAACCGGTGCCTTCTTTCACTACTCCACCTCCTTTTCCTAGTCGTTTTGCTAAATCCAAGAAAGAAGCTCAAGACAAGGCACTTATGGATATCTTCAAGAAGATTGAAATCAACATCCCATTCATTGAGGCTATCAAGACAATTCCAAGGTATGCCAAGTTCATGAAGGAATTATGCATCAAGAAGGATAGGTTGCTTGATAATGAAATTACTAAAGTTGGCGAGAGTGCGTCGGCTATGCTATTGAAGAAGATGCCTACAAAGTGCACGGATCCCGGTGGTTTCACGGTGCCAATTACTATTGGTAAACAAAGGTTTGAACATGCTTTACTTGATTTGGGAGCTTCCATTAGTGTGATGTCGGCCGAAATATATGACTCCTTGAATCTTGGACCTTTGAAAGAGACAAGAGTTATTATCCAATTGGAAAACAAGTCTAACATATATCCTAAGGGGCTTGTAGAAGACGTGCTAGTGCAAGTAAATGAGCTTATTTTTCCGGTGGACTTCTTTGTGGTGGATATGGACAATAATGAGAACCGAGCATCTACTTCTTTACTTCTTGGGAGGCCATTCATGAAAACCGCAAAGACGAAGATTGATGTTGATAAGGGTACACTCACTATGGAATTTGACAAGGAGATAATACACTTTAACATATTTGAAGCCATGCGCTACCCAAGTGATGTGCATTCGTTTACTCCATTGATGTGGTTGATTCATTAGCGCAACAAATGGTGGAATTGAACCAAGAGGATGAACTTGATGTGGTGTTGCAAAAGAGCATTGAATTGGACGTCCATGGCTTGTCTAACTTGGATGTTGAAATCTCCAAGGAATTGGTGGAGATGTGTGGTGCTTTGGCGACATTGCAAGAGGCTAAAAAGGGTGATGTTTCATATATTTCTTTACCCGTGAATGATGAAATACTTGTACCATCTATTGTGAAGGCGCCCAAACTAGAATTGAAGCCGCTTCCGGATCATTTGAAGTATGCTTTCTTGGGAGATGGAGATGAGCTTCCGGTGATTATTTCTAAGAACCTCACACCGGTGCAAGAAGACCGTTTGCTTAGAGTCTTGAAAGAGCACAAAACGGCTATTGGGTGGACAATTGCGGACATCAAAGGTATTAGTCCATCCATGTGCATGCATAGGATTCTAATGGAAGAGAACGTGAAGCCGGTACGTGATGCTCAACGTCGGCTCAATCCTCCCATGATGGAGGTTGTGAAAAAGAGATACTCAAATTGCTAAGTGTGGGGTAATCTACCCAATTTCCGATAGCAAGTGGGTAAGTCCGGTACAAGTGGTGCCAAAGAAATCCGGAGTCACGGTTGTTCGCAATCAAGATGATGAACTTGTTCCTACAAGAGTTCAAACCGGTTGGAGAGTGTGTATTGACTATAGAAAGCTTAATTCCGCAACCCGCAAGGATCACTTTCCTTTACCTTTCATTGATCAAATGTTGGAGCGGTTAGCGGGGCATTCTTATTATTGCTTTTTGGATGGTTATTCGGGATACAATCAAATTGTTATTGCGCCGGAGGACCAAGAAAAGACCACTTTCACTTGTCCGTTTGGAACGTTTGCATATAGACGGATGCCGTTCGGCCTTTGCAATGCGCCGGCTACTTTTCAAAGATGCATGGTGAGTATATTCTCGGATTATGTGGAGCGCATCATCGAGGTATTTATGGATGACTTTAGTGTTTATGGCAATTCTTTTGATGGTTGTTTAAATAACCTTGAACTAATTCTTAAACGATGCATAGACACAAACCTTGTCCTTAATTGGGAGAAATGTCACTTTATGGTAAACCACGTTCACATTGTAATCTCGAGGAGTGGACAAGTCAAAGATAGATTTAATAAGGAACTTACAATATCCCACTTCGGTGAGGGAAATCCTTTTCTTGGTCATGCGGCTATAGTACTTATCAAGTTTCTCCAAAATCTCCATTGTGTTATTACAAAAGGAGGTACCTTTCTCTTCAACAAGGAATGCAAGGATGCTTTTGACAAATTAAAGGATATGTTGACAAGTGCAAATCACCGATTGGAATCTTCCATTTGAATTAATGTGTGATGCTAGTGATTATGCGGTTGGAGCCGTTTTGGGTCAAAGGGTGGACAAGTTGTCCCATGTTATCTATTATGCATCTAGGACCCTTAATGATGCACAAATCAATTATTCTACCACGGAAAAGGAGTTATTGGCTATAGTTTTTGCGTTGGAAAAATTTCGATCATACTTGGTGGGTACAAAGGTTATTGTGTATTCCGATCATGCCGCACTAAGACACTTAATAAAGAAGAAAGAGGCTAAGCCAAGATTAATTCGGTGGATCCTATTGTTACAAGAGTTCGACATAGAAATTCGTGATAAGAGGGGTGTGGAGAATACCGTTGCGGATCATCTTAGTAGACTTGTTATGTCTCAAGAGGAACTTCCATTACATGACCGCTTTCCCGGACGAACAACTTTTCTCCATGGACGAATCAACACCTTGGTATGCGGATATAGTGAATTACTTGGTGACAAGGAAAGTACCTAGTACAATGTCTAAATTCCAAAAGATGAAACTTAAGAAGGTCGCTAAGCAATATGTGTGGGATGAACCATACTTATGGAAATATGGCGTTGATCAAATAATGCGAAGGTGCGTGCCTAATTCCGAATTTCAATCCATTCTCTCCTTTTGCCACACTTATTGCATGTGGTGGCCACTTTGGTTTGAAACGTCCGCTCTCAAAGTTCTCGAGAGTGGATTTTATTGGCCCACCTTGTTTGAAGATTCATATGTTTTTTGTAAATCGTGTGATAGATGTCAACGAACGGGCAATCTAGGTGCTCGAAATCAAATGCCACTCACACCAATTCTCACCGTTGAGATTTTTGATGTGTGGGGTATTGATTTTATGGGCCCTTTTGTCAATTCGAATGGGAATTTTTATATACTTCTTGCCGTTGATTATGTTTGAAATGGGTGGAAGCTAGAGCCACCAAGACTAATGACTCTCAAGTTGTTTGTGATTTTGTAAGGGAAAATATTTTCAATAGGCATGGAACACCAAGAGTGGTGATAAGCGATGGAGGCTCACATTTCAAGAAGGCTTTCCACACTCTCCTCAAGAAGTACAACATAACACACAAAATTGGTACGCCTTATCATCCACAAACTAGTGGACAAGCGGAAATTTCGAATCGTGAGATTAAGTCCATTCTTGAGAAAACGGTGAATACCACGAGGAAAGATTGGAGCTTTAAGCTCAACGATGCACTTTGGGCGTATAGAACGGCGTATAAGACACCGATTGGTATGTCTCCATATAGGATGGTTTATGGCAAGGCTTGTCATCTTCCTGTTGAACTTGAACATAAGGCTTATTGGGCGATAAAGAAATTCAACATGGAGTATGATGAAGCGGGAAGCAAAGGAAGTTACAACTACATGAGTTAGAGGAGATACGCAATGATGCTTATGAGAGTGCCCGTATTTACAAAAAAAGACCAAGCTTTTTCATGACAAGATGATTTCTCGTAAAAGTTTCATCGTGGGACAAAAAGTCCTTTTATATCATTCTCGCCTTAAACTATTTCCTGGAAAGTTAAGGTCCCGTTGGATTGGACCATATGTTGTTACTAATGTTTTTCCTCATGGTGCAGTTGAAATTACTAGTCTTCGAGACAATTCGGTTTCCAAAGTCAACGGCCATAGGTTGAAGCCATACTATGAGAACATCGCTTATGTGAATTTGGATGAACTTTCATTTGGAGATGCACTCCCTCTGGAGGAGTAATGTGCCGCAAGAGCTAAGTCGGGCCGTCGACTTTAAAACAAGCGCTTAATGGGAGGCAACCCATCGGTTTTGTATTTCTTATCCTTTTGTTTTTTGTTATTTCTTTTTCTTGTTTCTTATCATGTTAAAATTTCCCACCTTGACTTTACTAGGAGGATTCAATTACATTGAGGACAATGTAAGGTTTAAGTGTGGGGGAGTGGTTAAGCATGTTTTTAAAACAAAAATTACAAAAAAATGAAAAAATTTTGAAAAAAAAAAAAAAAAAGTTTTACATAAAAATTCCAACTTTTAAAGATTTTAGAGTCACTAGCATACTTTTAGGTATGTTTACATAGAGATTTTGACCGACATAATTGAACTTGGAAATGTTAGAGAACTACATTCGGATTTCTTGTTTGTTTGAGTGTTAAATAATGGATTTAATCATGCCGGTGATGCGAATTTGGTGCAGGGAGAAGTGCGTTATTAGAGTTGCTGATCAATCATTAGTGGAGACTACCCGTATTCATATCATGTGAGGCACCGACCAGAAATCTTCCATCTACTAAAGAGCTTCTTTTGAGTGTGTGTCACCATACGTTAATTCCGGGTAGAATGGTGAGCTACCCAACCTCCCACCAATAGAAGCACTACTCTTTGATCTCTTGAGTGCTAATTTTGTCAATCATGAGGGTGACGTCCATGGATGAAAGCTTCCTTCTTGTAGTTCGATTTGCAGTTAGCACCATTCTCTCTCGCGACAACAACGGATCCATAGAAACACATTCATCATCAACAAGGAGCGACATCAAAATCTACAAGGAAAGTTGGAAAAGTTTAAGGTTTACAAGCAACGGAACGAGAAAAAGAGCAAATTTCAAACTCAAGTAAAGCAACATACAAAGAGCGGATTTTACATATATGTTGAAGACTTACACTACAATGAGGTAATTTTATATTCAAGTATGAAGACTTATTCATGAAAACGAAGAAAATTAAAAGGTGAGAATTTTTGAAGTTTATGATTTCAAGTTGTGAAGAATCAAGCGGTAAAATACTTCTTCCACATCAAAAAAAAAAAAAAAAAAAAAAAACAAGAGAAATATTTGTTTTGTTAATAAGCTGTGGGGAAGGAAAATATATAAGGAAGTTTCAAGCGACAAGGATTTTAAGGTAAAAAGAGTTACAAATTGTTAAGGATTTATGAAATTCGAGGGTTTATCATCAATAGTTGAAACCGAAGACGAAGATTACGAAGATCAAGACGAGGAGCGGAAGACGTTTCTATTGGATGCCGTGAGAGTGGTGTTATCATAATTGGCGATCGGATGTGAAGGTAAGTAAGTAATCTCATCCTCGATAAACAATGGTTGATTTCCTTTCTTAGAGATCGTCAGAAAAATGGTTTTTCAAAATATTAAAAGATGTGGGTTTTTAAAAATATTTCGGAAGTTATCCTTCCCACCATTCAACGTGTTGCAGGATTTCTCTCTTCATTCCTACCTGCACACATGTGAGAACCATAAAAAAGCTGTCTTTTTGAGTGCAATTATCATAAAATCCTTTTGGTGAGGCGAAGTCGAGGCGAAATGCTTATTGATCGTTTCTCAAACACGCGTTCTCTCATTATGGTGTGGTTATTTCTCACTCAACATTTAAGAATGAGAATATGTTCTTTAGTATTTCTAACTTCTTATTACTAGCATGCGAAACTCTATGTCCTCATAACTCTTTGGATGCTTGTGACGCTTGAACGCTTTGAAGTTGTGAGTTTTTAGTTTGATTTGCTCGAGGACTAGCAAAGTCTAAGTGTGGGGGAATTTGATAGGTGTAGAATACACCGTATTTACTATCTAGTAGTTTATGCTTTCTTTGCTATTTTTCTTGTAAATTATGTATTTTACGCTTGTTTTGAGTTTTGTAGCTACTATGGAGTCACACGGAGGGAAAGGAGAAGAAATCACCATATTTGAGCCAAAAGGGTAAAATTGTCATTTCACCAAGGAGGGAATACTATTTGGAGCCCAGCCAAGGTTAAGGGGAGGTCAAAGAGGTGTCCCTTATCCAAAAGAAGGGAGTGAGAATAGCACAATTGGGGTGTATTTATGATGGGTGTTTGAATCCACCCACACCCTAAACTCTGACCCATATACCCACACCCGTATCCGGATCCATGCCCGAGTCCATTCCCAGTTTATAACCTAACTTTGAGAATCGTCTCTCATTCAATTCCAATCATTGGTAAAACTGAAATTGAGAAGAAATGAAAGCAGCAGCCGCTGCTAAATTCGACAGGCTAATCGGAAAATTGATAAACAGAGATGGCGATGACGCTACGGAGAAAGAATGAAGATGGGTTTGGATCGGTTATTTGCTATCAGAGAAGAAATTGGAGAGGAAGGTGGTTCTGTTGAGGTTAAGCTGTGAGGTGATTGAGAACGAGAAACTGAGATATTGAAGCTCAGAGAGAGTAGATCGAGAGATGGAACGCAGATGAAGAAATTAGGGATCGATCTGTGGAAGATAGGAATGAAGATGAATTGAAAATAGTTTTACTGTGGTGGAGAGATTGAACTCAGGGTGATAAGAAATTGCAGAATGGGTTGTGATGAATCGGTATGAGATTGTTGCTGTTATGAATGAAACCCAGGTATTGAAAAGTCATGTTGCGATGGCTGAGTATTGTGGAATTGAAACGCGAGAGAAGAAACCGGGGTTTGAGAAGTTGCTCGATCTGTGAATTGAGATGGTTAGAGAAGGTGGTGCGAAAGGACATGGATTACTAGAATGGGTCCGAGATTGTGTTGAAACTTGACAGAGTGGGTTAGATTGAGGCAAAGGAGATGCATTTCTTTGGGTAAAAGTCAGCAATTGCGAGAGATGGCTAGGTAGTATGAAGTCTTGAGCTATATTGTGTTGGTGGTTCGGGCGAGGAGGAGACTCTTGTTTAGTTCTTTGCTTATGGTGGTGGTATGATGCTTGCCACGGTGTTGGTGGTTGTTCATTACAGAGTTGGTCTTGCAGGCATGAATGGCTTGAGCTGAGATTTCAAGAAGAGTTGGTGGTTGCAGGGAGGAATGGAAGAACTCACGGAGATGAAGCTGATTGGTGGTTTGGCTCAGGAAGGAGCAGCTACAGGTGGAGGCAATGAACTACCGAAGGTGGTTTACCTGTGGAGGCAAAGTGGTTCAGGGTAATGGAATGATGAAGTGATTTAACCAGATGCAGGGGTTGTGTCCTACCATGGTTTGGTGTGAGCTGAGCCAAAGTTAATGGCAGGTGCAAGTAGCTTTGGTGAGGTAATGATGGTGTTGTTGTGTTGCAAGCACTGCGGTGGTGGTTGAGTGCGGGCGGAGTTGCAGGTATGGTTGCAGATCTGATTGTGTAGCAACTGATGCTTTGAGCATGGATTGATTGAGCTGGTACTAGGCCTGAGATGGAATTGGAGCTGGTGCTAGGTTGGCCTGAGCTCAGAGATGGCATTGCAAAGTCTGTGTAAGAGGAGTGTGAAGCTCTAAGATACTGAATTACAGCTGCAGTCTAGACTAGTGATGGCAATGATAAAACTGGTACTCAGGTGGAGCTACAATGTTGGCTGGTTAGGCAGAGTGAAGCAGCTGAGATTTGTGACAAGATGATGCAGAATGAATGACTTGAAATGGCTTGATTAAATGTGCAGGGAAAAGCCAGAATGGCTGGAATTGCTTGGATGAAGCACCATCCTGGTGCATGACTGATGCATAGCCTGTGCAATGGCCTGAGCCAAGGCTAGTCAGCTCACTCAGCCAAGGCGATGGCCGACTCAATCGGCTCGAGTCGACTAGAACCGATTAACTCGTCTTGACCGGTTGGTGACGGTTGACTAACGATTGACTAGTTTGACCGTTAGTCCTAACGGTGGGCCCGACGGAATATTCCGTCGAATATTCTCCGACGGACAGAAATTTTCAGCGGCCGTGGCGACAATTCGCCAAATTCCTAGCCACAATCCCGATTTTCCGGCGAGCCAAAAATTCCAGAATTTTCTATGGATTTCTCTCATGGGTGTGAAGACTTGGGCTTGGAATTGGATGGAGAATTGGACTCAAATTTGGAAAGAGAAGGTGGAAGAGTTGAGAAAAGCTTGGAATTGGAAATTGAATTGCAAAAGGAAAAGGATTCTACTCCTTAGAAGATTTGGAGAATATTGAAGCCTATAAATAGAGAAGTTTTCTATATCTTTTACACACACACCTCTCTACACACACATCACTTGTGTTTTTGCTTGCTTTTCTAAGATTTTTCTTTTTAATTACTTGTGTGAATTTGAAAATTCTTCTTTTAATTATTATTATTTGTGTGAATTTCAAAAACATGAGTAGCTAAATTTCTTATTGATTGAGGATGAATTCCTAGTTCTTAACATGATTTGAGTTTTGTTTTCAAATTCTATCTTGAAGTTTTTCACATAATTATCGTTTGTTTTTACTAATAGGAGTGATCTTAAAGACATTCATGATTGATTGATAGATTGTTTGGAGTGCACGCTAAATTGATTTGTTAATTCGATCTAAAGCTAGTGAAAGTTAGGAGATAAGTAATCGTTTCTTGACTCTTTACATAAGTAGCAAACACGAGACCTTGCGGAGGGATTCCGTGGAGCAATTGTGTGTAGAAACAACGTTAGCAAGTAGACCTTGAGCTAAGAGTCTAACTACTAATATCAACCTAAGAAATTCACAAAACTTAATGCATGAGCCAAGTTACATCTAGGTTGAGATAATTCTAGGTGGCTCGGTAAATAGAATCCGGTAGTCGAGAACTTCCGTGTCCGGTGATACAAGGGATTTAGGGGTTTAGCCCTGAGCTAGCTGCTTTACCTACGGTTGGTGATAATTTGTGACTAATAACAAGTAGAATAGAACATAACTTGATTCATTGTTTCGTAACGAAGAAGGATTCCTTGATCTTCTCTCTCTTATTGCTTTCATCTTTCAACTTTCGATTTTAATTGCTTTGTTTATTTTTATTTTGCTTTTTACACCCCCCTTTCGTGACAACTTTTACAACTAAGATCACTTGCTCCTCGTGGGAACGAACTTGACTTCCATTATATTATTTTTAATTGAGTGGAAATATTGAATTAATTTGATTGCACCTACGACACGCATCACGCAATGAATGACGACAGCCAAAACATGAGAAAGATGTGAAAACTCAGCGAAATTTAGGAGTGTCGCGAGAATTGATACATGTATACTTGCGATATTTCGCAAGACATTCCCGAAAATAAAGGACAGCTTAGCTGTCATCCACTGTGTACTACCCTATATAAAGGGTTGAATGAATCTGTTGTAGGGAGATTTCTTTTTGAATTGTTAAGCAAGTCATTAGGGGAGAGAAAGTTTTAGAGTGATTGTAATTCTATAACCCATTTCTATTTCATATTGTAAAGATTCAAGTATTCAATCAATAAGAATCATAATCATTCATCCTAAAATGACTTAATTGTTTTAATTCTAGTGAGGGGTGTAGTGTAGGATTTCCTGCAACTACAGTTATTTGTACTCATTGCGTAGATTTTTTTTTATAACCTTTCTAACTAGATAAAATTTGTAAAATTCCAAGGCATTAGATATGTTATATTAAAGTTTGGTTGCCAGTTATACCCCTAAAAAATAGGATACATAAGGAATTATAATACAATTGACACTTATTGGGCCGACCGACCGGAGGGCCCGTAGGGAGGGAGTCCCTTCTATGGCCACTTTTTTGTCAAATGAAACCTAACACAATTTTACAATTTGATAAAAAGATTGATTTTGGTGGTAGTCTTTGGGGCCTGAAAAGACTAAAATACCCATTTACTTAAAAACGAGTTCCTCTATTATTCTCATCTCTCTGTTGGTTTTCCACCAGTTCCACATTCTTCCTTCGTCACAAACCAGCCACCGCCAGCTCCACCAACTCTGCCACCTTCAATACAACCGCCGCCGTCACCTATTTTTGATAGTTATAGTGGAGAATACCTAGTGAGATATCCTACCACTAAGTTTTCTTAATAACTCATTCACTTCCGCCATCACCTCCAAAATCAACATCTTCTCCATCACCTCCGAACCACCTTCGCCAACACTGCCACCTCCAAACCGCCTTTGCCAACACCACCACCAGGAATACCACTACCAGCTCCGCCACCACCACTAACGGTATCAACACATACCAGCACCATCACCACCTCCACAAGCAGTAGTAGCTCCGCCAGCACCATCATCAAATACTATAATTCATCTCTACCCTAATCATTACTCATCACTTTACCAACACCAGCACAACCACCACCATAACCAGGTACTTCTTATTTTCAGTTCCGATTTCAAATGCAACTTCGATTTCAATCCCAATTTTTAATTTCCATTTCGATTTTAAATGCAATTCCGATTTTAAAACCCAATTTTTGATTGCCTTTAGATTCAATGGTTTTTTTTTTTAATTTTCGTTTCGATTTCAAATGCCATTCCGATTTTAAACACAATTTTTGATTGCCTTTAGATTCAATGGTTTTATGAAATCTAACTTCAAGTAAGCTTACTGTAAACTTTGGGGGTTGAAGTTAAGCTCTTCCTCTAAATGAACTTCAACTGTTGCACAAAATACCTCAATGAAAAAATTCTAACAAACTATTCACCTATTAAATAGTTTCCACCGGTTAATTTTCTGGGATTCAATGCTTTGTCTATGGCATAGACTTTTATCATATAGCTATTGGTGCAAAAGTCCAGGTATTTGGAAGTCTGAGCTTGCTATTTAATGTCTAGCAAACTGATTATCCTACCATTCCAAGGTACAAAATTATAGTTTGGATTGGCTGTTGAAAGCATTAAAGCTACTTTGTCAGTGAAGAGGAGGCTGGCATGTGAACATCTAGCTTATTATGCTCAGGTGTGTGTCTTAGTATCTTCATACATTGACGACCCTTCATACATTTTCTTTCTAAGTGGTTGTGGACGCTGCTTCCATCATGTCACAAGTGAAGGCCTACTCTTTTTTTTGCACGTGTTAATTATCTCGCTTCTTGTGTCTTTGGTCGGCTCACTTAAATGTCATCGCAAGTAATTTGACTGAAGAGTATGGAAAGAAACATCTCTCGTTCATCAGATGTAAGCACTTGAAAGCTAAGGTACCTAAAAGTTGCATACCAAATTTATCTCATTGCATTTTGTAAAACTTGCATTTTTAATACCAACAACAATTTTTTGCTTTAGTATGATAGGAGTTGTCTGAAAAAATTTATAGGAGAAAAAATTTGTTTACTGTTGATGTTAGAAATCGGAACTCATGTTGCTCATTGACATTGCAGTTCATTGAGAAAATTTTATCAAGTCTCTAAAGTTCGGTTCATTCATTTCAAGTGTGGATTTTCTTTGTAAAGCGAGATTGATTGATATCAGCTATGGTGTGATCTCAATAACAACCTGGACAATAGGGTGCATTTCCTTTTTTTGGAAGAAGTTTATTCGTTTCTCATTCAAAATTATTCAGCCTTTTCTCTCCCCGTGCATGTTGGTTACTAAACTGTAAACTCATTTTATTTGATTCGTAGTTAACTTCATGGCAGCATGTTTGTCTTAAAAGTTTTCGATTAAAGGGCATGTGATGCTAGATTAAAAGGATTCATCCCCCCTTTTCCCCACTCATGGGTCATAAAGAAGGTTCTATCAGAGTTTTGTTGCATGGGCATCGTCTTGGGCCGCAGTTTAGTAGTTAGTATGAGTGAGTTATATCAGTCACACTCTTTTTACGTTTCTTATAATTTCCTGTTCTTGTACATGGCTTGCTGATCGCTGTCGTATGCGTCAAAAATAATTTCACTTTCCTAAAGTATATGATAAGAAAGAGTTCGTTTCCACAGAGAGGCAGTTGTAGTTATTATGTATTCAATTTCCTAAAGTAACCACTTGGGGGGAATTTCTGATTTTTATGTAAGCAATAAAAGTAAATCAAAAGCAAAATAAATTGAAGTAAGTAATCAATAGAGAAAGATATTGGTCAAGGAATTCGTCTTCAATCTTAGACATGTGCTTGCATATATGATTAGAATTACAATTTAATCTCTTTATCATCAAAAGCCTAGAGTATCAAGAGAGCAAGATAATCTATTAATTTCCTAAGTTCATCAACACACACATTAGAGTTGTGTATGTGAATTCTACCTAAAGAATAACCTAACGCCTTGCGCTAATTAAGTTCAATTCCTAGGAGCATTAAGTTTCAGAAATAGGCTAATCAATGCAATTGTCATACATTGCGCATAACAATTCGGACAATGGTCAAACTCTACATATGATTACGAGAGTGTATCACTACAAACCGTAAACATATCATGCTACTTGTATTCAGGGTTATCGCTCGATGAAAAACCCTAAAATAGCTATGGATGATCGCGGTCGTAAGCGTCAAAAATAAATTACACTTTCTTACTACTCAAAATATAAATATAGCAAGGGCAAGAAAGGATCGATCCCACAGAGAGGTCTAGGTTGTCAAATTGTTATGGTTTCCTATATAAAACACCGATAGTTTTGTGATTGTGCAAATAAAAATAAACAAAAAGCAAATAAACAAAACACGCAAATCAAGGATGTGAAAATATTGGATAAAGGTTTCATCTTCAATTGTAAACAAGTTTATGAATATATGAATAGAATTCGTATTTAATCTCGCTATCATCAAAAGCCATAGAATACCTTATTGCAAGAATACTCCGTAAATTCCTAATTCATCAACACACACATTAGGGCTGCGTATGTGAATTCTACCTAAAGAATAACCTAACGCCTTGCGCTAATCAAGTTCAATTCCTAGGAGCATTAAGTTTCAGAAATAGCTAATCAATGCAATTGTAATACATTGCGCAAACAATTCGAACAAAGGTCAACTTCTACATATGACTTCGAGGATGTATCACTACAAACCCTAATCATATCATGCTACTAGTATTCAAGGTTATCGCTCGATGAAAACCCTAAAATAGCTATAGATATGGATGTGAGTTCAATCAATTCTAGACTCGACTAAACAAACATTCAATCATATTGCAATCCATCAATCATGCAATTATTATAACCCGTAGAAATCAAACGATAATATTGAGAGAAAACTAATTCATAAAAATCATAACTTGGTTGCAAAATCCAACTACATCTTCAACCAATAATAAAAACTTAGTTACTTGTGTTTTTGGAAATCATCATAGAAAGTTTAGAAGAACCTATCATGTGAAACCCTAGAAAACAAGTAGAAGTCTCCCTAATGGAGATATCTCTAGGTTTAGAAAAGAATTTTCTATTTATATGCTTTTCTCCCATAAGGATACTTTCCCAAAATTAGGTTGATTCTTCTCAAAACCCGTCTCCAAGTTGGTCCACCAAGCCCAGGAGTGAAAAATATGTCTCTGGAATTTTGGGTCCAAAAACGTCGCCGGAATTGCTGACGTCATCACCGGAATCCGGTCACCGTCGCCGGAATCCGGCCGTCGGAAAATCATCTCTGGCCGCTTTTGTCATCGGAAACTGTCACCAGCGAGTGCACACTCCCAGCAGCTCCGCTTTGCTTCTCTGCAGTCCACACATTCACAAAAACCATTTTAGCCAATTCCCATTTCTTGCGAAAAACGCCTAAAAGCGTGACTCGTAGCACATATGTCCGGCCATCGACTCTTGCATCCGACTCGTACCCCCTTCACGATTCATTGAATCATTGTGATTCACGCTTTAACTTCCGCAATCCGACATCCCGGGCTATGCTCACCGGTGCGCCAATTCCGCTCCGTTTTCGCACAATTTCTGCAATTAGCCATTCCGGCTTCGCCAAAACTTGATTTAACCAACAAAGCACCATTCGTTGCAGCTGTAGTTCACCACTTCAAATCCGCCAAACCCATTACAATTGCATCGCCTCGCCACCCGTCAATTCCATCGACTCACAATTTC
Organism: Papaver armeniacum; assembly: GCA_023531295.1. NCBI lineage: Eukaryota > Viridiplantae > Streptophyta > Magnoliopsida > Ranunculales > Papaveraceae > Papaver > Papaver armeniacum. The sequence goes on along the minus strand of JAJJWW010005914.1, from coordinate 505,530 downwards.
TTGTCTTGACCTCATTCCATGTCCCGCACACACGGCAAACAAAGATCAACCTCGGCTACTCTATCTGCACCCGCACTCAACCACCATCGAACTGCATAACTTGAGCTTGATTCAGCTACTACAGCTCTAGTTCAACTCAAGACCCATTGTCATAGACATTAGCACAAATGCTCAAGTATAATCGCGACGAGAACCCGACCACACTCGGCATTTCCTTTTGACACATTTAAACCACGACTGCAGCTTCAGCTCCTGTTCAGCTTCTCTACCAGCCCTCATTGCAGCTGCAATAAATCTTCGCAGCCCATATCTTTGCCATTCTCTGCCTGAATTCAAATCATCAGTCCCCTGCACCAGCATCCTGAGCTACAGAATATAACTCAAACAAACCATTCCATCATCACAAAACCATCTCGAGTTCAATCTTCTTGCATGACCACCACCAACACCTTGTCTGCTCCTTTTTCTCGGACACTGCAACACCATTAGAACATTTGTAGCCACCGTAACTCTAGCCATCAACATCCAAGTGCTGCCTCAACCTCTCACAACATCGAACTAAACCCATTAGCTCCATCTCTGCTTCCCAACAATCCTCTCCACTCTGCAAAATCAATTCAAATCCCAGTGACTTATTTTACATCTCCACCTCATTTGCTGCCACACTCCCTGTGTAAACATCACTTTGCCTGTATAAACTGCATCTCATCCTATTCCATCTCAGTTATAGCCACCTGCTTGCAATCGTTGCACCAGAACCCAAGATCCTTGCATTGTTGCCACTGTAATGCATTATCTACTCGAGTCCACCTCAGTTATAGTCTGCCTAGCCACCACCAGCTGCTCAGCACCCTTATCCTGCAGCTCCACAGCAGCTCAACAGCACCACCAGATGCATTCCAGCTTCACCAGCCCAAACCACCATCTACATAGCTAGGCCAACAACATCACAACACTTCTTCATTGCCATCTTCCCTTTAATGCCAACATAGCAGCAAGCACACAATAGCACTAATCCATATAGTTGTATAATGGCTGCATATTTTCTCCTATCTCAGCTCCAATATTATTCATCTCGATTCAGGCAATTCGGCAAACAAATTGTGTGCATTTGTTGTTGCTACATGGACTAACTTGCTGTTGGTGTCTAGATCGAATCCTTTCTCCTTCCCTGTGAGCAATCAAATTCCATCCTAAACCCATTCTCATACATCATTCACAGAACTCAGAAAACACTTCAGTCTTCATATCTGTTCATCATCATTTATCAATGGTAGAATTTGTATTGTTTCTGGCAACAAAACTCTGTCCAAATTCACATAAACTCGTATCCAAATCAGTGAATAACTCAGACCCAGACTTCATATGTTTCTTAACAATGAGTTCCCTGTACTACAGAAATCGAAACCACTTCCAATCCCTCCACTCATCTTTTAATCCAGTGCCAGCGAGCTTGCCTTTCTTCTCTGTATTTCTCCCATCAAACACAACACAAACTAAACCCAATGACTATTTCTTGACGAACTCGATACTCCCTTCAAAACACTCAACCGGACCTGAGCTTCCGGCCTGAACTCTTAGTTGCAGCTCTTGGTTTCTGGTTTTGAACCCAGATGAACTGGGTGTAAGACATTCAACCTAGCTTTTAGTTATGAAGGGGGGAGGTGCCCCTTAACGATTTGTAGTCTGTCTTTAGTGAATAGTCAGCTGGTTTCCCCTTATCCTCGACTGGGCTCTCAATAGCATTAGCCGATGAAATGACCCGTTTACTATTCCGAATTCTTCTTTTGCCCATAACTTCTTCATACGAGCTCCGAATGACTCCGTTCTTTCGCCATTGTCTTCATCTTCTCGTCCTCTACACAATGAAAAGTAGAAATCTTGTATTTGAACGAGTTCCAATTGGTCTTTTTGCTCCAAATGACTCCATTGCACCTAATGAACCCAAAAGCACACATAAGATACATAATTCACACGAAAACTCGCAAAGAAAGCATAAATACTAGATATTAAATACGGTGTATTCTACACCTATCAATGGACAAGGATGCAAGTTCAATTAATTGGCCACTTAACAAACCAAACATCTAAGTCCTATCACAATACATCAATCATGTGATTATTAAAACAGTAGAGATGTGAGCGATAATCAAGAGAGAAAACTAATACTTAACACAAGCACAAGTTTTAGAAATAGGACCACATCCTTAACCAGTAATATTAAATTAGCTACTCATAGCTATGGAGTTCATCATAAAAATATTAATTGAATAGAAGAAGATGAACAAAAGCAAACCCTAGTAGCGTATACAAAAGTGGCTCTCTCCTTAGCTTCCAAGAATAAAAACGTGATCCCAAAGTTGTAAAAATCTTTCCTTTAAATAGCTCTCTTGTTTCCAAAATTAGGTCTAATCTTCAAAAGTCCACTAGATAGAAATCCACCAAGCCCATATGTGAGAAAAACCCATGTAGAAAATATGCCCCAAAAATAGTCGCCGGAAAACTGGTATTATGACCGGAAATTGGTCGGAGAAGTGACCGGAAAACTACCTCAGGTGACCGGCAAATGCATCTCAGGTGACTGGTCAAACTAACAGTCAGCGGTTAAAACTGACGGTCACTAACGGCGTCACTGAATCAGAAGCTGAGTTGAGAACGAGTCAGATCCGAGTCAGGGTCTAAGTGGCTTGGTCACTGGCCTGAACTTGTTCTACACCAGCATTGTGCTTAACTGCTTCAATGCCAGCCCTTGTTATTCTCAGCTGCAACTTCATCATGTTGCTTCATTAGCAGCTCCAATTCTGAATCCACCAGAACCACCAACACTCCATTCTGCTCATTCACATGCCATAACATAGCTCGACTACAACCTCCTAAAGCCCACAGTTCCAACAGCTTCACCATCAGTAACAGCGCCAAATCCCAAATGCAGCCTATACAAATCTCAGAGCACACACAACAACACCACCAGTTTGCAGTTCATATCATTTCAAAACCATCTAACACTGTGCATAACTCCCCATCTGTAGCTCTCTTGCAGCTTCATCCAACTCTGGCCCTAGGCTACCAACTGCATCCATTTTGAGCTTCAACTGCATTCAGGCTACGCTACCAATTTCAGTTCCCTTGCATCTCAACTACCAGCTGCACCTACCCTCAGAAGCAACAAATAGCAGATACACAAGCTTCATATCTTCACTGCCCATCCTAGCATACATCTATGCTTTATTTCAGCTCACCATATTCTCACTTGTACTTGACAGCAACATCCGCTGCTCAAAACAGCATCTACCTGCTATAGCTCGTATACATTTCATGGCACCTGTAATATCTACCACCAACTCTATCTCAGCCATTCACTTGCAGCCACAACTCAATTGCAAGCAACACCAACACAAAAATGCATCAATTTATCAGTTCATTGCAGCTTCTTGTTCATCTGCATCAACTCCATTCCATTGCAGCTTGCAGCCATCAACCATACCACCTGCAATTTCCTACACATACATCTAAAGCACTCATTTCATGCACCTGCAGGTCATAATCACTCTTCCCTGACATTGTGTCTCTTAGCATTCTTGGCTTCATTTAGCAAGATGCTAATTCAGCCACACTACTTGGTCTAGCCTGCAACACACAGCTCCATCCAGTTACAGCAATCCACAGCTGCAACACCCATTAGTCAATGCCAGTACCCTCCACACACAGCCCCATAAGCTCGCGGCAACCAGCTACAGAGAGTCACCTTCTTTCACTGACATACAGACTAACAACACTTTCTCATACAAGACCTTTTCAGTTCATCCACTTCTCATCATCCAGCTACACATATTCACCAGTTCAGACTATCATCCATGGCAACAACACCATTCCTTGCAAATCAGTGAATCTAAGTTCACATTCCCATGCTCAGACTCATACAAAACCCATTAGCTTCACTCGAGAGCAGCAGCAAAATCCACCAAACCCTAACAAGGACTCCACCAACTTCAATTTGAGAATCAATATTCAACAGCAAATTCTGCTTAAAACCCTCATCATCATTTCAATTTCTCTCTGAACCGATTTAAAACCCTAACTCAAGCTCAGCTCATCACCTCAACTCTGATTTCTTCCATGAGTTTCAAATCGAGACCAACCCATCTTCTTATTCATCACCAACTGCTGCAGAAGTAAACCCTTCACCAGATTTGAGCAGAAACACCATTGAAACATCTGGTAAACCCTAATTTTGATTTCTGCTTCTTCTCTCTTCTCGGTTTCAAGATTAAACCTAAAATCCCATCTCAAATCTATGGCACTCCAACATCTACAAATTCCAGAAACATACACCCCTCTTCTGAATTCGATTCAAATCCTTTCTTCATTTGTTTAACAGTAACAGCTTCAATTCCTTCTCCTTTTCCTTCTCAGTTTCGTTTTTCTTCTCCCAACTCTGTGAAGCTCTTAACACTGCTCGGATTCACCAGATCCATATTCTCAATTTCTCCCTGAGTTCTTCACGAATTCACAGCAGCCATCTCTCTCTCTGTTTTGATTTTAGGTGAGGCTCGAAATGAAAAGAGAATCATTTCTCTTAATATTAAGGCCTGGTAATGATGAAAACTATTGTTAGCGCCCAGAAACTGGATACGGGCCACCAAATAATCTTCTTGTACTGTCAGTCCTAGGGAACTGACGAGCTTAACTGTTGATTCTGCTCGTAACCTTCTCATACGGTATCAGAATGACTTCGTTCTTTCGTCATTGACTTCATATTTTCGTGCTCTTCAGCATGATGAGAAGGAATCCAAGATTTGAGCGAGTTCCACTTCTTTTTGCTCCAATGACTCCAAAATACCTGTAAGACTCAAAACAAACGTAAAATACATAATTCACAAGAAAAATAGCAAAGAAAGCATAATCAATAGATAATACATTAGGGCATTTTACAACACCTATCACTTTCTCATGCACCATGCTCCTTAGGATGGTAAAGAATGATGGTCTGACTTTTATGATGTCAACCTGACTATTTGGTAATGTATCTTTGTACGGTCGGCTAATACATGATTGTTGTAACTTACTGACTTCAATGCAGTGTATTGACTTTGAACTTCCAGTTATTGTTAAGATGAAGATGATTCATACTAATCTTGGCCTTTAAGGTGACACTGCACAAGGTGGATCAAAGGCAAGAATCATGATACCGTAGCTACTTTGTGAGTGTTCCTTCGTTTGTTAACAATTCCGACAATATATTGGTTGGTGGACACTAGAACCGGAAATTACATTGGGAGGGGAAAATAGTTTTGAAACTTCTATTTTTTCTAAGGACCACTATTTTTGTTGCTTTTATTGTACTTCACATTTTGTGGATTTTATGCACGGTTCATTATACGCTCAACATTCAACCTATATTTGTTACTTGACTAAATGAGATCTTATTGCAGGTGAATTTCATTTTGATGTCACTAAAAGCAGTGTTTCTTTTTTCTTCGGTCGGCCCTCCCCACCGTGGCAGCGCTGTTCTAGTATCTATGGGGTGGGATCCGTTGACATAATCTTCACATTTTAGCGCCAATTTTTTTACTGAGCCCAACCGGCAATAAATTTGAAGCTAATTTTTTGGTGACATGTTCTTCTTATAAGTATCTACATTCCAACCAAAAATGAGAGCATTCTGAGATGTATAAAGCCACCATCTACGATTTTGAATATCAGCCGTTGAAGATTAACGGTTAAAATTAAAATTTTTGGATGGTGAAGTTTCGTATTTCGGAATACTCTCATTTTTGGTAGGAATGTAGAGATTTATATGAGGAACATGTCACCAAAAAATTAGCTTCAAATTCATTGCCGGTCGGACTCAGTTAAAAAAATGGCGCTAAAATGTGAAGATTATGTCAATATAACCATGTCAATGGATCCTACCCCTATATCTATTTGTCATTCCTCTTTGGTTTATTTACGAAAATGTCTAATACCTTACTGCCCTTCCTCTTTGGTTAATTTAAGAAAATGTCTAATACATATTACCCTTCCTCTTCGGTTTATTTTACGAAAATGTCTAAAAGAAAAAAAGAAAAATTTGATTTAGAGGGTCATTTTTGCTTTTTCGGACCGGACCATTCCCAATATTTTTGTATCAATTGATCACTTAGATTTTATAAAAAATGGCCATATAAGGTCCTCCCTCACTTCGCTCGGTCGGCCCAATTATTATTTTATTTATAATTATATAATATCGCGATAAATTAATGAATTTTGTATGACCCGATGTTATAATGTAAATAAATGCCCTATAAGCATATTTCAAAGCTTTGTATCGATGAACTAATAGACAGATATTAGATAAATCCGATTTATGTTCCTAATTTAAACAGTTGATCGAAAAATTAGCAAAAGTGTTGACACCATTATAAATTCTTGTAACAATTATAAAATACGTCGTTTGTTTGGTAACAAGAAAACAAAAAAATCCACAACATGTAGAAATAGTTGTGGATTTGATTTGAAAAAATAAAAGTTCCAATAATTATAAATTCAAATAAAGTTTTAGCAAAACAAATAACTAAATTTCAAAAGAAGTCTGGAATAATTAGTTTTTTACTTTTATTTCAGATTTCAGAGAAACAAAAAAAAAGAAAAATAATGCAAATTCTGATATTACTAACCATTTCTTGAGTTTTCAGTAAAAAGGAAAAATCCATAAGAAAAATCCGAACGTGTTCAACAACCAAACATGTCTTTACTGTATCAGTTCATTTAGTAATGCACTTTATGATTCGGTAATAAACTAATAGTAATACTTTGCTGTACGCCCAAACTTTTGTAACTATCCTTATCTTGATACGAATATGGAAATGACCAAAACATGAGTGATTTTATCTGGGTTCAGCTTTCATTTAAGAAGGAATCTTTACTTGTGAACATATTTGAGCCGTCCTTATTTTGACTTTTATTTATGGACGTTATAAGTAGGGGTGAGCATGGGCCGGTATGGACCGGTTTTCACCTCATCCGCATCCAATCCATTGCACTATGGATTTCAAATTTGGCATCCACATCCAATCCAGATCCAACGGATTTGCATCCAATGGATGCACGGATGGACGGATTGGATGCGGATAATCCAATGGATTTGTTTTAGTTAAAATTTATAGTAAAAAAAAATAAAACTAACACAAATGACTCCTTATAAAACCTGCATATCCTATATATCTATATTATAAGGGACAATGGTGTTTTCCTACATCGACGGTTATCTATAGTTTGGATATATAAATGACGGTCAAGATAGAGAAACTAATATGTGTTTTAAGATATACAGTTTAGGCACATAAAGGACGGTCACGATCGAAATAATGATGTCTAAAATAAATTTTCTTCTTATTATTAATGATGCCATGGATATATTATATTTTTATTTTTATATATTATAAGAGACAATGGTGTTTTCCTACATCGACGGTTATCTATAGTTTGGATATAAATGACGGTCAAGATGGAGCAACTAATATGTGTTTTAAGATATACAGTTTAGGCACATAAAGGACGGTCACGATCGAAATAATGATGTCTAAAACAAATTTTCTTCTTATTATTAATGATGCCATGGATTTAATATTCAATTTCAATGCTACAACCGTTCTGATTGCCATTGATTATGAGAACGGTTACAAATTCAAATTCATTATATTTTGATTCCCACAGTTTGGTATAGAAAACTCACGATAGTTGTTTCACTTCTGATCACATTTGTTTCTCAAATTTCCGATTCACAAGCTAAAAACATACCATACCACTGTTATCTTTGGTGACTACACCTACTACTTTGCCCTATGTCTCTTGCTCGAACACCAGGTATTTTTTTCAAGCCCTGCTTTAGGCTTATCCCCTTTGTTTGATTCATTTTGTTTTGATTTAACTATGGAAAAACTATGTCTTGATAATCCTGTTATGTAAGTAGTGCCAATTACATGTTCTGCATAATGACGGATTTGCCAGTCCCTTCCTCCAACTACTTTATCTAACATTTTTACATCACTAAGATCGATTACTGGGGTTATTCTTAAAAAGCTTATATGTAAATTTGAGCCGCTACAACACGAGGGTGTAACTTATTCACTTGGAAAATGGAATCTTGCGGCTGAAAAGAAAATATTCAGCCCTGCTAGAAATGACTCACGATCCTTTTTTAGTGGAATACCGAGGTTAAAGCACTGGGTTCCACCACAGAGAAAATACCACGACACAAGTTCTCATTTACTGCTTTTAAAGAACTAGATTCATGTGTGCTGCAAACACATATCCTACCCGTAAGCACTCTGAAACATCACCTTCTGCGTAGCATTAGTGTTACCAAAAGACAATTTGGTTGTAGCCGTGGTCTTTTGTTGGTCTTCGGGTGCTATGTGAATTTGGTTGTAGCCAGAATAGCCATCTAAGAAGCAGTAGTGACTATGTTTGGCTAACCTTTCCAGCATTTGGTCAATGAAGGGAATGGGAAAATGGTCTTTCTTTATTCCGTGTTCGATTTTCTATAATCAATACAAACTCGCCACCCTGTGGTCACACGGGTGGGGACAAGTTCATTCATCTCATTTTGAACTACAGTAATGCCAGACTTTTTGGGTACTACATGAATGGGACTGACCCACTGGCTATCAGGGACTGGGTAAATGATACCCGCATCAAGCAGTTTCAGAATCTCACCCTTGACAACATCTCTCATGTTGGGGTTAAGTCTCCTTTGCATTTCCCTAGATGGTTTAGTGTTTTCTTCAAGGTTTATGTGATGCATGCAAATTGTGGGACTTATACCTTTAAGATCGGAGATGGTCCAACCTAAGGCTCCTTTATGTTCTTTAAGTACTTCTAAAAGTTGACTTTCCTGTTCCGTGTCTAAACATAATGCAATAATCACAGGTAAAGTATCAGAAGGACCTAAGAATGCATAATTCAAAGTATCAGGTAATGGTTTCAAATCAAGCTTAGGTGGTGTATCAAGAGGTGGGGCAGATTTGGAATCAGAGAGTGGAAGTGGTTCCACTGCATTCTCCCATTTAGCAATATCCATGTGTGGGACAGATTCAAGCAACGAGTGAATTTCACCAATGTACTTAGACTCAAAGAGATCTAAGTCAAAGTTATATAAACATGCTTGCAAAGGGTCCACTGACAAAATGTCGGGCAGAGAGTCTTGGATCAGACTCTCAATCATGTTAATCTCATGCAAATCAGTATCATCACAATCAATGGGTTGTTGACTAGTGTTAAAGACATTCAGCTCTACGGTCATGTTACCAAAAGACAATTTCAACACTCCATTACGACAGTTGATGATGGCATTGGACGTCGCCAGGATAGGACGTCCTAAGATCACAGGAATGTGATTACTTGGGTATTGCACGGGTTGAGTGTCTAAGACGATGAAGTCTACAGGAAAGAAAAATTTATCAACCTTGATTAACACATCTTCAACAATACCACGGGGATTTTCACGGATCTGTCCGCTAACCGTAGCGTAACGGTGTGGGCTTCAGCTCCCCAAGGCCCAATTGCACATACACAGAGTATGGCAATAGATTCACACTGGCTCCTAAGTCTAGTAACGCCTTCTCGACCATATGGTCGCCTATGGTGCATGTAATCGTTGGACTACCTGGGTCTCTAAACTTAGTTGGAATCTTGTTTTGGATTATGGAGCTCACTTGATCAATGAGAAAGTCACGCTTATGCACATGAAGCTTTCGCTTTTGTGTGCACAAGTCCTTCAAAAACTTAGCATAGGTGGGTATTTGTCTGATTGCTTCGAGAAATGGAATGTTTATGTTAACTCTCTTGAACATTTCCAAAATCTCGTTGTATTGGTTACCCCCCTTCTGTTGTACCAACCTTTGTGGGAATGGAGCAACAGGTACATGACTTGGCAAAGAAACATCTACATTGGTAGGATTCTTGGGTTTATCAACATGCTCAGATTCTTTCTCTACATTAGATGTTTTCTGTGGTGTTGTGTGTACTGGTGAGTCTGATTTAGACTCGCTTGACTGTGGTACACCTACATTGTTCTCAACAACTCTACCGCTACGGAGAGTGGTGATGGCATTCGCCTGACTATGTGAAGGTTCATTGCAGGTTTAGGAGCCTGCTTGAAACACATTCTTTGGATTTTGTTGGGGTTGACTAGGAAGTTTGCCTTTTTCTCTCTCATTTAATGCATCACAGATTTGACCCATTTTAAGTTCTAGACTTGTGAAACGTTGGTCGGTGGTTTTACGAAGTTGTGAAAGATTTTGGGTTAATAGACCAGGCACGATCTTCTAAGCTAGTCTTTTTCTCTACGAGTGCTTGAGGGTGTGGTTGTACTTGGGGGTTTCTAGGATATGAGTATCCTTGGTTGTTATTTGTTGGTCCCCCTTGTACAGGCCCTTTAGACCAAGAGAAGTTAGGGTGATTCCTCCACCCTGGGTTGTAGGTTTGAGAATAAGGGTTGTTCTCTTGCCTATGGTATAATGCATTGGCTTGCTCGGTTTTGGACTCTTGAAATGCATGTAAGTCTGGACAGCTGTCCACTAAGTGGTCAGAGCTATGGCATGCGGCACAAGTGGCCATTTCAATTTGGTCACGGAGAGTAGGGGCATTAGGTTTTACATTTTTCTCGCAATTCAAGCATTTCTATTCTCCGGGCCAAAGATGCCATTTTTTGCATTTCCCTCAAAGTCAGACTCGATTCTATGAACATTGTTTGCGGGGGTAGTCCTTCTCGGTTCACGGATGGACTCCCATTGTTGAGTCTTTTCAGCGACTTCGATTAAGAAAGTCCAAGCCTCATCATCACTCTTGTCAATAAATGCACCATTGCACATTGACTCGACTGTGGTTCGGGTTCTAACATCTAGAACCTCATACAATATTTGCACGAGTCTCCATTTTTCAAAACCATGGTGGGGACATTGGAGTAGTAATTCATTGAATCTCTCCAAGTACTTTGCTAGAGTTTCGTCTTCTAATTGCACAAAACCATTTAGACTTTGGCGAATTGTCGCCGTCTTATGGTTGGGGAAAAACTTTTTGAAAAACTCTTTTGTGAGGTCATCCCATGTTCTAATGGATTGTGGTTGTAGGGCATGTAGCCAAGACTTGGCTTTGTCTTTCAGAGAAAAAGGAAATAATCTTAGTTTGAGGGACTCCTCTGGCATTTGGTTAAAACGCAGAGTCCCACAAATATCCTCAAAATCTCTCACGTGATGGTAGGGGTTCTCGGATCGACCCCTCTAAACACGGGTAACATGTGAATGGTGCTTGCTTTCGGTTCAAACCGACAAGCATCGGGCCGAGAATGATGCAAGAGGGCTGGCTTGCCTAGTTGGGTACATGTAGTCCTTGAGACTACGGGGTTGGTTTTGTTCATCACCCATAGTTTCTGTTTCGATGGGTTTGGGCTTAGGCTTTCGGTTGAAGAACTGGGTATGCTTACGATTTCGTCCGGGCGGATTCTAACTAGTCGATTTGTTTGGTCTCTAAAAGACACAATCATAGCCTAGCTAGTGCATCTAGCATGTTAACATACAATCAAGTTCAACACAGAAAAGCAAAAACTCAAAAATGGCCCACTAATACAAGACTCAAGCCCAAAATATGGCTTTTTGATGTTGTAAAGGCCCAGCTATGTGGGTTTGTTTTGCTGCACGGCCCAGTTAGACAGGCCAAGTTATGTGGGCTTAGTTGTTTGCAGCCCAGGTTATGCAAAAATGCACAGCCCAATAGTTGTGCAAAGCCCATAGGCTGGTTGGAGCAGAGCCCAGTTTATGTGGAGGTTGGGCTTGGCAGGATTACAGCCCAGTTGTGTGAGCTTCAGCTTGTGCACAAATTTCACAAAGTGACACTCCAATTTCAGCACACAGGAGTGCTTTAAGAATTGCACATCACAAGTCTAAGTGCAGCTCACATCACAACTTAGATCACTCACAAACTCACACTAAATGACACAACACAGGACAGTTTAAGAGCAGCTCAGCTTATTCACAGATTGGCAAAAATTTTGTGAGGTGCACAGGGTATGGGATGTGCTCACTCAATGGTGAAGCATGTGCTGGGTTGTGTATTTGAAAACCAAGCTAGTTGCTAATACAAACTCTGCTACTCAACAACTCATTCAAGCACCCAAGATCACACACAAATTGTAGAGGTTGCAAGGGTTTGTTGCTCACGGGGTATCAACAGATGCAACAAATGAACATTTTACAAAGACAAGGTATCAACATCGGGGTATATCATTCATACATTCATCACAGATTAGCACAATGAAGATATAGATTTCACAGATGGAGCAAATGAACAACAAATGAACATTGTCAGCACTTTACAACACCTCAGAGTGTCAACACAGATAAGTGCTCTCAATTCTCAGAGGTTGTACACAATTATGCAAAATTCAGCAGGGTTGTGTGATCACAGCACCACTTCAGAGCTAAGCTCTCATGGCAATTAGCTAAGGCAAGGTAGCAACAGGGTCAGTTGACCTCAATGCTCACAACTTAATGCACCACCAACTGCAGGGCAGATGGCTTAGCTCAGTCTCACAGCTTCAGGGGCTGGAGCTGAGCACAGGGCATCTGAAAGATGAGCACAGAGTTCACAGAACAATGATCTCAGGTGTAAGCAATACCTAGCAGGATATCTAATTTGTCATGCAAAGGGGCCAGAGCTGATTGTTACAGGTAAGTTCAGGGCAGATAGAGTAAAGCTTGCTGAAGTACAAGACTACCAGCTAACCAATCTTAACCAGGTTGCTACTCAAGCTCAACATCTACAGGGGCTGGTGGTAGGCCTCGGAAGGTGTTTATAATTTAGCCTACTTGTAATACCGCAAGTGCACGGCGTCTATCGGAGACGCGGCAAGTACGGGTCGATCCCACAGAGAAATGGGTGTGCTATGTATGATCTAAGGCTTGCTTCTTCAACTGAATTCAAGTGAGTGACAAATTAACACAATGGGTTTGTGCCGATACGGCTGGATGGAAATGTGACAATGAAAATGAAACTGAATTACAAACAGAGATATAAATGGGTGCTAGGGTCTTCGATTTCCACCACTAACCTATACTATGTTTTCAACTCATGACATTATTCTTATTCTTATGCTAGATAAAGGCGAGGTGTCAAGTCTGCCTTAAACCTAAAGTGTTTCTCCGCTTGACAGGTTAATCACAACTAAAGTATATTTCCAAAGTATTACCTTTCTAATTAGAGTACAAATAATCTGAGGATCATAATAATTTCATTAAGCTTGGGTTGTAGCATCATCTTCACGAGTTATTCTAACTACGGTCATCCATGGCATTGGTATACACTTTGAGAGCAAAGTGTGACATCTTTGAGATTAAATCCTATCTTGAAAATAGTTAAGCACTCAAGAACAGTTCATGAAGAAAAACACGGTGATAAGCTAGGGTTTCATCTCAACCCTAGCCAAAGTAATTAAAACATCAAGGTAACAAATAAACTACAAATTAAACCTAATTGAAGCACTTTGGCTAGCCCAGGGCATGGAGTTTTTCGCACACCCTCACTTCTATTTATACATGCAGTTCCCTCAAAATACCAAACCCTAATTTCTTTTTAATTCGAAAAAATAAAACAAACCCATACTTTGATAGCCTCTCAATCGAGCTCTCCTCTGCTTGTGAAGCTTTGATTTGATGTTTCCTTCCTCTGTCGTGAAACCCTAGTTTCATTTATCTCTTACATAGCCTCTAGGGTTATGAGAGAGGCTAGGCGAGAGATAACTAAAACTAGGGGTGGTTGTTGGTGTTGATGCAGATGCTAGTGGTGATGGAGGTGGTGTGGTTGTCTGCCATGGTATGGCTGTGGTGTCGGGTGAAGGGATGGTGGAGACGAGCAGAGCTCTGCTCTGTCGGGGTGAGGGAGGAGAAGAAAGAGAAGAAGAAGAGAGGAATGGGGGGTATCGAATAGGGTATAGGGTATGGGTCGATTCGTTGTGAGGCAGGGATATCAAAAGCTGAAGGAACAGGCGGAGCGAGCGTTGGATCTTGGGAGACAACAATCTCACGGCTCAGGATATAAGAAGTTTTGGTGTAGAGCGGGAGCATCAATCGTTGATGTGCTAGGCGGAGCGACCGTTGGATGTAGCTGAGGGAGATCTCAATGGCTCAGAGTGAGCGGGCTCGGATCCGGGTCATGGGTAGCTCTAGCCCAAGTCTTCCTTGTTGGGTTGCAACTGATTTGCGCGCGGGCTTTGGCTATCTGCTCCATAGATGTTTGACTCCAATTCTTCGCTCTTTAGCTCCTCAGTTTCTCCGGACTTTATTTATTACCTAAAAACACAAAATTAATTAATACAAATATTTATTCTTGAAAACAAAGAAAACACAGAATGGGGATAATATCTGATTTCTAAGCGCAAAAGATGAGTAAAATGCCAATAAAAAGGTGTATAAATATGCACTATTTAGCACTCATCAAATACCCCCAAACCTGAATTTTACTTGTCCTCAAGTGAAACAGAAATGAAAAAATCCTAACTATACCAATGTCGTAGGTCTCTCGAATGCATTTAGCGTATGCACTAAGCCTTTAAACCCCTAGGTGTCCCTAGTGGACGAGTTGTAGTCTCGTGAGGGTTTACCAGAGGTGTACCCACAAAACCTTATCCAACTTCAGAGTGTAAAAGAGTCTCAAGCATCCAAGAAGCTATGAGGACATAGAGTTTCTGCGTGCTAGTAACATGAAGTTAGAACTACCAAAGAACGCATTCTCATCCTTAAGTGCTGAGCGAGAAGTAACCATACCATATGAAAGAATTCGGATTCGATTGTGATCATAAGTCTCAACTTCGCCTCACCATTAGGATTTTATGATAATTGCACTCAAAAAGATCGCTTTTAGTCTCTCATGTGTGCGAGGCGGGAGTAAAGAGAGAAATCCTGCACACGTTGTAGGTAAGAAGGATAACCTTCCGAAAATAAAATCTGGAGACTCCACAAAAGTGTGGATAAAAAGAATCTTTTTTCTGATGATCTCTAAGAAAGGAAATCAACCATTAGCAAGGGGTGGGAGTACTCACTCACTTCTCACCCGATCGGCAATTAATATCACTCTCTCATAAGAACCATAGAAACGTCTTCAATCTTCGGTCTTCAATTGTTGATGACGAACTTCTAAACTTCACAAAACTTGACAATTTTTAACTTTTCTACTCAAATTCCTTGTTGTTTGGATTTTTCTTTTTAAATTCTTCTTTACCATGGTGGTAGCAAAAATAAACTACAATTTTTTTTTTTTATTTTTTTTATTTTTTTGATTTTTTTTGATTTTTTTTTTTTTTTTTTTTTTTTTTTTTACATTACAATAAGTGAAAATAAAAATACAAATAATGAAACAACTAACTCCATGGACAAAGGACTTTATCACTCAATTTTTCCACACTTGTATTGTCTTGATTTTATAAATTTTATTAATTCTCATCCTATTTTCTTTTCTTTGTTGCACATAAACCTTGGACTATATCAATTTTTCTTTCAATATTCTGATGATGCTCCGTTTGTTGACGATGATGTGTTTCTATGGGTCTTGCTGATTGAGAGAGAAAGAGTGATGCTAACTGCAAATCGATATTTAGAAGGAGTTTTCATCTTTAGACGTCACCCTCATGATTGACAAAAACTAGCACTCAAGAGATCAAAAGTAGTCTTTGAAATTGGTGCGAAGTTGGGTAGCTCACCATTCCTACCCGGAATTGACGTACGGTGACACACACTCTAACAGCTTTTCTAGAAAGTTGCAAAAAATTGAAGGTTGGTGCCTCACTTGATGTAAAATGGGTAGTCTCCACTATGGGTGATCACAATTCTACTACCGAATATCTAAACAAAGACCTAATTCGCCCTCCGGTATGGTTAAATCCAACTTTAACGCTCTAATCAACTAAGAAACCCGATTGTGTTTTCCTACTTCTAACTTCTTTTATTTCGGTCAGATTCTCTATGTAAACATAGCTAGAAGCATGCTAGTGACTCTAAAATCTCTAAAAGTTGGAGGTTTTTACAAAAAGATTTTTTTTTTTTTTTTTTTTTTTAAATTAAAAGGTAAAATAAAAGACTAAAAACTCTAAATGCAAATGCACCCCCAAACCTAAATCGAACATTGTCCTCAATGTGTCAACAGATAGGAAAAATTAAACAGTCACATACCATGAGAACTATGTTGATAAGAGAAAAGGGAAGAGATTACCGGTATGTCGGCGGGAGCAAGGTTGAGCTTCAATAGTCAAGGCTAGAATCCAACATTCTCAGCGGAGATCATATCGGATTAGCACAAAATATGCACAAGAAGACTCAACCGATTCAAGAAAAGAAAAATTTAACAAGTCCTACTGGATATATACAATGAAAATTCACCATAAACCAACAGTCTAAAGAGTTGAGGATCAACCCAATAGAAAATATATACACACATTAACAGCCTTACACAAATATAATATGATAGTGCAAGTAAGACTGTGTATGTGAATGAGCTTCCCCCAAACCTAAACTTGTGAACGGGTGTGTTTGGGAGCACAAAATCTTGCAATTTTAAAGGTACATCATGCAAAAGGTCTAACTCAAAATGAGTATTGCTAAGAACAGACAGACATACACATACCAACTGTGGTTCCCTAAAGGTGTTATACTTTGATGCAAAATAGTCCAAGAGGACTTGGGAAGCACAAAGTTCTAGGCCTAAGTTAGGCATTTTCGGAAAAGTTGGTTTTGCAATTTTGTTACAAACTACACCTAGGTTTGGTGGAGGAGTTTCAATTTGTGACTCGGAGAGAGGTTAGGTACATCTAAGTTGTTTTCATGTATAAGATCATTTGTACCATCACACACTTTCCTAAAGTCGAAGAAGGTAAATCATGTTCACCTGCATAAAACAATTCATCAATCTCCATGTCATAATCATTATCGGTCTCACGCATAACATGACTAGGAGAGATATCATGTTGTAACCTAGGCATGGAATTAGGCACATGCATTGAATCATCTCTGTGTCAACATACAATTCAGCTATTCCTAGGTCAAAAACAGGTGGTAAAGCAGGCTCATTTTCACAGGACAATTCCACAGGTTCCACATTAACATCACATGCATGAATATCAGAAGAAGCATTATTCATAGGGTTCACAGAAGAGACACTTAATGTCTCTGAACCTAAAGATTCTACTACATTTTCAAAATACACATGCTCTTCATATTCATCATCATCATCATCATAGCAAGAATTCATCTCTCCATTCAAAAATGTAGTATTTTTAGTGTACTCATCTACCTGGGATTAGGTTCATATTCAATGTTAGTTGCATGAGTAAGACTAGAAACACTATTTTCAATCATATCATTTTGTAACTCAATCAGGTTCCTTTGAAGAATCATTTTGAGTTGTTCTATTGAAGGAGAGTCTTCACTAGTGGGTATGCATTCCTCATATGGATATTCATTGTATGGTTGTGCATTAGGTTCACTAGAGAAGGGAAGTTCAAACATGTTGCTATGTGGATGGTCATGCATTGCATTCATTTCAAGCCTAGCATTTTGCTCCATGAGTGTTTCCATTATTGATTGCAAACTAGGAGTTGGGGAGTATAAAATTGTTCATCTCCCCACTGTGGTGAATGATGCATGTGTGCATGGTCATAGTCACTTCTAGACAATTCGTACATTTGATTATCATGGCTTTCCCTAGACTGCCTAAACTCATGTAAAATGTAGCGAGTTCTCGGGGTGGTCTAAGCTACCACATAAGGTACAAGTATACATTGCATAGTGCCTAGGGGGATTAGATTTGACAGATTGCTCATGTAATTGCCTTTCTAAAGCAGAAACTTGAGCTTCTAATTGATCTAGAAGTGATGACTGGGTATGAGGAAAGTGTTCATTCTCAACCTGTGGTGGATGATACATGTGCTCATAATGATTAGGGAATGTGAGGTCAGGGCCCTGAGAAGGCGCATAAAATTCCCTAAAATCACTATGGTATGTGGGGGGTTCATCCTGTGAAGCGTGCCCGTATGCAAGCTCTCTAAGGGATTTGTTTCCATCCCCAGATGCAGACCAAAATCCTGTCATGATTTAGTACTCAAATTGAACTCAAAATTTAGTTTGGTTTATGTGGGCTTTGGTTTATTGGGATTTGGTTTCAATGGGATTCATTTGGTTTTGTTGGGAGCTTTGGTTTATGTGGGAAGCCCAGGTTGTTGTGGGCTCAATTTGGTTTTAGTGAGTTTTGGTTTGTTGTTTGAAGCCCAAGATTTGTGAAAACAGCACATCCCAGCTTGGGTTGGCAGAAGTAGAGCCCATATTGAATGGCCCAGTATGTGGGCTGAGTTTTGTCTGTGGCCCAAGATGTGAGCGAGCCCCAGAGAGAGGCTTATGTGGGCTTGGGTGGTTCGGTTTATGCAAAACTCAGTTTTGGGTTCCAGGTGGTTATGGGTTCAGCCAGTTGAGTTCTTGTGGGCTCGGTTTGCTTGCGGAGACAGCCCAACAGATTCGATTGATATGGGCTTGGCTGTTTAAGGGTTCATCCGGTAGTTGGGCTTACGCTTATGTGCATCCCGGTTTGTGGTTTTAGCCTAAGCAGCCCAGATGTTACAGTTTGCACAGCTTGGTCAGGCCAAGCACAGAATAGGTGTACACTCAGGCAAAGCACAATGCAGCACAAGTTTTGTGCTCAGCACAGCTTAGGTGCTCAGACAACACAGAGCAATGAGACAAACCTAGGTTGGCATTTCACACAAGTCTAAGTGCAACAACTTATACAATGGTTATGCTAAGCACGGACTAAGCACAAATAAGTTTTCAAATTCAAACACAAAGATACAAGCACAGCTGAGATGCGGCTCAAAATCAAGGTATCTAATGCAACAAGTGAGTGAGGTCAACAGGCTCAACAGGCTCAACGGGCTAGCATGCAAGGGTGTGCATTCAACAGGCTCAACAGGTCTCGCATGCAAGGTCACAATAGATGCTAGCCTAACATGGTTCACAGGTCAGCTCAGGTTACGCAATTCCTCACAGATCTTTGGCAACTCAAGACAAGTCAACAGGATTTGTTTAACTATTTGGATTTCACGGTGATAGCTCAAACTTGTAGCTTCGGGGGCTAGCAAGTGAGCGAGTGGTCAGCATTCAACACATCGGTCAAACAAGCACGCAAATATCATGCAAAGTTTGGGATTATGCTCGAGCTTTGGCTATCTAAGTTCACGCTCAAATCACGGCTTAGGGCTAACAGACTAACAACCTTAGCTAGAATGCCACTTAAGCTTAGCAGCTACAGGGCAGATGGCTCCCTAGAGCAATGCACTAGGCACAAGGCATTCAGGGGAAGTTTAGGCTTACCTCAAGAACTGGGCTTTCCCTTGGGTTGGCTAACAGTTTGCTCAGCAGCACCGGCTAGCAAGGCACAGCACAACAGCACAACAAACTCAGCAACACAGCAAGTACCTGCTAGCTCAAAATGAGAGTTTAGTTTCAAAAATGTGGATGTTATAGCAGAGGATCAAGATGAATACCAGCCCAAGCCTGAGAGTCAATTGGACTGACACAGGGATCAAGAGTTACAAGGCACTAAGATACATGAGAACACAATAAGCTACAGAATGAACAAAATGCAATGAGAAATGAGTAAAACAAAGAACAATGGAAATGAGCAATGAGCAAAATGCAATGTGACAGGGGGAAATGAGCAATGAGTAAAACAAAGAGCAATGGAAACTAAGTTACACTACAATGCAAGGCTATTATGCGAGTTGATAAAAGTTATACTAACAAACTAAAACAATAATGAAAGACTAAGAAAAACAGTGGAAGAAAAGTTACTGACTAAAAATAACAAAAGTTACACTAAGACAAGTTCTGACTAAAAATAACAATGCAGAGAGAATATATACAAGGTTGGAAATCAGTGAAGCAAGGTCAATAGTCAACAGGGCACACGCCAAGTCCCCGGCAGCGGCGCCAAAAACTTGGTAGGCCTCGGAATGTGTATATTTTATGGCCTACGGTGATAACCGCAAGTGCACGGCATCTATCGGAGACGCGGCAAGTACGGGTCGATCCCATAGATAAATGGGTGTGCTATGTATGATCTAAGGCTTGCTTCTTCAACTGAATTCAAGTGAGTGACAAATTAACACAATGGGTTTGTGCCGATCACTACGGGATGGAAATGTGACAATGAAAATGAAACTGAATTACAAACAGAGATATAAATGGGTGCTAGGGTCTTCGATTTCCACCACTAACCTATACTATGTTTTCAACTCATGACATTATTCTTATTCTTATGCTA
Source organism: Papaver armeniacum (assembly GCA_023531295.1). Classification (NCBI taxonomy): domain Eukaryota; kingdom Viridiplantae; phylum Streptophyta; class Magnoliopsida; order Ranunculales; family Papaveraceae; genus Papaver; species Papaver armeniacum. The sequence continues at coordinate 485,193 of JAJJWW010005914.1, read as the reverse complement.
GATAAAGGCGAGGTGTCAAGTCTGCCTTAAACCTAAAGTGTTTCTCCGCTTGACAGGTTAATCACAACTAAAGTATATTTCCAAAGTATTATCTGTCTAATTAGAGTACAAATAATCTGAGGATCATAATAATTTCATTAAGCTTGGGTTGTAGCATCATCTTCACAGAGTTATTCTAACTACAGTGCATCCATGGCATTGGTATACACTGTGAGAGCAAAGTGTGACATGCTGAGATTAAATCCTATCTTGAAAATAGTTAAGCACTCAAGAACAGTTCATGAAGAAAAACACAGTGATAAGCTAGGGTTTCATCTCAACCCTAGCCAAAGTAATTAAAACATCAAGGTAACAAATAAACTACAAATTAAACCTAATTGAAGCACTGGCTAGCCCAGGCATGGAGTTTTTCGCACACCCCTCACTTCTATTTATACATGCAGTTCCCTCAAAATACCAAACCCTAATTTCTTTTTAATTCGAAAAAATAAAACAAACCCATACTCTGATAGCCTCTCAATCGAGCTCTCCTCTGCTTGTGAAGCTTTGATTTGATGTTTCCTTCCTCTGTCGTGAAACCCTAGTTTCATTTATCTCTTACATAGCCTCTAGGGTTATGAGAGAGGCTAGGCGAGAGATAACTAAAACTAGGGGTGGTTGTTGGTGTTGATGCAGATGCTAGTGGTGATGGAGGTGGTGTGGTTGTCTGCCATGGTATGGCTATGGTGTCGGGTGAAGGGATGGTGGAGACGAGCAGAGCTCTGCTCTGTCGGGGTGAGGGAGGAGAAGAAAGAGAAGAAGAAGAGAGGAATGGGGGGTATCGAATAGGGTATAGGGTATGGGTCGATTCGTTGTGAGGCAGGGATATCAAGAGCTGAAGGAACATGCGAAGCGAGCGTTGGATCTTGGGAGACAGCAATCTCACGGCTCAGGATATAAGAAGTTTTGGTGTAGAGCGGGAGCATCAATCGTTGATGTGCTAGGCGGAGCGACCGTTGGATGTAGCTGAGGGAGATCTCAATGGCTCAGAGTGAGCGGGCTCGGATCCGGGTCATGGGTAGCTCTAGCCCAAGTCTTCCTTGTTGGGTTGCAACTGATTTGCGCGCGGGCTTTGGCTATCTGCTCCATAGATGTTTGACTCCAATTCTTCGCTCTTTAGCTCCTCGGTTTCTCGGACTTTATTTATTACCTAAAAACACAAAATTAATTAATACAAATATTTATTCTTGAAAACAAAGAAAACACAGAATCTGGGATAATATCTGATTTCTAAGCGCAAAAGATGAGTAAAATGCCAATAAAAAGGTGTATAAATATGCACTATTTAGCACTCATCAGCTGGAGCTGAGCACAGAGTATGTTGAAGCCTAGGGTTTAAAGTGAGAGGGCAACTGGTTCAGTTGACTCCACTTTACACAAGTTATGCTTCAAGTTACACAGCACATGTTATATCATTCATTCATCAACAAGCATGCTAAATCAACATTCATGTAAGCAAGGGTTGAAACACAATACCACCAGTTTCAACTGGGTTTAGGCAAATCCACCAATTGTCCTGCACTTTTTCTCTTGTATGTAATTCATCTCCAACAGTACCTGGTAACTCAGAGGAGAACTTCAGTACATAGAAATGAGCAAGTCATGCAAAGAAATACTAAAGTAGTGAATTGTTTTACTACTACCAGCAAGGCAGGAACTGTAAACTATGCAGATGTGTTAACTGAGAAACTAAGCTGTCTCCAATTGACAAGTTTGCACATGAGAGAATGGAGCAGAAAGTGTGAACAAGCTTCAAATGGAATATGAATAGAAGAAAATGCAGAATGCTTGGATATATTACAGGGGAATGAACTCTAATGTAATGATTTTCTTAACTTCTACAGATGCAAATGTTATGATAAATCTAAGTTATGCTAAATTATTCACAGCTACAGATGGCTTTAAACAGTTAAACTATAATGGCATGCTACAAATTTCCTAAACTAATTAACATAGTTCAAACAAATTACAAAAGTAAAGATACAGGGATGAACTTGAATGCAGAATGGTTTAAGTTACAAACTAGAACTACTATAGATTACAAGGAAGCTGAAATGAAACAGATGTGACAGACTAAATCGCGAGGCTTGAGCTCAACCTAGGCCGATCTTTGGCTAAGATAGTAAGTGCAATGTAATACTATTTTACAAAAAGAGAAATTATGGGCTAAGTTATTGAGATAATGATGAATTAAGCTAAGTTATACTAATAGCAGAAGAGAACAAAGGATATATATACAATGGATGATTAATAACAAAGTTACACTAAGGTGATTACTAACAACAATTTCAGGGCATATATATACAAAGATGGGTTGAAAATCAGTGAGGGAAGCAACAATCGACAGGGCACACTACCAAATCCCCGGCAGCGGCGCCAAAACTTGGTAGGCTTACAAAGATGCCTACGACTATGTCTACTGCAAGTGCACATGCCTATTGGAGGCAAGGGCAAGCACAGGTCGATCCCACAGAGAAGTGGTGTGTATGTGAGTTGATCTCAAGGCTTTACTTAAACTGATTTCAAGAGAGTGACAGAGTAATGGTTTGTTGTCGAAACGACTAGGTTGGAATGGTGACTGTGACTCTAAACTAAGGTAATGATAAGCACAAAGTGTTGGAACTAATGATTTTATGACACTAGGGTGATTAAACTCACCACTTAATCCTATACTAAGGTAAACAAATTCTACTTATGCTCTTATCCTTCCTTTGAAGGTTTCAGGTGGAGATTATGTTAATTGCATTCACTAATTAACCCCTAGTATAGAGTGTCTTCTACAGTACACTCTATCACAAGCTAATTTGCTCAACAATTAGCAAATAACCTAATACAATAAACACATTAAGAACATAAGATGAATCATGAATTAACTTAACATAGGCTTAAGGGTTTGTTCTACACCCTAGCAGAGGTGATTAGAACATTATGTAAAGAAAATAAAACAAAATTGATATTAAGTTACAAAACTAAACCCTAAAACATGACTGTTTTCTCTCACATCCAAAACAACAATTTATACTCTCAATCACTCTAACATGACAAGTAAACGAAACCCCAAACCTCTTTCCTCCCTTGTCTCGTCTCTGAATCGACCATGCGGGTTGTTCGAGAAAACCCTAATTTCAACCATCTCAACCCTAGCTTCTAGGTTATGGGAGAAGCTAAAGATGGAGATGGGTGAACCTAGGGTGGCGGAGAAGGTGGCTGATGGAGTTGTTGAAGCTGTCAGGAGATGGAGGTGGTAGTGATGGCTCTGCAACAGGTATGGAGAAGAAGGTGAAGGGGATGGGTTTCTCGAATCAAAAGTGAGAGGAAGAAAGAGAAAATGGAGGAGAAAATGGTTTTGGTCGATATGGTATAGGTGTAGGTGGATTTGTTGTGAAGCAGGCACATCGAGTGTTGATGGGAAGGACGGAGCGAGCATTGGATGCGGATGGGCGAGATCTGAACGGCTCAGGGAGAATCGGGCTGTTTTGGTGTTGAGCGGGTGCAGCGATCTTCGATGAGAGGGATGGAGCGAGCGTTGGATGAAGATGGATGAAATCTTCACGGCTCAGAATGAATCGGGTTCGGATCCGGGTCGGGTCTTGGATAGCTCAAGCCCATGTCTTCCTTGTTGGGTTGCAACTGATGCGCGCGCGGCTTTGGCTTTCGCTCCATAGACGCTTGTCTCCAATTTTTCTGCTCTTTGGCTCCTCAATTTCTCCGAGCTTTATTTACTACCTAAAAACACAAAATTAATTAGTACAAATATTTATTCTTGAAAACAAAGAAAATACAGAATCTGGGATAATATCTGATTTCTAAGCACAAAAGATGAGTTAAATGCCAATAAAAAGGTGTATAAATATGCAATATTTGGCACTCATCAAATACCCCCAAACCTGAATTTTACTTGTCCTCAAGTGAAACAGAAATTAAGAAATCCTAACTATACCACTGTCGCTGGTCTCTCGAATGCATTTAGCGTATGCACTAAGCCTTTAAACCCCTAGGTGTCCCTAGTGGACGAGTTGTAGTCTCGTGAGGGTTTACCAGAGGTGTACCCACAAAACCTTCTCCAACTTCAGAGTGTAAAAGAGTCTCAAGCATCCAAGGAGCTATGAGGACATAGAGTTTCTGCATGCTAGTAACACGAAGTTAGAACTACCAAAGAACGCATTCTCATCCTTAATTGCTGAGCGAGAAGTAACCATACCATATGAAAGAATTCGGATTCGATTGTGATCATAAGCCTCGACTTCTGCCTCACCATTGGGGTTTTATGATAATTGCACTCAAAAAGATCGCTTTTTTAGTCTCTCATGTGTGCAGGCAGGAATAAAGAGAGAAATCCTGCACACATTGTAGGTAAGAATGATAACCTTCCGAAATAATTTCTGGAGACTCCACAGAAGTGTGGACAAAAAGAATCTTTTTCTGATGATCTCTAAGAAAGGAAATCAACCATTAGCAAGGATGGGAGTACTCACTTACCTTCTCACCCGATCGGCAATTAATATCACTCTCTCAGCATTCATAGAAACGCCTTCAATCTTCGGTCTTCGGTCTTCAAATGTTGATGACGAACTTCTCAACTTCACAAAAACTTGACAATTTTTTTTTTTTATTTTTTTATTTTTTTTTTATTTTTTTTAACTTAGAAATACATGAAATGAAAATAACAATAAAACAATAAAACTTGTATTGTCTTGATTTCATAAACTTCACTAATTCTCATCTTCTTTTCTTTTCTTTGTTGCACATAAACCTTGGACTATTTCAACTTTTCTTCAAATATTCTGATGATGCTCCGCTTGCTCATGATGATGTGTTTCTATGAATCTGTTGATGTTGTTGAGAGGGAGAGAGTGATGCTAACTGCAAATCGATATTTAGAAGGAGTTTTCATCTTTAAACGTCACCCTCATGATTGACGAAAGTAGCACTCAAGAGATCAAAAGTAGTGCTGAAAGTGGTGCGAAGTTGGGTAGCTCACCATTCCTATCCGGAATTGACGTACGGTGACACACACTCTAACAGCTTTTCTAGAAAGTCACAAAAAGTGAAGGTCGGTACCTCGCTTGATGTAAAATGGGTAGTCTCCACTATGGGTGATCACAATTCTACTACCGAATATCTAAACAACAGACCTAATTCGCCCTCCGGCATGGTTAAATCCAACTTTAACGCTCTAATCAACTAAGAAACCCGATTGTGTTCTCCAGTACTTCCAAGTTCTGTTATTTCGGTCAGACTCTCTATGTAAACATAGCTAGAAGCATGCTAGTGACTCTAAAATCTCTAAAAGTTGGAGGTTTTTATGTACATATTTACAAAGAGTTTTGGATTTTTTTTTTTTTAATTTTTTTTTTGGTTCAAAGACTAAAAACAAAGACTAAAAACTCTACATGCAAAAGCACCCCCAAACCTAAATCAAACATTGTCCTCAATGTGTCAACAGATGATAAAATTTTAAACAGTCACATACCCAGAGAACTATGTTGAGTAAAGAAAAGGGAAGAGATTACCGGATGTACAAGAGTGTTGCTAAACCAAGGGAGGATGAATGCTTTGAAAGCAAACACCCAAGGGGCAAGACAAAAAGTTTGGTTAACACACATAAAAATTATGCAAAAAGAAAAAGAAAAGGGAAAGATAATGGATTGTTAGTCCATATGTATGTACACAAGTGAACTAGATCAGTCCACGTAGATGGGGTCTTCCAAGTCAACGGTCTCAACTTCTGGTGGAAGATGCTCCAGAAATGGTTTCAATCTTTGACCATTGACCTTGAAGATGTTCTTGGTTGCTGGGTTTTCAACTTCTACAGCTCCATGGGGAAAAACGGTACGTACCAAGAATGGTCCTGACCATCTAGAACGTAACTTCCCTGGAAACAAATGCAAACGAGTGTTGTACAGTAAAACTTTTTGGCCAGGTGTGAAAGACTTGCGCAGAATGCGCTTGTCATGAAACACTTTCATTCTTTGTTTGTATGTTTTGGCACTATCATATGCATCATTTCTCAATTCTTCTAACTCATTGAGTTGAAGTTTTCTTTGGGTTCCAGCTTTATCAAGATCAAAATTCAATTTCTTCACAGCCCAATATGCACGGTGTTCTAACTCAACAGGTAGATGACATGCTTTACCGTACACAAGTCTGTAAGGGGACATCCCAATGGGAGTCTTGTATGTAGTTCTATAGGCCCATAAAGCATCGTTTAAGCGCAAAGACCAATCTTTCCTAGAAGGATTGACAGTCTTCTCAAGAATATGCTTAATTTCCCTATTAAAAACTTCTACTTGGCCACTGGTTTGAGGATGGTAAGGTGTTGCGACCTTATGAGTGATTCCATAATTGCGCACTAGTGATTCAAAGGGTCTATTGCAGAAATGACTACCTCCATCACTGATTATTGCTCTAGGGGTTCCAAAACGGGAGAAAATGTTTTCCTTAAGAAAAGAAAGAACAACTTTATGGTCGTTGGTTTTGGATGCAATGGCCTCTACCCACTTAGAGACATAATCAACCATTAGAAGATACAAGAACAAGAACAACAAGAATGTATAACTTACCTTCGAGTTAGGAAATGGACCCATGAAATCAATACCCCAAACATCAAACAGCTCAACAATCAAAATGGGTTGTAAGGGCATCATGTTTCTCTTAGAGATACTTCCTAATTTCGACATCGGTCACAAGCAACACAAAATGCATGGCTATCCTTAAACAAGTGTTGGCCAATAGAAACCGCTTTGCAAGATCTTTGCAGCAGTTTTTGCTTGGCACTAAAGTGGCCTCCACATGCATGGTCATGATATTCCCAAAAAGAAAGAGATGACGTCCCTTTGTTCGAATTGGGGACGCATCTCCTAATGATTTGGTCTTGGCAAAATTTGTAGATGTGGCTTAAACAAAAGAGATATGGGTCATCCCAAAGGAAATGTTTAACTTCAGCCAAGAACTTAGAACGGTCTTGTTTAGACCAATGCAAGGGCATTCTACCAGAGCAAGGTAGTTGACAATATCAAAAACCATGGCATTTCGTACACAAGCATCAATTGCTCATCGTGGAATGATTCCCTAATTAGCACAGATTCATCAACAGATTCAACATTCAACCTAGACAAGTGATCAGCAACAACATTTTCTGACCCTTTCTTATCTCGAATTTCGAGGTTAAACTCTTGTAGCAAGAGTATCCATCGAATTAGACGAGCCTTAGCATCTTTTTTTTTTCGACAAAAGATATCTCAATGCAAAGATGATCGAATAAATGATGACCTTAGATCCTATCAAATAAGATCTAAACTTATCTAATGCAAACACAACAGCTAGCAACTCTTTCTCAAAAGAGTGGAATAATTCAATTGAGCATCATTAAGTGTTTTACTAGCATAGTAGATCACATAAGGAAGTTTGTCTACTCGCTGGCCCAAAACAACTCCTACAGCATAGTCAGACGCATCACACATAATCTCAAATGGTAATGACCAGTCAGGTGGTCTGACTATAGGGGCAGATGTAAGGAGAGCCTTCAGTTGCTCCCATGCTTTCTTACAAGCATCATCAAAGACAAATGCAACATCTTTTGCAAGAAGATTGTGATGTAGTTTTAATTGTGGTAAGTAGAGTATCGTTCGCTCGGACTTTTTTAAGATTTTGATTTTAGACTTAATTAAAAGAAAATACTAAAACAAACTAATTACAATTGATTTTTGTTATCAAGGAGAGATGAGTCTAGGGCTTTGGATTTCACTACTTCTAATGATGGTAAACTCAATAAATTAAACTTTGACATAATACTCCGACTTTACTCAAAACAATTTTCGAACTCAATCTCATGCTTTGGAAGATATAACAATACATGCTCTTTTTTATGACTTTCGTCGCTATTCTAAGGCCTAATCCTCCTTCGCTTATAAAAGAACGGTAGAAACTACCCAAAACAGTTTTCACGAAGCATGTAAAGAAGAGAGAATTTTTAGACAAATTAAAACACAATTTTTGGAGTAAATATGCCAAAGAAATTAATTACTAAATATTACACATCAAAAATAGTTTCCTCCAAAACCCTAGAAAAGAAATTTAGCTGCCCATAGATCGAAGATTGGAGAAAATTTCATTAATCATTGTATTAAAAATATTAATAAAGTGCTTACAATGATTTCCAGAGATAAACGACCGTCTCTGAGGGTCTTTGTTTTAAGACTGCTTGACAACGATAGATGATTAACTCTGTCGTTGTATCTGAGACTGCTTCTGCGACGGCTTTTGATGGTTCAATGTTCTTGGTGTTCTTGAGTTTTTACAGCAGCAGAAACAGAATCCTGCAACTTGTGATTTTGCCTCTCTGCAACTCTCCAAACTTCCCCAAACTCCTCCTCCCCCACGAAAGACCTCCCAACAGACTATATATATATAACAGGGTCCATAAATCTCGATGAAATCTCCCTTTCTTTCCCATAAAGTCTCGGTATTTTATTTCCTGTTTTATCAAATTACCAAATATTTAGACGATTTCATACCTTCTTTTTGATTTCAATACGTCACTCATTCCTGTTTTGAACCAACAATCCAAATCCTGTGAAGATCTCCTCTCAATTCCCACGTAACTCCCAAATATAACTTGGAAGATATATCCCGAGAATAATTGTCCCTGTTTCGTGAAATCAACGTGGACGTCCCTGTTTTCTTGCCATCAAAGCCCATACTAACTCCAGCTCATCCAAACATGCCTAACCAAATCCATATCCACGAGAAAAACTCGTTGAACATCGCCTCAGAAGACTTCGCAGGTGAAGAAGATTTTTCCCGCCAATTTAATTTTCAAATCGTGAAGAAGATAGGATGCCCCCTAACCATAATAGGGGTGCCTTTAACAGACGCCTTTGGGATGCCCTGGGGTGCAAATAGCAGGAGGGTACCCCTTAGTAATTGAGGTGCCCCTTATCCAAATGAGAGGTTCCTTTTAGCAATTCTTCTGAGGTGTAATTATGACTTTTCTGGGGAGTCTTCCGCATACTTCCGGGGTGCCTGTAGTGCGACTTCTGGGTGCCTTTAGTAATTTTCTCCCAGGACCACTTTACGAGCCAAATTCGCCGCAAAAGCTTATTTCTCCAAAAACACCTACAAAGACATAAAGTAACCAAATAAGTACAAAATCGAGCACTAACATTACAGAGAATTGAGACTAATATAGACACATAAATGCGTCTATCAAATACCCCAAACTTATTATTTGCTAGTCCTCGAGCAAATCAAATTTACAAAAATAAAATCCTAACTCACTGTCGCAGGCATCGTCGATTGCATTTAGCGTATGCAATAAGCCTTTAAACCCCTAGGTGGCCCTAGTGGCCGAGTTATAGTCTCGGGAGGGTTTACAAGAGATATACCCACAAAACCTTTACTCCAGACCCTAGCCATTTACGCAGAACCTTGGAAGGCACTAAAGAATCTCCTTGGTTGGCATACTTATTGACTACAGGAGGAAGTACCCTGATGCGAAATTCCAATTGTTGTACACGAGTTTGCACTCAAGCATACTAAAATTCATATATAAGTGACAGAGCTCTACTCAGATAGTCGCACTATGGACATCAATATCCGGAGTCAAAACTAATCACATGGATAGATCAAGATGATGGATATAGAGAAAAACATAGATGGTTTTGATGTTTACTAAGTGAACGGTGTTTCCCATATCTCGTCAAAGGCCTCCGCCAAAATGAACCTATCCTAATGGACTGAGATACTAGTCTCGACTAATATCAACACACCGGCATATACAAGGGAACCAGTGGTCAATAATCCTAACTCTAGGTCAACACAACTGGCATATACAAGGGTTCCAGTGGTCGACTTTATTTAATTTATTCCGGTTGGTCAGATGGTCTGGTCTCATTTTTTTTTTTTTTTTTTTTTTTTTTTTAACAACATGTTTAGATCTTGCGGATCCAAGTGCATGATTCTTGTCAGCATATTATATGGTAATTCCCGTGGATCCTGCGGTCCGCTTGTTTAGGCGACGGAGACAGGGAGAACACACACATATTGCTATCCAAGTGTTAATTTTTATTTTTAAACACACACTTTTTTTTTTTTTTAGTAACTCAATCACTCTATTTCATCTTGGCATTGGTAACAACTTGAATCGTGAGCCCCACCGAATCACTTAGAGAAACATAGTTTAAAAACAAAACAAAATAAAAACAGAAGTGAAAAGGACTCAACGAGATATGGTGAAACTATCATGTTATTTCTAACACCCGAGCTCGTGCTTTTATGAATAGACTCTTTAGATGTTTCCATCTAATCGATTGGTTCCTCAACTCCTACAACCAAAATGCTTCCATCCACTTAGATTGGTTAGTGCCATCCTTAATAAACATAAATTTCCAGGCTCTGGAGTTTATTTATTGCAACTAAAAAGTTTCTCCCACACCCCCAAACTTAAATCTAACATTGTCCTCAATGTTCTAAAGATAAAATTAAAAGCATGAACAAGGAGAAACTGTTACCATTTGAAGTAAAAGAGTTAAGGAAAGATATTACCGTGTTGCATGAGTGTTGGGTTACCTCCCAAGAAGTGCTGAATTTTAAGTCTTCAGCCAGGCGTATAATACCACAAAATGGCTAATTACCTTTCGAATCATATATCAATAGTCGAAACAACTGTGGGTCAACAAAATCAAATAAAATTGCCACAATTATAAGACAAATGCACCAAATCAGATAGAGCACATCCTCATCCAAAGTTTCCTGCAAGACAACTGGGTTTTTCTGTGGTGCCCACTTAGGCTTCATATGAGTGTCTTGACAAACAGATTCTTCTGAACTATGGGTTTCTAGTTGCTGGATTCCCTCTTGGACAGTATCAGGAGGATCAGGTTGAGGAGTCGGAAGAGACTCAGGTAATACCTCATGTATACTAGGCTCGATTCCCAATTTAGGGACTTCTACTATGGATATTTGACCATCACTACCCCCAAACTTAGGGTAATCAGTATTTTCAGAAAGACCTCTAACTATTGCTTGAATTTCTGGATCCTCGAGTCTTTAAAATACTCAAGAGCTTCTTCTAGATCATCACCCCCAAACTTAGGGTCAACATTACTCTTTGTAATGCCTAGCACTATGGCTTGAATTTCAGGGTCTGTAGAGTCTTTAAAGTACTCGAGAGCTTCTTCTAGTTTAACATTTTGGTCACCTAACTGACTTAAGAGAATCTCATCAAATTCATCCAAAGAATCATCCATTAAGGTGTCGTCCCAATTATCCTGAATTAGATCCCGAACTAAAGTGCTAATCATATTTACTTCCCCTAATTCATCGAAGGTTGTCTATTAACATTAAAGACATTTAGTTCAAATGGTCATATTACCAAAGGATATATTCATAAGCCCGGTCCTACAGTTGATGATAGCATTAGATGTGGCTAAAAATGGGCAACCTAAAATCACCTAAGTATTTGAGCACTAGGGTCCCGAACAGGTTGAGTGTCTAGAACAACAAAATCCACTTTGGATAAATAAATTTATCAACCTCAATCAGAACATCCTCTATAACACCACGAGGGACTTTGACAGACCTATCAACTAACTGTAGGGTCATTTTAGTCGGTTTCAACTCACCAAGACCTAGCTGGGTGTACACATGGTACGGGAGTAGGTTAACACTGGCTCCTAAGTCAAGTAATGCTTTATCAACCGTGTGATTACCAATCGTACAAGATATGGTGGGGCATCCATGGTCTTTATACTTAGGGGCTGTTTGGTTGGAGAAGGACCGAACTAACTCCGACCGACTAAAAAGGCTTTCTTATGGACATTAAGCTTACGCTTTCGAGTACAAAGATCCTTAAGAAACTTGGCATAAGCAGGCATTTGCCTAATTGCTTCTAATAAAGGAATATTTATGTTTACCTGCTTAAAAATCTCCATTATTTCGTTGAAAGTCGACTCTCTCTTAGTTGGAGCTAACAACCTGTGGATATGGGGCTCTGGGCACAAAATGAGACCTATCGGGAACCACATTGGCATCACCAGAAATTTTATCAGTCTCTTGATTAATGGCTCCTTCCTGGGGCTCATCTTGAGAACTAGAATGGGAACTAGAAGGTGGATCTACAGTATGTCCACTATTAGGCATGGCTACCTTATTGTCTACCGTTTTACCACTCCTAAGGGTTGTTACAGAGTTCACATGATTTAACTCTTCCTCTCTAGAGGATACTTCATGAATTGCTCTAGTGTTTTGTAGTGGTTGACTGGGTGACTTGCCTCTCTCTCTTTCGCTCAAAAGCTCTACAATTATACTAACCTGATTTTTTAGCCCTGAAATAGCCTGAGAGTTTTCCCCGTAAACCTTTCTCAACTATTTTCTTAAACTCTGCATTGTTATGAGATAAGATGGCCAGAGACTCTTCTAAGCTCATGATCTTCTTATTCGACAGGTTCTGATACTGATCTGGCCCTAAATGGTTCTTAGTATACCCAAAACCTGAGGAAGCCTGAGAATTACTAGACTGGCCCTCACTCTGACCCTTAGACCAAGAGAAATTCGGGTGGTTCCTCCAACCAGGGTTATAGGTATCGGAATATGGATCAACTCTCTGACGGTTTTCATACCTAGAGTTGTTATAAAGAGCATTGGCTTGCTCTTCGTACCTAGCATGGTGTGACCCTTGATTCATTTCTAAGGCTTCTAGACGCCTAAGAATGTCCGACCCATAATCAACTCTATCGATCCTATGGATAGGATTTCTAGATATTTCTGGTTCTCTCATTGAATCCCATTGCCTAGTTTTCTCGGCTAACTCGATGAATTCGTCAAAACATTCATCTGGGTCTTGATGGGTAAATTCTCCACCACTAATTGTTTCTACCTGCATACGGGTTTCACTATCAAGGCCCTCATATAAAATTTGGGCCATGTGGGCTTTTTCAAAGCCATGATGTGGACACTGGTATAACAATTCACTAAACCTTTCTATATAATCATGAAGTTTTTCACCTAATTTCGCTTAAAGGTTTGGATAGACTGCCGAACAGCCGCAGATCTTATGGTGTGGGTAGAATTTCTTAACAAATGCCTCTACAAGACCATCCCAGGTGGTAATTGTTTTAGAGGGAATAAAATGATACCACTCTTTGGCTTTATCATAGAGAGAGAAGTGAAACAAACGTAACCTAAGCACATCTTTGGAGACATTCGGATAGTTCATTGTGTCACAAATCATTTCAAAGTCTCTTATGTGGGTATACGGGTTCTCATTCTCTAACCCCCCTAAACTTACGTAGCATGCCAATAGTCTCAGGTCTTATATCAAACTGGACCGTAGAAGCTGGTAGAACTACACCTGGGTCACGCACTACCCTAGACGGGTTCAAACGATCCCTAAGGGTTTTTATCGGGACCTCATCATCCTTTTCCTCAACCATTTTGGCAAAATTATAAGTATTAAAGATATTTTCCTCACCGTGAGAAGAACGTCCAAAAATAGGACTTTCTAAATTAAGGTAGTCGAGATTCTTGTTTCCTAAAATATCACTTCTAGGTTTTTCACGCATAAACCGTCCTAGAGCGTCTCTCTTACGTTCTGGCATACAAGAATTCAACAAAATGTGCACATGCAAATGCTGGGCTAACTAATTTAGGTAAGCTTGGGTTACCTACAGCGAAATATACCCAAAGGTACGAGGCTGAGGTTTGTGGACTTTCAGCTGGTAACTCCCATAAGGCCCAAGGCACGGGTTCAGCTTACTAATCCACGAGTTTCCTAAATTCGGTAGTCTGACGAGATGCAATTGGTGTGTGCAGTGTTTTTTTTTTTTTTTATATAAATAAAGTACTAAAAATAAACACAAACAATATATACAAGTCCAAAAATAAGGAAAATAGAAACTAACAAAAATAAAAGGTCCAAACAAAATGAAATCTTCGGCTTTCTCCTTTTATGGCAAGTCCAACCTTTCAACTTCCGTTTCAAGCAAAACCTGCACAACAAAAACAAAAATACCAAAGACGTAAAATAGAACAAAAGAATAATCTAAAAAAAATTAAAAATAAAATATATACAAAACCTAAAAAAAATTCAAAACCTAAAACCTAAACCTAATTACAAGTCCCCGGCAGCGGCGCCAAAAACTGATGTAGTTTTAATTGTGGTAAGTAGAGTATCGTTCGCTCGGACTTTTTTAAGATTTTGATTTTAGACTTAATTAAAAGAAAATACTAAAACAAACTAATTACAATTGATTTTTGTTATCAAGGAGAGATGAGTCTAGGGCTTTGGATTTCACTACTTCTAATGATGGTAAACTCAATAAATTAAACTTTGACATAATACTCTGACTTTACTCAAAACAATTTTCGAACTCAATCTCATGCTTTGGAAGATATAACAATACATGCTCTTTTTTATGACTTTCGTCGCTATTCTAAGGCCTAATCCTCCTTCGCTTATAAAAGAACGGTAGAAACTACCCAAAACAGTTTTCACGAAGCATGTAAAGAAGAGAGAATTTTTAGACAAATTAAAACACAATTTTTGGAGTAAATATGCCAAAGAAATTAATTACTAAATATTACCCATCAAAAATAGTTTCCTCCAAAACCCTAGAAAAGAAATTTAGCTGCCCATAGATCGAAGATTGGAGAAAATTTCATTAATCATTGTATTAAAAATATTAATAAAGTGCTTACAATGATTTCCAGAGATAAACGACCGTCTCTGAGGGTCTTTGTTTTAAGACTGCTTGACAACGATAGATGATTAACTCTGTCGTTGTATCTGAGACTGCTTCTGCGACGGATTTTGATGGTTCAATGTTCTTGGTGTTCTTGAGTTTTTACAGCAGCAGAAACAGAATCCCGCAACTTGTGATTTTGCCTCTCTGCAACTCTCCAAACTTCCCCAAACTCCTCCTCCCCCACGAAAGACCTCCCAACAGACTATATATATATAACAGGGTCCATAAATCTCGATGAAATCTCCCTTTCTTTCCCATAAAGTCTCGGTATTTTATTTCCTGTTTTATCAAATTACCAAATATTTAGACGATTTCATACCTTCTTTTTGATTTCAATACGTCACTCATTCCTGTTTTGAACCAACAATCCAAATCCTGTGAAGATCTCCTCTCAATTCCCACGTAACTCCCAAATATAACTTGGAAGATATATCCCGAGAATAATTGTCCCTGTTTCGTGAAATCAACGTGGACGTCCCTGTTTTCTTGCCATCAAAGCCCATACTAACTCCAGCTCATCCAAACATGCCTAACCAAATCCATATCCACGAGAAAAACTCGTTGAACATCGCCTCAGAAGACTTCGCAGGTGAAGAAGATTTTTCCCGCCAATTTAATTTTCAAATCGTGAAGAAGATAGGATGCCCCCTAACCATAATAGGGGTGCCTTTAACAGACGCCTTTGGGATGCCCTGGGGTGCAAATAGCAGGAGGGTACCCCTTAGTAATTGAGGTGCCCCTTATCCAAATGAGAGGTTCCTTTTAGCAATTCTTCTGAGGTGTAATTATGACTTTTCTGGGGAGTCTTCCGCATACTTCCGGGGTGCCTGTAGTGCGACTTCTGGGTGCCTTTAGTAATTTTCTCCCAGGACCACTTTACGAGCCAAATTCGCCGCAAAAGCTTATTTCTCCAAAAACACCTACAAAGACATAAAGTAACCAAATAAGTACAAAATCGAGCACTAACATTACAGAGAATTGAGACTAATATAGACACATAAATGCGTCTATCAAAATGTTCTTCTCTTCTTCGCCTTTAATCAAATTGTTCTTCTGCTTGATCAATTCAGTCTTATCTTTTTATTACAATCTGTTTCCTTTTTCTTTCTTGATCAATTTAATAATCTAAATACAATTCCCCGGCAGCGGCGCCAAAAATTGATGTTATTTTTTTTTTTGTTGTAGAAAGTGGTAGTAAAAGTTCGTTCAACTCAGACTTGTAAAGACTCGATTTCAGACTTAAAAATATAAAACACTAAAAATAAAGAAAATATATACACAAGTTTGTCACAAATATCGAGAAGTACTAGGACTCAGGATTCCACCATATAATTCATTCATGCGATTCATATATTTATTCTAGACAATTATGGCTCAAATAATAATAAAATATTGACTCTGTTTCTTTGCCAAGGTAGATTTTTAAAAGATTAATTGTAAATCACAAGCATGACGCATCAAAAGTACTAAAACTAAGCATACGTCATCAAACGAAATCACAACTAATTAGTGAAAATCATAAAACAATTAAATCAAGTGCAAGAAGTCATATAAGAATTAAATATAATTACCACACGCATGAAATATGGCTTCCTCCGTCATCCCAGTGTTGGGGTTTAGCTCCTCATATTAATCACTTGCTCAAAATACATGTTTATAGCCCAAAAGTTGATTAAAAGGATGAAAAATAATAACACAGCCGATTTGTAACTGTGTATCGGCGTTACAGAGCAGCTGTTACGAAGGAAACATTCTAAAACCGTTGTATACACTGTTGAATTGTCGTTGTATTTAAGACCCCCTTAAACGACTGTCTTGGAGAGCCTTTGTTCTTCGTGTTCTTCCTCCTACACCAGCAGAACTCCAATTCCTGCAACTTTGATTTCTCGGCGCTGTGGTGTTCTAAACTTCCCCTAACTTCTTCTAAACTTCAATACCCTTCTCTGGGACTCGAGCACACCTTTTATACCCCTCCAAACTCTTTAAAACCCGATTATAATTCTGTTTTTCTTTCCGTGCAAGCCACGGCAATAATCTCTCTGCCGAATTGTTTTACGCGTTTTTAAGCTTTCCAAATCATCCCAAACTCTTTATTAGGTAATTACGTATCTTAGGAAGGATTTTCCGCGATTTAATCTCCCTGAAACTTCCAAAATCAAGCCAACAGAGACCCGAACCCTTTATTACCTCTGTTTTGCTCTAACATGATTTCTAGCCCAACTTGATCGATATAAACACCCATACGCACCCTGTTATGCTCTAGGGAGTCCATCCCAACGAAATTAGGCCATTGAATCTCACTCAATCTTCCGAGAAATCCACCTCCAACCATGCTTGTACTCTGCTGCCATTTTCCCGCCAGTTTTGATTTTTGAATGTTGAAGATGAGGCGCCCCCTATCCAGAGTAGGGGTGCCTTTAGCAGCTTCCTTTGGTGATGCCCTGGGGGTGCCCCTTAGTATATTGGGTACCCCTTATCCATTTCAGGGGTCCGAATAGCAAGTGTCTTCCGCGCGCAACTTTTCGAGCTGATTTTTCCAAAAATGTTTATTGGCTAAAAATACCTACACACGCATAAAACACCATAATAAGTACAAAAACGAGTACTATTAATATATAGAATCGAGACAAATTAGACACAAAAATGTGTCTATCAAATACCCCCAAACCTATTATTTGCTAGTCCTCGAGCAAAAATAAAATAAAATCCTAACTCACTGTCGCAGGCATCGTCGATTGCATTTAGCGTATGCAATAAGCCTTTAAACCCCTAGGTGGCCCTAGTGGCCGAGTTATAGTCTCGGGAGGGTTTACCAGAGGTGTACCCACAAAATCTTTACACTCCACTCCTAACTATCTACGCAGAACCTTGGAAGGCACTAAAGAATCTCCTTGGTTGGCATACTTATTGACTACAGGAGGAAGTACCCTGATGCGAAATTCCAATTGATGTACACGAGTTTGCACTCAGCATACTAAAATTCATATATAAGTCGCAGAGCTCTACTCAGATAATCTCACTATGGACATCAATACCCGGAGTCAAAACTAATCACATGGATAGATCAAGAAGATGGATACAGAGAAAAACATAGATGGTTTTGATGTTTGCTAAGTGAATGGTGTTTCCCATATCTGTCTGAAGGCCTCCGCCAAAATGAACCTATCCTAATGGACTGAGATACTAGTCTGACTAATATCAACACACTGGCATATACAAGGGAACCAGTGGCCAATAATCCTAACTCTAGGTCAACACAACTGGCATATACAAGGGTTCCAAAGTAGTCGACTTTATTGAATTTATTCCTATTGGTCTAATGGTCCTGTCTCATTTTTTTTTTTTTTTTTTTTTTTTTTTTTTTTTTCAACTTTTTTTTTTTTTTTTTTTTTTTTTTTTTCACTTTTTTTTTCACTTTTTTTTTTTTTTTTGTGGTATCTCAATCACTCTAATTCACCCTAGCATCGGTAACAACTTGATTCGTGGGCCCCACCTAATCACTTAGAGAAACATAGTTTTAAAACAAAATAAAAATAAAAACAGAAGTGAAAAGGACTCAACGAGATTGGTGAAACTATCATGTTATTTCTAACACCTGAGCTCTGTGCTTTTATGAATAGACTCTTTAGATGTTTCCATCTAATCAGATTGGTTCCTCAACTCCTACAACCAAAATGCTTCCATCCACTTAGATTGGTTAGTGCCATCCTTAATACGCATAAATTTTTAGGCTCTGGAGTTTATCAATGCAACTAAAAAGTTTCTCCCATACCCCCAAACTTAAATCTAACATTGTCCTCAATGTTCTAAAGATAAAATTAAAAGCATGAACAAGGAGAAACTATTACCATTTGAAGTAAAAGAGTTAAGGAAAGATATTACCGTGTCGCATGAATATTGGGTTACCTCCCAAGAAGTGCTAAGTTTAAAGTCTTCAGCCAGACTAAGAAAGGATTAGTCACCTCATAAAATCATAAAGTAATAGCCGAAATTTCTGTGGGTCATCAAAACCAAATAGAGCTATCACAAGTAAAAGGAATCTGCAACATGCCAAGAAAATTAACAAATAACGCACACCCTTGTCTAGTTTCCTGTTTAAGACAACTACATCTAGCTGTGGTTCAGGTTCAGGTTCTATAACTGGGTCCAAATAAAATATTTTCATGTGCTGGAATTCCTCAAAGCCAAGATCCGGTTCAGGTTTTAAAGTCTGTAAAAACTCAAATAAGAACTTAGAAGCACATAATAATAACCTGAATAATTGCGGATCCTTAAAGTCAATCAGTTTTGACTCACACAATTGACCACGATGAAACTGGCGGTCAATCTTAAGAAAATGTGTCATTTCTATTCTCCTAAAATAATTAGGTTTGGTCTCAGAACTTAATAACTGACACATTTTAAACTCATACATTCCCACAATTGGTTGAAAAATATTTGGTGGGAAAAAAAAGTCAATCTGGGTATCATAGCCTGGATAAACCACATCAACCAGAGGATGGGTTTCTAACAACTAAACTTCTTCATGGACATTATTAGGTTCTGGAGAACTAGTATGAAGGCAATCTGGCTCAATGGTTGAGGCACATATATCAAGTCCCAAGTGAGGGATCTCTACAAGAGCTAAAGGTAAAGCACGAGGAGAATGATAATCACCCCCAAACTTAGAGTTTTGGGTGTCTCTAGATAGACTATCTACAATTTCCCTAATTTCTAGATCATCGGAATCCTGAAAATGGTCAATTGCTTCTTCTAAGTTATAATCGGAAGGTGCATCCTCACTCATCATATTTGAAAGCTCTACGAGTTCATCTTTTTTGTCTAAGACTAATGTTTCTAAATCGTTAGACTCTAAAACAATGTTCTCAGAAGAAACTCGTTCCTCTAAACCATAATCGGCTTCGTAATCATAAGGAAAATCTACATCGTCTAAAACGGTGGTATCTCTAGTCAAATCCTCGTCCTTTTGAATAGGTGAATAATTATTAAAATTATTTGGATTTGAACTAGAAATAATATTATCATTGTAAAGCTCAATTGGAGTAGCAAATTCTGATCACTATGCCTAAATATTTGATTCTTCATCAACACTATCCTCATCATAATCATCGTTATAATAACATGAAAATGGTTGAACCTCATCTAAAGTAGTGTTACCAATTCTAACCTCGTCATCTTGATTATGCAAATAATTATCTTCATTTTCAAAGGTACTATTGGAAACACTATATTGGAAATTAAAACTATCTTGAGCATTTCTTTCCGGGCCTCTAACAAAGATTTTAAGTCGATTCACATGACTTCCCGATTTTATCTAGGAAAGAAAGGTCACATGTTGTCTTGTTTTCGTCCATAACTAAGTCATTCATCTCATCCGAACTATGTGTCGACTTAAGTATCTTTTGTCTTGACTCTTAACTTACGTGCGGACTCTAATAGAGAGGAATTTTGCTCGTATGACCGGTGGGAATATGGATAGTAATTGGGCTCACCATGGTATGGACCATAACCTTCAAAAGGCTGATGTTCCCAACCACTATTCACATTATGGTCAAAGTAGTAACGTCCATTTGAAACTCAGTCGGATATTCGTTGTATTGGCTATTATTATACCGATTCGACATTCTATTCGCAGGGTGTGAGTTGTCACACAAAATAAAACCCACCGACAGGGATTCGTGGGTGGATAGAGTCTTACCTCCCCTAAGAAAAAAAAAAAAAAAAAAAAAAAATTAAATACAAAAATAAAAACAAAAACAATTAACAATATTGCAACGGGCGATGAAACCGTTGAAGTCGACTCGTGCCACCGACTCCGATGTCGATGTACGAACCCGAGGGGCCGAGACAATATCGTAATCGCCGTCCTTCCCTCGCAAACAGATTTTATTTAACCTTAACCCTTCCTTAGGGTTTAAAATAATAAAGTCCAAGTCCAAAAAGTGTCCAAAAATAAAAATGAAAAATTAAAAAAAAATACAACCTATTTATTTACGCTTCTAAAAAGAAATAAAGTCTAAATAAAATAAATATGTACAAAATCTTCTTCACGCCCTGGATTCCTCTTTTCTTTCCTTCTTTGGCGATGCTTTCCTTTTATAGCACTTTTTCTTTCCTTGTAACTTCGCTCCAAATCTGAAAAGAATCAAAAGAATACCAAAGGCGTAAAAAAGAACAAAAAATAAAAATAAACCTAAAACAAATCTAAATACAAGTCCGCGTCGGCGGCGCCAAAAATTAGGGGCTGAATTGATCAAGCAGAATGGAACAACATTTTGTGTGACAACATTTTGTGTGACATTCATCACAACCAAAATGCTTCCATCCCCGGCAACGGCGCCAAAAACTGATGTAGTTTTAATTGTGGTAAGTAGAGTGTCGTTCGCTCGGACTTTTTTTTTAAGATTTTGATTTTAGACTTAATGAAAGAAATACTAAGATAAACTAATTAAAATTGATTTTTTTTTAACAAGGAGAGATGAGTCTAGGGCTTTGGATTTCACTACTTCTAATGATGGTAAACTCAATAAATAAAACTTTGACATAATACTCCGACTTTACTCAAAACAATTTTCGAACTCAATCTCATGCTTTGGAAGATATAACAATACATGCTCTTTTTTATGACTTTCGTCGCTATTCTAAGGCCTAATCCTCCTTCGCTTATAAAAGAACGGTAGAAACTACCCAAAACAGTTTTCACGAAGCATGTAAAGAAGAGAGAATTTTTAGACAAATTAAAACACAATTTTTGGAGTAAATATGCCAAAGAAATTAATTACTAAATATTACCCATCAAAAATAGTTTCCTCCAAAACCCTAGAAAAGAAATTTAGCTGCTCATAGATCGAAGATTGGAGAAAATTTCATTAATCATTGTATTAAAAATAAGAATAAAAGTGCTTACAATGATTCTCAGTATTATAAGACTGCCTCTGAGGGTCTTTATTTTCCACTGTTGAACAACGATAGTTAGTTAACTTTGTCGTTATTTTTAAGTCTGCTCTTTTACGACGGCTTATGGTGGTGCTTTGTTCTTGGTGTTCTTGAGCAGCACCAGCAGAAACAGAATCCTGCAACTTGTGATTTTGCCTCTCTGCAACTCTCCAAACTTCCCCAAACTCCTCGACTCCTACAACCAAAATGCTTCCATCCACTTAGATTGGTTAGTGCCATCCTTAATAAGCATAAATTTCTAGACTCTGGAGTTTATTTATTGCAACTAAAAAGTTTCTCCCATACCCCCAAACTTAAATCTAACATTGTCCTCAATGTTCTAAAGATAAAATTAAAAGCATGAACAAGGAGAAATTGTTACCATTTGAAGCAAAAGAGTTAAAGAAAGATATTACCGTGTCGCATGAATGTTGGGTTACCTCCCAAGAAGTGCTAAATTTAAAGTCTTCAGCCAGACGTCAAATACCACAAAATGGTTAATTACCTTTCATATCATATATCAATAGTCGAAACAACTGTGGGTCAATAAAATCAAACAAAATTGCCACAATTATTAGACAAATGCACCAAATCAGAAAAATTAACAGATAGAGCACATCCTCATCCAAAGTTTCCTGCAAGACAACTGAGTTTTTCTGTGGTGCCCACTTGGGCTTCATATGAGTGTCTTGACAAACAGATTTTTCTGAACTATGGGTTTCTAGTTGCTGGATTTCCTCTTGGACAGTATCAGGAGGATCAGGTTGAGGAGTCGAAAGAGACTCAGGAAATATCTCATGTATATTAGGCTCGATTCCCAAGTTAGGGACTTTTATTTGACCATTATCACCCCCAAACTTAGGGTAATCAGTATTCTCAGATAAACCTCTAACTATTGCTTGAATTTCCGGATCCTCAGAGTCTTTAAAATACTCAAGAGCTTCTTCTAGATCATTACCCCCAAACTTAGGGTCAACATCACTCTCTGTAAGGCCTAGCACTATGGCTTGAATTTCAGGGTCTGTAGAGTCTTTAAAGTACTCGAGAGCTTCTTCTAGTTCAACATTTTGGTCACCTAACTGACTTAAGAGAATCTCATCAAATTCATCCAAAGAATCATCCATTAAGGTGTCGTCCCAATTATCCTGAATTAGATCCTGAACTAAAGTGCTAATCATATTTACTTCCCCTAATTCATCAGAAGGTTGTCTATTAACATTAAAGACATTTAGTTCAGTGGTCATATTACCAAAGGATATATTCATAAGCCCGGTCCTACAGTTGATGATAGCATTAGATGTGGCTAAAAATGGGCGACCTAAAATCACCTAAGTATTTGAGCACTAGGGTCCCGAACAGGTTGAGTGTCTAGAACAACAAAATCCACTTTGGATAAATAAATTTATCAACCTCAATCGTAACATCCTCTATAATACCACGAGGGACTTTGACAGACCTATCATTAACCGTAGGGTCATTTTAGTCGGTTTCAACTCACCAAGACCTAGTCGGGTGTACACATGGTACGGGGAGTAGGTTAACACTGGCTCCTAAGTCAAGTAATGCTTTATCAACCGTGTGATTACCAATCGTACAAGATATAGTGGGGCATCCAGGGTCTTTATACTTAGGGGCTGTTTGGTTCAGAAGGACCGAACTAACTCGACCCGACTAAAAAGGCTTTCTTATGGACATTAAGCTTACGCTTTCGAGTACAAAGATCCTTAAGAAACTTGGCATAAGCAGGCATTTTCCTAATTGCTTCTAATAAAGGAATATTTATGTTTACCTGCTTAAAAATCTCCATTATTTCGTTGAAAGTCGACTCTCTCTTAGTTGGAACTAACAGTTGTTGATATGGGGCTCTGGGCACAAAATGAGACCTATCGGGAACCACATTGGCATCACTAGAAATTTTATCAGTCTCTTCAGCTAATGGCTCCTTCTGGGGCTCATCTTGAGAACTAGAATGGGAACTAGAAGGTGGATCTACAGTATGTCCACTATTAGGCATGGCTACCTTATTGTCTACCGTTTTACCACTCCTAAGGGTTGTTACAGAGTTCACATGATTTAACTCTTTCTCTCTAGAGGATACTTCATGAATTTCTCTAGTGTTTTGTAGTGGTTGACTGGGTGACTTTCCTCTCTCTCTTTCGCTCAAAAGCTCTACAATTATACTAACCTGATTTTTTAGCCCTGAAATAGCCTGAGAGTTTTCCTGTAAACCTTTCTCAACTGTTTTCTTAAACTCTGCATTGTTATGAGATAAGATGGCCAGAGACTCTTCTAAGCTCATGATCTTCTTATTCGACAGAGTTAAATCTGATCTGGCCCTAAATGGTTCTTAGTATACCCAAAACCTGAGGAAGCCTGAGAATTACTAGACTGGCCCTCACTCTGACCCTTAGACCAAGAGAAATTCGGGTGGTTCCTCCAACCAGGGTTATAGGTATCGGAATATGGATCAACTCTCTGACAATTTTCATACCTAGAGTTGTTATAAAGAGCATTGGCTTGCTCTTCGTACCTAGCATGGTGTGACCCTTGATTCATTTCTAAGGCTTCTAGACGCCTAAGAATGTCCGACCCATAATCAACTCTATCGATCCTATGGATAGGATTTCTAGATATTTCTGGTTCTCTCATTGAAGCCCATTGCCTAGTTTTCTCGGCTAACTCGATGAATTCGTCAAAACATTCATCTGGGTCTTGATGGGTATATTCTCCTCCACTAATTGTTTCTACCTGCATACGGGTTTCACTATCAAGGCCCTCATATAAAATTTGGGCCATGTGGGCTTTTTCAAAGCCATGATGTGGACACTGGTATAACAATTCACTAAACCTTTCTATATAATCATGAAGTTTTTCACCTAATTTCTGCTTAAAGGTTTGGATAGACTGCACGAGCAATGTACCATGAGCCTTATGGTGTGGGTAGAATTTCTTAACAAATGCCTCTACAAGACCATCCCGTGGTAATTGTTTTAGAGGGAATAAAATGATACCACTCTTTGGCTTTATCATAGAGAGAGAAGTGAAACAAACGTAACCTAAGCACATCTTTGGAGACATTCGGATAGTTCATTGTGTCACAAATCATTTCAAAGTCTCTTATGTGGGTATACGGGTTCTCATTCTCTAATCCCCTAAACTTACGTAGCAAGCCAATAGTCTCAGGTCTAATATCAAATTGGACCGTAGAATCTGGTGGAACTACACCTGGGTCACGCACTACCCTAGACGGGTTCAAACGGTCCCTAAGGGTCTTTACTGGGACCTCATCATCATTTTCCTTCACCATTTCGACAAAAATATAAGTAATACTAGTGAAGCAAGAAAATCGTGCACATGCAAATCTTTGGGCTAACTAATTTAGGTAAGCTTGGGTTACCTACAACAAATATACCCAAAGGTACGAGGTGAGGTTTGTGGACTTTCAGCTGGTAACTCCCATAAGGCCCAAGGCACGGGTTCAGCTTACTAATCCACTAGTTTTCCTAAATTCGGTAGTCTGACGAGATGCAATTGGTGTGTGCAGTGTTTTTTTTTTTTTTACAGACTATCATGTGGATGGAAGCATTTTGGGAAAAAAAAAAAATTCTGGTCACACCTAAGGAGAAAACCAAAGAAATTTTCAAGAGAATTTTAGTGGAGAAATAGGAGAAACATAGAATTCTTAGAGAAAGGTTGGTGTTGGATTGTCCTTGGATCGAGTTCGCGGAAGTACTAGCCCCGGTTGATCAATCCCTGTCTAAGTAACATTGTAATCACCTATTTGCGAAAACAGGAGTTGGATTTGGATTTGGATTTGGAGCAGATTCAGGGAAAGTTTACGCAAAATGACCGGGCACTCTGAAATGACTGGCGACACTGAGAATGTGGCAGGCTTGCTGCAACAATTCCAGAAGATGTTGGATACTAAGTTCACTGAAAACAAGAAGTGGACTCTTGATGCTATTGCTGAGGCTGTAGGGAAAAATAAGGGGTCTGAAATGGGTGACAATGAAAATGATGATGATAATGAAGAAGAGGAAGAGGAAGAACAAATCAAAGAAAATTTTGAATCAGGAGAAATCGGTGCACGTGAACGCCAATTATCACGGAGGCTCAAAGAGGTTGAAAGGACCCTGCAAAAGATAGGTGGGGGTGCAGTGGACATGCATGGGTTATATCCTTATCCCGATATTCGTTTACCTCCTGGATTTAAATTTCCGGATATGGATAGATATGATGGAACTGGGTGCCCAAAAACCCATATTCGTATGTATGTTGGGTACTTGAAGCCACTGGGTATTAATGATGGGTTGTTAGTCCAATTGTTCCAAAGGAGTTTGACTGGAACGGCCTTGAAGTGGTTGATGAAGACAGACCCAGGTCTAGTTTCGAATTGGCAGGATATGGTGGATATGTTTGTGAGACGGTTTATGTTGGTCCCTGAAATTCAGTTTACCAGGAAACACTTAGAGGCGGTCAAACAAGAAGTCAATGAGGCATTTGAGAATTCTTTCCACGTTGGAGGACCAAGGCATTAGAGCTCGATGAGAAATTGTCTGAAGAAGAGATGGTAGATATTATAATGAATTGTTTGAACCATGAATATTGGAACCTAGGTGATATCATCCTACCATCCAACATTACACTCTTTATGGAAGGTGGGCTCACAGATTGAAAATGCATTGGACACGGGCAGAATGACCAGGTTGACTGACCCAGAGGACTCTAATGGGAATAATTGCGGAAGGTCCACATTTACAGATGAAAATCAAGTGAATACTGTGCCAGTTGCATCAGTAATTGCATCACCCATAGGACCATACCAGGGGCAGAGCCAAAACTTGAATCAGGGAATATGTGGACATCCTTAGAGGAATTTTGCAGAGGAAAAGCACCCATTACCCTATCATCAAAGGGAACCCAGGGTTAATTTTGTCTTGGCGAAAAATGAAACCAATTTAGCCGACTCAATCTACAAGCAAGAAACTGCGGTGAATCGGCCCGTCCACATCAGTGAACTATTCACGGATCAAGTACAAACTGTGAACTCATTTAAGTCAACAACTAATCGTCCTGTTATTTTGTCTGAATTAATGGCAGATTATTATGGAGTCGAGCAACTGAGGAACGTGCCAAATTACAACCGATTTCCAGCAGAGCCTGTGCATATCTCTGACCTTCTACCAAAGCGATACAGACTGTTAGGCCCGTGCATATTTCGAAATCTTGTCTTATCCCGTTCAACCATCAGTGAGTCCAGTTTACCTCTCAGATATCTTGCCTGCTGATCCAGTACATGCAACAAAGCAATCTCCATCTACAAGGTGGAATCCGTTTAAAACTGAGGGTGGTGATGAGGTTCAAAATGTAGCAAGAAACAGAACCATTTACAAGCCACCTCATCTCCGGAATAAAGACGTAATTATGCCTCCCACACAACCATCATTCAGATGGAAGTCTGTGAGACAAGAGGATGAACAAAAAATGGTAAGAACAATAGAGGTGGAGTCAGGTAAGTCTCTAACTCATTCTGTTGAGTCAATTAGACCGGTTAAGGGTACATCACCTGAATTTGTAAATAAGTCGTCTTTTATTTCCAATTTTCAAAATATTTCAAAAAATCCAAAAAAATTTAATAAACTAAAAAACCAAAAAGATTTTGTTTGCAGGTTGGAAAACAACATACTTGGTATAAATAAAGTGTTTG
Source organism: Papaver armeniacum (assembly GCA_023531295.1). Classification (NCBI taxonomy): domain Eukaryota; kingdom Viridiplantae; phylum Streptophyta; class Magnoliopsida; order Ranunculales; family Papaveraceae; genus Papaver; species Papaver armeniacum. The sequence goes on along the minus strand of JAJJWW010005914.1, from coordinate 457,767 downwards.
GGAACACTGACAAGCCGTGGGGACTGTGGAACCACCAAAAGAAAAACCCAACCAGAAGCTAAAGAAGTAAAGTTTGTCAATCAAAACAAGGAAAATCAATGTTTAAGGGCACCTCGAGAGAAAGAAGATGAATGTGACCAAAATGTGGATACAATGCAAGAATGTGCCAATACGAAAGATTTAAATAGTGAATTTAATTGAAGAGAAACCATTGCGGTTAAGACCCGAATGGATGTTGAAGACCAATGATATGTAGGAAGAGAAATTCAAAACATATGAAGATGAGATTTTTCCACCAAATAAAGGCAAGACGACGAATCCTCTACCTAAGGAAACGGTTTCTTACAAGGACATGTTATTAAATTTGAAGAATGATGGAGCAACTGATCAAAAGGCAAAGAATGATATTCCCAACATAAAGTTTAAGAAAGCAATTAATCAAAAGGAAGTGAATGATTTTCCCAGCAGAAGGTTCAAGAAAGAAAATAATAAGAAGACAACGAATAATAATCGAAAGGTAATGAATAATTTTCTCAAGCCTGAGATATTAATCGAGAAGACAATAAATGACTTTCCCAGCAAAAGGTTCAAGAAGGCAATTAATCAGAAGGCAATGAGTGATCCCAGCATAAGGTTCAAGAATGCAGTTAATCAGAAGATAATGAATGCAGTTAATCAGAAGATAATGAATGGTTTTTCAGACATAGGGTTCAAGAAGATGAAACAAGCAGAATTTCGAGAAGATCCAAGAATCATACAAAATAGAAGAATTGTTCAACCATTTGATCGGGGCATCCAACATGATCCAGGCCCAGTAAGTGTTACTCGACCCAAGAAATACCATATCTAGGTAAGTGTACAAATCTATCTAAGGGCGGCGAACGCTCATAAAACTTAAGGAGAATTTTTTAGAAGTCCAATATCTCTCTCATAGTGTCATAGTCTAGGGGCAGAGTGGTCATCATGTTTGGCCCCTTTAATCAGTCAAAAAAATAAAATAAATAGGGGCAGAGTCATCACCATGTTTGACCCCCTTCAGTCAGTCCATCAGTAAAAAAAAAAAAATCTACTAGGGGCAGAGTCGTCATTATGTTAAGCCCCCCCGTCAACAAAAAAAAAAATCAGAATTATTATTGTCAGTCAGTCAAAAAAAAAAAAAAAAAAATCAAGAATTGTTTTCAGGGACACCGCCATCATCATACTCGGCCCGTGTCATTAGAGTATTTCAGTCTTTATTGTGTTGAAAGTCTTTTAGTCTTAGAGAGAGATATGTCAGTCCATTTGTAAGTCATCATTAGTCCTGTAAGTCATCTCCTAAAGTTTTATGAGCAACGGACGTCCAAACGGGTAGGTTAAAAAAAAAAAAAAAATTGAAAAAAATTTAAAAAAAAAAATAAATGAAAAAAAAAAAAAAAAGAGAAAAAAAATGGTTATTAAACAGCCACTTGGGAAAATTGAGTAGCACTTAAAAGAGATGGAGGAAAAGAAGAGTCGCGTGGAGAAAGTTGAAGATTTGAAGCATCGAACGTCATCTCCGGAAAGCAGCAAGATCGTGAATCGTTTTTACAATTTGAAGCCAAATGATGAAGTTAATTATAGCTGGGAGATAGCTAGGAGGATTGATAGATTTGAAACTTTGGATGGGAACGGTAATATTTTTGGTGGCATCTATCAGACACGTGGCAGGTCATGATTCCTAAACCTTTGTATATATTGAGTATTTTGTTTTTCACCTTTTGGTTATGAAAATTATTTTTTAGGATTTGTTTTCTTAAAAAAATAAAAAAAAATAAAAAAAAATTATTAAAAAAAATAAAAATAAAAGTAATAATTAGGAACATGTGCTACTAATAGCTCTTTTGCAAGGTCATCAATTACAGGGTTTCTCCAGACTTTGGACGCAAAGCTCGAAGGGAAAGTGAGGCTTGCTTTCTACATAAGGTTTGTGGCAATTAAGAATGTTCGGAGCAAATTAAAGCTCCATATGGATCGTAGAAAGGACAAGAGATGATGAAAATATTTGAGCAAAGTCGTAAAGATTGAAGAGTCTCTAAATCAGACGATGCAATCGATGTGATGACGTAGCATGTGGTCAGAAGAATTAATAAAGTTTAACCTGTTTTTCGCAATAGTTGGTATAGCACAAGTACCGCCTCGTCATGATCCTTATCATGAGGATGTGTACCAGTGCAAAATTAAAATACTTAGAAATAATTCGGGTGAACTTATAGTGTCATCCCGGATAATTATGAGTGAGGAATCCAACAAAATGTGCAAAATTGGTGTGTATGTCTTTGGCATTCAGTTGCATGCAAACCTCTGCCAAAGAGGGGCAATCAGTAGACACCCCAATTTTGCACGGTCACGAATTTTGCCGCGGTATCGTATCCGAAGTGTCCCAGTGCATTAAGTCTGGTATGTGCCCAAAATAATAATGTTAGGTGAACTAGACCTAGGGTCCAGTAATAAATCAACGAACCTATGCTACACCAAACCCAGTTCTTGTCCATCAAATGAATCCACTCATTCCGAATGAGTTGGATCTACTAAGTACCCATTATTTCCGAAGTTTGAATTGGACGTGCATGAGAGTCCACCAACAATTAATATAGTGCGACCATGTTTTGTGTCCACTAAATCCTTAGCTGGACGTCCATTTCTTCCTTGTAGTGCGACCAAATGTTCTAGTCCACCAAGTCTTGTCCGTTCCCATAAGTAAGCTAGTCATTATCCCAAGGTGTCGACATTTTTGATATCAGGTTCCTTTGTTCCCAAGTCTTTCCTTCCAACTAAGATTCTAGGCTTAAATGAAATCTTTTGAAATTTGGTAATAATTTTAATAATATGAGAATAATATTTTTGAAAATGAGTAATAATATTTAGGTTTTAGAGTTCAACCGTTTGATCTTAGGCATTAAATCCTAGGGCTCTAGATGGTTGGAGGAGACTATAAATAGGGAGCTTTTTCATGAGTTTAGGAAAAAGATTGATAGAAATCGGTAGGGCAAAAGAATTAAGAGAGGAAAAAATCGGTAGGGAGAAAAATAGGGGAGAAGTCGATAGTCACAAGGGTAAAAATTAATCTCGGATACGGTTTGCGGCATCGTTGGTTCTTCAATAATAATCTAAGTAACATTTACTTAATAACAAGAATATTTGCAACGGAAACAGGTTTGTGCTAAGGTCTCTTTTACTATCAATAATAAAACTTGGTTACTGTTCACTTCCGTTTCGTGTTTGAACTCTCATAGGCTAATTCCGTATTTCTTCTTGGTTAATCCTATTACTTGCCTAGGCTCACGTGTGTTGCTTACTTTGTTTAGACACGTTCACATCTAGCTCCAAGTTAATAGCCACATGTTAAAATATGATCATATGCTAGGTTACTTATTTGGTGTTCAATAAAATACTGTGTTTGGCATTTGGTATACATACTGCTTGGTACTTGGTGCGGTTCATATCATCTTTGGTTTGAGAAATTTGTTCTGTTTTGGGCTTTAGCTTTGTTTAGATTTTCTGATAATAATAATAATAATGGGTAGTTAATGGTAATGATAATAATTTATTTTTTTTCTTTAAAATCTTATTTAATTATTAAATTGTATGAGTCTAATATTTTTGCATTTTTGCAGGTGATAGTTGTACAAAATCGATATTTATGCACTTGTTTATTTTATATATTACAATCAAAACCCTAGTATCCCGATTATAAAGTAGAGACCAATCTTCGGATTGGACAAACTAGGTGCCTCACACCTTCCTAGTTTGTACATTGATTCCCGGACTCTTTCTCTGTTTTGGACCAGTGTTACTTTGTTGGGTCCCAACTCCCTAAGTTGGGTGGCGGCTCTTCCCTAATAATAATTTCCACGTGATTCCCATTTCGGATATTTGAGAGATCCTAACCGATTTCGACGGTATCCACAGTGGCGACTCTGCTGGGGAGAAACTCTGCTGGCGACAATGTTAGATTTAAGTTTGGGGGTGTGGGAGAAACTTTTTAGTTGCAATAAATAAACTCCAGAGCCTAGGAATTTATGCTTATTAAGGATGGCACTAACCAATCTAAGTGGATGGAAGCATTTTGGTTGTAGGAGTTGAGGAACCAATCTGATTAGATGGAAACATCTAAAGAGTCTATTCATAAAAGCACGAGCTCTCGGGTGTTAGAAATAACATGGTAGTTTCGCCATATCTCGTTGAGTCCTTTTCACTTCTGTTTTTATTTTCTTTTTTAAAAAAAGTATGTTTCTCTAAGTGATTAGGTGGGGCCCACGAATCAAGTTGTTACCACTGCTAGGGTGAAATAGAGTGATTGAGTTACTAAAAAAAAAAAAAAAAAAAAAAAAAAAAAAAAGACCAGACCAAATAGACCAAACGGAATAATACTCAAAAAAAAAAATGGGAAGGCAATATTCACTGGAGCAACTTTCATTGTGGAAGATAATATTTAGGTCTAGAAATATAGCATTAGTCTAGAGATTAAAGAAGAGTTTCTTGTATTAATTTAGTAAAATTGTCAAGAAGATTGCACAAAGGTCGTGAAATTTTACTAAAGTCTTTGATGAATCGGCGGTAAAATCCCGCATGGCCTAGAAATGATCTGATGTCCCTCACAGAACGAGGTTGAGGCAAGTGTTGAATGAGATCAACCTTGGCTTTGTCTACTTCTATGCCTTTTTCCGAGATGATATGCCCTAGAACAATGCCTGAGTTAACCATGAATGACACTTTTCCCAATTCAAAACCAAACTCTTTTCCTTACACCTAATCAGCACACAAGTGAGGTGATGCAAACATTCATCAAAAGAAGACCCAATCACTCTAATTCACCCTGGCATTGGTAACAACTTGAATCGTGAGCCCCACCGAATCACTTAGAGAAACATAGTTTAAAAACAAAACAAAATAAAAACAGAAGTGAAAAGGACTCAACGAGATATGGTGAAACTATCATGTTATTTCTAACACCTGAGCTCTGTGCTTTTATGAATAGACTCTTTAGATGTTTCCATCTAATCAGATTGGTTCCTCAACTCCTACAACCAAAATGCTTCCATCCACTGAATTGATCAAGCAGAAGAACAAATAGATGAATGTTTCTCCTATTTACAGACTCATACAACCAAAATGTTTCCATCTAATCAGATTGGTTCCTCAACTCCTACAACCAATCTGATTAGATGTTTCCATCTAATCAGATTGGTTCCTCAACTCCTACAACCAAACTATCATGTTATTTCCCCGGCAACGGCGCCAAAAACTGATGCAGTTTTAATTGTGGTAAGTAGAGTATCGTTCGCTCGGACTTGGGAAGTTGTTGATTTTAGGTCTTAATGAAAGAAATACTAAAACTAACGAAAAGACTTTAACAATGTTGAGAGATACTTTGACTTAGGATTCCACCAAACTTCACAATCAATTGGTTCATACAATGATTCATATCAATTTTAGCTCTCTTCTAGACTCTATTTCTTTGCCGAAAGTAGATTTTTTAAAGCATTAGATGTAAATCGTAAGCATAGTGCATCAAAAGTTCTTAGACTAAGCATACACTATCAAACAAAATCACAAATAATCAATGAAAATCATAAATCGATTAAAAATCAATGCAAAAAGTCATAGGAATCAATTATAGTTACCAAACAATTGTGAACTTGGCTTCCTCCGTCATCCCAGTGTTGGGGTTTAGCTCCTCATGCTCAAAACGCACCCAAAAGATAGAAACATGGCTCAAAAGGTGTTTTTATTGAAGATATATATGAAAAACAGAGATTTGTAACGCTTGTATTGGTGTTACAAGCGTTACTGTTACAAGTTTCTAAGACTCGCCAAAAGAAAACGATAGTTGATTGACACTGTCGTTGAATTTAAGATCGCTGTCGCTGAATTTAAGTCTGCTCCCGTGAGTCTGTTCTTCGTGTTCTTCGTGTTCTTCAGAACGACACTTCTGAAGTGTCGTCTGCAACCTATCTTCTTCTTCTTCTCTGCTGCTGCTGCGATTCTTCTCTGCAGCGTGATTTTATGCATCTGCTTCACCCCAAACTCTCCGTATCTCTTCTGGGACTCGAATACACCCTTTATATAGCCAACAGGTGCCTAAAATCTCGACAAAATCCTTCTCTTTTCTTCTCTCCCAAGTATGGAAAATATTTCCTTTTTCTCTCCCTGTACGCGTCTGGGTTGTTCGATTCTTCCCTAAAATATCTTCATGATGTAATAAAATCTTAAGAGAGGATCTTTCTTCCATTTACAAGCGTAACTTCCATATGAAATTCGCAAAAACAACCCGACCTCCACTGTTTTTAAACGGAAAGAGTATCTTCCCTGTTTTTCTTCACGTCGATGATCCGGCCCAATTTCTTCCAGTCCAACACTCATACCAAGCCTGTTTATACTTAACAGACCCAAAGCAACAGAATTCCGTGATTAAATTCAGTAAAACTTGTCTTAAGTTGACGAAGAAAATTCGCAGGTGGTTGGACATTTTTCCCGCCAAAACTTGGTTCAAATGAGGAAGAACTTGGATGCCCCTTATCCGTTCATGGGGTGTGAATAACAAGTGGTCGCCCCTTAGTAATTCAGGTGCCCCTTATCCAAATAAGGGATCCGAATAGTAATTTTCTCCCACGAGTGCAAATACCACTTTTCGAGCCAATTTTCCCGCAAATGCTTATTTCTCCAAAAACACCTACAAAGACATAAAATACCAAAATAAGCGCAAAATCGAGTACTAACATTACAGAGAATTGAGACTAAAATAGACACATAAATGCGTCCATCAAATACCCCCAAACTTATTATTTGCTAGTCCCGAGCAAATCAGAAATAAAATCCTAACTCACTATCGCAGGCATCGTCGATTGCATTTAGCGTATGCAATAAGCCTTTAAACCCCTAGGTGGCCCTAGTGGCCGAGTTATAGTCTCGGGAGGGTTTACAAGAGATATACCCACAAAACCTTTACTCCAAACCCTAACTATTTACGCAGAACCTTGGAAGGCACTAAAAAAATCTCCTTGGTTGGCATACTTATTGACTACAGGAGGAAGTACCCTGATGCGAAATTCCAATTGCTGTACTCAAGCATACTAAAATTCATATATAAGTGACAGAGCTCTACTCAGATAGTCGCACTATGGACATCAATATCCGGAGTCAACAAATCACATGGATAGATTAAGAGATGGATATAGAGAAAAACATAGATGGTTTTGATGTTTACTAAGTGAACGATGTTTCTCATATCTGTCTGAAGGCCTCCGCCAAAATGAACCTACCCTAATGGACTGAGATACCGGTCTGACTAATATCAACACACTGGCATATACAAGGGAACCAATGGTCAATAATCCTAACTCTAGGTCAACACAACTGGCATATACAAGGGTTCCAGTGGTCGACTTTATTGAATTTATTCCGGTTGGTCAGATGGTCTGGTCTCAATTTCTTTCTCTTTTTTTTTTTTTTTCTTTTTTTTTTTCTTTTTCTAACAACATGTTTAGATCTTGCGGATCCAAGCGCATGATTCTTGTCAGCATATTATATGGTAATTCCCGTGGATCCTGCGTTCCACGCTTGTTTAGGCGACGGAGACAGGGAGAACACACACATATTGTTATCCAAGTGTTAATTTTCTTCTTTTTTTTTTTTTTTTTTTTTTCACTTTCTTCATCTTTTTTTTTTTTTTTTTTTTTTAATATCTCAATCACTCTAATTCACCCTGGCATTGGTAACAACTTGAATCGTGAGCCCCACCGAATCACTTAGAGAAACATAGTTTAAAAACAAAACAAAATAAAAACAGAAGTGAAAAGGACTCAACGAGATATGGTGAAACTATCATGTTATTTCTAACACCTGAGCTCTGTGCTTTTATGAATAGACTCTTTAGATGTTTCCATCTAATCAGATTGGTTCCTCAACTCCTACAACCAAAATGCTTCCATCCACTTAGATTGGTTAGTGCAGTCTTCTCTGAATTGATCGTGAAATTTTACTAAAGTCTTTGATGAATCGGCGGTAAAATCCCGCATGGCCTAGAAATGATCTGATGTCCCTCACAGAACGAGGTTGAGGCAAGTGTTGAATGAGATCAACCTTGGCTTTGTCTACTTCTATGCCTTTTTGCGAGATGATATGCCCTAGAACAATGCCTGAGTTAACCATGAAATGACACTTTTCCCAATTCAAAACCAAACTCTTTTCCTTACACCTAATCAGCACACAAGTGAGGTGATGCAAACATTCATCAAAAGAAGACCCAAACACAGAAAAATCATCCATGAAAATTTCAAGAAACTTATCTACCATGTCGGAAAATATGCTCATCATGCAACGTTGAAAAGTAGCGGGTGCATTGCACAGCCCAAAAGGCATACGACGATAAGCAAATGTTCCATAGGGACATGTAAACGTGGTCTTCGGGTGCTATGTGAATTTGGTTGTCGCTGAATAGCCATCTAAGAAGCGGTAGTGACTATGTTTGGCTAACCTTTCCAAAGATTTGGTCAATGAAGGGAAGGGGAAAATGGTCTTTCTTTATTCTTGTGTTCGATTTTCTATAATCAATACAAACTCGCCACCCTGTGGTCACACGGGTGGGGACAAGTTCATTCATCTCATTTTGAACTACAGTAATGCCAGACTTTTTGGGTACTACCTGAATGGGACTGAACCACTAGCTATCAGGGACCTGGGTAAATGATACCCGCATCAAGCGGTTTCAGAATCTCACCCTTGACAACATCTCTCATGTTGGGGTTAAGTCTCCTTTGCATTTCCCTAGATGGTTTAGTGTTTTCTTCAAGGTTTATGTGATGCATGCAAATTGTGGGACTTATACCTTTAAGATCGGAGATGGTCCAACCTAAGGCTCCTTTATGTTCTTTAAGTACTTCTAAAAGTTGACTTTCCTGTTCCGTGTCTAAACATGATGCAATAATCACAGGTAAAGTATCGAAGGACCTAAGAATGCATACTTCAAAGTATCAGGTAATGGTTTCAAATCAAGCTTAGGTGGTGTATCAAGAGGTGGGGCATATTTGGAATCAGAGAGTGGAAGTGGTTCCACTGCATTCTGCCATTTAGCAATATCCATGTGTGGGACAGATTCAAGCAACGAGTGAATTTCACCAATGTACTTAGACTCAAAGAGATCTAAGTCAAAGTTATCTAAACATGCTTGCAAAGGGTCCACTGACAAAATGTCGGGCAGAGAGTCTTAGATCAGACTCTCAATCATGTTAATCTCATGCAAATCAGTATCATCACGATCAATGGGTTGTTGACTAGTGTTAAAGACATTCAGCTCTACGGTCATGTTACCAAAATACAATTTCAACACTCCATTACGACAGTTGATGATGGCATTGGACGTCGCCGGAAAGGACGTCCTAAGATCACGAGAATGTGATTACTTGGGTTTTGCACGGGTTGAGTGTCTAAGACGATGAAGTCTACGGAAAGAAAAATTTATCAACCTTGATTAACACATCTTCAACAATACCACGGGGGATTTTCACGGATCTGTCCGCTAACGTAGCGTAACGGTGTGGGCTTGACTCCCAAGGCCCAATTGCACATACAGTATGGCAATAGATTCACACTGGCTCCTAAGTCTAGTAACGCCTTCTCGACCGTATGGTCGCCTATGGTGCATGTAATCGTTGGACTACCTGGGTCTCTAAACTTAGTTGGAATCTTGTTTTGGATTATGGAGCTCACTTGCTCAGTGAGAAAGGCACGCTTATGCACATGAAGCTTTCGCTTTTGTGTGCACAAGTCCTTCAAAAACTTAGCATAGGTGGGTATTTGTCTGATTGCTTCGAGAAATGGAATGTTTATGTTAACTCTCTTGATCATTTCCAAAATCTCGTTGTATTGGTTACCCCCCTTCTATTGTACCAACCTTTGTGGGAATGGAGCAACTGGTACATGACTTGGCAAAGAAACATCTACATTGGTAGGATTCTTGGGTTTATCAACATGCTCAGATTCTTTCTCTACATTAGATGTTTTCTGTGGTGTTGTGTGTAGTGGTGAGTCTGATTTAGACTCGCTTGACTGTGGTACACCTACATTGTTCTCAACAACTCTACCACTACGGAGAGTGGTGATGGCATTCGCCTGACTATGTGAAGGTTCATTGCAGGTTGAGGAGCCTGCTTGAAACACATTCTTTGGATTTTGTTGGGGTTGACTAGGAAGTTTGCCTTTTTCTCTCTCATTCAATGCATCACAGATTTGACCCATTTTAAGTTCTAGACTTGTGAAACGTTGGTCGGTGGTTTTCTGAAGTTGTGAAAGATTTTGGGTTAACAGGCCAGACCACAGTCTTCTAAGCTAGTCTTTTTCTCTACAGGGTACTGAGGGTGTGGTTGTACTTGGGGGTTTCTAGGATATGAGTATCCTTGGTTGTTATTTGTTGGTCCCCCTTGTACAGGCCCTTTAGACCAAGAGAAGTTAGGGTGATTCCTCCACCCTGGGTTGTAGGTTTGAGAATAAGGGTTGTTCTCTTGCCTACGGTATAATGCATTGGCTTGCTCGGTTTTGGACTCTTGAAATGCATGTAAGTCTGGACAGCTGTCCACTAAGTGGTCAGAGCTATGGCATGCGGCACAAGTGGCCATTTCAATTTGGTCACGGAGAGTAGGGGCATTAGGTTTTACATTTTTCTGCAATTCAAGCATTTCTATTCTCCGGGCCAAAGATGCCATTTTTGCATTTCCCTCAAAGTCAGACTCGATTCTATGAACATTGTTTGCGGGGGTAGTCCTTCTCGGTTCACGGATGGACTCCCATTGTTGAGTCTTTTCAGCGACTTCGATTAAGAAAGTCCAAGCCTCATCAACACTCTTGTCAATAAATGCACCATTGCACATTGACTCGACTGTGGTTCGGGTTCTAACATCTAGACCTTCATACAATATTTGCACGAGTCTCCATTTTTCAAAACCATGGTGGGGACATTGGAGTAGTAATTCATTAAATCTCTCCAAGTACTTTGCTAGAGTTTCGTCTTCTAATTGCACAAAACCATTTAGACTTTGGCGAATTGTCGCCGTCTTATGGTTGGGGAAAAACTTTTTGAAAAACTCTTTTGTGAGGTCATCCCATGTTCTAATGGACTGTGGTTGTATGGCATGTATCCAAGACTTGGCTTTGTCTTTCAGAGAAAAAGGAAACAATCTTAGTTTGAGGGACTCCTCTGGCATTTGGTTAAAACGCAGAGTCCCACAAATATCCTCAAAATCTCTCACGTGATGGTAGGGGTTCTCTGCATCGACCCCTCTAAACACGGGTAACATGTGAATGGTGCTTGCTTTCAGTTCAAACTGACAAGCATCGGCTGGCAGAATGATGCAAGAGGGCTAGCTTGCCCTAGTTGGGTACATGTAGTCCTTGAGACTACGGGGTTGGTTTTGTTCATCACCCATAGTTTCTGTTTCTGATGGGTTTGGGCTTAGGCTTTCGGTTGAAGAACTGGGTATGCTTACGATTTCGTCCGGGCGGATTCTAACTAGTCGATTTGTTTGGTCTCTAAAAGACACAATCATAGCCTAGCTAGCGCATCTAGCATGTTAACATACAATCAAGTTCAACACAGAAAAGCAAAAACTCAAAAATGGCCCACTAATACAAGACTCAAGCCCAAAATATGGCTTTTTGATGTTGTAAAGGCCCAGCTATGTGGGTTTGTTTTGCTGCACGGCCCAGTTAGACAGGCCAAGTTATGTGGGCTTAGTTGTTTGCAGCCCAGGTTATGCAAAATGCACAGCCCAATATTTGTGCAAAGCCCAGAGGCTGGTTGGAGCAGAGCCCAGTTTATGTGGAGGTTGGGCTTGGCAGGATTACAGCCCAGTTGTGTGAGCTTCAGCTTGTGCACAAATTTCACAAAGTGACACTCCAATTTCAGCACACAGGAGTGCTTTAAGAATTGCACAGCACAAGTCTAAGTGCAGCTCACATCACAACTTAGATCACTCACAAACTCACACTAAATGACACAACACAGGACAGTTTAAGAGCAGCTCAGCTTATGCACAGATTGGCAAAAATTTTGTGAGGTGCACAGGGTATGGGATGTGCTCATTCAATGGTGAAGCATGTGCTGGGTTGTGTATTTGAAAACCAAGCTAGTTGCTAATACAAACTCTGCTACTCAACAACTCATTCAAGCACCCAAGATCACACACAAATTGTAGAGGTTGCAAGGGTTTGTTGCTCACAGGGTATCAACAGATGCAACAAATGAACATTTTACAGCACAAGGTATTAACAGCAGGGTATATCATTCATACATTCATCACAGATTAGCACAATGAAGATATAGATTTCACAGATGGAGCAAATGAACAACAAATGAACACTGTCAGCACTTTACAACACCTCAGAGTGTCAACACAGATAAGTGCTCTCAATTCTCAGAGGTTGTACACAATTATGCAAAATTCAGCAGGGTTGTGTGATCACAGCACCACTTCAGAGCTAAGCTCTCATGGCAATTAGCTAAGGCAAGGTAGCAACAGGGTCAGTTGACCTCAATGCTCACAACTTAATGCACCACCAACTGCAGGCGGATGGCTTAGCTCGATCTCACGGCTTCGGGCTGGAGGCCGAGCACAGGGCATCTGAAAGATGAGCACAGAGTTCACAGAACAATGATCTCAGGTGTAAACAATACCTAGCAGGATATCTAATTTGTCATGCAAAGGGGCCAGAGCTGATTGTTACAGGTAAGTTCAGGGAAGATAGAGTAAAGCTTGCTGAAGTACAAGACTACCAGCTAACCAATCTTAACCAGGTTGCTACTCAAGCTCAACAGCTACAGGGGATGGAGCTGAGCACAGAGTATGTTGAAGCCTAGGGTTTAAAGTGAGAGGGCAACTGGTTCAGTTGAATCCACTTTACACAAGTTATGCTTCAAGTTACACAACACATGTTATATCATTCATTCATCAACAAGCATGCTATATCAACATTCATGTAAGCAAGGGTTGAAACACAATACCACCAGTTTCAACTGGGTTTAGGAAAATCCACCAATTGTCCTGCACTTTTTCTCTTGTATGTAATTCAGCTCCACGAGTGCACAGTAACTCAGAGGAGAACTTCAGTACATAGAAATGAGCAAGTCATGCAAAGAAATACTAAAGTAGTGAATTGTTTTACTACTACCAGCAAGGTAGGAACTGTAAACTATGCAGATGAGTTAACTGAGAAACTAAGTTGTCTCCAATTGACAAGTTTGCACAGGAGAGAATGGAGCAGAAAGTGTGAACAAGCTTCAAATGGAATATGAATAGAAGAAAATGCAGAATGCTTGGATATATTACAGGGGAATGAACTCTAATGTAATGATTTTCTTAACTTCTACAGATGCAAATGTTATGATAAATCTAAGTTATGCTAAATTATTCACAGCTACAGATGGCTTTAAACAGTTAAACTATAATGGCAGGCTACAAATTTCCTAAACTAATTAGCATAGTTCAAACAAATTACAAAAGTAAAGATACAGGGATGAACTTGAATGCAAAATGGTTTAAGTTACAAACTAGAACTACTACAGAATGCAAGGAAGCTGAAATGAAACAGATGTGACAGACTAAATCTGGCAGGCTTGAGCTCAACCTAGGCCAGATGCTGGCTAAGATAGTAAGTGCAATGTAATACTATTTTACAAACCGAGAAATTATGGGCTAAGTTACTGAGATAATGATGAATTAAGCTAAGTTATACTAATAGCAGAAGAGAACAAAGGATATATATACAATGGATGATTAATAACAAAGTTACACTAAGGTGATTACTAACAACAATTTCAGGGCATATATATACAAAGATGGGTTGAAAATCAGTGAGGGAAGCAACAATCGACAGGGCACACTACCAAATCCCCGGCAGCGGCGCCAAAAACTTGGTAGGCTTACAAAGATGCCTACGACTATGTCTACTGCAAGTGCACAAGCCTATTGGAGGCAAGGGCAAGCACAGGTCGATCCCACAGAGAAGTGGTGTGTATGTGAGTTGATCTCAAGGCTTTACTTAAACTGATTTCAAGAGAGTGACATAGTAATGGTTTGTTGTCGAAACGACTAGGTTGGAATGGTGACTGTGACTTTAAACTAAGGTAATGATAAGCACAAAGTGTTGGAACTGATGATTTTGTGACACTAGGGTGATTAAACTCACCACTTAATCCTATACTAAGGTAAAAAAATTCTACTTATGCTCTTATCCTTCCCTTGAAGGTTTCAGGTGGAGATTATGTTAATTGCATTCACTAATTAACCCCTAGTATAGAGTGTCTTCTTACAGTACACTCTATCACAAGATAATTTGCTCAACAATTAGCAAATAACCTAATACAATAAACACATTAAGAACATAAGATGAATCATGAATTAACTTAACATAGGCTTAAGGGTTTGTTCTACACCCTAGCAGAGGTGATTAGAACATTATGTAAAGAAAATAAAACAAAATTGATATTAAGTTACAAAACTAAACCCTAAAACATGATTGTTTTCTCTCACATCCAAAACAACAATTTATACTCTCAATCACTCTAACATGACAAGTAAACGAAACCCCAAACCTCTTTCCTCCCTTGTCTCGTCTCTGAATCGACCATGCGGGTTGTTCGAGAAAACCCTAATTTCAACCATCTCAACCCTAGCTTCTAGGTTATGGGAGAAGCTAAAGATGGAGATGGGTGAACCTAGGGTGGCGGAGAAGGTGGCTGATGGAGTTGTTGATGCTGTCAGGAGATGGAGGTGGTAGTGATGGCTCTGCAACAGGTATGGAGAAGAAGGTGAAGGGGATGGGTTTCTCTGAACTGGTGCGGGAGAGGAAGAAAGAGAAGATGGAGGAGAAAATGGTTTTGGTCGATAGGGTATAAGTGTAGGTGGATTTGTTGTGAAGCAGGCACATCGAGTGTTGATGGGAAGGACGAAGCGAGCATTGGATGCGGATGGGCGAGATCTGAACGGCTCAGGGAGAATCGGGCTGTTTTGGTGTTGAGCGGGTGCAGCGATCTTCGATGAGAGGGATGGAGCGAGCGTTGGATGAAGATGTATGAAATCTTCAAGGCTCAGAATGAATCGGGTTCGGATCCGGGTCGGGTCTTGGATAGCTCAAGCCCATGTCTTCCTTGTTGGGTTGCAACTGATGCGCGCGCGGGCTTTGGCTTTCTGCTCCATAGACGCTTGTCTCCAATTTTCTGCTCTTTGGCTCCTCAATTTCTCCGAGCTTTATTTACTACCTAAAAACACAAAATTAATTAGTACAAATATTTATTCTTGAAAACAAAGAAAATACAGAATCTGGGATAATATCTGATTTCTGAGCACAAAAGATGAGTTAAATGCCAATAAAAAGGTGTATAAATATGCAATATTTGGCACTCATCACAACACCCATTAGTCAACGCCAGTACCCTCCACACACAGCCCCATAAGCTCGCGGCAACCAGCTACAGAGAGTCACCTTCTTTCACTGACATACAGACTAACAACACTTTCTCATACAAGACCTTTTCAGTTCATCCACTTCTCATCATCCAGCTACACATATTCACCAGTTCAGACTATCATCCATGGCAACAACACCATTCCTTGCAAATCAGTGAATCTAAGTTCACATTCCCATGCTCAGACTCATACAAAACCCATTAGCTTCACTCGAGAGCAGCAGCAAAATCCACCAAACCCTAACAAGGACTCCACCAACTTCAATTTGAGAATCAATATTCAACAGCAAATTCTGCTTAAAACCCTCATCATCATTTCAATTTCTCTCTGAACCGATTTAAAACCCTAACCGCAGCTCAGCTCATCACCTCAACTCTGATTTCTTCCATGAGTTTCAAATCGAGACCAACCCATCTTTTTATTCATCACCAACTGCTCCAGAAGTAAACCCTTCACCAGATTTGAGCAGAAACACCATTGAAACATCTGGTAAACCCTAATTTTGATTTCTGCTTCTTCTCTCTTCTCGGTTTCAAGATTAAACCTAAAATCCCATCTCAAATCTATGGCACTCCAACATCTACAAATTCCAGAAACATACACCCCTCTTCTGAATTCGATTCAAATCCTTTCTTCATTTGTTTAACAGTAACAACTTCAATTCCTTCTCCTTTTCCTTCTCAGTTTCGTTTTTCTTCTCCCAACTCTGTGAAGCTCTTAACACTGCTCGGATTCACCAGATCCATCTTCTCAATTTCTCCCTGAGTTCTTCACGAATTCACAGCAGCCATCTCTCTCTCTCTGTTTTGATTTCAGGTGAGGCTCGAAATGAAAAGAGAATCATTTCTCTTAATATTAAGGCCTGGTAATGATGAAAACTATTGTTAGCGCCGAGAAACTGGATACGGGCCACCAAATAATCTTCTTGTCTTTATCGGTCCTAGGGAACCGACGAGCTTAATCTGTTGATTCTGCTCGTAACCTTCTCATACGGCATCGGAATGACTTCGTTCTTTCGTCATTGACTTCATATTTTCGTGCTCTTCAGCATGATGAGAAGGAATCCAAGATTTGAGCGAGTTCCACTTCTCTTTACTCCAATGACTCCAAAATACCTGTAAGACTCAAAACAAACGTAAAATACATAATTCACAAGAAAAATAGCAAAGAAAGCATAATCAATAGATAATACATTAGGGCATTTTACAACACCTATCACTTTCTCATGCACCATGCTCCTTGGGATGGTAAAGAATGATGGTCTGACTTTTATGATGTCAACCTGACTATTTGGTAATGTATCTTTGTACGGTCGGCTAATACATGATTGTTGTAACTTACTGACTTCAATGCAGTGTATTGACTTTGAACTTCCAGTTATTGTTAAGATGAAGATGATTCATACTAATCTTGGCCTTTAAGGTGACACTGCACAAGGTGGATCAAAGGCAGCAACTGTTGATACCGTAGCTACTGTGAGTGTTCCTTCGTTTGTTAACAATTCCGACAATATATTGGTTGGTGGACACTAGAACCGGAAATTACATTGGGAGGGGAAAATATTTTTGAAACTTCTATTTTTTCTAAGGACCACTATTTTTGTTGCTTTTATTGTACTTCACATTTAGTGGATTTTATGCACAGTTCATTATACGCTCAACATTCAACCTATATTTGTTACTTGACTAAATGAGATCTTATTGCAGGTGAATGTCATTTTGATGTCACTAAAAGCAGTGTTTCTTTTTTCTTCGGTCGGCCCTCCCCACCGTGGCAGCGGTGTTCTAGTATCTATGGGGTGGGATCCGTTGACATAATCTTCACATTTTAGCGCCAATTTTTTTACTGAGCCCAACCGGCAATAAATTTGAAGCTAATTTTTTGGTGTGATGTTCTTCTTATAAGTATCTACATTCCAACCAAAAATGAGAGCATTCTGAAATGTATAAAGCCACCATCTACGATTTTGAATATCAGCCGTTGAAGATTAACGGTTAAAATTAAAAATTTTGGATGGTGAAGTTTCGTATTTCGGAATACTCTCATTTTTGGTAGGAATGTAGAGCTTTATATGAGGAACATGTCACCAAAAAATTAGCTTCAAATTCATTGCCGGTCGGACTCAGTAAAAAAAATGGCGCTAAAATGTGAAGATTATGTCAATATAACCATGTCAATGGATCCTACCCCTATATCTATTTGTCATTCCTCTTTGGTTTATTTACGAAAATGTCTAATACCTTACTGCCCTTCCTCTTTGGTTAATTTAAGAAAATGTCTAATACATATTACCCTTCCTCTTCGGTTTATTTTACGAAAATGTCTAAAAAAAAAAAAAAAAAAATTTGATTTAGAGGGTCATTTTTGCTTTTTCGGACCGGACCATTCCCAATATTTTTGTATCAATTGATCACTTATATTTTATAAAAAAATGGCCATATAAGGTCCTCCCTCACTTCGCTCGGTCGGCCCAATTATTATTTTATTTATAATTATATAATATCGCGATAAATTAATGAATTTTGTATGACCCGATGTTATAATGTAAATAAATGCCCTATAAGCATATTTCAAAGCTTTGTATCGATGAACTAATAGACAGATATTAGATAAATCCGATTTATGTTCCTAATTTAAACAGTTGATCGAAAAATTAGCAAAAGTGTTGACACCATTATAAATTCTTGTAACAATTATAAAATACGTCGTTTGTTTGGTAACAAGAAAACAAAAAAATCCACAACATGTAGAAATAGTTGTGGATTTGATTTGAAAAAAGAAAAGTTCCAATAATTATAAATTCAAATAAAGTTTTAGCAAAACAAATAACTAAATTTCAAAAGAAGTCTGGAATAATTAGTTTTTTACTTTTATTTCAGATTTCAGAGAAACAAAAAAAGAAAAATAATGCAAATTCTGATATTACTAACCATTTCTTGAGTTTTCAGTAAAAAGGAAAAATCCATAAGAAAAATCCGAACGTGTTCAACAACCAAACATGTCTTTACTGTATCAGTTCATTTAGTAATGCAGTTTATGATTCGGTAATAAACTAATAGTAATACTTTGATGTACGCCCATACTTTTGTAACTATCCTTATCTTGATACGAATATGGAAATGACCAAAACATGAGTGATTTTATCTGGGTTCAGCTTTCATTTAAGAAGGAATCTTTACTTGTGAACATATTTGAGCCGTCCTTATTTTGACTTTTATTTATGGACGTTATAAGTAGGGGTGAGCATGGGCCGGTATGGACCGGTTTTCACCTCATCCGCATCCAATCCATTGCACTATGGATTTCAAATTTGGCATCCACATCCAATCCAGATCCAACGGATTTGCATCCAATGGATGCACGGATGGACGGATTGGATGCGGATAATCCAATGGATTTGTTTTAGTTAAAATTTATAGTAAAAAAAAATAAAACTAACACAAATGACTCCTTATAAAACCTGCATATCCTATATATCTATATTATAAGGGACAATGGTGTTTTCCTACATCGACGGTTATCTATAGTTTGGATATATAAATGACGGTCAAGATAGAGCAACTAATATGTGTTTTAAGATATACAGTTTAGGCACATAAAGGACGGTCACGATCGAAATAATGATGTCTAAAATAAATTTTCTTCTTATTATTAATGATGCCATGGATATATTATATTTTTATTTTTATATATTATAAGAGACAATGGTGTTTTCCTACATCGACGGTTATCTATAGTTTGGATATAAATGACGGTCAAGATAGAGCAACTAATATGTGTTTTAAGATATACAGTTTAGGCACATAAAGGACGGTCACGATCGAAATAATGATGTCTAAAATAAATTTTCTTCTTATTATTAATGATGCCATGGATATATTATATTTTTATTTTTATATATTATAAGAGACAATGGTGTTTTCCTACATCGACGGTTATCTATAGTTTGGATATAAATGACGGTCAAGATGGAGCAACTAATATGTGTTTTAAGATATACAGTTTAGGCACATAAAGGACGGTCACGATCGAAATAATGATGTCTAAAACAAATTTTCTTCTTATTATTAATGATGCCATGGATTTAATATTCAATTTCAATGCTACAACCGTTACAGATTGCCATTGATTATGAGAACGGTTACAAATTCAAATTCATTATATTTTGATTCCCACAGTTTGGTATAGAAAACTCACGATAGTTGTTTCACTTCTGATCACATTCGTTTCTCAAATTTCCGATTCACAAGCTAAAAACATACCATACCACTGTTATCTTTGGTGACTACACCTACTACTTTGCCCTATGTCTCTTGCTCGAACACCAGGTATTTTTTTCAAGCCCTGCTTTAGGCTTATCCCCTTTGTTTGATTCATGTTGTTTTGATTTAACTATGGAAAAACTATGTCTTGATAATCCTGTTATGTAAGTAGTGCCAATTACATGTTCTGCATAATGACGGCTTTGCCAGTCCCTTCCTCCAACTACTTTATCTAACATTTTTTCTGTCACCTGAAGATCAGTTACCTGGGGTTATTCTTAAAAAGCTTATATGTAAATTTGAGCCGCTACAGCACGAGGGTGTAACTTATTCACTTGGAAAATGGAATCTTGCGGCTGAAAAGAAAATATTCAGCCCTGCTAGAAATGACTCACGATCCTTTTTTAGTGGAATACCGAGGTTAAAGCACTGGGTTAAACCACAGAGAAAATACCACGACACAAGTTCTCATTTACTGCTTTTAAAGAACTAGATTCATGTGTGCTGCAAACACATATCCTACCCGTAAGCACTCCGAAACATCACCTTCTGCGTAGCATTAGTGTTGTTCCTATTTTTTTTTATTATTGTTCACTTCTTATTATTGTTCACTTCTAACAAGCCTAATAAAAAAATACAACCTTCTTTTTTCAAAAAAAAAACAAGCCTAATAACTCTACAAAAAATTAAGAGAGCAAATGGACAACTATCCATTATGCGAGAGCGAGACCCAAATCTTCAGAACTTGAGGTACAAGTGTGCTAAAATGTTCATCAAAATATTTCTAACATACAAGATGTTCAGTTCAGAACTTTAGAAGGTCGCTGATCTTGAGCTTTTATTTTTTATATACAACAGTGTAAATGTGAAGATTACTCTATGGAGTGACGACAGCTGCACTTTTGCTGCGTGACAACATGAAGACAATTTCTGAATTATTGGTGGCCAAATGGTATGTCGGGTGTAGCGTAATTTCTAGCTGGGTTTTTTTTTGATCGGTCAAAAAGAATTCTAGCTGGAATTAAACAATCTAATATTAGTTCCCTTATTCAACCATAGAGTGTATATGTTTTTAACTTCGCGTTACTGCAGGAACAAAATAAATTTTTGGGATGTGTAACGCTAATCGTAATTTGACCGATGGTGGTTGGTACTACCAGGGATGTAGCAACTGCACAACCATTGTTAACTTATTCGATGATATTGTTAAGTTGTGATTTTTTTCAATCGACTTAGTTGTGTTTTCTTTGCTGCAAACAACCATTAAGAAAAATGGTTGGTACTATTATAGAACTGTATGCAGTCTTAAAAATGTGTCATCCTAGATGCTATGTTATCGAAATTTACACAGTACAATTATAATCATCCTTTTAGATCTAATTTTTTTTCAGCAGCAAGTATATATTTTTTTAATTTTACAAAGCGCCTCTGTTTAATGTATGTTTCATGAAGATGCACCGAAATTGAGGTTTCCTCTAAACTGACATACAAGTCAGATGACTCAAAGTTGTGTAACTTTTTCCAAATTTTCTTTAACTTTTCCAGTGAGTTGAGAAGTTTTAGTCCATGAAATTTTTTCAATGGAAGATACAAAATCAATTCAAGTGGTGACTATGGTAATTGTGAAATTGTACCAGTATTAAGCACATTGAGTTTATGGCAGTGAGATATATGCACCGTTCCATCTATAAAAGCATGAATATGTTGGGATATATATTAAATCTATGAAGCTGAGTCTCCTTAAGAGACAATTCATTAGAAGGATTTATACCTCTTCCACATTTTGACGCCAACCAAAGCATATTACAGTATGCACATGGTCAGCCACAATTGCACGGCATATTATTCTGAACATGGTAGAATTTTTAGGGCCCTAAACCCAACAACAAGAAGAAAAAACACGTTATCTCATGATCAATAAAAAAAGAAAAAGAAAAAGAGAATCAGCGAGAGAAGACATACATGCTCCAAGTGAGCAGCAATATTCATGAGTAGATCAGGATCTACCAAAAACAAGTACAGACTCACTTCAGTTCATGCTGATATCCATTTGTACCGAGTAGTAATAGTACTGTATATTAGTGTTGCAATCTGTACTGTTCTCAACAGACCTCAATTGTGCCAATAACATTAAAATCTGTATGTTCTATGAAGAAACATTTAATGGTGACAGGATCACTAATTTAGAAAAGTAGTAATATATTACACAGCTTCTGAAGGCCTTCAATACAATTAACCCTATAATACAGAGCATTGTATCAGTTTCATTGGCAAATCCATTGCATGTAGCTACGCCCTCACAATACATCATGCGAATGTAAAAGCTAATAAAACCGGGAAGCATAAACGACCCAGATTCCTGCTATTGTGAGGTAGTAATGTCTTTATCTACATTTTAATCTAATAGGACATACGTCTATGGAATTGAGAAACCAATATTGCATTTGGCAATAGCGAGAACAAACTCTCCCTTGATCCAGCAACAATCTTTTGACCATTTCGGTTCTGATTTGAATGGCTAAGAAACAAGGGCTTAGGCCTTTGAACCTAAATGTTCTAATTTGCTACGTCTTATTCTATAACTGTAATAAATTTTATAACGTAAAACATATTATCCGTAATTATCAAGAAGTAATTACGACCCTCATATTTGGTTTCCAATAGCGCGACACAAACTAAATAACACAAAACCAAGTTTATCACATTGGGTTTCTTCTCATATTTGGTTTCCTAAAATTGGAATCTAAACCAAATAAAATTTCCATTTATTTATGATACCCACGGTTTGGCCTATACAAAGCTCACAATAGTTTCCCTTATGATCACATTCCTTTCTCAAATTTCCGATTCACATACTAAATGTTTTTTTTTGCCACTTATCTTTGGTGACCACACCCTACTGCTTAGACCTACATCTCTTACCCTAGTACCAGGTGGCAGAAAATTCGATTAAACTCAATTATTTAAAAACTCTCTTAAAAAATATTTTATCTGGTCTTAAGGTAGGACAACGTGCCAAATTAATAATTCGATAAATAAGAATATACATTTTTTTATTATCAGCTGTAGCCCCTCCAAAACCTTGCTAAAAAGCACCTACAAGAGCTTTAATCAGCTGACAAACATGGCGGAAGGGGGAGTCTGGATGACTCCAGTCATGATATCCCGAGCATGGAACAAAGTGGACTTTTTGGCACTGGGACTACTGGAAAATGACAGAGAATGTGAGAAATGCCTAGAAGAGGCGGCGGTTATGAAGACCGGGTAGAAGCTACTGCTACTTTTTAGTATCATACTCACTCAATTAATGTAGCCCAACAAAACCCGAAATTCCTAGGGAAAATTTTGGACTAGAATTTTGAGAGAAATTTTGGTGATTAGGATTATATCTTTCAACTTCATGGACAACTCTTTTATTCCTTGCATGCCAAATACATTTTTTTTTAAATAATTTCTCTTCATGATTTTTTTTTATAAAATGGAAAAATATCAAACCTCTAAATCGCCTTCTCTTACTGACATAGACGAATTTGTTACAAAATTTAGATTTGCCTAGGATGGATACGTGAAACCTGATAGCAATAACAGATTAAAGCCCGTGCCTTTACGGCACGGGTCATATCCTAGTGTATACAAATATAAAAATGCCATGTACAACACCCCAAGCAAATATTTTAAAAATTCTTAAATGATCCATAGTATTTTTTAGAACTATATAAATGTCCTTAATTTAACGGATATGGATGTCCAACGGATTTTCATGGTTGCATCCGGGCCCGATCCGTTATCCGTTGGATTTCAAAAATTCCATCTGCATCCAACCCATTAACGAACGGTCCGGACATCCATCCGCAAAAGAACGGTTGGTCCCGGTTAAATCCGCGGATTACGGGCCAAATGTTCACCCCTAGTTATAAGAATGTTAGGTGAAATTTAGTTTGAAATATATAATTGGGCCGACCGACCAGAGGGCCCGAAGGGCCCGTAGGGAGGGAGTCCCTTCTATGGCCACTTTTTTGTCAAATGAAACCTAACACAATTTTACAATTTGATAAAAAGATTGATTTTGGTGGTAGTCTTTGGGGCCTGAAAAGACTAAAATACCCATTTACTTAAAAACGAGTTCCTCTATTATTCTCATCACTATGTTGGTTTTCCACCAGTTCCACATTCTTCCTTCGTCACAAACCAGCCACCGCCAGCTCCACCAACTCTGCCACCTTCAATGCAACCGCCGCCGTCACCTATTTTTGATAGTTATGGTGGAGAATACCTAGTGAGATATCCTACCACTAAGTTTTCTTAATCACTCATTCACTTCCGCCATCACCTCCAAAATCAACATCTTCTCCATCACCTCCGAACCACCTTCGCCAACACTGCCACCTCCAAACCGCCTTCGCCAACACCACCACCAGGAATACCACTACTGATCGGTCGTAAGCGTCAAAAATATAATTTCACTTTCTTACTACTCAAAATATAAATATAGCAAGGGCAAGAAAGGATCGTTCCCACAGAGAGGTCTAGGTTGTCAATTTGTTATGGTTTCCTATATAAGTAACCCGGAAGAATTTCTGATTGTGTAAATAAAAATAAACAAAAAGCAAATAAAGTACGCAAATCAAGGATGTGAAATATTGGATAAAGGTTTCATCTTCAATTGTAAACAAGTTTATGAATATATGAATAGAATTCGTATTTAATCTCGCTATCATCAAAAGCCATAGAATACCTTATTGCAAGAATACTCCATAATTTCCTAAGTCATCAACACACACATTAGGGCTGCGTATGTGAATTCTACCTAAAGAATAACCTAACGCCTTGCGCTAATCAAGTTCAATTCCTAGGAGCATTAAGTTTCAGAAATAGGCTAATCAATGCAATTGTAATACATTGCGCAAACAATTCGAACAAAGGTCAATTTCTACATATGATTACAAGGATGTATCACTACAACCTAGAATCATATCATGCTACTTGTATTCAAGGTTATTGCTCGATGAAAACCCTAAAATAGCTATAGATATGGATGTGAGTTCAATCAATTCTAGACTTAACTAAACAAACATTCAATCATATTGCAATCCATCAATCATGCAATTATTGTAACCCGTAGAAATCATACAATAATATTGAGAGAAAACTAATTCATAAAAATCATAACTTGGTTGCAAAATCCAACTACATCTTCAACCAATAATAAAAACTTAGTTCATATTCATGGAGTTCATAACAAGAAGGAAGAGAAAACCTATCATGTTATCTAAACCCTAGAACACAAAAGTAGGAGAAGTTCTCCCTAATGGAGATATCCCTAGGTTTGAGAAAGACTTTTCTATTTATATGTTTCTTCAATTCCAATTTAGGTCAAACCTTCTCAAAACCCATCTCCAAGTGGTCCACCAGGCCCATGTGTGAAAATAAATCTCTGGAAGTTTTGGGTCCAAAACTGGTCGCCGGATTTGCTGACGTCATCGCCGGAATCCGGTCGTCGGAAAATTTGTCTCCAGTCACCTGAGCTCGCCTCCGGCTACTGAAACTGTCACAAAGCAAATATGTACTTCCTGCAACTCATCTCTCCTTCTCTATGTTCATACATTCACAAAATACCATCTAAACCAATTCCTTGTTCTTGCGAAAACGCGCCCAAAAGCGCGACTCGTAGCCCATATGTGCCGCGGCCGAATCATGCATCCAACACATACCCCCTTCGTGATTCACTGAAATATTATGATCCCCACTTTCGGTTCGAAATCCGGCACCGGAACTAGTACCACCGCCTCGCCATTCTTGCTCACTTTTCGCATCATCACCGCATTTTTGGTTGCGAGAATCATCATCGCCTCCATTCGCTTTGGTTCTTTCTCGGCCGCACCTCAACCCCATGGCAACAACACTCGATCCACCATCTCGGTATAACCAACACCATCCGCAGCTCAAGTTCACTCGCGTGTTCGCCACCTCGGTCCATCTGACCCTTAATCGCATCTCTAGCCGCCACATACACAAGCTCAGGCCGAACCTTGGCTCCATTTCAACACAGCCTTTACTCCCGCAACACAAACCCATCCGGTGCATCACCCGACACCGCCATACACCACCGTAACCACTTCATAGCTCCACCCGCAATCTCATTTCGGGTTGCAAATCAGCAAGCACCACCATTCTCCATGCTCAAACCTGTAATGTCTTCACTGCTCATCATCTCAGACCCATTCTCACAGCACCTGTAACTCTCCAACAGAACCAGCACTTCCACCTCCTGCAGCTTCAACAACTACCCTGCAGCTCATATCCATCAAAATCTGAACCACCATTCTCTGTAGCCGCATTGCCTGCCTTCAGCTTAAGGTACCTGAGCTGCACAACCATTTCCAGCTCTCCCCTTTAACATCAATCCCAGCAACGAGACTCATCATCATTCAAACCCATTGCAGTCGCCTACTTCTTCCACCCGAGCCAAACTGCAAACTACGACTCGCCTTTATCATCACAAACTTCAATTTCGGTCTCAGTATCTCCATTACAACTCGTACCATTTCCATCCACCACCATTTATCACGAGCTCAACTTCCATCTTCATCCACAAAGAAGAAAGCTATCCGAAATTCCCCTGTCAAGCACGGGATCACCTTACTGAACTGCAACCTCATTCACCAGTACCTGCACTTCAGTTCAAATCCAACCAATGAAACAAACCCATTCGAGGTAACAGAAACAACACCACTGATTTCTATTAAGTCAACCATCAGTGGTGCTCATTGAATAATCTTCCAGATTTGTTGCCGTCACTGATTTCTTTCCAGGAATCCACCATCTTCTCATAATCGTTCAATGTAATCACCAGCCAAAATTCACCATTTCTGTTGCCTGTAATTTCAGTCGATACACAGCCACATACAAACCAACAACCTTCCTTGATTAATCTTCTTATACACTGCCACGAATCGACGGAAACAACCCTAATTTGAATCACCGAACACCACCAGTTCCTTCTCTTTATCGAAAACCAAAACCCCAAAACATTGGTGTGTAACGTTGTTGCACAGACGATATAACCACCACTACAATCAGTTGATGTTGCTGATTCTTGGTTGAACTGTGAGCTGCTAATTAATCCAGTTCCATATCAAATCCCCAAACTCAGTTTCTTTAAAAACAAAACAAATCTCTTCCATTCTCCCTGTTGCATACCCACATGAGAACTCCCAGATTCAATCGCTGTTGTTGAGAGAAATTGGTACAATTAGCTTGAATCTCAACACCGAAACACCACAGAACGTCCTCAAAACACCACAGTGGTCGTAGTCAACTTCTATCTCTTGGTTAATAGGAAGTGGGTGGTGGCCCTTAACGATCTGCAGTCTGTCCTTAGTGTATCACTCAGCTGATTGCCCCTTATCCTTAGCTAGGCTCTCAATAGCACTTCCTTTTAACCAAAATCTGGCTACCCCTTAACATGTGGCTGGGCTCCCATTAGTATTAGCCAATGAAATGACCGGTTTACCATTCCGAGTTCTTCTTTTGCCCATAACTTCTTCATACGAGCTCTGAATGACTCCGTTCTTTCGCCATTGTCTTCATCTTCTCGTCCTATACACAATGAAAAGTAGAAATCTTGTATTTGAACGAGTTCCAATTGGTCTTTGGCCTTTCTCCACTTGTGACTTCACTTTTGTAGCTATTTCCACTTCTTTTTGCTCCAAATGACTCCATTGCACCTAATACACTCAAACTCACACATAAGATACATAATTCACACGAAAAATAGCAAAGAAAGCATAAACTCTTCATAGAAAATACGGTGTATTCTACACCTATCAACTACCAGCTCCGCCACCACCACTAACGGTATCAACGCATACCAGCACCATCATCAAATACTATAATTCATCTCTACCCTAATCATTACTCATCACTTTACCAACACCAGCACAACCACCACCATAACCAGGTACTTCTTATTTTCAGTTCCGATTTCAAATGCAACTTCGATTTCAATCCCAATTTTTAATTTCCATTTCGATTTCAAATGCAATTCCGATTTTAAAACCCAATTTTTGATTGCCTTTAGATTCAATGGTTTTTTTTTTTTAATTTCCGTTTCGATTTCAAATGCCATTCCGATTTTAAACACAATTTTTGATTGCCTTTAGATTCAATGGTTTTATGAAATCTAACTTCAAGTAAGCTTACTGTAAAATTTGGGGGTTGAAGTTAAGCTTTTCCTCTAAATGAACTTCAACTGTTGCACAAAATACCTCAATGAAAAAATTCTAACAAACTATTCACCTATTAAATAGTTTCCACCGGTTAATTTTCTGGGATTCAATGCTTTGTCTATGGCATAGACTTTTATCATATAGCTATTGGTGCAAAAGTTCTCCAGGTATTTGGAAGTCTGAGCTTGCTATTTAATGTCTAGCAAACTGATTATCCTACCATTCCAAGGTACAAAATTATAGTTTGGATTGGTTGTTGAAAGCATTAAAGCTACTTTGTCAGTGAAGAGGAGGCTGGCATGTGAACATCTATCTTATTATGCTCAGGTGTGTGTCTTAGTATCTTCATACATTGACAACCCTTCATACATTTTCTTTCTAAGTGGTTGTGGACGATGCTTCCATCATGTCACAAGTGAAGGCCTACTACTGTTTTTTTACACGTGTTAACCTATCTCGCTTCTTGTGTCTTTGGGTGGCTCACTTCTGTCTGTACGCAAGTAATTTGACTGAAGAGTATGGAAAGAAACATCTCTCGTTCATCAGATGTAAGCACTTAGAAGCTAAGGTACCTAAAAGTTGCATACCAAATTTATCTCATTGCATTTTGTAAAACTTGCATTTTTTAATACCAACAACAATTTTTTGCTTTAATATGATAGGAGTTGTTTGAAAAAATTTATAGGAGAAAAAATGTGTTTACTGTTGATGTTAGAAATCGGAACTCATGTTGCTCATTGGCATTGCAGTTCATTGAGAAAAATTTATCAAGTCTCTGAAGTTCAGTTCATTCATTTCAAGTGTGGATTTTGCTGTAATCGAGATTGATTAATATCAGCTATGGTGTGATCTCAATAACAACCTGGACAATAGGGTGCATTTCCTTTTCTTGGAAGAAGTTTATTCGTTTCTCATTCAAAATTATTCAGCCTTTTCTCTCCCCGTGCATGTTGGTTACTAAACTGTAAACTCATTTTATTTGATTCGTAGTTAACTTCATGGCAACATGTTTGTCTTAAAAGTTTTCGATTAAAGGGCATGTGATGCTAGATTAAAAGGATTCATCCCATTTTTTCCCCACTCATGGGTCGTAAAGAAGGTTCTATCAGAGTTTTGTTGCATGGGCATCGTCTTGGGCCGCAGTTTAGTAGTTAGTCTGAGTGAGTTATATCAGTCACACTCTTTTTACGTTTCTTATAAATTCTTGTTCTTGTACATGGCTTGCTCATGCACCATGCTCCTTAGGATGGTAAAAAATGATGGTCTGACTTTTATGATGTCAACCTGACTATTTGGTAATGTATCTTTGTACGGTCGGCTAATACATGATTGTTGTAACTTACTGACTTCAATGCAAATGTATTGACTTTGAACTTCCGATTATTGTTAAGATGAATATGATTCATACCGATCTTGGCCTTTAAGGTGACACTTTGCATAAGGTGGATCAAAGCGAGCAAAGAATCGTTGATACCGTAGCTACTGTGAGTGTTCCTTCGTTTGTTAACAATTCCGACAATATATTGGTTGGTGGACACTAGAACCGGAAATTACATTGGGAGGGGAAAATAGTTTTGAAACTTCTATTTTTTCCAAGGACCACTATTTTTGTTGCTTTTATTGTACTTCACATTTTGTGGATTTTATGCACAGTTCATTATACGCTCAACATTCAACCTATATTTGTTACTTGACTAAATGAGATCTTATTGCAGGTGAATGTCATTTTGATGTCACTAAAAGCAGTGTTTCGTTTTTCTTCGGTCGGCCCTCCCCACCGTGGCAGTGGTGTTCTAGTATCTATGGGGTGGGATCCGTTGACATAATCTTCACATTTTAGCGCCAATTTTTTTACTGAGCCGAACCGGAAATAAATTTGAAGCTAATTTTTTGGTGACATGTTCTTCTTATAAGTATCTACATTCCAACCAAAAATGAGAGCATTCTGAGATTTATAAAGCCACCATCTACGATTTTGAATATCAGCCGTTGAAGATTAACGGTTAAAATTAAAATTTGTGGATGGTGAAGTTTAGTATTTTGGAATACTCTCATTTTTGGTAGGAATGTAGAGCTTTATATGAGGAACATGTCACCAAAAAATTAGTTTCAAATTCATTGCCGGTCGGACTCAGTAGAAAAAATGGCGCTAAAATGTGAAGATTATGTCAATATAACCATGTCAATGGATCCTACCCCTATATCTATTTGTCATTCCTCTTTGGTTTATTTACGAAAATGTCTAATACCTTACTGCCCTTCCTCTTTGGTTAATTTACGAAAATGTCTAATACATATTACCCTTCCTCTTCGGTTTATTTTACGAAAATGTCTAAAAGAAAAAAAGAAAATTTTGATTTAGAGGGTGTAGATGGTGGATTTTCGACAAAGGCTAAAATCGTAAACCCATAATTATATGTATTCCTGATCCAGCAATCAGATGAATATCGAGGCTCATGTCTCTTATCGAAAGCATGAAAGATCATGCTATGAGAATCTCTCGATCGAGAATACTATATCTCGGAGTATATATAGATATGTAGTCTCTCGGTGAGGCAACGACATATCTCATGAATACTTGAGCAATTTCGAGTAATTACTTCTATATAGAATCGAAAGATTAGACGGCTCATAGACAAACTTGCTGCTAGTATAGAGCAATAACGTCTTCAGGATGTAACAATGTTTTCCCTGACTATACGAAAGAAGTATGACGCTTCAACAAGCTCATATCACTCAATTCCTGAATAATTAACGCTCCTAAACGATCGTACTAGTATAGAGCCATTAATTAATTATTCTCAAAATCAATAGATTCAAATCCCTGGAAAATATTCGATCTTTTCATAATATTTCGTTACTTCAATTTATGGTTCTTCCCAGCAGAATTCCATGGGTTAGTAATAAATATTCAACACACGTGCATTTGAGTTACCTTCGAGTAAGCCCCAACCAAAATGGTGTAAATGTATTCGACAAATAATGCATTAACAAACACCTGAATGAACAAACAAGTATTTCAAAATACGACGAGACAATGAACCTATGCAAATAGGAAAGAAAATAATAAAATAATAGTCAAGGCGCTAGGGGACTGGCTCACCGACCAGCCAGTCATGCCGTGATCAGTCCCACGCCCAAATTCTATATTTTATCATATTTTTTATTTTCCTTGATCTCATGAAAATCCTTTCATTTGAACAAATATCCTTCGTTTTGAGGAAACTCCTCAGTTTCATGATTTTTCCTTCACACTGAGGAAATAATATAAAATTAGGGAAAATATTGTGGGGCCGTGATTATTGGCCAACCGGTCATGCCTTGATCCCGGCCGGCCCCACACCTCATGGTTCCTCATTATTTTATTATTATTTCCCTAATCTCATGAAAACTCCTTAATCTCATGATATTTCCTTGATCCCATGAAAAATAATATAAAATTAGGGAAACCCGTGGGACCGGGCCATAGGCGGCGGTCATGCCCTAGCTGGCCCCACACGCCCTATTTTATTATTATTATATTTTTCATGTTTCCTTAATCCCATGAAATTCCTTGATTTCATGATGTTTCCTTCAAATTATGAAATTCCTTCAAATTATGGGAAAATACACAAAAATACATAAAATTAAGGAAACTTGTGGGACCGGGCCCAAGCTGGCCGGTCATGCCCTAGCCGGTCCCACAAACCCCTTATTCTATTATTATTATTTTTATATTTCCTTGATTTTATGAAATTCTTTGATTTCATGATATTTCCTTCAAATTATGAAAATTCTTTCAAAATTATGAAAAACTCCTTCAAATCGTGAAATAATACATAAAATAAGGGAAAACTCACGGGACCGGGCCCTAGCCGGCCAACCATGCTCAAGACGGTCCCACACGCCTTTATTTTATTATTAATAATATTTTTGTTTCCTTCATCTCATGGAAACTTTTTGATTTCAACAAAACTCTTTGGTTTCAACAAACTCTTTGGTTTTATCATATTTCCCTAAAATCATGAATACATTATAAAAAATTAGGGAAAATACCGTGGGACCGGGCTCCTTGGCCGGCCGGCCATAGCCGGTCCCACACTTCATGATTCCCTCATTTTCTGTTATTTTCCTTCATCTCATGAAGGTTTTGACGGTTTTCAACAAAAAACCCTGATTTCTTCATATTTTCTCAAAATGTTGCTCAAACGCACACCAGAAAATATCAAAATTCTCAGAATTGAGATACGGACACTTTGGTGACGTGAGCATGTTACCTTGACCGACCAAGGTTGGCTCTTTGGCTTGCAAGAAGCCGGTCCCACGTATTCTCATGATTTGACCTAATTTGCACAATTGCACGTATTAGGTCCAAAACTCTTCCAAACAACTTGGAACTTCGTGGAACGATCATCAATTGATCCCATGAACACCCAGGGCCGGTTTTATGACCCCTTGGTCGGTCCCTCATCTCTTCATAATTAATTGGGTTTTATCACCTAAGGTTCAGCATTATTTTAATAAATGATTAAACCAGCATTTAATCATCCTTTCATCAACAAATTAACTGGTCTTCAGGAGATCTTGATATTTGCTCATGTGAGCATCTGGGCACTACATGGTCGACTCATAATCCCATGTAGCCGGTCCCTCATTTTCTGTGGTTAATTCTCAATAAACCATCAATAAATCATCAATTGATCAAATTAGGGTTTTGAGTCCAAGGTTAATGATTCCAGATTCAAACGCTAATAATTTTACGTTGATCCCGTGATCAACATTTTATTTATCATACTCGGTTCAATTGCTAGTATTCTGATTTAATATTTTATTTGGTCATGCTACCATAATTCATCAAACGAGCAATATTTGCTCAGATGAGCAATACTTGCTCAAATCAAAGAATATTGGTTCAACTATCAATATTCAACAATTCATCAAATGAGCAATATTTTCTCACGTTAACTTATCACACATCATATCTGTCTCAACAGACATGTTCAATTCATGAGTCTCAGAACATTTCCAAACCACGTTCGACTCAACAATACAAGGACTCATCGTCCCATGAAGTCAGCAACTGACTAACTAAATACACGTCTGCCTTGCAGATTCCACAATCACACGAGACATCAATCGTGTCACATGGGGGATATTAACTAGGGTTTTGGTCTCAGCGGTCTACGGCACGTGTGTTCATACACACGATGAGAATGTGAGCAAGTCGTGCAATCGGTTGAAGGAGTTAACAAAGTAGTGGATGGAAAATCAACCAAGTCTCCGCACGTTGAGCAACTAGTTTTAACACGATTTCCACTTCCCTATTCTTTGATTCCATCAACTGTCACACTTCATGAGATCATGGTGTTTTCAATTCCAACAATATAAATAAGTCTCTGAATCATGATTGAAACAAGGATAATCTCACGTCAAAGAGACAACACGAGATTAACAATCCAACTCCCAACAGAGCAAATTCAATCATTCAGAACTTATCTTATTTTCAGAATACAGAACACACCTACAATCTTCGATCACCATTGATCTCACATATTTCTCAGCTTCCCTCCTACAGACAGACCCATCCTCTCTTGTGACCGAATTTACTCTGGAACGACCATTGTCTTGGTTTAGGCCGGAGTACTACAGATTGATCTCTCGAATTCAAAGCACTCCCTTCTTGCAGTGCATCTGTGTGAGGTTAAGCATTTCGCTCGGTTCAAGGAGTCTCCTCCGCGCGATCATCTCCTCAATTCCGTAAAAACCAGCGAATCGTTTTGCCCCATCTACAGAGGGTCATTTTTGGTTTTTCGGACCAGACCATTCCCAATCTTTTTGTGTCAATTGATCACTTATAGATTTTATAAAAAAAATGGCCATATAAGGTCCTCCCTCACTTCGCTCGGTCGGCCCAATTATTATTTTATTTATATTTATATAATATCGCGATAAATTAATGAATTTTGTATGACCCGATGTTATAATGTAAATAAATGCCCTATAAGCATATTTCAAAGCTTTGTATCGATGAACTAATAGACAGATATTAGATAAATCCGATTTATGTTCCTAATTTAAACAGTTGATCGAAAAATTAGCAAAAGTGTTGACACCATTATAAATTCTTGTAACAATTATAAAATACGTCGTTTGTTTGGTAACAAGAAAACAAAAAAATCCACAACATGTAGAAATAGTTGTGGATTTGATTTGAAAAAAGAAAAGTTCCAATAATTATAAATTCAAATAAAGTTTTAGCAAAACAAATAACTAAATTTCAAAAGAAGTCAGGAATAATTAGTTTTTACTTTTATTTCAGATTTCAGAGAAACAAAAAAAAAGAAAAATAATGCAAATTCTGATATTACTAACCATTTCTTGAGTTTTCAGTAAAAAGGAAAAATCCATAAGAAAAATCCGAACGTGTTCAACAACCAAACATGTCTTCACTGTATCAGTTCATTTAGTAATGCAGTTTATGATTCGGTAATAAACTAATAGTAATACTTTGTTGTACGCCCATACTTTTGTAACTATCCTTATCTTGATACGAATATGGAAATGACCAAAACATGAATGATTTTATCTGGGTTCAGCTTTCATTTAAGAAGGAATCTTTACTTGTGAACATATTTGAGCCGTCCTTATTTTGACTTTTATTTATGGACGTTATAAGAATGTTAGGTGAAATTTAGTTTGAAATATATAATATCAAAGCTAACATGCTAATCATAACAACTAAACATGACTTTTTTCAGAACGAACTCTCAACTTAATTTATCTCAACTGCAAGAATGACAACTGCGGTAATATACTTAAAGCTGAGTATGGGTATGCCACACGATCTCTTTTCCTTGAAATATAAAGCTTTGAATCAAATTTTTTCAGCTTGTAACTAATATTAGGGAGGAATAATTTGTGTATCGAAAATAATAATCCTGATTTATTTAGCGGCCGAAGGCCGCCCAATTTTTTTCTAGTTTTAAAGGTTATTATAGGGATGCAAAAATATTTGGAGTTTGTACATATACGCATAATAAGTCATGACATATTATAATTTTGTCTCATGAATACACTGCATTTTTAGATTATACATAGATATACATAAAATTGTAGTCGCTTCATAGAAGAAAAATGAATTATTGGACAAACACTTGTTTTTTTTCTTTTTTTAAAGGTGGACAAACGCTTGCTTAGTTAAGGACAAGACATCCCCATTTGACACAATTTTATTTTATCAAACTGACACGTAATAGGTAAAAAATAAAGAAGAGATAAATGATTACATCATATGGTTTGGTTTCATTATATAATTTCAACGGGAGTGACAATAATATCGATTAGGATAACTAATGCACAATTTTCACCATGTAGTTTGTCACACCATAGACTTGGAGCTATCTAGGTAAGTATTCCCTCCATCCCAAATTAGTTGGGCTAGTCATTTTTAAATTTTGTCCCATTAATAGTTGAC
This sequence comes from Papaver armeniacum, assembly GCA_023531295.1. Classification (NCBI taxonomy): domain Eukaryota; kingdom Viridiplantae; phylum Streptophyta; class Magnoliopsida; order Ranunculales; family Papaveraceae; genus Papaver; species Papaver armeniacum. The sequence continues at coordinate 422,348 of JAJJWW010005914.1, read as the reverse complement.
CTTATATCATTTGATGGTCATGTTTACATCGGTTACGTAAGTGTTTTAAAACGTTTTTTAATAATATAAAATTTACGAATATCCGTGATATAGTTTAAGAGATAAATAATTTCTAAATTCTACCACTAGCTCAACTAATTTGGGATGAAGAGAGGTATAAATTAGTGCGTGATTTATCCTAAATGATAAAATAAATCAGGACTACGACACAGTTAAGTAAATTTCGTGGGTATTACTAAATTCATTAAAATTAAATAGTCACTGTCACTTGATCCACTGGGACTGGTAACCTCATAACCCCACGAAATTTGATACTAATGGCACTTCATGATAGAAAAATTTCCTGTTTCAAACTCTTCGGTGCGTATCTAAGTGCAAAAAATGTTAGGATAAGCACATATGTTAACTTTTGATTAACCATATTTAAATCTAACTTATATAAAACTAAGCGAATATTTTCAAATTTAATAAAGGCTTATCGTTGACTAGATAAAAGAAGAGGAGCAAAAGATGCAGTATCTGGTAGACATTGTTTCTAGAGAGAGATTGCATAATAGATGATGTAAGCAGAAATTTTGAATTTAAAAAGGGTAATGATAGGATAGTAGCCGATAGACTGATGATTGTATGTAGTTTGTGCATTATGGGGTGGACTTATGTTAATATGTGGGGAGTAACTCGAATGACCACGGCTGTAAAGACTAAAGAGTGATTCATCCTCGGACCCCTTCCTATTTTCCTCTTTTTTGCATATTTCAAAATTTGAAATTAGGATCAGGTGGCAAATAGAAAATTAAGAATATGCTTCAAAAAAAAAAAAAAAACTTAAAAGGAACATATTGGGTTTGTTGGCATAACCTTAAAATGATTGTTAATTCCCGTATATAGGCAGTTCAAGGAGCTAACACCAAGGTGTGCGGCAAGTCTAAAGTAACAGGTATCCTACCAAATAAGGCATTAAGCACTAAAAAGAATTGCTCATCGGAATCTCTTACCAGCCCTAGTAAGATTTCTGCTAGTAATCTCATGGAGTTTGGTTGTATAATGGGGTTAAGCTTTCCATCTTCAAAGGCAAATCGTCAAGAAATGTTTAGTAGTGTGACGAAAAATCACAAGGGTTTAAATGTGGAAGAGGTTGATGAAAATCTTACTTATACGTAGCTTGCGCTCTTATTTTAATTCGCAAGTAATAATGATGGTTTAGTGCTAAGATTTGTCAAAAGGCCTTTGTTGCTTTTTGTTTATCTTTGAACTTTTTACTTTGGTTGGGGTTGTTTCCCCTCTTTTTGGTGTAGTAGCTCGCGCATAACTTGTGTGTTTTTTAATACAATTCCTTTTGATCGATCAAAAAAAAAAAATTCCCGTATATAGGCAAATCAGGCAATAGTCCAGTCCTCCAGTCAAGTGCGGGTTACTTTAACTAGAAAAAGGCAAAATTCGAGTCTCTATTTTGTAACAATTCATCTTCGTTCGGGTCAGTGGCAGAAATTTTTGAAGAAAAGAAGAAAAAAAATGGTAAATGAAGATAGATTCTTTTCTGAAGAGAAGAAGTTTATAATAAAGAAAAACAGCCATACAAAGAGGGGAGAGTTCTTTTTACATTACATACGAAGAATGTCCTCTCAATTCACCAAAATATTGGTAGCATTTATATATTTAAACGAGTCCTCATCACAAGACAAAAGAACTATATCTTGCTTAACAAATACAATAAGTTCATTAACATCTTTATGACGAGCACCGAATACCTTATTATTTCTTTCCTTTCACAGTTGCCAAACCACCGGATAATGAACATTGTCCCATACCTCTTTACACCTCCCATTAAGAATATTTATCTCTCAAGAATCAAAATGTTGTAAGATAGTATGAGAAATAATCCAACATATACGGAAATCTTTAATGAAATAAGCCCAAACCTCAAAAGCTACCTTACATTGAAGCAACTATTGATGTTATCACCTCTATGTTTCAGCATAGAACGAGTAGGGGGAGAAAGATGGAAAACAGTTCAAAGAATAAAACTCACTTTCGGTGGAATGTGCTTTCTCCACAAATGATTTTCGAAATTGTAATTAGGAAACATCATAACACTTTTTCGAGTTGAGGTTACCTATAATAGATACTTCATCATCCCCATCATATAGTACGGTTACAGGCCAGATATCTCCGCACAGTAAGTCCCATTCCAGGGCTTCATTTGCATTTAGCACACGTATGGATATACATTTCCAATTGTCGGCATCTATCATATCTTGAATAAATGCTTATTTGGTGTTGCACACCTTGAATATTACTGGAAAAACGTCTTTCAGACACCCAACATTAGTCCAATTATCAATGCCAAAACAAAATAATAAAATATTTGCAAGAGTACTAGAAACTAAACGTGCTTAGTAAGGGAATTGAAAGATTTAGGGTAGACCATATACTTAGTCAGTGGATGGTAGATTCTATGTGTGGTAAGAACTATTAACTGTGTGAGGATTGTTGCCCTCCTTTTGTAATTACGAGCAAATTTATGGTCTTGCAATACAAGGTTTATCCAAGAAAAATTAGGAAGACCGAAGTCTTATGGGGTGCTAGTCTAGCACCTAGATTAGCAGTCAGGACTACCTCCTAAGTCTTATGGGAGTGCTAATCTAGCAGCTAGATTAACAGTCCACGTCGACCAAATAAGGAACCATTTTCGCGCCCATTTGAACCATTCAACCATTGGATCTCACCGTCGATCAAAAATAAATCTCTCAAATACCAACCATTCCGCGAAAAGGTAGTTTTTCAAGCGCTGAATCATTCAACGTAACTATCTAGCATGCTAGTTCACATGCTAGCAACTGGTAGGAGAGAGAACTAGTGTTAACTTTTTTGCCACACTTTTTTTTTGAATTGCAACACTTAAGTGCTAATCTAGCACCTCCAATCTAGCCCATAAGACTTAGTCTCCAAAGTTATCTTTAAACTCATGAAAACCAAAGTATGTTCCAATTTGGAAAATATTTATGATTCCTATCTAAAAAAGTGACCTACCGCCTAGTCTGTGAAGTTGGAGCAACAAGTGTTTTACATTGTTTAGTCATTGGAAAGGATCAGTGAGATCCTAAGAACCTTAGATGAAACGGTTTACAACTTTTTACCTAACGTCCAATGACTTGCCCCTAGGAAATATCATTGTAAATAAAAAGCAACCACTACAGGGCACCAATTTCACTTAGCCTATTTTTACGGAAATTGAGTTTCCGTCAAGGTATATGGGTTGATCTTGACCAGAAGGAAACTCACAGAGAAAACGCGAGTTTGGCACTTCCCCTTTTATCAATTCCTCTTTTTTCCTCACTCTCTCTCATTTTCTCTCTCTTTGCTTCCTTTTTTAATCGGGATTCTTTGAGATACTCTAATATATCGACACTTTGTTTATCCATACTTGATTCTTCCATCTGGATTGAAGCACTCCCCTGATCACGTATTTCTTCCCTGAAAATGCCTTGCTCGTGATCCTTCTTCAGCCTAGCTTCTTTTAGCTAGTCGCAACAAATATCTCCATCAGGTAGTACTTATGTCCCATCTTGAGCCGGTATAAACTCTTTATGCTTGGAAAATTGGGCACTATTTTTCACGATAGGGAGTTGATAATCAAATAGTACTGGAACGTTCTCTCTCAAAATTTCATAACAAGCATAATACTTGAATGGTTTCCATGTTTGATTTTGAAATTGCTTACGATCATATCGAGTCTGAAACATGTAGTAAAAATAATAATTTAATTACTATTATCACCAAGCGGAAAAACTTAATTCAATTATAGAACTTACCAAATCTTCGTGTGAAGCACCGCTTTTACTTTGCCGATATACATCATTAAGAATTGACACAAATTCACTCACATCTTTTTTTGATCGTTTTCATCTTACTTTTTAAGGAATTAAGGTCCCTTTGGTAAGCATTTCCGTTGCGAGAGGCACAAACTTCGCGAATACGTCTCTAGAACAGAAATGATGTTTGGTGAGCACCAAAAATTTCATAATTACATGCATAAAATAAACAGTTGTAAGATGAATTTCTTATTGTTGAACAAAATTCCTATTAACCATCTTGAGAGAAGAGAATTTGAGTAGTAGAGGTTAAGAAAATCACATAATTTGGGTAGTAGAAGGATAATAAAAGACTCAACTGATTAGGATAAATTATGTTTGAGAATGAGAGTTTGCTTATATAAAGGAAAAAGAGGGCGGGTCCCTTGACAGCCCCTATATTTGACAAAGTTTGACAAAGCATGGTAAGCATTGGATAACAAAACATAAACGGTTAATATTGAGAAGTTTTAATAAAATATTTGATGGTATGTTTGGTACCCGCGACCCGATTACGTCTCCAGCTCACTTTTTTCTTTTTCTTTCTCAGGTTCTTCCCTCTCTTCTGAAACCAAAATCAATCATTCGCTCTCTCTGATAATCGAGAATTCTTAGATTGTGAAGTCTTAATTTCCTCCCTAAAACCCGTGGAATCAATCTTAATTCTTAGATTGTAAAATCGAGGAAATTAAGATCTAAGAATTCTCAATTATCAGATAGGGCAGATGATCGATTTTGGTTTCAGATGAGAGGGAAGAACCTGAGAAAGAAAAAGAAAAAATCAACGAAAAGAGAAGAAAAAAGTGAGTTGGAAATGTAATCGGGTAGCGGGTACCAAACATATCCATCAAATATTTAATTAAAACTTCTCAATCTTAACCGTCTATGTTTGTTATCGGACGCTTACCATGCATTGTCAAATAGGGATCCGCCCTCAAGGAAAAACCTAACTTCTTTTGAAAAGAAAATATTTGTTAGGACCCACAATGGAGATAATAAAACCGGTATGAATAATGGTTGGTTAACATCGGGTGTAACAAAGGTGTAACAAAAAAAATGTCAAACAAATACAATTACACGTATATAAATTAAATTTTCGTAAGCTTTGTGATGAACACTCAATATCAGTCTGAGCCGTACAGTACGGAAATTGAGTTTGCGTTAGCCATTTCTTAGCTAGAAAGAGGAACGTATGTATTCACTCCACTAGCTAAGGCAAATCTTTTGGCCACGTTGTAGCTAATAAACGAGCCATAGAGGTTGGCCTTTAGCTATAATGTAGCTAAAGCTAAGTAAAAATATCCAAACTCAGAAATAATCTCTCAACCACGAGACCTACATGATCCATCCCAAAAAATGGTTCAAGAACTCATAAATGAATAAAATAAATGGGATCAAGGAAAACTTGACAATCTTTTTAGCCCAGAGGATGGAGAAAAAATTAAAGCCATATCTCCAAGAAGACGGGAACAAGACAGAATCAGATGGCTACACCATCAATCAGGAAATTTCTCGGCTAAAAATATTTATAGCTTCTTGGCTAATCAAATTCAAGACGATGATGATTCTTTGACAAATTTTCCATGGAAAAAAATATGGAAAATTCAGGCAATCCCAAGAATTAAACTTTTTGTTTGGAAATTAGCTCAAAAAGCTTTGCCAACTTCTTCGAGACTAGGAGGCCATAACCCATATATTGATCCAAACTGTCAGATGTGCAATTCTCAAGCTCAGGAAACCGAGAATCATCTATTCAAATCTTGTCCTTTCGCTAGAGCTATTTGGTTCGGCTTTTCGCTAGGAAATTTAACATCTTCTCATAATACTGATCTGATTATTTCGTGGGTAAAGGGTCGGATCTTGAATCCATATTTGAAGCATCTTGTAGAAAAAATATCGACCATCCTATGGTTCATCTGGAAATACAGATGTTCGGTTGCTTTTGAAAAAATAAACCCAGACCCAATTAAACTGACTGATGAGATCAACAGGTTTCTGCAATCCATCCCTCAAAAAAATATAAGAGATGGATTTAACAACCAACAATTAGTTTCGGACGATACCAAATGGTCAGATATAAACACAGATTGGATAATATTTGTTGATGCTTCATTCAAGAAGGAGGACCTTTCAATGGGATACGCTTATATTGTTTACTCAGTGGATCACGAGTCCTTTATGCACATTTCAGCGGGTTCAGAGACAGCTACTTCGGCGTTTCATGCGGAATCAAAATCTTTACAAAAAGCGGTTACCTGGTGTTGATGGTGGTTTTTAGCTTAGGGTTAAAATCGTAAAACTGTACAACTGACATGACGTCACTATGACCATTAGTGCATTTATTGAATCGATCAGCATGCCTACGCAAGAACTACCGGGGTACCTTTTTTTTACATGGGTCATGTTCCACGGCAGAACCCTTAACATTGACCGACATCATCTATGCCAAACCCTAATTCTCATGCTACCGCGCCAAGGCATGCCAACCATGCCAGCCGCACCACTGTGCCAATGGCAAACCATGCCAGCCACATCCCCACGCCAAGGAATGCCAAACATGCTAGCGGCACCATGCGCCAAGGCATGCCAAACATGCTAGCCGCACAATGCTCCAAGGCATGCCAACCATGCCAGCCGCACCAATGGCAAACCATGCCAGCCGCGTCTACCGCGCCAAGGCATGCCAACCATGTTAGCCGCACCATGCGCCGATGGCATGCCAAACCCTTGGCCCCACCAAGCCAACCGCACCTTGCCTTGGCCCCACCATGCCAAGCCGTCCGTGCCAAACCCTTGGCCCCAACCATGCTAGCCTCACCATGCGCCAATGGCATGTCAAACCCTTGGCCCCACCATGCCAACCGCACCTTGCCTTGGCCCCACCATGCCAAGCCGTCCGTGTCAAACCCTTGACCCAACTATGCCAAGACATCCGCGCCATTTTGTCTTGGCCCCACCATGCCAAGCCGTCCCCATGCGGCTACCAAAATGAAGGCGTGCGACGATCAACGACCACCCTTCCATCCTAGATGCAAATCCTAGCCGTCCAAGGTCGCCAAACAATGCATGGTAACCTTTGGCCCAAAACCCTAGTTTTGGCCACGCCAAACCGCGCCAAGGCATGCCATGCCACATGTGCCAATGGCATGCCAACCGCCTTGCCGCGCCATGCCGGCCTTCCCTATTGCGGCTACCAAAACGAAGGTGTGCGACGATCAACGACCACCCTTCCATCCTAGATGCAAATCCTAGCCGTCCAAGGTCGCCAAACAACGCATGGTAACCTTTGGCCCAAAACCCTAGTTTTGGCCACGCCAAACCGCGCCAAGGCATGCCATGCCACATGTGCCAATGACATGCCAACCGCCTTGCCGCACTATTCCATACCGGCCTTCCCTATTGCGGCTACCAAAACGAAGGCGTGCGACGATCAACGACCACCCTTCCATCCTAGATGCAAATCCTAGCCGTCCAAGGTTGCCAAACAACGCATGGTAACCTTAAGCCCAAAACCCTAGTTTTGGCCACGCCAAACCGCGCCAAGGCATGCCATGCCACATGTGCCAATGGCATGCCAACCGCCTTGCCGCGCCATGCCATGCCGGCCTTCCCTATTGCGGCTACCAAAACGAAGGCGTGCGACGATCAACGGCCACCCTTCCATCCTAGATGCAAATCCTAGCCGTCCAAGGTCGCTAAACAACGCATGGTAACCATTGGCTCAAAACCCTAGTTTTGGCCACGCCAAACCGCGCCAACGCATGCCATGCCACATGTGCCAATGGCATGCCAACCGCCTTGCCGCGCCATGCCATGCCGACCTTCCCTATTGCGGCTACCAAAACGAAGGCGTACGACGATCAACGGCCACCCTTCCATCCTAGATGCAAATCCTAGCCGTCCAAGGTCACCAAACAATGCATGGTAACCTTTTGCTCAAAACCCTAGTTTTGGCCACGCCAAACCCCGCCAAGGCATGCCATGCCACATGTGCCAATGGCATGCCAACCGCCTTGCCGCGCCATACCATGTCGGCCTTCCCTATTGCGGCTACCAAAACGAAGACGTGCGACGATCAACGACCACCCTTCCATCCTAGATGCAAATCCTAGCCGTCCAAGGTCGCCAAACAACGCATGGTAACCTTTGGCCCAAAACCCTAGTTTTGGCCACGCCAAACCGCGCCAAAGCATACCATACCACATGTGCCAATGGCATGCCAACCACCTTGCCGCGCCACACCATACCGGCCTTCCCTATACGGCTACCAAAACGAAGGCCTGCAACAATCAACGGCCACTTTTTCATCTAAGGTGCAGATCTTAGCCGTCCAAGGTTACCATCCAATGCATGGCAACCTTTGGCCCTAGTTTAGTCGCGCCTAAACAAAGCCAGAACCCTAACTTTTGGCCGCGCCTAAACTAAGCCATATTAAAGCCATACTGATCATGCTTTCATGCCACTGGCTACCAAACGAAGGGTTGCAATAATCAACGGCTATCTTTCCTCTTAAGATGCAAAATCTCGACCGTCGAAGGTCACCACCGAGCCGGCAAGTCTCCCAAGCTCAACTCGCCGGACAACAACAACGTACTACATGTTTTCCACGAAAACACTCGAGACATCAACGCATGTCACAAACTGGGGGATGCTCATTGGGTATTGGTTTGGCGGTTTACAGCGTGCGGCGTACACTACGCTCGTTATAGGAAAGTGTCATAAAGATGAAGCGGTTAGTAAATACGGGGAGTAATGGTGAAACGCTTTCTTTTATGGAACATCAATTCCAGGCGTTACCGGTTACCACCTCCTCCCATTTACTCACCCGTTTTCCATTTCTTAATGAGACCAGAGTACGTTTCACTTCGACTTGTATAAATAGGCATTACCTATTTCTATCAAACGACAAGTTCAGGTCAGGAGCATACAACATTCAGAAAACATTTGCTAGCTCTCCATCTGTGAGCTTTCCACTTTCTGATACAAGTCATAAAATAACTACTCTTCCAGAATCAACTATTCTGGTCTCAACACTTTCTTCGCTTCCCTCCCCAAAACCAACCTTTCTCCTTCACTTTGTGACCGAAGCAAGTCTGGAACGGCCATTTCTTGATTTAGGTCGGATTTGTACAGATTGATCTCTCGAATCTAAAGTACTCCCTTGCAGTACATTGTTTAGGGTTTAAATTCGTTTCTCATCCACACACCAGAAATTACCAAAATCGGCAGAAACCGTTTTCACCCTCAAACACCTGGCTAAAAGATAATATATTGTCAAGCGTTTCAATAGTAACTAATTGTAATTTACTGGCAGACAATATCAACAAGGTTAGCACAAAACTCTCTTGGACAGCTGAAAACACTGTGCAGGAAACCAAGACAATTTTGAAAGATCTTCCTCAAGCTCAGGTAAAGTTTATAAATCGAAAATACAACTCTGTGATAGACGCATTTATGTGTCTATATTAGTCTCATTCTCTGTAATGTTAGTACTCGATTTTGTGCTTATTTTGGTATTTTATGTCTTTGTAGGTGTTTTTGGAGAAATAAGCTTTTGCGGGAAAATTGGCTCGAAAAGTGGTATTTGCGCTCGTGGGAGAAAATTACTATTCGGACCCCTCATTTGGATAAGGGGCACCTCAATTACTAAGGGGCGACCACTTGCTATCTACACCCCAGGACACCCCAAATGTTAAAGGCACCCACAACTTGGTTAAGGGGACAACCATCTTCACCGTTTGAATATGAAAGTTGGCGGGAAATTTTCTTCACATCAGCGGAGATTTCTGGCTTGGATTTGGAGAATTGTTCGCGGATATTCTCATTGGATTGGGCTTGTATTAACTCACTGGATCAAAACAGGTCTGTTAGTTGGTCTGGAAACAAAGAAAAACAAGATATATATGGATTATCGATTACACAGGGAAGTTAGTTGTCTCGGTGCTTCTTTTGGCAGTTACGTGTAAAAATTAAAAGAATATCTTCTCTGAAGATTTTATTACAAGCTTGTGAAGAGTTGCAACAAAACAGAGACGCGTAAGAAGATTTGAAGGAGATATTCTCGTGACTTGGCCGTGAAGTAGAAGAAAGAAATATTGGAAGATTTCGGGGAGATTAGGTCGACCTGTTGGCTATATAAAGGGTGTACGAGAGTTGTAGAAGGTTATCGAGAGTTTGGGGGTCTGTTGGGAGGTTGCAGAGCAGAAGAACAAGTAGTTGCAGAGCTGCAGCAGCAGCAGGTGAAGAAAACGAAGAAGCGACGCTTGAAGCGCCGTTTCGAAGAACACGAAGAACAGACACAAAAGAACTGTCGTTGTTGAACAGTGTCTCCGATAGTACGTTTGTAACAGTTAGGTTTAAATTGCAACACCCGGCTTGTAACAGTAACGTCTGTAACATCATTACAGCGTTGCAAATCTCTGTCTTATACTATATCTTCAATAAAAACACCTTTTAGAGCTATGAAAAATTCTTTTGAGCGTGTTTCTACCATGATGAGCTAAACCCCATCGCTGGGATGACGGAGGAAGCCAATTCTCAACACTATGGTAATTTTATTAAATTCTTTTTACGACTTTTGCATTAATATAATTTGAATTATGATGTTAAATTAATTAGTTGTGATTTAGTTTGATGGGTTATGCTTAGCTTAGGAGTTTTGATAATCCATGCTTACCATTTACAATTAATGTTTTATAAAATCTACCTTGGCAAAGATTTAGAGTCAATAACTATTATTTTTGGAGCTAGAATTGTCAAAGAATTAATAATTGAACCATAGAAAAAGAGTTCGGTGAAATCCTGATTCCCAGTAATCTCTCAATATTATTATCATCCTTTATTTTATTCGCTAGTTTTAAGTATTTTATTTAAGGAAGTCCTAAAATCAACAACTTCCCAAGTCCGAGAATCGAACCTTCTTTCTTACCACTTCAAAACTACATCAGTTTTTGGCGCCGCCGACGCGGACTTGTATTTATGTTTAGGTTTTAGGTTTTGCATTTTTTTTTAGGTTTTGTATATATTTTATTTATTATTTTTTTATTTTTTGTTATATTTTACTTCTTTGGTATTTTTGTTTTTGCTGTGCAGGATTTGCTTGAAGCGAAATGTGGAAAGTTGAACTTGCCTTACGAAAAGGGAGAAACTGAAGATTTTATTATTTTTAGACTTTCATCTTATTTTTAGTATTTTATTTGTAATTTTTCTTTATTTATTTTTGGACTTGTAATTTTCTTTTATTTGTTTGTGTTTATTTTTAGTATTTTATTTATAAAAAAAAAAAACACTGCACACACCAATTGCATCTTCGTCAGACTACCGAGTTTAGGAAAACTGGTGGATTAGTAAGCTGAACCCGTGCCTTGGGCCTTATGGGAGTTACCAGCTGAAAGTCCACAAACCTCACCTCGTACCTTTGGGTATATTTCGCTGTAGGTAACCCAAGCTTACCTAAATTAGTTAGCCCAGCATTTGCATGTGCACATTTTGTTGAATTCTTGTATGCAAGAACGTAAGAGAGACGCTCTAAGAAGGTTTATGCGTGAAAAACCTAGAAGTGATATTTTAGGAAACAAGAATCTTGACTACCTTAATCTAGAAAGTCCTATTTTTGGACGTTCTTCTTACGGTGAGGAAAATATCCTCAATACTTCTATTTTGCCAAAATGGTTGAGGAAAAGGATGATGAGGTCCCGATAAAAACCCTTAGGGATCGTTTGAACCCGTCTAGGGTAGTGCGTGACCCAGGTGTAGTTCCACCAGCTTCTACGGTCCAATTTGATATTAGACCTGAGACTATTGGCATGCTTCGTAAGTTTAGGGGGTTAGAGAATGAGAACCCGTATTCCCACATAAGAGACTTTGAAATGATTTGTGACACAATGAACTATCCAAATGTCTCCAAAGATGTGATTAGGTTACGTTTGTTTCACTTCTCTCTCTATGATAAAGCCAAAGAGTGGTATCATTTTATTCCTTCTAAAACAATTACCACCTGGGATGGTCTTGTAGAGGCATTTGTTAAGAAATTCTACCCACACCATAAGACTGCAAATGTTCGCGAGTCTATCCAAACCTTTAGCGAAATTAGGTGAAAAACTTCATGATTATGTAGAAAGGTTTAGTGAATTGTTATACCAGAGCCCACATCAGGGCTTTGAAAAAGCCCACATGGCCCAAATTTTATATGAGGGCCTTGATAGTGAAACCCGTATGCAGGTAGAAACAATTAGTGGTGGAGAATTTACACATCAAGACCCATATGAATATTTTGACGAGTTCATCGAGTTAGCTGAGAAGACTCGTCAATGGGCTTCAATGAGAGAACCAGAAATACCTAGAAATCCTATCCATAGGATCGATAGAGTTGATTATGGGTCAGATATTCTTTGGCGTCTAGAAGCCTTAGAAATGAATCAAGGGTCACACCATGCTAGATACGAAGAGCAAGCCCATGCTCTTTATAACAACTCTAGGTTTGAAAGCCGTCAGAGATTTGATCCATATTCCGATACCTATAACCCTGGTTGGAGAAACCACCCGAATTTCTCTTGGTCTAAGGGCTAGAGTCAAGGTCAGTCTAGTATTTCCCAGGCTCTCCCAAGTTTTGGGTATACTAAGAACCATTTAGGGCCAGATCTGTATTAGAACCTGTCGGATAAGAAGATCATGAGTTTAGAAGAGTCTCTAACCATCTTATCTCATAACACTGCAGAGTTTAAGCAAACGGTTGAGAAAGGTTTACAGGAAAACTCTCAGGCTATTTCAGAGCTAAAAAATCAGGTTAGTATAATTGCAAAAATTTTTGAGCGAAAGAGAAAAGGAAAATTCCCCCAATCAACCACTACCCAACACTAGAGCAATTCATGAAGTATCCTCTAGAGAGAAAGAGTTCAATCATGTGAACTCAACAACAACCCTTAGGAGTGGTAAAATGGTAGACAATAAGGTAGCCATGCCTAATAGTGGACATACTTTGTAGATCCACCTTCTAGTTCCCATTCTAGTTCCCAAGATGAGCCCCGAAGGAGCCACTAGTCAAGAGATTGATAAAATTTCTAGTGATGCCCATGTGGTTCCCGATAGATCTCATTTTGTGCCCAGAGCCCCATATCCACAGGTTGTTAGTTCCAACTAAGAGAGAGTCGACTTTCAACGAAATAATGGAGATTTTTAAGCGGGTAAACATAAATATTCCTTTATTAGAAGCAATTAGGCAAATGCCTGCTTATGCCAAGTTTCTTAAGGATCTTTGTACACGAAAGCGTAAGCTTAATGTCCATAAGAAAGCCTTTTTAGCTGGTCAGGTAAGTTCAATCCTTCTGAACCAAACAGCCCCTAAGTATAAAGACCCTGGATGCCCCACCATATCTTGTACGATTGGTAATCACATGGTTGATAAAGCATTACTTGACTTAGGAGCCAGTGTTAACCTACTCCCGTACCATGTGTACACCCGACTAGGTCTTGGTGAGTTGAAACCGACTAAAATGACCCTACGAGTTAGGCGATAGGTATGTCAAAGTCCCTCGTGGTGTTATAGAGGATGTTCGATTGAGGTTGATAAATTTATTTATCCAGTGGATTTTGTTGTTCTAGACACTCAACTTGTTCAGGGACCCTAGTGCTCAAATACCTGATTTTAGGTCGCCCATTTTTAGCCACATCTAATGTTTGTCATCAATCTTGTAGGACCGGGCTTATGAACATATCCTTTGGTAATATGACCACTGAACTAAATGCCTTTAATGTTAATAGACAACCTTCTGATGGCTTGGAGGAAGTGAATATGATTAGCACTTTAGTTCAGGATCTAATTCAGGATAATTGGGACGACACTTTATTTGGTGATTCCTTAGATGAATTTGATGAGACAATTCTCTTAAGTCAGTTAGGTGACCAAACTGTTGAACTAGAAGAAGATCTTGAGTATTTTAAAGACTCCAAGGATCCAGAAATTCAAGCAATAGTTAGAGGTTTGTCTGAGAATACCGATTACTCTAAGTTTGGGGGTAGTGATGGTCAAATATCCCTATTAGAAGTCCCTAACTTGGGACTCGAGCCTAGTGTGCCTGAGGTATTACTTGAGTCTCTTCCGACTCCACAACCTGATCCTCCTGATACTGTCCTGGAGGAAATCCATTTATTAGAAACATGTTGTTCGAATGAGTCTATTTGTCAAGACACCCATATGAAGCCCGAGTGGGCGCCGCAGATAAACCCAGTTGTCTTGGAAGAAGTTTTAAATCAGGTTGTGTTATATCTTCTTATTTATATAATCCGATGCATTTGTCTTATAATTGTGGCAGTTTTATTTGGTCTTGTTGATCCACAGTTGTTTTGACTATTGATATATGATTCGAAAGGTAATTATCCATTTTGTGGTATTAGATGTCTGGCTGAAGACTTTAAATTTATCACTTCTTGGGAGGTAACCCATGCTCATGCAACACGGTAATATCTTTCCTTAATTCTTTTGCTTCAAATGGTAACAGTTTCTCCTTGTTCATGCTTTTAATTTCATCTTTAGAACATTGAGGACAATGTTAGATTTAAGTTTGGGGGTATGGGAGAAACTTTTTAGTTGCAATAAATAAACTTTTAGTTGCAATAAATAAACTCCAGAGCCTAGAAATTTATGCTTATTAAGGATGGCACTAACTAATCTAAGTGGATGGAAGCATTTTGGTTGTAGGAATTGAGGAACCAATCTGATTAGATGGGAACATCTAAAGAGTCTATTCATAAAAGCACAGAGCTCAGGTGTTAGAAATAACATGGTAGTTTCGCCATATCTCGTTGAGTCCTTTTCACTTCTGTTTTTATTTTGTTTTCTTTTTAAAATATGTTTCTCTAAGTGATTAGGTGGGGCTCACGATTCAAGTTGTTACCACTGCTAGGATGAAATAGAGTGATTGAGTTACTAAGAAAAAGAAAAAAAAAAAAAAAAAAAAAAAGACCAGACCAATCAGACCAAACGGAATAATTCTCAATAAAATAAATAAATAACACTTGGATAGCAATATGTGTGTGTTCTCCCTATCTCCGTCGCCTAAACAAGCGTGGAACGCATGATCCACGGGAATTACCATGTAATATGCTGACAAGAAGCATGCGCTTGGATTCGCAAGATCTAATCATGTTGTTAGCTAAAAAAAAAAAAAAAAAACAGTGAATAAATCGACCGTTGGTTCCCTTGTATTTGCCAGACGAGTTGATCTAGAATTAGAATTGTCGACCACTGGTTCCCTTGTATATGCCAGTTGTGTTGATATTAGTCAGACCAGTATCTCAGTCCATTAGGATAGGTTCATTTTGGCAGTGGCCTTCAGACAGATATGAGAAACACCGCTCACCTAGACAACATCAAAACCATCTACGTTTTTCTATATCCATCTCTTAATCTATCCATGTGATTTGCTGACTCCGGATATTGATGTCCATAGTACGACTATCTGAGTAGAGCTCTGTCACTTATATATGAATTTTAGTATGCTTGAGTGCAAACTCGTGTACATCAATTGGAATTTCGCATCAGGGTACTTCCTCCTGTAGTCAATAAGTATGCCAACCAAGGAGATTCTTTAGTGCCTTCCAAGGTTCTGCGTAGATAGTTAGGGTCTGGAGTAAAGGTTTTGTGGGTATATCTCTTGTAAGCCCTCCCGAGACTATAACTCGGCCACTAGGGACACCTAGGGGTTTAAAGGCTTATTGCATGCGCTAAATGCAATCGACGATGCCTGCGACAGTGAGTTAGGATTTTATTTTGTAGATTTGATTTGCTCGAGGACTAGCAAATAATAAGTTTGGGGGTATTTGATAGACGCATTTATGTGTCTATATTAGTCTTAGTTCTCTGTAATGTTAGTACTCGATTTTGTGCTTATTTTGGTATTTTATGTCTTTGTAGGTGTTTTTGGAGAAATAAGCTTTTGCAGTAAAATTGGCTCGAAAAGTGGTATTTGCGCTCGTGGGAGAAAATTACTATTCGGACCCCTCATTTGGATAAGGGGCACCTCAATTACTAAGGGGCAACCACTTGCTATCTACAACCCAGGACACCCCAAATGTTAAAGGCACCCACAGATTGGTTAAGGGGACAACCATCTTCACCGTTTGAATATGAAAGTTGGCGGGAAATTTCCTTCACATCAGCGGAGATTTCTGGCTTGGATTTGGAGAATTGTTCGCGGATATTCTCATTGGATTGGGCTTGTATTAACTTACTGGATCAAAACAGGTCTGTTAGTTGGTCTGGAAACAAAGAAAAATAAGATATATATGGATTATCGATTACACAGGGAAGTTAGTTGTCTCGGTGCTTCTTTTGGCAGTTACGTGTAAAAATTGAAAGAATATCTTCTCTGAAGATTTTATTACAAGCTTGTGAAGAGTTGCAACAAAACAGAGACGCGTAAGAAGATTTGAAGGAGATATTCTCGTGACTTGGCCGTGAAGTAGAAGAAAGAAATATTTGAAGATTTCGGGGAGATTAGGTCGACCTGTTGGCTATATAAAGGGTGTACGAGAGTTTTAGAAGGTTATCGAGAGTTTGGGGGTCTGTTGGGAGGTTGCAGAGCAGAAGAACAAGTAGTTGTAGAGCTGCAGCAGCAGCAGGTGAAGAAGACGAAGAACTGACGCTTTAGAACTGTCGTTCTGAAGAACACGAAGAACAGACACAAAAGAACTGTCGTTGTTGAACAGTGTCTCCGATAGTACGTTTGTAACAGTTAGGTTTAAATTGCAACACCCGGCTTGTAACAATAACGTCACGTAACATCATTACAGACGTTGCAAATCTACATCTTATACTATATCTTCAATAAAAACACCTTTTAGAGCTATGAAAAATTCTTTTGAGCGTGTTTCTACCATGATGAGCTAAACCCCATCATTTGGGATGACGGAGGAAGCCAATTCTCAACACTATGGTAATTTTATTAAATTCTTTTTACGACTTTTGCATTAATATAATTTGAATTATGATTTTAAATTAATTAGTTGTGATTTAGTTTGATGGGTTATGATTAGCTTAGGTGTTTTGATAATCCATGCTTACCATTTACAATTAATGTTTTATAAAATCTACCTTGGCAAAGATTTAGAGTCAATAACTATTATTTTTGGAGCTAGAATTGTCAAAGAATTAATAATTGAACCATAGAAAAAGAGTTTGGTGAAATCCTGATTCCCAGTAATCTCTCAATATTATTATCATCCTTTATTTTATTCGCTAGTTTTAAGTATTTTATTTAAGGAAGTCCTAAAATCAACAACTTCCCAAGTCCGAGAATCGAACCTTCTTTCTTACCACTTCAAAACTTCATCACTCTGCAGCGGATCTTACAACTAAAGAAGCAAGAATAAAAAGTCTTCAGCATATGTCTACGAAACTACAACAAAAAATTCAGAAATCTAGCATTAGTTCTAATGTTTTTGATAGAAACGAAATTGTAAATCTTTTGTACTATATTTGCTAGTTAATAAATTTTCTTTTCCCATAAGAAAAAAAAAGAAAAAAGAAAAATATCCATCATAGCACTTTGCCTTACTAATAAAGTAAAACTCAAAATACGGATAAGTGACTTTGTTTACAAAAGTATCCTTGTTTCATTTGTTTATGGGGGATTTTGTGTTTCCCCCTCAAAAAAGATACCTATTTTGCATTACCCCCTTTTTAAATCACTAATTGGTGAAACCCCCTCTTGGTTATAACTGCCGTTACCATCAATTAATTGTACACGTGCAGCGTACGTGTGTGCAAATAGAATTAGTTGTTATGATAAAAAAGTACTTCATCTTCTTCCCATCGATAGAAACAGACCGGCCATTAATAATAAACCAGGAAAACCTAAATCTTAAAGAGACTTTGGACGTTTTTTTTTTCCTTCTATTTGTTGGATCTTAAATAAAATAGCAGTAGAACCATGGAACGAAAGGTAGTCTTATTGAGAAACTAGGAGAGATAAAAAAAACTACTTTGTTTACAGTGAAGAACTCACTTATTTGCCGTCGGATTTTGTGGATAAATGGCTATGAATCGAAGAGTATTTAGAACCTTGTAGTATAATGATAAATGGGTTTTTGTTAAATTTAAATTTGCATGTGAATAAAGCTATAATGGTGTTGAAATAAAACAGCAAGAACAACCCTTTTAATCACGTCTTTCTGCACATTAGATGTTCGTGGAAACTCCACTACCACTAGTGATTCATCTCATACCAAAAACACCAGTACTCCAAAGCTACTTTTTTCAATCAATTGAAATAACACCGACTATCAATATACCAAATATATTGTATTTGGATGATTGCTCTTTCACCAACAACCAATTTCCTCTTCTTTACTAAGGCTGGCCGTTGAATTGACTTACCATTACTCGTTCTTACTTGTATCTCTATATGTTTTACAGGATTACTCAATTTTGTTGTTGCTTTGTAAAACAGATACAAATCTCAAAAACTCTTCAAGAAACTCCGGAAACCCTTGGGCTTGATTATTTTTCCGATCAAATTTCACCGATACTCGGTGGATTCGAATTTTTTTGACTTTGAAATTGAACTTCCATTGAGATCAACATCAGAAACAAATATTCTACTCTTATTCCAGATTTCAACATGATTTGTCATTATTTGATATCCCAACCTTTTAGTTTTCTTATTACAAACTCAAAACTTTCATTAATTTTTTTTTCCCTTCTGTTCGTATGGGAGCGTGATGACGGAGAAGAAGAAAGGATTCGTATGGGAGCGTGATGACGGAGAAGAAGAAAGGATCTCACGCACGTGCGGTGCAAATCGTGCACGGAATAACTAAGTGGTGAATATACGTTTCCTTATAAATGTTATGATGCAGAGGGGGTTTCACCAATTAGTAATTTTAAAAAGGGGTAACGCAAAATAGGCATCTTTTTTTGAGGGGGAAATACAAAATCCCCTTTGTTTATTTATACATAAGTTAAGTTAGTACTAACCTTTATGTCAATTAATAAGTGACTTTTGACTTTCAATTTCGTGAGATCGTTTTGAAATATGAAAACATACACTTCGAGACGAGGACTTTCCTGTTTTTATATGGTAAGGTTTTTCCTGTTTTTATATGGTAAGGTGTTGGGGGTAAATTGTAAAGAAATTAAATGTGTACTTAGGTTTTGTAACAACATAATTAGGAGGAAATATTGTTAAGTCTCTGCCGTAACAAAGACGGTATTGGAATTTTCTTGAAGAGAACACTATCAGGGAATGGTTTGGTTTTACAGATTTTGATGATCATCAATGAAGGTAGGAAACTAGGAAGGTACGCAAACGTTTTTATTCCATTGTTTGTTTAATACCACACACCTAAGACATAATATGTTGTCCTACTTGACGGTCGAAATTACCGATTTAAGTTTTTACCATAAAAACTCAATTATCATAATCAGAAGCAAATTCAGTAATAATTTTTATAAGTTTTATTTTATAGTTTTTTATAAAAGTTACAAATGTGAATGGGTGGGATTTGCCTTACTTAACCACGACATAGTGGAGGAGATTAGAATTTTGTTGGTAACTTAACAAAAGGAATTAAGAAGGGGAAAAGAGGATACGATGACACAATTTTGTTTATTTTACTCATGTAGTTATAAATCAAATACCAACGGACACCTTGAGTTTAGATATTACGGATATCCTGGTTTCATTGTCTACTTGAGAACTTGAGGTGCCAATAATTGAAGTATTTTTGATTTCACAACTATTTAAACGGTATTGCCATGAATGAGTAGTGTTCTTGCTGGATAATGGGTCTTGCTGAAACACCAAATATTGACGAAGGGATTATTTCTCTTCAGAAATTGACCTTATTATCCCGAAGCCCAAAAAACCAAATATGTTAGCAGCTAGTAATTCTTATTCTTCTCCACAAAAAACATATACAATTAGTTAATAAAATATTCATTGAAGTTACAACTACGGTTATATTCCTCTGTCTGAATTACACATTGCGAGAAAAACACCAGTGATGTGACGCTTTCGATTTCACCATAATTACCAACAACCCCCATGTCATCCGTTAGATCACAACATCATGACAGAATCTCCATTTATCCGACGGTGCATCCTGAATATTTATTCTGTACTAAACGTACACTGTGGAACATCGTACCAAATTATCAACCCTCGTAGCTGCTAGGCTACGAGCTACTGCTCTACTAGACTCTAGACAATAGCATAACAATCTGATAGTCCAATATACAGTGGTGACCATTTGAAATAGGGCTGCACAGGACCCGCACATCATACCCAAACCCGCCCGTACCCGCTAAACCCGTGAGTTTTTAATCCGAACCCGCCCGTTGTGGGTGCGGGGTTGGTTATGAAAATAAAAATCCGATGTCTATGGGTGCGAGGTTGGTTTAGCTAATACCCGCCCAAATCCGCCCAAAAAACCAGCTAAATATACACCATTGATAAAACTAATCGGAAGTCCTTGATCCTTGAGGATGCTAGAAGGAGAGACTTGAAGATGATGGAAGAGACATGAGTCACTTATTGTTAGTCTGGAAACTTTTATTGTTTAAGTTTTAATCTGAACTTTAAAGTAGTTGTACTGTTTAAACTTGTTTTTATTAGAAGTACTAGTGTATTATGTACTCCAGTACTTGTTTAAGCTTAACAATGAAGACTTATGTAGTTATGTTTATGGTTTGTTTTTTTAAGTTATCAAAAACTTAAGTAAGTAGTTTATTTAAACTTTAAAACATGTGTGTGAATGATTATTGAATATAAAGCGGATTTAATTGGTTATGAAAATAAAAACCCGCAGTCTGTAGGTGCGAGGTTGGTTTTAGCTAATACCCGCCCATGTGCAGCCCTAATTTGAAATGTTCACACCAAAAGCCCTCACAAAATCACCATTGACTTATTCCATTGCAATATTTCTCGTCATAAATGCACTGAAACAGGATCAAATAGACATGAATTACTTTGTTACTAAAGTAGACATAATTTTCTCCCCCACAAAATTCGGTTTTTCCTTGCTACATAAATAGTTGCAACAAGAGTGTCTGCAACATAGTTGACGTTGATGTTAACAGTAACGGTCCTAACGGAGTGTCTGCAACATAGTTGACTGTTTTTATTCGTTAAGTTTATAACGTGTTCCGTTAGTTAAATAAATCATTCGTTTGCTATAAATATCGGTTCTTGTTTATTACACTTAAATTCTTTTATTTCTCTGACTAGTGTTTCAGTTTCATCACTCTGCGAAATCTCACTGTTCACTCAGTCACTCGCACACTATTCTTGCTCCACTACCATTACTTTCTCTCTCTAAGCTTTGTTTGTTTCTGTATCTTGAGTTTGTGTTTGGTTTTCGGAGGGAAGATTTTAAATGGTTGAGTGAAAAACAAGTTAAGTGGTCAAATTTAAAGAGTTTGTTTAAGTTAAAAGTAGTTGGAATGGGAAGAAAAGATCAGAATGTGGTTGGTGATGAGACTAAGA
This sequence comes from Papaver armeniacum, assembly GCA_023531295.1. Taxonomy (NCBI): domain Eukaryota; kingdom Viridiplantae; phylum Streptophyta; class Magnoliopsida; order Ranunculales; family Papaveraceae; genus Papaver; species Papaver armeniacum. The sequence goes on along the minus strand of JAJJWW010005914.1, from coordinate 401,014 downwards.
AATGTACGGAAAGAGTTGAAGCTGTTCTTAAACTTCTTAAGAAACAAGCTCCATTAACTGTTAAACAGGTATTGTTCGGAAATTAACTCAATCAACTTAGTAAGCTAAGATTTTGATTTCCAACTTGGGACTAGTTTGATTGATTTTTCGCTGGAACAGGCTGTGATGATCTGATACTATATTTCAGTTCAGTTCAACTTTTTCCTATCTGCTTATGTTTCTCTGTTTTCATTTGAATTAATGGAGTAATTCATGGTTTTAAGCTTGATATTTCTATTTTCTGATGGCGTTATTTGAAGATGTTGATAAACATAGTTATGGAAAGGTCATTAAAAAAATTGTGTTTGAAATTTCTACTTTCGTTCATTTGGTCTGTATAATTTACACTCTGTTTTGTTCTTTTGTGGCAGGAGAAATTCTGTAACACAGCTTGTGTAGAAAGATTTCTAAAATCAAAAGGAGATAATGTCAAGAAAACAGCTAAACATATACGAGCCTGTCTTTCATGGAGAGATAGCATTGGATTTGGTATGCAATTCTTCTTCTTGTTCTTCACTTTTCTTTTTTGAATCTTACTTGTTATCCTTCGAATCAGGAAAAAAAACGTCTTTTAGATACCTATGAAGATATGATTACGATTTTCTTCTTTTCTTTTTGCTTTAGAATCTTTCTTTAATTTTCGGAATGTTTTCATTCAAAACCGTTAATAAAGAGAGTCATTTCAAATACTTCAATTAATTTTCGTAAGTTGAAAATAAATTAATTAAAATCTAACTTTCCTTTATTTCTTTTTCAAAAAACAGAGCATTTGATTGCAGATGAGTTTTCAGCTGAAATCTCAGATGGTGTTGCTTATGTTGCTGGTCATGACGACGAATCTCATCCCGTTTTGGTATTAATTTATCAAATCTCAGTTTTCATTACTCATACTAAGTTGTAACAGAAGATTCATAATCCAATTCCTTTTCAGGTATTTCGAGTTAAACAAGATTATCAGAAATTTCATTCACAAAAGCTGTAAGTAGAAAAACAAATTTGATTTCTCGATTTGATTATAATCTTTCTTGATTTGATTTTCTGATTTACGTTTTGTTTCTTTAGGTACATTCGATTGTTTGTGTTTACACTGGAAGTTGCGATTGCTTCTATGCCTAAAGATGCAGAACAGTTCGTCCTTCTCTTTGATGCCAGTAATTTCCTGTGCTTTTCTTATGAAATTGACGATATTATCCTTTTACATCAGTAATTAATTATGTAAAGCAACGTTTACCTGTCTCTAATTAAGTCTAACCCACGCCTGTAACTTTTTCTTTATTACTACGTACTTATACGGTTTTAGACAGGGTAATTAATACTCTGCTTCTAAAGCAGTCTGAAAATTCTCTCGTGAAGACATGAACGTGATTCTCTGATAACTTAGTACTACTATCAGTAGTCATGCGTTAATTAATCCTTCATTAGTTCACTTCATTTTTTTTATCTTACTAATATAAAAAAGAGCTATTTTGGTAAGAGACCCCTAAATTACTTAGTTATCCCTATTTTTTTACATATTTACATAAATATCATTATTTTGAAAATATATCAAAAAATTTAAAAAACTTAATATCTTTCAAAATATACACCGGATTTTTGTAAAATTTATATATTTGAAAAGTTCATTCAATTATCTACGTAACGAGTATAAATAAGAATAGTAAATTTTTTGTTTTAGGAAAAAAAATTCATGACTTTTAAATTTAATATTGTTGGATGAGTAAAATTCAAGCATGTGCATCGCACATGTGTCCTTACTAGTCACTAAAAATAAGAAGCTTCTTTATGGTGCATGATAAATAAAGTAACAAAAGACAGATAATTAATTCGTCTGAGCAGAAATTACTAGTGAGATCTCAAGACTATGGTATCCTATTATATGTCTTTAATCTGCTATTAATTCTTGGTCACTTTGTGACTTTGTTTAAATCTGAAGGGGTTAAAATGGAATTTAGTTATTCAAGAAATGTGTATTCTCTAGTTTGATTTTGATCTTGTTTCTAGAGTTTTTACTTTACCTCAAAAGAGTAGTTTCCAAGGGATTTTATGCTCTTTTCAGGAATTTGTAATTTACAATTCAAATGATACTTATTGAACTTTTGATTAAGAAATTCATTAAAAGAAAGTTGTTGTTTGATTAAGATTTATATGAGGACTGTGTTTGGTGGAATGATGCTCACTCATTTATTGAATTTTGTTTTAAATCAACAGGCTTTTTCAGATCAGCTTCAGCTTTCATGAACTTATTGTTGGCAAGTTTGAAGACATTATCTGAATATTATCCTGGACGTCTTCACAAAGCATTCGTCATCGATCCTCCTTCACTTTTTTCTTACCTCTGGAAGGTAATATTACACTTTGTTTACACTGAATTTCAAACTTTGGTTTTTTAATGTTTCGCAACTCACCAGACTTAAATACAACTAATACTTTAACACCGTTTATCGTTACTTTACAGGGAGTTCGTCCATTTCTCGAGTTATCACCGGTTACAATGGTAGTATCATCGTTAGATTTTGAAGAATCATTAGAATATGATGATTTATCATCTTATCATCCACGTTCTTCATCTCTAAGATATGATCCATCTGTGATCTCATCATCATCGGCTAAAGTGGGTCCATCAGCTTCATCACGGTTTGCTTTCACCGTTAATCACAATTATGATTCACTTAAACCCTGGTATCTCAGTCTCACTGACACGTCATCATCAAAAGTGGGTCCCAACATAACGTCCTCCTCACCTTCATTGATGGGGTCAGCTTTAATCTCGCCTCTAAATGCTAGATCTTACTCGTTCGCATCACCAGCTGCTAGAACGGCACGTGGAAGTTTACACTACCAGGGTGGGTTCGCCAAGAAACAGACTTTTTTCCCACTGACGCCATTACCACAGAGAGTGAGTAATCTGAACCATCCAAGAACACCAAGGCCATCTTTCCTTCAATCTCCAGCGTTGTTTTTCAAGAGGGACTGTCAAGGTAGTAAAACAGAGAAAAGCAGGGAATCGTTTCTACCATTCTTGAGATTCTACAGAAGGCCGTACGATGAATTGGCTTATCGGTCAAAGATGAAACCTCCGCTAGGTGGACTCATTTCAATCATATCCCCACATATGAGACGGCGGCACGTATCTATGTCTCAAAGGTTTTAGTCCAACACGAAGAAGAAGAAGAAGAAGAAGAAGAAGAAATACAAGAGTTTATTTTTGGTACATATAGTTATAACAATATCTATTTAGCTCTTTCAACTAATAAGCTAATATTAATGTTTAATTAACTTTTTTTTTCTGTTAATTTTTTGGTTTAATGTTAGTTGTTTATTGACATTCATTTGGATAAGAAAAATGGAGAAAAATATAGACGACGTAGTAAGAGGGATATGAAACATTGCGCCGTTGTGTGTATGTCTGTTTTTGATGTTTGTAGTCTACATTCTAGAAACAAGATAACGTGGTTGCGACGACGAACAATTTCATAGCAAATTAAGTTGGGGTGTCTATCAAATTGTGTTTTATGTAGAAGTTTGGATTGGTTTTGGTTGTTGGCATTGGTTAGGGGAGGTCGTAATCAAGAATTTGTTCTGTTTGGTTCTTCGTAATGAGAAATGTGGTTTGAACTTTCGGTCGTTGGAATAAGTTCGTACCAGTATGTTTTATTTTATATTCATCATTTCTTTCAAGAAAATAAGTGGAGACAAAATGGCAAGAATATGAGGTTAAATTTATGCGCGATTGTATAATTAGTCTAATCCTTGTGGTAATTCTTTTATACTTGATGCATTTCGATGAGAAAACTAGTGCGGTAGGAATATGTGTCTTTGTTCCTTTGTTTGTATGTTGGAAAGTCAAAACGGTTGAAATTGAAATTTCAAAGCTTTGTTTGTTAATTGGTAGTGGTATGCATATGGTGTGATGCGGTGGTGAAGGTAGTGAGTATATATTGGGAATTGGATTGGTGTCCATATATACTTGGAGTTTACTGTTTCTGGGGGTTCCAAATTTCCATTTGCGTTTTAGGGCAAACAGGGATCCTTGATCTATTACTAATTGAACAATATTTCTGAGGCAACAAAGTAATTAAATACTCGTCAACGATTATGTTCTATGTTTTTCAAAAAATGACTTTAAACTAGAAAGTTTACAATCGGGTTGTTTTTGCAACCATCCGCAACTATTCGGTCGTTGAACAAACACCACAACTTTTTCAATCCTTTGGGGCAACAAAATTTGATTGTTTTCGAATGCCTCGTTCAGATGAGTTAGCCACATTGAAGGGAATATTTGGCATGGAAAAACGTTAAAAAATTTTTCCATCGAAAGAATCCCTAGTTATATTGTCCTCCCATATCCACAGAGGGTTGTGATGGCCGCATAGTAGACCTAGGTATTTCGAGGCCCTGGACCGTGCGATGTACCCTCTCCCAAAGATGAATATTCTTATTTTTTCGTTAATCGCGATTAAGAAAAACTAAAAAACATCTCGGACATAAATTAATCCTTCAATGATTAACTTTTTAGAATTAGTCTAGTACCATATAGACTTGTTAAAACCCCCGCATATTTGATAAATATCTAATTAATTTAATGGCTTAAATTGCTAATTATATAATTATCGGTCTCTCCAGAAAATTCAAATAAAATGGTCTCCTTCCTTCTGGTTCTTAGTTCTTTCCTTAGGGACATGGGGAGTATTCTACTTGATCTACCATTTCCAACTCGCAAGCGTTTTTAAACCCAATTCAATAACGAGAATAGATTTCATTGGCATATTGATTGTGTCTTTTTGATTATCAGTAAGTATTACTCAATTGCATTTTTAAAAAACGGCAAAGTTTTTGAATCCCCATTTCTACATTAAGAATAAATTATCGTACCAGTAATTGATTTTATATTCATCATTTCTTTCAAGAAAATAAGTGGAGACAAAATGGCAAGAATATGAGGTTAAATTTATGCGCGATTGTATAATTAGTCTAATCCTTGTGGTAATTCTTTTATACTTGATGCATTTCGATGAGAAAACTAGTGCGGTAGGAATATGTGTCTTTGTTCCTTTGTTTGTATGTTGGAAAGTCAAAACGGTTGAAATTGAAATTTCAAAGCTTTGTTTGTTAATTGGTAGTGGTATGCATATGGTGTGATGCGGTGGTGAAGGTAGTGAGTATATATTGGGAATTGGATTGGTGTCCATATATACTTGGAGTTTACTGTTTCTGGGGGTTCCAAATTTCCATTTGCGTTTTAGGGCAAACTTCAGAGATTACCAACTATTTGTTACAGTATATCTTTTGGAATAATCTGGTAAGTTTCTTCCGATCACTTCTTTAGTCCCCATTACTAAACTGGTTAAATTTCTGTCTTCAATTGGAAAGAAATATTGACATGGACAAAGTTTATCTTTACACGAAATTTAGTTTAATTGATATGTTTGGAGTAGAGTCTGTTGTCAATGTTGAGTATGTGAGGTTCGTCGCTAACTTCAAAGAGTATTACGGCAATTGCATGCCTTGTCTTCTTGGAGAAAGTATTCGTGCACTAGGAAGTATTACGGCAAGTAAGACCATGTTTTACTTAACCACCTATCAAGTTTTACTTATACCACCTGTCAAGAAGTTGAGATTTTAGGGAGGGGTATGTGTCCCACATGAAAATTGTTCAGTCGTCGGTTGTGTTATACTCCTTCCATCCCACTATTAGTTGACTTATTTACTTTTAGATTTTGTCCCATAAAAGATGACCTATATCACTAAACAAGGAGATATTTTTACAATTATCCTTTTAATTGATTATTACGTAAGTGTTTTATCTCAATGAGTTGAGATTGTGTTTGAAGTAGCTACTTCATGTAAATATCAGGTACATATTTTTCTCTTCAATATATCCTGGCATTTTTAGGGGCGACCCTAAAAGAATTATGGGCGACTTTTTTATTCCCAACCCATATACACCGTTAAGGGATGTCCAAAAACGCGGAGAATACGTTAATGCCCTTACATAATCGGAAGCTATTTTGTGCCCGATTATTATGAATAAATCGGAAGCTTAGTAACGATATTATACTACCGATTAATATCGATTTTGTGCCAAACGCGTATCTTGCTTCTATAACAATCAGAAGGAACAAGAACCTCACTAGACTACCGATTATAGTAGCTCCTAAATTCCCAAAATTGTTGATTTCGTCAAGGAAGAAATTTGGGGCAACTTTACAATCGGAAGTCATATTAACTACCGATTATTCTAGTTCCCAAATTCGAAAAAAATGACATTTCTGCAAAAACAAAATTTGGGGCAACTGTATAATCGGAAGTCTTATTAACTACCGATTAATATAGTTCTCAAATTCGAAAAAATTGAGATTTCTGCAAAAACAAAATTTGGGGCAATCGTATAAATCGGAAGTGAAAATACTTCATTTGACTACCGATTATACAGTTGCCCCAACAAAATAGAGCCGTTGGAACTCTAAACTCTATATAAGGATTGTATCCTTTTACTCTATATGGAACACAAATACCTTTAAACTCTCTCCAACATCATCTTCAACATAATGGCCCAACTATTCATTAATCCTACGGAGTTCACGATTGAAGAAGATTTATCTTTACGTAGGCGCTATGTTCAATTCTATCCGAGACGAGGAGAAGAACGTAGGCAAGGAGGCATAATGAGTATGAGTTATTTAGGGAAAATTCACGAAAAAATTCTCACACCGACACCATAACCCAAACAACCGTCACTCCGCTGATCTTTTCTGCCGAGTTGGTTCAATAAACAGACACGTCGAAGAATTTGTCCATTTAACTTATCTTGTGAATCAATATCGATTGAACGGTGAAACCAATTATGAGGTTATAGAACGATCTCTCGGGGAATGGCGGAGATGGAAAATATCAAGCTTCCGTTATGAAGCTCATTTTATAATCCTTAGGGCGATGGAAAGATTTAATCCGTTTAGGACTCGTCCAACACGTCCACGACGCTAATCACAATACCTTGTAATAGAATTGCGGGAGTTCAATGTAAAATTATGATGATGTGTAGGTGATATTGTTATGAATTTCAAAATATTTATTAAAATCGGAAGTTTTAATTGTTGATCTAACTACCGATTATACTCCAACGGCTAGTTCGTTCAAAAGAAACTAGTCGTGCCTCGAAAACCACACACAATCGGTTGATAATACATATTGATAAACCTCCGATTATACTAATCTAGTGAAACTGAGAACTCTGTTGACAAAACATCCTATAATCGGAAGTATATAACAATAAATATTTACCGATTACGCATAATCGGGTGCTTTGTTCAAACATTTCCTACCGGTTGTGTGTAATAATTGTACGTAATTTCAGTACATTCTTGTAAAAGTACGGCCATATTTTCAACAAAAAAAAAGACGTTGGGACTCTCATCTATATAATGAGGGTAAACTCTTCTTATTTATGCACCAAACAACACATATATAGCATCGTGTATTCTACAAATAGATTTTCCATCGTCTACTCTTGTGAATTCATTCTATATCTCAACTTACAAGCATGGCAACGTTTGACGCAGCTGAAGATTTGGTCATTGTGAAAACATGGTATCGTGAAACAAGACGTGAAGATGTCATGGCAGAAAGGTTGACACCCGAAGTCTTTTGGGCGAGGGTATATAGCCAATTTGTGCGAGAGTATGGAAATCCAAAGCAAAGATCACTCCAACAAGTTCATGATAGTTTCCGACTTGTCCAAAAAGGGGTAAATGATTACATAACGATACAAAAGAGGATGTTTAACACTAGCCACTTAAGCTTGTCGATCCAACAATTTGTAAGTATAACGCTCGGTTATTCTTTTAAATAACACCGGGTGTCTAATCTTTCTTACTAAAACGAAGTTAATGACATTATTTTATTTTGGTTTATGTAGGAGACACTCGCAAAAAGACAGTACTTAGTGGAAAAGGGTGAAGAATTCACTTTTGATGGAAGTTATGAATTCCTGAAGTCCGTGACAACAGTATAAATGTTGATTGATGGTTACAATCGGAAGTTATTATTTTATATTATCTACCGATTCTGGGAAGATTTTCAGCTTTTTTGTGACTTTGGTGACAATCGGAAGTTTATGCAATATGTTGTCTACCGATTCTGGGAAAAATTTTCATTTTTTTGTCAGAGTTTGTTGTCAATCTGAAGTTTATGCAATATGTTGTCTACCGATTCTGGGAAAAAATTTCAGTGTTTTTTTTTTGTCAGAGTTTGGTGACAATCGGATGTTTATGTAATATGTGATCTACCGATTCTGGGAAAAAAAATTTCAGTTGTTTTGTCAGCCTTACAATCGGAATCTAAATTCCAAAAGTTAATAACCGATTATAATATTGATTGAGTCTGTTTACAAAAGCTTGTATAATCGGTTGATATATTAAAAATATAACTACCAATTATAGCTTTATACTTCACAGTATTTTCCAAAAAATTCCAAAAAAAACATGTACAAATAGGGCTTTCCAAAATACATCTTTCAAACATAACGATCATTCATCTTCATCATCCGAGGGAACCAATTCCAGTAGGCATTATGGAAAATCCTCCTTCATGACGCGATCCCAATCCAACATGTTGGTTTCATATTGTTTTAACCAATCGTTACAATGATTCGTTGGGAAGTAATCACTCCAACCACCCAACGGAGGTAATGGGCAATCTCTCTTTACTCTTAAACCGATAAAATGCATCTCATTCACAAATGCCATAACAATTCTTCTATCTTTAACCGATTCATCGCAAACCGTCCTTGTAGGTGTAAACGTAAAAGAATGTCCATACCTAGGAGGAACAAAGAAATGTACCACGCAATTCAAAGCGTCCGCTAAGAGATATCCACATTTAGGCATTGTCATCCAATACTTGGATCCGATTGTCTTCAATCCCTTTCGGCACTTTACACGCGCAACTAAGTCTTTGAACTCTAGTTCTTTGTCGTGCATATCTCCTTGCTTCATCATCTCCATATAGAAATCCTTGTCCTTTATTAGTTGTACCGCCATCTTAGTTCTTAAATTTTGCCATTGGCTGACATCTTCGTTCACCGCCTCTCCAAAGTAAGCAATTTATTCCGTAGCGACGTGAAACCCACAATTGCCATCCCCATCAACCTCGTCGGTGGACAAAACAAATGGAACAATGAGTGGAGGGAGTTGTTTCATATAATCTTCTATAATCGTATACCTTGATCGTGTTGGTCTTCCATGAAAATCCATAGGACAACGAAGAGTACCATACTTCTCTCTTATAGTCACCATTTCCGTTGATTATGTTTGTTGTGAGTTGCTCATTTGATCAATAACTACAGAGCTAGTTTGGGAAGCCACTAACACAACTTCTTCCACCGCCTCGGCTTGACTTACTTGAGAAGGCTTCGTAGAGACCTTTGGCCTCACTTGTTGGGCGGTTGGTCCACTTTGATCTTTTCTTGGACGATCTCTTTTCTTGGGTTGCGGCTCATCTTCAAATTCGGCTTCCGAACGCTCATGCCTGTACAATATTCTTTTATTAGACAAATACTCCTTCAATTATTTTCTTTCAATGGTCCTCGACACTTCGGTGTTTGGCCTACCCGCCCCCTTTTGCTTAGTAGGTTCATCAACCTCCCTTAAACGAGGGTGAAGAGCTTACTCCAAATCATGCATCAATATTTGCTTCTTGGCGCCATTTGTTGTAGCATAACGATCGGTTATTCTTGCACACAATTCCGACTCCATGAACGACGGACCGTCAACTACGGGGGTGCTTGGAGTGAAATTTAATTGCTTCCAAAATGGATGAATATCATTGATGTCAATCACATCGACGTACCTACCCATTTTATGACGACATGGGAGACCAATACCTATCATATCCTTGTAAACACAAACCTTATTCTCGTCATCGTAAGCTATATATAACTTTAATTGTTCCATCATGTGATTTATTGCCTATTTTGAAACTTTATGAACAATGCCCCTTAGAAGCAATCTTTCACTTTCATGTTCCGTAGGGAATTTATGTACACTAAATTGCATAGAATCCTTAATCTTTACGAGATCACGATTGGTGAATTCATGGATTGCTTCTTGGATCGACACAACTCCATTTTGACTACCTAAAAGTATTTTCTTTAATCGGCCATGAGACCCCTCCGCAATGCTTGTCGCCTCGTTCTTGAAGTTACGATATTCGTATGTCCCTGCATACACAAACCTCTCCTTAATCGGTAACCATTGTGTTTTACAATACTCAACGGGTTTTGGGTAGTCCTTGCCATATTCATCCTCAAATTTCTTCCAGTTTCTTTCATAAATTTCCTCGGTCATTGACCAAACGATCTTGTCCCATGCTTTCATGAACGCTCTCCAAATCACTCCATCCTCCTTCCATTTTTCATCAAATAACCTCTTCTCTTCCTCTCGTTCTTCCACGGTTAATTTACTAATGCGCTCATCCTCTTCCTTCGACCTCTTGGTACCCTTCCTTGGTTTTTTAGCTTGGAAATGGTGATGGCAATTGTGTTTGAGGTTGCATTGAATGTGCCACGTACATTGCAAGTTTCGGTATTCAGGAAACACTACCGCTATTGCATGCATTAAGGCTTGATCGTTATCCGTTACAATAACCCTTGGAAAATCACCGCCATTATAAATGGACCTCAACGTCTCCAACATCTAAATAAAACTCATGTTGTTCTCATGATCCATTAAACCCCATGCAATAGTAAACGTGTTTTTGTCCGAAGTGTGACAAGCAATGTTCAATAACAGCATGTTATATTTGTTTGTCTTGTAAGTGGCATCTATCAACAAAATTTGATGAAAACACTGAGCCAATTTTATCATTTCGGGATGTGCCAAGAAAATACGTACCACTTTACCATCCTTTTCTTCCGTTCTCAACATGTAGTCGTGTAACTCAGCTAACCACTGCGATTGTTGCATGACCGTTCTACCATCCCATTTCGCCCTTTTGATCGTAGCTACGGCCGACCTAATTGTAGACAAAGAAGACAAGTTGTCGGGGTCGTCCGCCTTTATTTTACTTAAGATCGCACTCGCCTTTTGGATACGCATAGACCTCACCGTCTCCATTTCATGTGGTTTTAACTTCGCAACCATTACATGTCCAATAAGAGTATCCGGATCATCGTGGTTGTGACAACCATTAGCAACTTTAAACATTTTCCAATCTTTACTTTCCTTACCATCGGGCTTATAGAAGACAATCTTAAATGGGCATCCAATCTTCTTTGTATGAGTTCGGTACTTCTTCTTCTCCGTCTTCCTTACATACTTATTATTCTTTCCCTCGTGAATCTTTTTCTTCCCACCTCGCTCACAAACCATTTCAAACCTAATGTCCTTCACGCAAGGGTTCTGAACTACCACGCACATCTTCTCTTTTGCCTTGTTCATAAGCCATTCCTTTGCTTCCTTCTTACTTCCAAATATCTAAATGCGCATATAACAAACCAAAAAAATAAGCATAACCATCTATCATACATGATTGGAAAAAGAAAAGATAATTCATGAACATACCAAATCGTTTGCATAGTGTAGGGAAGTATCAGGCCTCAAATAATAATCGTTATCAACCACTACAACAGCCTATGCACAACAACAACAAGTTATGCATTAGCAATCAGAAGGAAGTTTAGATAATAAGTAACCGATTGTAACACAATCGATAATTTAATACTATACAACATAACCGATTATGAACAATCGGTAGTCATGTACGAATATAGTCTACCGATTAACGACATATGCAAATGAACAATTCTTCTGTATAAAAAGCTTCAATAATCATAGGGACTATAAATTCATAAACCAACCGATTATTAAATATCAAGATTTACGAATATTTCATTTTTTGGAGAAATTCGTATTTGGGGCGACGTTATATAATCGGACGTTTATTTATGTATACAACTTCCGATTGTGAGAAATTGAAACTTTCAATTTGGGGATTTTTTTCATATTCGACAGATTCATACATCAAAATATATCCGATTGTGGATAATCGGTAGATATTGTACTAAATTAACTACCGAATATATGTAGTTCATGTCATTCAATGCATGCAGAAATCGAATTTTCACGTTCAAAAACACACACAAACGCACATAACATGGATAACATGGGTATTATAGTTTGTTAACAACATACATGTATGTTTGATGCATCGTTAGCTTCGATCTCGGGTGATTATCCATTTTCTTCCATGAAAGCGTCGTCTAGGGTTTCATCTCCATCAAAGTTTGGATCATTCAACATATACCCCAAATCGTCATCTCTAAATAGTAGTGAACCTTGAACTTAACTTCACGTCCTTCTTCGTACCCATCCATGTTTATGGAAGTTGGCAACAATCGGAAGTTGGCAACATATACCCACTTTTTTTTTTCTTCTTCTCTCACTCAATCAGGAGTTATCTCACAATGAGTCAATTTTTTTTTTTCCAAACACTAATATATAGACCCCAGCCTACCGATTACAAGAGTTTGCTTCCGATTATTTTGTGAAACTACCGATTATTGTTTTGGCTACCGAATATTCTAGTTTTTGGCAAAAGTTGAATTTGGGGCCACTTATAGTCGGTAGGGTTATAAGTTTTATCATCTACCGATTATGGCAGATTTCAAAATTTCGCAAAAAAGAATTTTAGCAAAAACTCATTTTGGGCAACCTATAATCGGACGGTAAGAAGTAATAAACTCTACCGATTATGGTAGATTTCAAAATTCATCACATGAAGGATTTTAGAAAAAACTCATTTTGGGGCAACCTCCTATAATCGGTAGGTTTTGGAACCAATTTGGCTTACGATTATGGCTACATCCAAATCACGAACCACATGGTTATGCCTGGCTCTAAACCTATGGATTTTGGCACATGTTGGATTTGGGGCTTCGTATAATCGGACGGTAAGAAGTAATAAACTCTACCGATTATGGTAGATTTCAAAATTCATCACATGAAGGATTTTAGAAAAAACTCATTTTGGGTCAACCTATAATCGGTAGGTTGTGGAACCTATTTGGCTTACGATTATGGCTACATCCAAATCACGAACCACATGGTTATGCCTGGCTCTGTACACTCAAAACCTATGGAATTTGGCAAGGGTTCGATCTGGGGCTCCTTATAATCGGTAGGTTGTTAAGTTGTTAACTCTAACGATTATGGTATATTTCAAATTCCCTTACACGAAGGATTTTAGAAAAAACACATTTTGGGGCAACCCATAATCAGATGGTTTGGTAATATATTTAACTCCCGATTAACGCTGCATCCAAAACACGAACCAAGTGGTTATGGCTGGCTGTGTACACTCAAAACCTATGAAATATGGCAAAGGTTGGATCTGGGGCTCGTTATAATCGGTGGGTTATATAATTATATACCCTACCGATTATGGTAGATTTCAAAATTCATTACGTGAAGGATTTTAGACAAAACTCATTTTGGGGCAACTTATAATCGAAAGTGTATGTAACCTATTAGGCTTCCGATTATGGCTACATCCACAACTCAAGCTTAGTGGTTATGGTTGGCTCTGCACCCCTCAAAACCTATGGAATTTGGCCAAGGTTGAATATGGGGCTCCTTATAATCGGTAGTCTTACAAGTTCGATAAGCTACCGATTATAAAAGGGATTATTAGCCAAAATATCTACACAATAATCGGTAGGTATAGTTTCAATTTAACCTACCGATTATGGTGTAGGCTCCCAATTATATAAGGGCATATTGGCCATTTCGAAAAATCGAAGATAAGGGGTAGCTTAGATTTACGTTTGGTGACCTTTTTTGTCTTTTAGTGTCGTCCCTAATTCTTTTGGGGTCGCCCCTAAACATGCCAGGCAATATATATCCTTTTTATCTCAAAAAAAAAATGCTTTTCAATGGTATGAAGTTTGCGAACATCAGTGGTGTAATTTGAGAGATAAATCATTTCAAAATTTCACTAGTTATTATCCATAAGGGTATAATTATAAAAATACTCTTTTCCATCCTTGCCTTAAAAATTGTGCAAATTTAAGCTAGGTCATCTAATAATGGGACATATAGAATATAATTCTTCTTTTGGCCAACCCTGAAATCCTGACTACTATCGATATTATGGTTATTTCTATTACTACCAAGTACCAAGTTCATTTTATTTATTTTTTGATGTTGAAATTACCAACTCATTTACTGGTTTACATGTTCTCTCCAATATATGCATACCAAACAAACAACCATTACATTTTTGGATTTATCATTTCAAACAACCATAACATTATCTTTCTGGTAGGTGTGGACAGTGATGCACTGGAGTTAACTCATCCTTGCTCCAGAGAACACAAGACGTGAAATTGCCAAAAACTATAAAAAATGTTGGCGATGATACTCTTAAAATTTGCAATCGATAAGAAGTTGATTCCAAATAAGAAAAGTTAAAACTTCATGTATGGTACAAAGATGATCTTTGTACATATTAATAATTTTTTCTATGCAAAGACGGAACTTAACCACTATAATGACAAATAAGTTAGTAGTAATCAAACGAGTGACCAACTAGATTCCAAACAGAGTAAAGTTAGTAGTACCTCAAAATGTGGTTTAGAATTTATATTTCTTCTTCTTTTTAAATTAAAACTGAACTTTCATCCATCCGCAAAGCCAAAGGCTATAGATTACCGCAAAGCCCAAGGCTATAGATTAGAAGTACACAACCGTCTTTCATTAATCGACCCACTAGGACAGTTTTTTTTTCTTCTTCTTCTTCTTCTTCTTCTTCGTCGTCGTCGTCGAGGTTACAATGAGTTTAAGATCGATAAATAAGATAATACAAAGTAATAAGAACATACCGTAAAAGTATGAGCTATCCTCACCGAAATCCTATGCTTTGGGTTTTCACACCGATCCAGCCTAGTTTTCATTCAACCTATATAAAAGGACAGGTGAGTCTGTCCGTTTCTATTTGTTAAATTTTGAATTTTTTTTTCCAAATTTAACCCTCAAGTAAAGTTAGATGTCAACCATAGTTAGGATTTATTTGGGTTTCCGAGGTTTACCCGGATATGAAAGATAGGAAATGGATATACAGAGAGTTATATCCTGATTCTTCCATTTCTCTTTCAGTTTCTCTCTTTCAGTTTTCTCCTCCCTCTTCTTCCTCATATGTAACTTTGCATAGATTAAGAGACGGATGGATATGAATTCATCAAATCCAGACGGTATAGGTGTATCTCTATTTATTTTTTGCATTTCCATTATTAGATTAGAACAATTTTGAAACCATAGTTAGGTTTTATATTTGGGTTAGGAGAAGTGGGTGGGTTTGAGAAACCGATCGGAATAAAAGTAATGTGTAGAGATGTTTCTGGCCATGTTTTTTCTCTCAATTCAAAGTTCTATACCGATTATTTTTTCTCTCAATCTAGGTTAGGAGAAGTGGGTGGGTTAAACACCCTGCGGAGTAGAAATTGATGGATAAACGTCATTCAGTTATTTGTCTCGACCAGAGATGAGTTTTAATTTCATTCATTCCAAACCCTAATCACGTATGGGTAAGTTAATATTTTTGAAACCTCAATTCACATGCTCTGTGTAATCTAGTTATGTTTGTTTAGCTTTAATAAGCTATAAGAGATCCAAAATACTAAATTATTAATGCCTTAAACCCAATTAGATTATAAATTTGTATTTGTAATTTTAGAAGTAGGTGATTATATGTATACAGTCAGTGGGTAATGAAGATAGATTATGTTAAGCTCCTTTGTGGAAGACTCAAATTCCAAATTCCAAATTCCAAATTAACAGTATTGATAATTTAACAATTATTTTTGTTTTGTCAAGTAAGTTTTTAAGCTAATTTGAGGATTTTTATTTACGTTTTTTTTTTTGCTTGTGCTCGTTTTAATGAGCTTAATGTTTATTAACCTGATTCTTTGGTTCTTTTGTTTTTGATTTTTTTTAAGGATAGGACTTCGTCTAAATCGAAGTATAATTGCAACAAATATATAAGTTAGTGAATTTGCATATGAGGATGTTTACTGTTAGTTGTATTGAGTTTTAGTTTTTTTTTCTTCTATTGGTTGCTTAATTTTTAACTTATAGTTGTAGCCGAAACCAGAAAATGGAGAATGGTGTGGATAAGAGGGGCAAATCCTTGATTGATAATCCATACTTGAACATATTTCCCAGATGACCCGCTCTCTGAAAATATTGCCAAACACTGGAAAGCAAATGAGACAGAGGCTGTCGAAACAGGTAGGGTTGAGATTATCTTTATGAGTTATGCTCGTGTCATATTTCATTGATATCACATAACCAACAAACTATTGGAACTTGTGGATGTATTATTGATACGAAAAAGATGAAACAGTGGCACTTTGTTCAGATTTTTTTTCCTTTTTAAAAACTTTTTGCAAGAGCTTAGAGATTATTTGATCATGAGAATCACTAAGTATTATTTTTGAATGGCCTGACAAGTTTAGATGAATGTTTTTTCTACATTTACCTTTCTAACTCCTCTTTTTGTGTCCTTGCGGCAAAGGAATGGATGAACCTATATGCCAGTGGAGCTTGATGGAATTAGTATAGCATGTTAACCACCAGCCAGATAACATTTTCTGTAATGGTGTAAGCCTAGATGATGTCCAATATTTTCATATCATACTTGGACAACCAATACACATTATCCTTTGGTCATCCCTAGCTCCCGTTCTCCTTGGTAAGCTAAAATTATGTTTCTTACTTGAATTGTTGGTATTATAGCTAAGCAAATAATCAACTTCGGGAAAGATAGCACAGTTGTATTACCAAACAAATCCCCCCTTAGTTGCGGGCCTTTATGAAATGTGAGTGTGTCCATGGCATCACTAACTGAACTATCATTCAACTGGTTGGGTTTCATTAATGTCATGATCATAGACATCTTCTTTACCTACAGGAATATCTACTCAAAGAAAATTATGATTATATTATCTTTATACTTGTATGATTATCTTGTAAGTGTGAATCATACTTGCATGTGAAACAAATTTCTTAACTCATATGCTTTTTTTTTCCGCAGACTGACATGAAAAGTACCAATCTCTATGCCTATATTTCAATCATTGCACTTTTTTCCTGTCTTCTACTGGATATTCCCGTGAGTTTGAGCTTCTAGGCAGGGTACCTACACCAGAGTCCCTATGTCAAGTAATGCTTCGTGTAGGTGATCTTGACCATGCCATAAGTTACTATGAGAACGTAAGGTTTGTTCGTTAAGGACATGCTACCACTTTGAAGTTATGGTTTGTACTCGAGTAGATATTTTATTGCCCTTTTTTTCACTGTCTAAAAATGGTTACGTTATTCCCCCCAAATATTTGCAGGCTTTTGGCATGGAGCTACTCAAGAAAAGAGATAATCCAGAGTACAAGGTAACTTGAGATTCAAATCTAGGAAAAGAGATAATCCAGGCTTTCAAAATGATTAATGCATGTATCTTCTTCTTTCGTGACTGATTGATACTTTCAATGTGACCAAAAGATGTTAAATTATTATTTTTGATTGCCTTCTAGGTTCTCTCACGTGTTTAGGCTGGCATAAAATTACCTTATACATGTTCATGTTTAGATGCATTTCAGTATGATAATTTGGAATAATAATATGCTAAACCTGATGATTTTGAAGTTATTAACCAAGTTGTTGCATTTGTTCATCATCAGCTAACTTGTCTTCTTTGGTTTCTCTCATGTTTAAGATTAATTGTTCTTTCTTTCTGTCTTTCATATAACTTGGATTTACACTTATGTCATTCATTGTACACGTAGGTAGGTGCTACATGGTGTTCTTTTCACGTCATTTTTGAAGTGATATTATATTTTTCTGATGATTTCAGTATACCCAGTTTTTCAGTCGGTCCTAAAAATACATTGGTTACCTCTTTTACACGGTCGCATAATATAAAATGGGTACTGATTTAACAATGTCACATAATATAAATTGGGTATCTTTTTTATACGGTCGCATAATATAACTTGGGTATCCTTTTAACAACTCGCATAATATAAGTTGGGTACCTTATTAACACGGTCGAATAATATTACTTGGGTACCTCTCTAGCAAGGTCAGTGTAATATAAGGGACTGTGCATCAGAACGTGAAACGGTTAAATGAGATGCTGATTATGAAATTTGTAAGAATAAGCTAATACTACCCCAAGGAATAAGGTCTCACAGAGGTAAGAACTGAGTCGTTTGTTTTACAAGATAGAAACCCAAATTTTTAATCTGCTATTATGCATTTGATTGCCAATATTTGGCCGCACCATCCTGATTATCGCTGCTGCTCTTGTCTACATTTTCATAATTTACATCGACTTTGCGTACTAAACTGTTCTATCCCCTACTGAATTGTGGCTCACTCCCTTTAATTTGTTTTATTTTTCCATAGATTATGAAGCGAGGTTGAGGCAGTAAGCTTGGGAAGAGCTTATGGATAGGAGGTTGAGCAAAAGTTGATATTGTTGCTTCTATCTCTTATATGTATATATCCCGGGTTTGCCTGTTAGTTAGATTTACATGTCTGATTATTTCTCGTCGTTAGTAAATGTATTGCCCATGTTTTCCTTGGGTGTAGTTACTGTTTTTCATTTGCGACATAATGATATGTCCATTTAAGCTTATGGAAGGGCTGAGGGTTGCGACATAATAATAATGTAGTTATTGTTTTTCATTTGATGTTTAGTTAGTAATTTTTTTCTTAGTACTTTCTTGTACAGTACCGGATTTTGTGAATCCATTCCTTTTCTTTTTGAAATGTACATACTTGGTGTAGTTGGTAATAAATATCGGTTTCCAGGACATGCAATATTGATTTTGTAAGACTCTTCAAAAGAAGAGTAGATAACTCTACCCATTTCAGCGGATTCTGATGCACGGGTATGGATTGTTTTACTCTACCCATTTCAGCTGTGGTTGAGTTAACTATTTAGAGGACTAAAATGTATTTTGAGTGCCAACCAGTTTGACCGATTTCACTCAGTCCGTCTATATTGATTGACTGAAACCTTGTCCCTCCATAAGGTTTGACTTAAACCTTTGTATTTCTTTGAGGATTGCCCTAAAAGTATAATACCGAGTAATCCGACAAGAGAAAGAGAAGGATTACCGAAGTAAGACAAATACAAGTATGAATAAGATCTGATTAAATCGGAAGAGGGATGGTTTTTCTCGGAATTAACTTCCAACCATTTAGTTTGTTTTTCTTCTATAGAAAGATGTGCTCCCAAAGTAGGAGTGATTTGCTCAAATCTCTTGTAACTAGTGATGAAGCTTCCGTCGTCAAAAAGACCACCTATGGAGATTCCGTCGCCGGATAAGTTGATGATGAAGATTCCGATGAAGATTCTGTCGCCGGAGATAACCAAGATGAATATTTCGTCGTTGGAGAGCATGGAGAGCATCACTTTTGATCTTAGAACCCAACCCAATAACCAAGAATCGCCATTAAAGCGAAGATAAACCTTAAAAGAGTAGATAAAACCACCATACAGGTGTAGATAAGTAAGAAACATAACAAAAACGACACTAAACTACTACTCCCTCCGTTTCTAAAAAATAGGCTTTTTCCTTATTTGGGTACGTCAAAAAAATAGGCTTGTTTCCATATGTGGAAAGTCAAATGTTATGATTTTAATACTATGCCCATAGAGGGACCACTTCTCTCTCTCCCTTTTTTTCTCTTAATACAAAAAGGGACCACCTCTCTCCTATTTCTCTACTAACAAATGAGTGGGGACCAAATGATAGATTAGGAAAAAATATAAAAAAGTGGCTATAATGATTAGTTTTTGTTGTAGGGCCTACAGCCCATAGATGTGCGGCCCAACTAGATATCTAGGGTCTCCCTTCTACATGTATATAAAGGACGTTGTTCCATGTAACCCTGCTGATGATCAATAAGAAACTCTGCCTCTTTCTCTATCATTCTCACCTTTATCACTACAAAACGTTATCAGGCACGAGTTCTACCATGAAGCTAAAGTTGGAATGAATGATTTTTTTTTCTTTTTTCAAGTCGAGAATCTCACGGTTGGCGCAAAAAAAAAAAAAAAAGATTTTTTTTTTTTTTTTTTTTTTTTTTTTATCGCAAAATTTTAGAGGAGGTGTAGGGCGTCCGTAAATAGGGAAGCAGATGTAGATTTTATTCGTAATTGGGGAAGAAGTAAATTTGTTCACTGTGGATTGGAAATCCAATGGGAATTCGTTCAAGGGAATCCCCTGTATTTTGCGTTCTAGAAAGAAAGGAGATCGAGGAGAAAGGAAATACGTGGAAGTATATTTAGTTTTAGTCATGGAAAGCGATGGATTTAGATTAGGGGTCCGTGAATTTTGATTAATCTAATCACATGGAAGATCACGGAATTGGTTTTCAGGGTGCGGCGATTTAGGTTTTCTCCGTAGCCTGAGAAAAAAAAACAAAGAAGGCGATCTAGATTTTGACCCGGACCCGCCCGTCCACACCCGACCCGTGGTGCTCCAGTGCTGTCCTGTTCCAGTCTAGTCCAGTCGTTCCTATTCCAGTCTAGTCCAGTGGGTTCTGGTTCCAGTTGTTGTCTTGGTTTTAGTCCGTGCATGACCAAGGATGTTCCGGTTCAAGCTATATACAGTGGGAACCAAAGTCTAAGGTATGTAACTATAATGTGGGTTTTTACGTTGAGTACTTACTAGGCCTATTTATTTGTTTATTAGGACATGCCTAGTTTTGTTTATTTTGTCTTAAGATAAGTCCACATTATATAAATGGTCTTTAAATTATGATCGCTGATCTCGATCATTAAGAATTTTGGTCTTAATGTTATTTTATTCTCTTAAATATGATATTGGCTATAGTTGAATGGTGTCTTTTTTTCAATTGGTTGTACCAACTCCAATGTATTTATTTGGGGTGTAGAAGTATTTCGACCATTATTGCGTACTTGATATTATCTCCCCAAATTTGAATCGTGAAATGTAATCCACGTGCTAGGCTATTAAAAAGTCAGTAGTTTTAAAAGAGTTGCAAATAAAATCACATATATTCCAATTTTTGTGGAAGAACTCACAAAAAGATGATATGAGTTAGAAAATTTCCATTACTCTACTTCATCCATGATACTAACGAACCAGTATATGTTGAAGTATGACAACAAGAGAACTATCTTTAGTAATATATTCAACCTAAAGTACGTGGTTGACATGTATAGTGAGATTCTCTTGGCCTGTTGAGATAAAGAAATTTCTCAAATTCAGCTTAATGTAGCAAAAATTAAAAAAGGAAAGAACCCCGAAGTAATGGAGGTTAGACGTACCGACTCATATAAAGCATGTGAAAAGGGACATATATATCATGAGACAAAAATGCATTTTTTTTTTGCCCAGCAGTAATGACACCAAAGTACAGGTATCAATTGAACATTGATGAATCTAAGATGTAATTCTAGCTCTCACCAAAGAGTTGGGAATGAATCTTCTTACCGGTATTGGTACAAGCAATGTAATGCGGGTACCATAGTAGCAACCAATTTTCATAGGAAGGTCATAATTTAGACATCAACTTTAATGACAAGAAGAACTTTGTCTGGCCAATTGACTATTTAATTGAACTAGATCCAATATCTGCGCTTATTTAATGAAAAGTACACCATTCCCAAGTAACATAAAATCTCTAAAGCACTTGAGATATATCTGGATGAAACGTAACATACATTCACTCTAAAGTAATTGAGTTGAATCTCACTTTTGTTACTAATAAGGCCACACCACTTATTTAATATATCAAGACTCAATGTCTAACAGATAGTGGTTTCCCTCCCACAAGCTTAAGGATTTAAACTAGTTGTTGAACTATTTCCTTATAATGTGACTACGAGGATTGGATCATCGAGCGCAGCATTGCTCAAAATTTGTTTTCAAGATAGAACAAAGACGTCACAAAATCTCTACATGGACCGAGAGATAATCACACCTTGTTAAATTCCAAAGTAATCCATGCAAATGGATATCATGTGGAACCTCACAATGATAAGAATGTAATTGAATGCATCTTTTATAGTCTCTAATGTATTAGAGAAACTAGTGAGTCAATCTAGTGAAATGTAAATCACTATAGCTAGTACTTGGATTATTGAATCCATATTGGCTTCGACGATGAAATGTTGGGAATTGACTCATACAGGCTTTGGGCATAACCATAAAGCCACTTTGGTTGTGACATGATGTTTCATTTTGAAAGGAATCATACGTACATCATCGTGTTTGAGTGGACAAGACAATGGGAAAAAAGATTGACATAATGCAAAGTAACGGCATATCTCTCAATAAGTGTTTTCTAAAGTACCAGATGCACAACCCCCTCCTCCCTCCCATTATATCACTCATTTTACAAAGTCTTCAGTAAAACAGGATCGAGACCATCCTAAGATGCAAATGGTAAAAATTCCATATACAAAGAAAATCAGGTGAAATTTAGAAAAATATTCATGCAGAATGCGGACCATTAAAGTGACTGATGGATCTGGTGAATGTTTTGACATTTTGGACTAGTTATAGTTCCCAATAAATTTGCGTTTGAAAACTCCTAGCACATATTACACAATGCAAAGTGAAAAGGCTAACCACCCTTGTTAATGCTAGAGAATTTACATCAAAAGGATTTGATGAATATTGCATGTTTAATAGGATCAATATAAAACATCTTATACCCAATGGTCTCGCAGAGGCTACCATCAAAGGTTACAGATGGTGTCTAAGGAATAGGTTATGCGTACCAACCTATCTTTATTGCTTTGGGGATATGCAATATTACACGCATCTTACTTAATTTGTTTTTAGAACCCAATATTAGTCAACCTTTTCTGCGTACCAGTTGGTAACTGGATTTAAGCCTGACATTCGTGTTTTTATGTATTTTTGGTTGCACTATATATGTGCCATTACGAGTCCACATCGTACTATGATGGGTCACGAAAATGATTAAGTAATTTTGTTGAATATTTTCTCTCAACAATTATCCGCATTTTAAAACCTTTGGCAGGAGATCTCTTACCGCTAGATTTGCGGTTTGTCACTTAGTGAGACAGTCTTCCCGTCGTTAGGGGGAGATAAGAAAAAGTATTTTCTAAGGGAACGACAGGAATTGTCGTGGTGTGTTCCCACTGTGTCACATATTGATTCTTTTACTCCACAAATATAAATGTGAAGTGACAAAGAATAATCAATTTTCAGAATGTACACTGATGTCGCTAAAGTGACAAGATCACACATACCAGCTGCAAATATTCCTGCAAGGTTAGAAATCCTCAGTATGGGGTACACCATAGACTAAGATGTTGCAGCTACACTTGGTGGAAGTGTAGTTGAAGCCGTGGCTCCATAAAGGAAGATGGAGAGACCACCAGGTTCGATCAAAGCTCACCTAGAAAGGAAGTGGATGAGTAAGGCACAACCTAATTTGTATCATTAATGAAAGCATCTCATTTGATTGTCTCTGACTATGTCCATGAATCAATACTGGAGGACGCTCCGAAGTTTTAAATGATTCTAGAGAACAATGAAATCCTGACGGATTATGAGAATGCACATGAGTCAACGGAAGGATCATGTGTGCACAATGATGATATAATCCATAAATAGTTGCTCCAGAAGTAGAGAACAATGAGATCGAACCATGCTTTATTTTGATTAATTTCAAATAAATAGCATATTTGGCCTACGCAATCCAGGTAGAACTTAGTTCTTTGGCAAATATACGAGTATTTGGTGTGGTAGTGCTAACCAACCAAGTGTAAATCCTATTGGACATACATAATTAATTTGTCATAAAGCATAATGAGAAGAAAGTAGTCTTAAAGTACAAAGACTCGCCTTGTGGCGCGAGGTTTCTCACAAAGCCCTGGAATTGTTCTCTTGTAATGAACGTTATAGAGTTCCGCTACTTAGTTAGCTTGGTAATTTCAAAAGGACTTGAAATGCAGCATATGTATGTGGTTGTTACGTATCTCTGAAAGAATCAAGAGATAGAATATATTTACAAAAGTACTTGATAGACTTTTGTTGCCCAAATCAAATGACTCTAAACCACAGAGTGCGTTTACATTTAGATAGAACGCTCACTTATAGATTCAAGCAATCAAAGGATGTGGTATACCCGTCTAAGTGGCTATTTGATTTGGAGGGGATAAACAAGTAAGTTATTTTTCCTTGCGTATTCATAAGAAAGTTCCCGATTTGGAATTGTAGCTATTTATGTTGATGGTACGTACATGATTTTTACTCTTGATGTAATAAGAGACCTTAAAAGCTATTTAAAATCCGAATTTGAGATGAAAAATCTAGGGAAAGCTCGATCGAATACTGGGCTTGTGGTATATTATTCCACCAGTTTGCATATGTCTAAAGTTGTCAGGCAATTTAACAAAGACATGCATCCTGATAGCACTCCCATGATTAATCGAGGTTCAAATGTAAGTAAGTAACCATTTCGTCCAAAGGAATATGACGAAGATGTGTTGGGAGATTAAATTCCAATATCTAAGTACAATAGACGCATTGTTGTACTTAGTATAATAATGTACTCGATTAAATTTTACATCCTCAGGGAACTTGTTAGCTAGATATAGTACGCGCCAACGCAACGTCATTGGAATGGTATAGTGAATGTAATCATGTACTTAAAAGTAACCATTGACATAAATTTGTTTTATCCCTACAAAGACATTAAAAGGAATGCTAATGAAAGTGCAATCCAAAAGTTGTTGATTATGAAGGAACAATAATCTCTTCTCTAACGAAAGTAATCAGAGGAAGATATCATAGATTATTTTCTAAGTCATTACTAATATTAAGTTTCGAAAAATACATGACCAAAGAACAGTCTGGAACAACTCTGAAAGTAATCAGGGGGAGATGCCGACATCAGGGGGAGGATCCAAGGATATGATGTCGACATATTTTACTTCGAAATTGAAGCTATGTTGTGCTCTTTTTCCCTTAGATCGAGAATAGTTTTTCCCAAAGGATTTTATTACTCGACAAGGTTTTTAGCGAGACAACACTAAAAGCATCAAGTATGTTGAACGTTTAATACATAAAGATCGCGTTGATATTACTAAAATATCTGAATCAAAGAAATGAAACGCGATAGTATGTTAAGCAACGTAACTTCCAGAATCAACAACAAGGTCTTATAAACATTCAAGTCACCAAAGTAATGTGTGATAAACTCCTTTTGACTGCATTAGACTAATGAAAATTGTCTGACATCAGGGGGAGCATCTAATGGTGTGTTGAACTCTTTTCCTTCACCGAGATTACTTTTTCCTACAGGGTTTTGTTGCTCGGCAAGGTTTTTAATGAGACAACAACAAATACCGGGAATATAATTTCCCAGCTAAGGCTATTGTCTTTCCCACGAGGATTTTCTTCCTTAGGAGTTGTGAAGCAACTAGTCAACTTTAATGGAGCAAAGTGATCATCTGCAATAGATCACCTTTACTTGCATATGCCACGTTGTACTCTTCTCCATTCGTCAAGGTTTTATCCCACAGGGTTTTCCTTGTCAAGGTTTTAATGAGGCAACGTATATGCATCCAACTATGTTCTAAGTTTAATTAATATTGTACTCTTTTCTTTAGTTCAGGTTTTGTCCCTCAGGGGTTTTCCTGACGAAGTTTTAACGAGGCATTTAACTTAGACTCGTCGATCTTTGAAGATCGTATTGTATGTGATGAACTACATGTAAAGTACGAAACAACATGTGAAGTACTACATGTTAAGAGTTATACCAAGGTTTTATCCCACTGGGTTTTTCCTTGTCAAAGTTTTAGTAAGGCAATTGATTTCGGCACAAGTCATCAAGGAGAGGAAGACATTTGAAGAACTACATTCGAAGCACTAAATGTGAAGCACTACTTATGAAGTTCAATTGGACCGCACAAGGGGGAGTGTTGTAGGGCCTACAGCCCATAGATGTGCGGCCCAACTAGATATCTAGGGTCTCCCTTCTACATGTATATAAAGGACGTTGTTCCATGTAACCCTGCTGATGATCAATAAGAAACTCTGCCTCTTTCTCTATCATTCTCACCTTTATCACTACAAAAGTTTTCTAAATTTTTGTGCAAACCAAAAGCCCATTTTTTAGAAACGGATGGAGTAACTAACCTAAAATGGACTAGATCTGAGCAGAGAAGGGTTGTTCTTGATTGTGTTGTTGGAGAAGAAAGAGTGAGAGAGAGAGAGAAGAGGAGAGATGAGGACGTCATACTATGACAGTCACCAGGGAGATCATTCCTCCCATCCTTACTAGTGTACAACTATTTGTTCGTGCATACTTGGCAAGTTTATCATCGACTTGATTACCATTTCTATAACTAGAACACTCACATTTTCTAAATTCTGAAATACATGTTGGAAATTAGGGTACTAGAGGATAAAATCAAAGAACCGAAAAAAAAATGTTGTGTCACTGACGACTAACCACACCACGCCCATATAGATCTAACGACTAACGAAACATAATCAAACAAGACATAACATAAACATAAAATGTATAGAATATGAAAGTAAACAAGAACACAACTATGTAACGTGGTTCGACCATGAAGACCTACATCCACAGTGGGAAAGCATCATCTTTATTAATATTTCTCAAGGTCTAACCCTTTTTCTAAAGAATCAAAATTACAAATATTTCTCTTTCTCTTACTCAAGTTCTCATCTATATCTCTAACTCTCAGTAGAAAAGATCTCTCAAAAACATGTCCATCTCCCTTTACATGGACTGGTATTTATAAGCAAAATAAACTTCCTAAGGTATGGAAGGGTGCTTCTTGTTTCACGACACTGTGGTACATCGGCTCATCGCCACGGAAAGGTCCTTCATTGTTCCCCTTTGAGATATGTCGTGCGACTCCTTCATCGGGTAACACCTTTCGTCGCTCTTCGTCCGAGGCTCTGACACGATGTACTTCCATCTACAGCTGTATCGCATCTCTTCTATTTCCTCATTAAATGCACTGTTCTCCTTTAGGACTTGACCGTCAGTGTGATTCGACTATACTTTACATGCGTCCTTCATGAGGTAAAGCGCTAGATATCTTGATTCTGGAGTAATCACCTTTTGGGTTCTTATGCGGTGTATCATTCTCACCTCCTTATCTTGCAATCACCTCCTTTGATGTTTACACGTGGCGATCGGGTACTTTACCCTCACAGTTTGCTCCTTTTATTTTCATCTAACTGAGAGTATGATGGGAAAAAAAACGTAACGTCTGTCATTTCACCTTCGCCACGTTCCGAGATTTGCGCACGTCGTCGTCTTTAATGCAGTTATGTCTGGTTTGACTCGAGGCGCTGGTTAATATTCAAAGAATTTTTCATTTATATAGTTCTCCTAAGGCAGTGCGTCATTTTTATTCCGTCACCCTCTTGTAAAGTTACAGAACTTTTGTTTTCTTTCTCTGTCTTTTGATGTCTGGATAAAGTCAGCCATCTCATCCACCAAAGCGGTAAGCTTCTCCTTTCTTTTAGAAGTATTTCACTTGTTCTTATAATGGTTTTTGTTGAGTGTTGTTCTTCAGTTAGAGTTTGTTTATCAACTTCTAGATCCGTCCAGCTGTCTTTTCTTAATTGTGTTTTAGGGTTTTATTTCCTGCTTCTAATTTTTTAAGACGACTTTTTGAAGTACTGTGATAAGAGATCCACATCTAAACCTCCTGGTTTAGGCAGATCTTCTGAAATTAGTGATACCCAGTATTTAGAGACTTTCCAGGTTCAAAGTTTCTTTTACTCATCCAAACAAACAAGCAGGAGTTATGACCCGTGAACTGATAGGTTGTCAGCCGAGCAAAAATAATTTCACCTTCTCACTCTACTAAATATAAATGAAGTACGTGGTAAGAAAGAGTTCGTTCTCATAGAGAGGCTTTTGTTGTTATAAAATTTCAGTTTCTTAGTAACCAATGGGGGGATTTTTGTTTTAGAAAAGCAATACAAATAATTGAAAGCAATAAAATAATTTGAATAATCAATATGGAGAAGATATCGGTCACGGGATAGTATCATTCACAAACATGTATTTTCATCAATGACTAGAATTGGTATTTTAATCTCTCATTTACTCAAAGTCCTAGGATACCTTGATCGCAAGTATATCCCGCTAATTCCCTGATTTCATCACAACCACATTAAAGATGCATATGTGAATGATTTTTGTTAAAGGGAGAGCAAAAACAGATCCGAGGAGAGCAAAAATCGAAGTTGACTCGCTGAGTGAGACTACTTATATAAATGTACATGAATCAGACAAAATTACCCTTATTGTTTCGTTCCTTTCTTCTTTCCATCACCAGAAGCGCTCACTTCTGCGGTAACCCTTACCACCACCATTATCTTCCGTCTCCACCCAAGTAACGATTATTAGATTAGTTTTTGAAAATCTATACTTAAGTTTGATTTTGAAAAGAAAAATCCACAAGAAAAAAACTTAGTTTGTTATATTCCATGATGAAGGGGAAATTTGTTTGTCTGATAAGCAATGGATCATCAAAATCTAATGATGGAAACCAACTTGGCTGGGTTGGATACCTTCTAACTGGGCAGTGGTGTATGGCAATGTTCCATAACTAATTTCTAATACAGACTCTTAGGTATATGAAAACCTGTTAAAGAAAACAGATGAACACTATTTTTTTCTCGATCCCATACAAGAAAATAAAGGCATACTACTAACCTATTATGGATGAGAACTAAAGCAAATGAAGACGGACTAATCCAACTAATGTTTTATCGATATCTAATATATTCATCACTATCAAGGATCTGCAAACGTGATGCTGGTGGTAACAAATCGTGAAAAAAGCAGGTCTAGCAATCCTTATCAGTGATCATTTCCTCACCATTTTCCTTTTGTTTGTTGCTAGATTATGGTGAAAGATCGTATACCTATTTTACTTTGGGAAAATGAATTTCAACCGCAATGGGGGAATAAGAAATTAAGGAAGAAGAGGTGAGTTTGATTCCTTTTTTTGAGTGTGTGCAACTAAAACGTGTGATTCATTAGGGTAATTTTGTCAGACTTATAAAATTAGTCCAACTCAGTGAGTCAATCACGATTTTCGCTCTCCTCGGATCTATTTTTGCTCTCCCTATAACAAAAATCAGGTGAATTCTTCCTAGAAAGTAACATAAAGTGTAAAAGCACAATTAAGTTTAACTCCCTAAAAGCACTAAGTTCTAAGGAATAAGACTAATCAAGGCAATCAAACGTGTAAAAACACTAATTTGATTTAACCAAGGTTATGATTCATTTGTGACTAGTAGGATATATTACTACAAGCACTACCCACAATTATGCTACTTAGAATCAGGGATAAACAACTTTTTCGTATTGAAAACCCTATTATAGCTTTAGAAATGAATGCAAATCGGATTGATTCCAGACTCAACCAACCAAACAATCAAATCATATGACAATATTAACAATGAATCATAAACAATAAATTATTGAGACAAAACTAATTCATTGAATCATATATCATGTTGTGAAATCCACTTTATCCCATAACCAATAATAGTTGTTTAGCTACTCATAGCTTTTGAGTTCATCATAATCAATAATAAAATAATGAAGAAGATGAAAAACAAATGAAAAGCAAACCCTAGTCGCCGTTCTCCAAAACTCCAAGTAGAAAATACGTGATACAAAGGAAGTAAAAACTTTTTCTTTTTGTAGCTCACCTTCTTTCCAAAACTAGGTCTTCAAAGCCCAAAGTCCAAGTGGTCCACCAAGCCCATATGTGAGAAACACCCAAGCGAAAATATGTCCCAAAATTAGTTGCCGGAAAACTGGTATTAGGCCGGAAATTGGCCGGAGAAGCCACCGGGAAGTAGCTCAGGTGACCGGCAAAGTCCGCCCGGTCACCGGTCAACGAGTCAGCTCGGTCGGGTCAACTGAGTGAACTCGGGTCAAGCACCGAGTCAATGAGTCAGATGGATAATCAGACGAGTCAGGTCTGGCTCAGTCTGATTCACTTTGGCCTAAGCCATTTGCACTGGCCAGATTTTGTGATGCACAATCCTTGTGCTTCACAAGTGCCTATCCAGCCATGATGGCTGCTCATACTACAAATCTTGCAACATTTTCACTCCCTCCACCTGTAATTCTCTCACTAAAATCAAACCCATCTCTTCATTGAGTTCACTGCTCAACTCAGCCAACTACAATAGATACTGCACTGCTATTACCAGCACCAATCCCCATCACATTGCCTTTGTCCTTCATTACAACCAACACACTGCATAGCTGCAACTAAATCAACACCAGCACTTCTCCATTGCTGCAATATCATTCCCTGTCCGAACCCACACAAAACTGTGGCCGTGACTGCACTAGCAAGCCAATACAGCTCCCACTTGCATCACTTGAACACTGCAACTGCACTTCATAAACACCACCAGTTCCTGGCACTAAGCTATATCAACTTAACCATTTGATATTCTCAACATCTCAGTCCCTGTAATTGCACTGCCATATTTCAGCACCACTTTCTGCGGCATCTCAAGCCTAACCCCAGCTCACTTGCATACTGCAATTCATCTCCAAATGCTCATCACTGCACCTTCAATTTCCCATAGCTTCAACTGCAATCTCTCAGCATACAACCATTAAAACCTGATTCATGATCTCAACCACATGTAGCTGCAATTCTTGGCTTCAATTGCTTAAGCAACTTCTCTTCTCTATTAAGATAGGTACCAACAACAGCTAGCCATGCTCACATTCCCTGTCCTAACATCCATCTATTCATTTTAGTAATCCATTCAGGCCACAACTATCATTGTACTGCCATTCAGCTCATACACATCCATCACCACCTGCATCACTACATAATAAAATACAACATCATCTCACTCTCAGCTGCAACAACACCGTTTTATTGCTTCGGCTTTCGTTATTCCTTGTTCTTGGCAGCAGCTATTCCTCATCACCATTTGCAACAGCTGATACCACTTTCGAAATCTTCACTTTGCTCTTTCACTAGCACCAGACATCAGCGGAAATAGCTTAGCTTCATTGCTTGCTTCTATCTCAGGTCATCCAACAAAAACCACACAACTTCAGTTCCACAATCATTGCAACAGCAAAACACACTGCTTATGGAGCCATTGCCTTGCCTGCAACTCAACTCAACCCTGCAGCCTAACAAACATCTAGGGACCCAGTTCACTCATTCTGCATCATCAGTTCCTAAGCTTTGTAGTAACTGGAATTCAGGAAAACCCTATTTTGTTCTCCTCTGCACTTCAAATCTGCTAACATGACCAGCAAATCCATCTCAAAACCAAATATTCTTCAATAACAGAATCCACCATCAAAACCAATAATCCGACAAACCCTTGTTCTCTACCAAATTAACCCATCCAGCTTCACTTTAAACTCGTAGAGAAATATCCTCTTTCTGTAACATCAGATCCCCTTTCTCGCCTTCGAGAATGAGTCTTAAATCCCTAAAATCACCAAGCTCATACCACTAATTAATATGTGTCTTCTTTATCAACAAACACCACCAGCAAATCAGTCCAAACTCAAATCCGAGCTTAACCCATCTTCTGTGTTGTTCTGAGATTCAATTCCTCTCTACATTTCTTCTCAAATTACACAACTAAACCCATCTCGATCTCCCTTTTCTTCTTCCAGCACTAAAGAAACCCTAGTTTCTGTTTCTTCCTCAAATCATCCACAGTTCAATCACCATGAACAGATTCGAACCAACACACCCATCAAAACACTGTTTAATCTCTCCCTGAATTTCTCTCTTAATCTCAGTGAATAGCCACAACCGTATTTCCTCACTCGTCTCTGAATTTTAGGTCGAGTGTAATTAAGAAGAGAAACACTCCTCTTGTTTTTAGGGTCAGGTAATGATAAGAAATGCTAGAAGCACCCAGCAAATTAATACAAGCCTCCAAAAGTGTTGTTGTGAGCAGGTGGCTACCCCTTATCCTCCACTCACTGCGCTCCCAATAGCACATGCATGTGAAATGATGCTCTTGCCTTTTCCGCTCTGAATAAATGATTTTCCATGCTTTTGCTCCAAATGACTCCAAAGTACCTATATAAATCAAAAACACACATAAGATAAATAATTTACATGAAAACTCGCAAAGAAAGCATAAACAATAGATATAAACTTAGGTGTTTTACAACACCTATCAAATTCCCCCACACTTAGACTTTGCTAGTCCTCGAGCAAATCAAACAAAACTTATTCTAAAGTATACATACAACTCCGTCACGTGAGGGTTTACTAGAGATATACCCACAAAACCTACTTTTCCAACTTACTAGTTCTCCGTAATGATAGCATCCAACGCGCTAAGAAGACATAGAGATTCTGCACACTAGTCATAAGAAGTTAGACACATAATGAACACAATCTCATCCTTAAAAGTTGAGAGAGAAATAACCATCCCTTATCGAAAGAAATTCGGGTTCGGAGTGATCGAGAGTCTCGACTCTGCCTCACAAGAAAGGGTTTTATGAAGTTGCTCTCAATAATAAATAACTTTTTATGGGTCACACATGTGTCCAGGTAGGAATGAAGAGAAAATCCTGCGACACGTTGACTAGTAGGAAGGCAAAACCCTCCGAATTGTTTTGAAAACCCACATCCTTTATTCATTTTGAAAACCCTTTTTTTTTTTTTTTTTCTGACGATCTCTAAGAAAGGAAATCAACCACTTAACGAAGGTGGGAATATGCTTACTTACCTCATTATCCGTTCGGCGTGCAGTTAGCACCACTCTCACAACATCCATAGAAACGTCCTCGGTCTTCAATCATTGTCTTCATCTTCGTCTTCGGTCTTCAACTCTTGATGATGAAATCTTGAACTTCGTGAATCTTGACAATGTGATTATTTCCTCTAATTCCTTATTTCTTGAAACTTCATTATAGATATTCCTTCTTCCTATTGGCTTTTTGAATGAATACAAAACTAAAAACAAACTAAAACAAACCAAATATAATACAATGAATTTTTTTTCTTTAATGCAAGATAAATAAAGTAAATACAAAATGAAACAAACAAAACAAAATAATAAAACTAACGATGGACCTAATAAACTTTTCTCTTTTTTTTTTTTTTTTTTTTTTTTTTTTTTTTTTAAGACAAGAGAAAATGAAATACAAACTAACAAATAAGAATAAAGATAAAATAAAAATGCAAGTACAAAGGCCATGGTGTAAGTACTTTACCACTTTGTTCTTCACAACTTGTATGTCTTGATTAAACTTCTTGAAATCTCATCTTGATAATATTCGCTCTTGTACAATAGTCTTCAACTTGTAAAAATTCTGCTCCTCGCCTTGTTGCTATACTTGAATCTGAAATATGCTCATTTCTGTACCGTTGCTTGTAAACCTTGAACGTCTTCAACTTTCCTTCAAATTTGTGATGCTCCTCTTGTTGATGATGATGGTGTTTCTATGGACCTGTTGGTGTAGAGAGAGATAAAATGGATGGTGCTAACTGCGAACAAGATTACAAGTGGTATGTAAGTTAGCAATTCGATGTCACCATCATGATTGATAAAATATCGCTCAAGAGATCAAAATAGTGCTTCTATTGGTGGGAGGTTGGGTAGCTCACCATTCTACCCGGAGTTTACGTACGGTGACACACACTCTAAAAGCACATATTTAGACAGGTACAAAGAATTGAAGGTCGGTGCCTCTCATGATGTAACATAGGTAGTCTCTACTATAGGGGACCACTACTCTAATATCGAATTCAGTCTGCACCTTATTTTCCACTGGCATGGTTAAATCCAACTTTAACTCTCATACAATTAAGAAACCCGATCATGTTCTCTGTCATCTCTAAGTTCAATCACTCTTATGAGAATCTCGATGTAATCTTAGCGACATGTATACTATGTGACTCTAAACTAACCACAAGTTGGAGTTTTTTATTCACTAATTCACACAAAAGTTGAAAATTTCATGAAAAATTTACAAATGCAAATGCTTAACCACTCCCCCACACTTAAACTTTACATTGTCCTCAATGTAAATCCAAAGTAAGTCAAGGTGGGAAATTCTACATGATAATATGACAAGAAATCAGAAAAAGTAAATGCAAGACAAGAAATAAACTAAAGACAAGACATGAAAATAAAAATAAGACAAGAAATACTCATCCGATGGGTTGCCTCCCATTTAGCGCTTGGTTTAAAGTCGTCATCCCGACTATCTCCTTGCTTTCTATGACTCCTCCAGAGGGAGTACATCCACAAATTTAACTCCTTCCACCACTTCGGAAGTGAAATTCTCATAATATGGTTTCAACCGGTGCCCATTAACTTTAAGTTCTTTTCCTGTATCTATGCTACGAATTTCCACTGCACCATGAGAAAACACATTAGTAACAATAAAAGGTCCGATCCATCGTGACCTTAATTTACCCGGAAATAAATGCAAGCGAGAATTAAACAAAAGCACTTTTTTCCCAATGCAAAATTGTTTCCTAGAAATCATGTTATCATGAAATGCTTTCGTCTTTTCCTTATAAATGCGTGAGCTTTCAAATGCATCATTGCGAAGCTCCTCTAGCTCTTGGAGTTGTAACTTCCTTTGCTTTCCAGTCTCATCCATCTCCATATTGCATTGTTTAATAGCCCAAAACGCCTTATGCTCAATTTCAATGGGTAAATGACAAGGTTTACCATACACAAGCCTAAAGGGAGACATCCCGATAGGTGTCTTGTATGCGGTTCTATAAGCCCACAAAGCATCATTAAGTCACATGCTCCAATCTTTCCTTGTTGGGTTCACCGTCTTCTCTAGAATGGATTTCACCTCTCGGTTAGACACCTCGGCTTGTCCATTTGTTTGGGGATGATAAGGTGTTGCAATCTTATGCGACACATTGTACTTCTTCAACAAGCTTTGTAAGATCCTGTTTTTGAAGTGAGAACCTCCATCACTAATTATGGCTCTTGGAATTCCAAACCTTGCAAAAATATTAGCTTGCACAAAATCTGAAACCACTTTAGAATCATTAGTTGGGGTGGCCTTAGCTTCCACCCATTTCGAGACATAATCAACAACAAGTAAGATATAAAAATTCCCATGGGAGTTGACAAACGGACCCATAAAATCAATACCCCATACAACAAAAACTTCAATAAATTGAATAAAAGTTTGTGGCATTTGATTTCGGGCACCTAGATTGCATGTTCTTTGGCACCTATCACAAGTTGTACAAAATATATGTGCATCCTTAAACAAGGTTGGCCAATAGAAACCGCTTTCAAGTACCTTGTGAGCGGTTCTCTTACTCCCAAAGTGTCCTCTGCAAGCATAAGAGTGACAAAAAGACGAGATAAAATTAAATTCAGATTCGGGAACACACCTTCTTATTACTTGGTCACTACAATGTTTCCACAAGTATGGATCATCCCATATGTATTGGTTCCCCAACTTTTTAAGTTTGTCCCTCGCAGCACGAGACAAGTTCTTCGGGATTTGTTTAGACACCAAGTAATTGACAATATCGGCATACCATGGTTCTCCAAAGGCAATTGAGAATAGTTGCTCATCCGGGAAACTTTCACGCAATGGGATAGCTTCCTTGTCCATAGCAAGATGGCTCAAGTGATCCGCAACGGTGTTCTCAATTCTTTTCTTGTCCTTGATTTCAATATCAAACTCTTGCAAGAGTAAAATCCATCGTATGAGCCTCGATTTCGCTTCTTTCTTCATTAGCAAGTACCTAAGTGTTGCATGATCAGAAAAGACAACAACTTTTGTACCAATTAGATAAGAGCGAAACCTTTCCAAAGCAAAAACAATGGCTAACAACTCTTTTTCAGTGGTTGTGTAGTTTTGTTGGGCCTCATTTAACGTTCTAGAAGCATAAGAAATAGCATGAGGTATCTTCCCCACACGTTGCCCAAGCACCGCACCAACCGCATAATCACTTGCATCACACATGAGCTCAAAAGGCTTGCTCCAATCCGGTAGTTTAATGATAGGGGATGAAATCACAAGTTCTTTCAAACGATTGAATGCCGCCACACACTTTTCATCAAAGTTAAAAACCACATCTTTTTTCAATAAGTTGCAAAGTGGTGATGCTATCTTGGAAAAATCCTTGATAAATCTACGATAAAAACCAACATGACCAAGAAAAGAGCGTATCTCCCTCACCGTAGTGGGTGGGGTTAAAGCACGAATAAGGTCTATCTTAGATTTATCAACTTCCAAGCCTTTAGAAGATATTATATGGCCTAAAACTATGCCATGAGTTACCATGAAATGGCACTTCTCCCAATTGAGCATAAGGTTTGTTTCAACACATCGTTCAAGGATTAGAGACAAATTGTTCAAGCAAAGGTCAAATGAATCACCAAAGACACTAAAATCGTCCATGAACACTTCGATTATGTTTTTAACATATTCTGAGAAGATACTCACCATACACCTTTGAAAAGTAGCTGGAGAATTGCACAAGCCAAAAGGCATCATTCTATAAGCAAAAGTACCGAAAGGACAAGTGAAAGTGGTTTTCTCTTGATCCTCCGGTGCTATCACAATCTGATTGTAACCTGAATAGCCATCAAGGAAGCAATAATAAGAGTGTCCAGCTAAACGTTCAAGCATTTGATCAATAAAAGGCAATGGAAAATGATATTTCCTAGTGGTGGCATTCAATTTTCTGTAGTCTATACAAACCCTCCAACCGGTTTGCACACGAGTTGGGACAAGTTCGTTCTTATCATTCTCCACCACCGTCACACCTGATTTCTTTGGCACTACTTGTACCGGGCTCACCCACTTGCTATCGGATATGGGGCAGATAACACCCACTCCCAAAAGCTTTAGTATCTCCTTTTTCACAACTTCCATCATGGGAGGGTTCAAACGACGTTGCGCTTCCCTAGTAGGCTTTGTATCATCCTCCAAACGGATTTTGTGCATACAAACGACAGGGCTTATACCCTTGATATCAGCAATTGTCCATCCTATGTCCGTCTTTTACTTCCTCAGCACCCTTAGAAGTTTTTACTCCTGTAAATCACTAAGCTCGTTAGACACAATCACAGGTAAATCTTCCTTGTCACCCAAGTACAAGTACTTTAAGTGATCGGGAAGAGGTTTCAATCCTAACTTTGGAGATTTAACAATGGAAGGTACAAGCTTTTCATCACTACATGGTAAAGAAATAAAATAGATATTATGAGTTTCCGAGCATCCTTGTAGTGAATTAAGATCACCAAGGGCTTCCTTGACTTCATTACCACACTCTACACCATTATCCATGGATGTAGTTAACACGGTTTCCAAAGTGTCATCACCATTCAATTCAAACACTTGTTGTGCCAATGTATCCATAACATCAATGGAGAAACAAGAGTGGACATAACTAGGATATCCCATCGTCTCGAAAATGTTGAAACGTATTGTTTCTCCATCAAACTCCATAGTTAGCGTTCCCTTGTCCACATCAATAATGGTTTTCGCCGTTTTCATGAAGGGACGCCCAAGTAGCAATGGAAGAGACGAGTCCGGTGACCCTTCATTCATCTCTAACACGCAAAAGTCAGCTGGAAATACTAACTGATTAACCTGTTGTTGATGGTGGTTTTTAGCTTAGGGTTAAAATCGTAAAACCCTAGCCAGACAGTGACGTCACAGGACTTAAACGCATTTATTGAACCCTTTAATATGTCTGCGAGAAAATTACCAGGGTACCTATTTTCTAATTAATTACTAATTAGGGTTTCGATAGGCCAAAACCCTAATTCCCACGCCACATATGCCAATGGCAAACCGTGCCATCCACACCTACCGCGCCAAGGCATGCCAACCATGCTAGCCGCACCCATGTGCCAATGGCAAACCGTGCCAGCCACACCCACCGCGCCAAGTCATGCCAACCATGCTAGCCGCACCCCTGTGCCAATGGCAAACCGTGCCAGCCACACCCACCGCGCCAAGGCATGCCAACCGCACCCCTGTGCCAATGGCAAACCGTGCCAACCACACCTACCGCGCCAAGGCATGCCAACCATGCTAACCGCACCCATGTGCCAATGGCAAACCGTGCCAGCCACACCTACCGCGCCAAGGCATGCCAACCATGCTAGCCGCACCCATGTGCCAACGGCATGCCAAACCCTTGGCCCCACCATGCCAAGCCAAACCGTACCTTGCCTTAGCCCTATCCATGCTAGCCGCACCATGTGCCAACGGCATGCCAAACCCTTGGCCCAACCATGCCAAGCCAAACCGCACCTTGCCTTGGCCCTAGCCATGCTAGCCGCACCATGTGCCAACGGCAGGCCAAACCCTTGGCCCCACCATGCCAAGCCAAA
The DNA here is from genome assembly GCA_023531295.1 of Papaver armeniacum. Taxonomy (NCBI): domain Eukaryota; kingdom Viridiplantae; phylum Streptophyta; class Magnoliopsida; order Ranunculales; family Papaveraceae; genus Papaver; species Papaver armeniacum. The sequence continues at coordinate 362,553 of JAJJWW010005914.1, read as the reverse complement.
CCGCACCTTGCCTTAGCCCTAGCCATGCTAGCCGCACCATGTGCCAACGGCATGCCAAACCCTTGGCCCCACCATGCTAAGCCAAACCGCACCTTGCCTTGTCCCTAGCCATGCTAGCCGCACCATGTGCCAACGACATGCCAAACCCTTGGTCCTACCATGCCAAGCCAAACCGCACCTTTCCTTAGCCTTAGCCATGCTAGCCGCACCATGTGCCAACGGCATGCCAAACCCTTGGCCCCACCATGCCAAGCCAAACCGCACCTTGCCTTGGCCCTAGCCATCCTAGCCGCACCATGTGCCAACGGCATGCCAAACCCTTGGCCCCACCGTGCCAAGCCAAACCGCACATTGCCTTGAACCTAGCCATACTAGCCGCACCATGTGGCAACGACATGCTAAGCCCTTGGCCCCACCATGACAAACGCACCTAGCCACACCACCATGATGGCCTTCCCTACGCGGCTACCAAAACGAAGGCGTGCGACAATCAACGGTCGCCCTTCAATCCCAGGAGCAAATCCTAGCCATCCAAGGTTACCAGACAAACACATGGTAACCTTTGGCCCGAAAACCTAAGTTTGGCCACGCCAAACCATGCCATGCCGACGGCATGCCAACCTAGCCGCGCCACCATGCTGGCCTTCTCTACACGGCTACCAAAACGAAGGCGTGCGACAATCAACGGTCGCCCTTCAATCCCAGGAGAAAATCCTAGCCATCCAAGGTTACCAGACAACGCATGGTAACCTTTGGCCCGAAAACCTAAGTCTAGCCACGCCAAACCATGCCATGCCAACGGCATGCCAACCTAGCCACGCCACCATGCTGGCCTTCCCTACGCAGCTACCAAAACGAAGGCGTGCGACAATCAACGATCGCCCTTCAATCCCCGGAGAAAATCCTAGCCGTCCAAGGTTACCAGACAACACATGGTAACCTTTGACCCAAAACCCTAGTTTGGCCACGCCAAACCGCGCCAAGGCATGCCATGCCATGCTGGCCTTCCCTACACGGCTACCAAAATGAAGGCGTGCGACAATCAACGGTCGCCCTTCAATCCCCGGAGCGAATCCTTACCAGCCAAGGTTACCAGACAAACGCATGCTAACCTTTGGCCCGAAAACCTAAGTTTTGCCACGCTAAACCATGCCACGCCGACGGCATGCCAACCTAGCTGCGCCACCATGCTGGCCTTCCCTACGCGGCTACCAAAACGAAGGCGTGCGACAATTAACGGTCTCCCTTCAATCCCAGGAGCAAATCCTAGCCGTTCGAGGTTACCAGACAACACATGCTAACCTTTGACCCAAAACCCTAGTTTGGCCACGCCAAACCGCGCCAAGGCATTCCATGCCAACGGCATGCCAACCTTGCCGCGCCACATGCTGGCCTTCCTTATACGGCCACCAAAACGAAATCGTGCAACGATCAACGGCTACCTCTCATCTTAAGATGCAAAATCTCGACCGTCGGAGGTCACCAAGCTAGCGAGTCTCCCAAGAACGACTCGCCAGGCAACAACAATATGCTACATGTTTTTCACCAAAAACATTCGAGACATCAACACATATCACAAACTTGGGGATCTTCTTTGGGTATTGGTTTGGCGGTTTACAGCGTGCGGCGTACACTACGCCCGTCATAAGGAAGTGTCATAAAGATGAGGCGGTTAGTAAATACAGGGAGTTAATGGTGAAACGTTCTTTTTATGGAACATCAATTCCATGCGTTAACGTTACCACCTCCTCCCATTTACTCATCCATTCCTTAATGAGACCAGAGTACGTTTCACTTCGACTTGTATAAATAGGTCTTACCTATTTCCATCGAACAACAAGTTCGGTCAGGATCATACACCACTCAGAAAACGTTTGCTAACTTTCCCATCTGTTAGCTTCCCACTTTCTGATACAAGTCGTAACACAACTACTCTTCCAGAATCAACTATTCTGGTCTCATCACTTTCCTTGCTTCCCTCCCCAAAACCAACCCATTCTCCTCCACTTTGTGACCGAAGCAAGTCTGGAACGACCATTTCTTGGTTTAGGCCGGACTTGTACAGATTGATCTCTCGAATCTAAAGTACTCCCTTGCAGTACATTGTTTAGGGTTTAAATTCGTTTCTCACCCACACATCGAAATTATCGAAATCAACAGAAATTATTTTCACCACAAACAATTGGCGACCACAGTGGGAGATCAATCTATCGGTTGCAATATCGATTTCCAAATTTCCGATATCACCTTTCACTTACAACTTCAACATGGTGGAACTCAGATCCGGATCAACTGCCGAGAACACCAACGCAGAATCTGTCCCTGGTGTTAACGCTACATCCAACAACATCACTACGCCATCTACTGACCCCAGTAGCACCGAAAGCACTCCTTCGGGTGTAACGCCGCCGATCACCAGGGCCAGAGCCGCCGCTGCCTCTAACGTCCCTGCGCAACTCGCTAATCCTAGCAGTACTGAAAGCGCTCCTTCAGGTGTAACGCCACCAGTCACCAGGGCCAGAGCTGCCGCTACCGTTCCTAACGCTTCATCAAGCATGACGCCTCCAACCGCCACTAAGACTCCAACTACCCCACCAATGGGACGAGAAACCGGAGGAACCAGAGGAAGCCGACCCTATATCACCATCGCTGATTTTATGGAACGGCAGGAGGTTCTCTCCAGAGCCCAGACAGATATGGTTTCGACGCAGAAAGAAGTACTCGTCTTTCTCAAAGCCCTGACAGAGCGACTGCCGCATGAGTCATGCCATCCAGAGCCATTTAGAAACACCTCCAACACCCCCGACGCTAGCGCCTCGGCGGAACGCGTCTCCGGGGACGACGAGACTCGTGCCAGACCCCATCGGAAAGAAGTCAACCATCCAATTTTGTCACACGAGAGGATCTGGAGCAACTTCTCCGAAATCGAGTCAAGAATGATGAAATAGACATGCATCAGCATCAACCTCCTTACCCATCTGAAATACAAAGAATTCCCCTCCCAAGAGGATACTCCTCTCCTCAATTCACCCTGTATGATGGCACTGGAAATGCACGTGAACACGTCTCTCGCTTCCTCGAATCCCTAGGCGAACACGAATACAATCACGTTCTCCGTCTGAGGGAGTTTTCAAAATCTCTTATCGGAAGAGCGTACAGTAGTACAACAACATCACGCCAAATAGCATTCCCAACTGGGGTAGCATGGTTACCGCATATTACAAGAAGTACTTCTTCGTGTCTGAACAAGTTACCTTCTCGGACTTAGGAAGAATGTACCAGCGGGAAAACGAACATCCGAATGATTTCGTTAAGAGATTCAGGGTTCAAGCACTAGACTGTCATGACCCAAACGTGACCGAGCAACAGCTGGTGAATACATGCATCAACGGTATGGCTCCCATCTACCGCGCCTTGCTAGAGAACCTGCGTTTCCAGACATTCTCCGAACTCATATGCATACTATAAACTTGTTTTGGGAGGAAAACTAAAATAACAATGCAATCATCTCGTTAAATTTGACATAAATTAGCAATGAACTATTCTAAGAGAGTTTAAAGCACATGTAGTCTCCACTAAAGTCAATAGAGAGTAACTATTTCCAATTCCAAGAAGTTGATAATGTGAATTGTCTATAATATTATTGGAAAAGCCTTGTTATTAGATAATACATGTAAAAGTTCAATTCCATGTGGATATAATAAACTAGAGAAATGAAACATAGACCTTCTGGCGGTTATTTGGGTTGCAGCTTCTTAGAATGTCTGCTCTGTTAGTTTGAATCCTGTCAAAGTAATCATTATACTCTTCCATGAACAATCTAATCTCTGCAAGCTGGATGACGATCGTTCTACAATTTCTATTGCAGTGTATGGAAATTAGAGGCATTCCCCGTCCTTTGTGATGGTTTTGCCTCTGACCTCCATAATTTTCTTGTGGATGATCAAGTCTTTGAATTTTGTTATTTCCACCACGGCTATAGAAGTTTCTTTCTCTATCGAATTCTTCTTGATCACGACTTCCCATAGCTACTAGCTTCTGCTGACTATCTTCCATTATCCTCCCTTGCTGTCCTTGCGAAGTGCTCGCCACTGTATTTATCAACTTAGGTAACAAACTTGCATTCGCTGCTTTTGAACTTGTGTTCGCAACTGGGTATGATTCCATCTCATTTTGCTTTTCCTCAAGAGCAATATACTCCTCCTATAATTCTCGCAACTCAGTCATTGTGATCGTATTCTTAACTCTGAAAATTTGAATGTATAGCAGATTGGTTGCGAACATAGCGTTGATGAATGATAGAATGAGGTATCTCTTATCCACACGACCAGCCATATCACTACACATTGTCTTCCACCTCATGGTTAGATGTTTCAGACTTTCGCCAACCCTTTGCTTTAACCCAAATACATCTTCAATGCCAGGTCGCGAGAAATTGTTACTTATATACGCCCCTAAAAATGTAGCTTGCAAATGATTGAAAGATGTTATAGTGTTCTTTGGCAAACCTTCAAACCATTTCAAGGCCTCTCATGTTAAACTTGATGCAAAATATTTGCACAATACAGCATCATGGTTTTCCCATTGCAGCATACATCTCACATAAGCTTTGATGTGTTGTACCGCACAAGTAGTGCCGTCAAAAATGCTATTTAACGCAGGTAAATTGCACTTTGGGGGTATTCCTCCTAATTGTACTTCTTGTGTGAATGGGGTTTTCGTAGCTTCTTCTATGGCTTCATCCAGTTGTCTCCTTCCTCCTTCTCTTTTGTTATTTAACATCCCTCTCATTTCCGCTAATTCTCTCAAAATTTGTTCATTTACACCAGAATTTGGATCCATTGGTCTTTTTAACTCCGCCTCTCTTCTTTTGCGTTCATATCTGTTTTCATTTTCTTGTTCACCGTTTTCTTCTCGCCTCTCTCTGCGATCTTCTCTTTCACTCCTTTCATGAATTCGCACACCGTTATATTTCTCATTTTCTCTTCATTGTCGCCTTTCAACTCTCCTTTGTACTCTATCGTATTCTTCATTGATATTATCATTATTGCGATTTTGTTCACGCCTTCTCTCTCGATTATCATGATTGTTCTGGCGAATTGCCTTTTGTAACTCTTGTTCTTCCACTTCCGCTCTCAGTCTTTCCCTCTCGCAAGCTAGACGTGCTTGTTCAGTGTAATGTCTTTCGATTCCATCTTTAATTATTTGTCGATTTCTTTTAACTTCTCTCCCATGTAATATTCTCCTTCCTTCTTCCTGATTTTCTTCGCCATCTTGATTATTTTGTCTCTGACGTCGTCTATTTCCCTGATTTCTATCATTTTGGAGAATTTCACCACGTTGGATATAACGATCTTCCATTACTTCTCTTCTTTCGCAACCTTCTTCATCTGGATTTCATACTTCCTCTCGAGTTTCTTCATTAGCATTTTCTACCGGAGAATTTCGTCTCATTTCTTCTCTAACTGATCTTGAACTTGATCTTGTAGTGCTTCTTGACCTTCTACTTTGTAATCTCATGTTTTCCATCCTTAACTCATGATTTTGCCTTGTCATATTTGCACGCTCTTCTGCTTCTAATCACCTTTCTTCATGTATCCTTTGCCTTAATGCCTCTAATGCTGCAATCTCTTCATTTCCATGAATTATTCCCCCAGTTACCTCTTGGTCTCTCTCCTCTCGTCCATTGATTACTAATTGCTGCTCTTCTCCCATTTCATCCACAGAATCTGATCGCCAAGTATGTACACTCACCCTATCATAATCCACAGTTTTATTTTGTATCGGTGTACGTTGAATTGGCGGTTGAACTTGATTTTCTCCATCGTTTCTTGTGGTCACTCTTGAAGATTCCTCCATTTCATCTCTCCCTTTTCCAGCAAGTCTCCTACTCCTTCTAACAGTTGTTGGTTGTTTTGATGCATGTCTTCTTTTAGCCATTTTTCAATCTTAACAAGTTGTTGAAGATTATATGAAATTCCTTTCCTATTACTCCAAATTCCTTTCCCTGTTTCTGGCGCCATTATGTGATTGCAAGAAATCCTACAATACATCCCTCACAAGAATTCATAACATTCAACACATCTTTAAGATCAACAATCACACTTTTTATTAATTGAGTTTAAGAATTTACAAAGGGGAAATGAAATCAAGAATACAACTATCGTTCTCGACTTTCTCTCTCCTCAAAACTTTCCCTTCACTCTAAAAAGATCTCCCCTCTTTCTTAAGCCTTTTCGGTTCTTTATATAGGACATTACATAGTGGATGACAACTAAGTTGTCCTTTATTTTCGGATCTAGCTTGCGACACTCTCGCCAGTGTACGAATGTTGAATCTCGCAACACTCCTAAATCTCGCTAGGTCTTCACATCTTTCTCGTGTTCAGGCTGTCGTCATCCGTTGCGTCATTTTTTACTACCAATCTCGCAGTGTGCTTTTTAACGATTTCGCAAGGATACTGGTGTTGCGATATTCTGATCCTACAAGTTTCATCACTCGTGAGGATCTGGAACGTTTTATGGAGAGCCGGGGAAAGGGCCATGCACCATCAGTCCATCGTCATCAGCCTCCATATCCTGCTGCTACGTAAAGAATCCCTCTTCCAAAGGGTTACATTTCTCCAACCTTCACACTCTACAATGGAATGGGGAATGCTCGAGAACATATTTCTCGATTCCTGAAAGCATTAGGAGAGCATGAACACAACCATGTCATCTGTTTGAAGGAGTTTTCAAAATCCCTGAAGGGTCGAGCATATACTTGGTACAACAACATCGCACCAGGAAGCATAGCTAATTGGGGAGAAATGATTAATTCTTTCTACAGGAAGTACTTCTTTGTTTCTGAGCAAGTTACTCTTTCCGACTTAGGAAGGATGCCTTAGAAGAATACTGAAAATCCGAATGATTACGTGAAGAGGTTCAGGGTTCAAGCCTTGGATTGCCATGATCCCAATGTTACTGAACAACAACTGGTGGATTTGTGCATCAATAGGATGATCCCAGTCTACAGAGCTTTGCTGGAAAATCTTCGTTTTTCAGACCTTCTCAGAACTTCATGAAGCTTCCAAGTGATCAGCAACTACCGCTCCTGCCTTGCTAGAAAGAACAAAAACTGTCAAGGTAGAGGAATCGAAAGACAATCGAAGCAACACTGCCAGACGAATAATCAACAAGCAGTACAGTGTCGAAACTTCCATGAATGTTGCTGAAGGGAGCAAAAGAAAAGCTGAAGCACAACCACATAAGAATGCTCCTCCAGGGTCTAATCCCTCAAAAGCGCAAAGGAAAGATGGTCAAGCCAGGAATGCACAATCGCCTACTCAACATCAACAGAACGATCAAGATGCACCTGATTTCCCCTTTTCTATTGAAAAAGTGATCGAACTATTGGAAGTCTGGATCCAAGATGGGGCGATCAAATTACCTCCTGTCAAAAAGGAACCAACTGAGGAACAGATGGAAAATGCACGCTACTGCCATTTCCATAGATATGTCAATCATCCGACAAGTGATTGCAGAACCCTGAAGCATATATTCAAAGAAAAGGCTGACTCAGGGGAACTGAGGACTGAAGGAGTGCACAGAAATCCTCTCCCAATCAAAACATTCGCACCCTCCGAGCAATCGGTCAAGGAAGTAGTTCAATCCTTAATTGAGCATGTCTGCGAGTTGCTGTACTTGTCAAAGGCCCAAAGAGATGATATGTTTGCTACACTGAACCATATCGTGTCAGGCAAACGGCTAACAATTCAGGAGACACTCTCTGAACCGCCATTAACAGACAAGGAGATGTATGGCTGGGGACTTCTCACCATGGTCTATCTCAAGGGAAATGAATTCAAGCGAGCATTGGTCGACTTTGGCACTGCTGTTAACATCATCCCTTTGAAAACCCTCAGAGCCTCTGGTATCACTCGACAAGAAGCAACTCATGCTCCTATCTCAGTCAGAGACCATGAGGGAATCTCCAGGGATGCTTACGGTTACATCATTCTCAACATAAGAAATGGTTCAACCTGGACAAAAACTAAATTCTTCATAATTAAGGAGGATCCAGGATATGACATGATTCTTTGGCGAGCATGGATTCATGATGGAAGAGTTGCTGCGATATCTTCATCTTCAGTTGCATAATTCTCCATCGAAGAAAGCTCTGACTCGGAAAATGATCAACCTTTCGAGCATTTGGGAAAAGCCGAAGCCTTGATGGAACTCACACAAAAACCCGAAGAAAGCGCACATGAATTTGTCAAAAGGTTCCGCACTCAAGCAAGTCTTATTCCCTATGATGCATATGTATTACCAACTTTCAAATATGCTACCCTAGTCCGGGGACTCAGTTCTGCTCAAAACCTAGCTATCACCAAACGCTATGAGTGGTTAGTCTCACCTTAGCAATACTTCACCAAATGGTTAGATGCTGAACATCTCCAAGTCTATCATCTCACTAACACGGTCATTGCTAGGATAATGACTGAGTTTCACAATCAATATCCTAAATAATATCCTTTGCACGAGTGTCCACATGTGCCACAAAATTGGAAAGATCCACCAACATGGAATACCACTATGCGAGGAATTCCGAACCAGCAGAAGATATTCAAGGCACGAGCAACCAAGCCTAACAAATTTCATGAAGGAGATTTGGTTCTTAAGGCAACCAGACGCAATTTGCATTCCACGAAGAGTTCTAACTGGGAAGGACCTTTTATGATTGATAAGTCAGTTGCTGGAGGATACTACAAATTGGCTGACATCAAAGGCAAGACACGTATACCAGTAATTCATGAGAATTGGCTCAAGATCTTCGACGCATGAAGTATTCAACATTGGGTGTTTTATGTCCAAGACAAACGCTCAAAACATCTGACGTTTGCATCTTAGGATTTTCTTTTACCTGTATTTTCAATTCCTCCAAAAAGTTTGCAATACTTGCATCCAGTATTTGAAATTCAGCAATTTATCAAAAGTTCTTTATTTTAAGAAAAATCTCCATCAAAACCCAAAATCCAAAAGAAAATCCTCAGTCACTCATAAATTCAAAACCAATCCAGAAATTCAAAACCAAAATCTCACATCTCTCAGAAGCTCAAAGTTCAAGAGATTATGGAAAGAAAACTAAAGAAAGCCATCAAAGTACGATTTCTGCTTCTCAAGATCCTCCAAGACTTGCAAAGCCGCTTTCTCCAACTTGACTTTTGAGTCAACTCAAAGAATCTTAGCCATTTTCTCCACCACAAAGATCACCGGTAAAAGGTATAATCAAACTACCGCATCCTTGATGGTGTTGATCTTCTGACGAAGCCACTTCAGGTTAAAGCCAAGTCTCTCAGAATTCTCCAAGTTGTACTCCCAATCAAAGAGTACATCTCGAGTGGAGGTACTTCTGGGCCTGGTACGAATATATCATCTATGACACGCAATATGTTTCCTAATTGCATTGTCAAGAAGTAGCTACGTTCAGGATCTCTTGTAACGACGATATGGCCATACATCTTCTACAACCTTCTCATACATGCTGGCATACCCAGTGGGAACGCTGAATCCACCAACAAATACATGATACGGGAGTGAAGCACCAAATGGAGGCTCACAAACAATCCCTGCAGTAGAATATTCATGCACTATTATACGGTTCTCAATCTCGGGAGCAACCTCAGCAATCATAGCACTACACCAAATTCCCGGATTAGTAACTGCAATTCGTAACGGCTTTGTAGCCGTTACAAAATTCCCGTTACAAATGGCCGTTACGAAAATTTTGTAACAGCCAGAAGCCGTTACGAATTTTCCAAAAATTCGTAACACGGGAAAGCCGTTACGAATTTTTTTTTACGCGTGCCAGTCACACGCTTGGTCACACTAGGTTCGTAAGAGTTGGGGTTTGTGCGTGTGCCATTCACACGCTTGCTATTATGTTTCCACCCAAGATTAGTAATGCTAGAGGATATTTCCTCCCATGCTTCTATTCATCCCATGCCTTGTGAATCGACGAATTTCATTTTTCATTTCTTATTTCTCATCTTCTCTTTTTTTTTTCTTTTCTGCTCCTGCCTCTCTCCCTCTTTTTTTCTTCACATATCTTCATCTGTGCTTAGTCTTTTCTCCTCCCGCCTCTCTTCTTCACTCTCCAACTGAAGATTTCAGTTCTTCAATCATCTGTTAATCTTCGATTTCAGTTTCATCATCATCAGTTTTAGGGTTTTATCTAATTTTTTTTATCATTGAAGAACTGATCTTCAGTCATCTGTTAAGCGAGTATAGTTTCGATTTCATAGATCTGTGTAAGTATTTATCATCTGTAAGATTTCATTTTTGTTTATCGATTTTGTTTAATCAAATTTTAGGGTTTCAATTTTTCAATCGATTTTAGGGTTTCTTGTTACTCGTTTTGATTTTCAATTTCTAACTTTCTCCTCTATCTTCCTTCTTTCTCCAATGAAAACCCTAGCTTTCTTAAACTGTTGCTCTGTTGATGATATTAGGGATTTGATTTGGAGGATTTGACTGGGGATTTTGTTGGGATTTCACTAAATGGATGTAACTTTCAGGTGAATGAAATGGTAATGTATTTGTTGAAATACCACTGTTGATTATTTCGTTGTAACAGTGAAATTGCGCAATTCATATTGTGTTAGATTCTTTATTATTGAACCTTGTATGTGTTAAGTTTAAAGAAGAATTTTGAAGGTATTGATAATGAAGATCTTTTCTGATGTGTAAAGTCTTTTGTGTCTGCTTAAGCCTTAATGTAGGCTGGACATTGGAGATGGCAGAGATGTTGATCTCAAAGAGTGTCCCAAATCCAAGCTTCAACAGCAATGCATCAAGTATCTGCATAATTATGCGCAGACTTAATTGAGAGAGTTTTGAAAGGCTTAAAGATATTAGATACGAATGAAGTGTGTATGGTTTATGGTAACATATTGCTTTATACATGATACATCTCAACAACTCCCTACGCTTTCACCTGAGCATGATTTTCGCAGAGATTGCAGGGAATCACTGATGGTATGATTTAAGTGCAGGTGGATGCTGGTGGTGGATGATGAGAGCTTTAGAGTTATGCAGAGTGGATTTTGTTAGTGGGTAGTGATTAGCCGGGCAGGTATAATCAGTTATGCCATTTTCAGTATTTTGTTGGCTTACTTAGGTATGGAAAATCTTAACGCCTTGGAATTATAGACCATTGTTAATTGGTATATCAGTGCAAAACCATTTTTTTGTTTTGCGTTGTTGGTGCTTATTTAATGTAGCTTCTGCGCAGTGGGGAATAAATTGACAATGTTCATATGCATGATGCTAGGATAATTGCATTGCTGCACGTCGTATATCAGTGCAAAACAGAGGAAAGATGGCAAAAAAAGTTAGTTTCAGGCAATTCTAATTCTTACTTTTCGAATTTCACACAAGAGGTTGTACAACTATTTTGACAGTTGTGGAAGGAATGGATAGCTTTGTATATTAGTTTGCAAATGCAGTTCCTGAAATTGATGAAGCTATGAGTTATGCAGAGATGCTTGAGAAAGTTCTCTCTTTTGATAATGTAGGTTAGATAGGCTTACTAAAATGTCCATGCTTTTCGTGTTTTTCAAAATTGGTGATCTCTTTTGTCATTTTTTCCAGGATTTGAAGTTACCCCTCCTCCCCACCACCACCATCTACACCTGCATCTGTAACTGTAAACTAAAATCAAACTTTCTTACATTTGCTAAATTGTAATTTTCAGTGTTTCAGGCACAACGGTATATCTAATCAGTAGATCGTGATCTTAGACAATTTTTGAGACTGTGAACTGAGACCCACGGAACGAATTCTGCAGGTGAGTTTTCATCATAGGGTGATTGCATGTTAATTCAAATAAAACCAGACACAGATACACTAATTCTTGCACCAATAGATTATGTAAAGGAATATCGTTCATATCGTTAAGAAGTTAATGTTATGTGCACTAATTTTTATAAACTGCACATGATTTTAGTTGTTGTTGATCCTTCCTTGAAAAAATAAATTGTTAAAACAATAACCCAATAAGATAAAAGTGCAGTATGTATTTGCGCGTACTTACTCAGAATGTTCCATGGTCATCATGGTGAACTGAAGTATACCCAAGTCCCATTTCTACAGGCATGCATAGGGTTTTAGTCTTCCGAGCCATCCATGACTATCTTTATATATATAACTAGGTCCTTTTTCTTTCTTTCTTTTCTATTCGTTATTGAATTTTGATTTGAAGCTGCACCTGACTACATCAACGGTAATCTTAGAACGATTTTAAACTGTGATCATGTTTTATTAACTGCAATTGGTTTATATGTTCTTTTCTCTACTACAATGAATTGTATGTTCCTGCAAAAATGTTTGGAAGATGTAAAACAATAAAATGTCATGTTTGGATGGGCCAATTGGATGTTTAAGCCTTTGAACCAAAGCTTCACAAAGATGTGCAGTGTTTTATTAGGTAATGTAGAGAGCCAGCAGATTGCCAGGAACTCAATTATACACATTTTCCTTATGTTGTATCAATAGACATTTGAGTGAAATTACACTTAAGGTTTATGTTAAATCCTTTTGAAGTGAAAATAAAATCAAGATTTTGCATTCAGAATAATTTTTGATTGGAAATGTTAAACTGAAAGTTTGTAGTTTAAATGCTAAACTTCTTAGTTGAACATATTTGTAATCATATTTTGATTTTGGCTGACTGATTGCTTTGTTTTATGAGGTATTCGTTGTCTAGGAATACTAAAGCCTGAAGTATTTTAAATCAAATGGACATATGACTCTGGTGCTGGTGACGAAGTTATTAGTTACGGGTTAATTTGAATCACTTGGTGGTGATTTTGTTGATGTTGCTGGTTCGTGAACACAGAGAAGATTGTGATTCTAATGGTGCCGTGCAATAGTGGAATTGAAGCTTGAATGGGGTTGTGGGTTTGTTTGGCTGAGTTTGTTGTTAGCTCTTGAATTTTATAATTATGATGAAATTCCTGGCTTTTACATTTTTTAACTAGCTTTCTTTTCAGTCATGGTTTTTGATGTTGTTCAATTCTTACCATTTTGATGGCAGAACCATCAAATTGTATCGGAGCTGAGACTGCACGTGTACTTGCAATACATGAAGTTTAAGTATTTATTGCAGTGAGGAATATAACTGAAAATATTTTACAGTCGATGCTGTAATTGCTGAGGTGAGTAGTACAATATTCGTCTTCATCTTGAAATACTATTCAGTTTATTTTTCTTTTCACCGTGGACTATATAATGACAAGACTATCTCATTGCTACAACTGTGGTGCTCTGTGATTTTCAATATGTAGAACCATTTAAATTAATTAGACATGTATAATTTGGAATTGTAAACAAGTTAGTTTGTAGTAATGCCAAACAATAATGATCATTATTAAATAAACAAAACTCTAAAATATTAGGCACTATTATAATTTGGAATGGTGGTATGGTAGATAGTGTAGACACTTGTTCTTTTACTTGATTAATGCATAGTTATCAAGATTTGTTTATGTTCTCTGTGGACATAATATTATATGTCTTCTTAGCATGCTTATTTTACACTTTTGTTGCAGCCAGAAAGATTTTACAGAGTCTAAAGTATGGTTTAAATTTGTTTGTTCTATTGCAGGGTTTGTCGAATACAGTCAGGGTTCCTAGGGACTTGAAAGGTCAGGTCATCACACTCCAGTTGTTGTATGTGTTTTATGATCATTCTTGTATCCTTTAGACTTCAAGTAATGATGGATAGATGTAGCTACTTTAGCCACGAGACATTTGCATGGATCAGATTATAAAAGGTTCAGTACTGCTCCCTCTGTACAACACGTAGTTATCATCATTTTGGTACATAGTAATTGCTTAAATCTTTGATTTTTGGGAAAGTTCCCCTATTAATTTGATGTTATTTTGTTTCACAATTACTTAGGGTGTTACTGCAATGGGCAAACACTTATTTTTACCTAGGTCAGTTCTAGCTCAATTTTCTGTCACATTTTGATTAAACTAGTATTAATTATAGTTGACTTGTCTATGTTTAAAGTCCATTTTTATGTAAGTCTGAGAACCTTCAAGTGGAAGTATGTTTGCCCAAATGCCCGCGGTATGGATAAATTTGGCACATATTTATTTTGGTCAGGAGGGGTTGTTGTGGCTGTGAAAAATGACAAGTTATTAGCGTTTTCAGAGTTTCAAATTGAGGAAGTTCCTTTACTATAGGTATACCCTAAGTCTTTTTTATTGCTCTAAGTAATAAATTGCAATAAGGCATTGGTGATGTCATTTGACTGGGGAACTGATTACTTTTCTATCTTGTATTTCAGAGGTTGTATTTCTTGGTGATTTTGTAGTAGATGTGCTTATTACCTTGCATTTTTTTGAAAACCACACAAATGTTGGTTCATGAGAAATATCTAACTCTCTATTGCTCGGTGGGTTGTTTGTGTGTGTGTACTTTATTGTTCGTGATTTTGAATGTGTCGTAACTACTAGTTAATTACCCATACTTAGATATTCCACCACTGACTACTAGTTGTCATCATGAGAGTTTTTAAGAAGGTTTTAACTCAAGGGAAGGAATGGGAAAATCCCAAAGATTTGGACAAAGTTCTGAGTGTGTGTTTTTATATCTGTTGATGTACTCGATTTAGTGACCGAGAGGATATAGTCTGACTTGTTTTTTATTTGCAATTCGGTCAAAAATGAGGACTTGAGGATAGGACTTTGGTTTCACAATCTTAAGGACTTGAATTCGTTTTTAGAGACGGTTTATCTCTATTGCTTTCTCACTGCAATGATTTTTTCATGTTTTGTCAAGCTGTATCAATTTTTTTTAATGATACTTGTTTGATTTTCAGGATATTTCAGTCCTTAGGAGAAGGATGTTAGGACAATGAAGACGGAGAAGGTTCTCCTAACGGTGAAGCCCCGATTTAGGTTTGTCTATGTAATTGTGATAGTTCAATATGTTTTGTTTACCTTGTTCAGTTATAAGATTGAACTTTAATGGTTCTAAGAAGAATTTTGTTTCTGACTTCATATTTTAGTGGATTAACTACCTCAAACTATACTCATCTTGCTTTACAGTTGGGGAGTTACTGGATGATCTGACCGAGTAATGAACTCATTTCCATGTTACTGGTATGTGTGAATTTGGTAGCTTTATCTTAATCCAAACATGTATTTTCCACCATTTCCAAGATTATTATTATGTGCAGTTGATGTCATGGTTTCCATGCAATTCTGCTCAGACTGATATCCCCTGTATGAAACTGGAACCTAAGCCTGCGTCGTTCAAAATTACTTCAAATCATGATATCTTATGGTCAATGTACAAACTCATGGAGGTGATTTACGACATACATGGTTTGATAGGGATTTAAGTGTTAATGGAAGGGTTATAAATGAGATTTCATCCTTTTTTTGTCCAAATCTTGCGTCGTTCATGTATATATATGTTTGTCGGTGTTAAGATGATTTCAGTGGAAAAAAGATGTTGTCTTTTCGAATGAATTGAGAGCTTATGGACTTTGGTTTGTTGCAGGACCAATTGCATTGATTGCCTAGCAGAATCTACATAAAAGACAGAGAGTGCCAAGTTATGAAGCTTCATCCTGCCTAGTTTCAGTTAACTAGTTAAGTATCGGTGCCTTTCCTTGCAGCAATAACTTCATAACTGCTCCAGTTTTTGAGTGTGTCATCTCTTCTAGTTTTTGCTTACTCCCAACATCTAAGTATATATTTTTTGTGTTCGCAGGTTTTTTGAATGATACTCTTTTTGTGTTAGCAGCTTCAAGTTTTGTAAGTTCGACACTTAGTAAGTTTCTATCTTATAAGTTCTATGTAGACAGTAAGTTTCTATGTATCCCTAAGAAATTTGATACTTAACAAATAAAAAAATTGGTACTTAGGAAAATTTAAGTTCTTTTTTATATGAATGGATTGAATGTGTGAAATGAATTAATTGAAGAAATTATCGTTGAATGTGGATGATGAATGGATTGGAAGGTATATGCAGGGTATTTGGAATTCCGGCTTATTTTCGGCAGAAATGAACTGCAAGTCATCCTTGACCTAGTCAAAATTGGTCAAGGTTGACTGGCAGTAATTTTTTTGTTGTTACAAAAAAGTTCGCAACGGCTTGTAGTCGTTTCAACTTGCCACGTAGTAACGGCTGGAGGTCGTTACTAATGTGCCATGTAGTAACGGCCCCAACCTGTTACGACCCTGCCGTTACAAAAAATTTCGTAACGGCCCACAACTGTTACCACGTGTCATTTCGTAACGGCCCTCAGCTGTTACTGACTCCGTTACAATCCAGAATTCGTAACGGCCCCATTGCCGTTACAAAAAAAATGTAACACCCACTTTTGCAACAAGCAAGAGCCGTTACAACCCGTTTTAGTAACGGCTTGGTTCTGTTTCTAATCCCAGAATTTGGCGCAGCTTCTTCCGGGACAGTATTTTCTACTCTCGGCACGACTTCCTCTATTTCTGGAGCAATCACCATTGGTGTTTCAATCCCCTCAACAATATCAGCAGCAACCATCTCACGACCTTGAAGTGCAGAGATGATTGTCTCATTACCAACAGCGCTGGGATTGCTCAAATCATCATTATTGGTCTCGTTATTCCCAACTTCGGCATTTGGCACCTAATAAGAAGATTACACGGGATTAGAGCGATCCAAACGTGGAAACTCAATACAATCATAAAATCCAACATGTAAGTGAACTAACATTATCTAAGTTCTTCACTATGCGTCCAAGACATGAGCAAACAGCATAAAAGTCATAAAATACGTTTTTCAATAAGTTCGTCACAAAAATTTTATACTACTCTATATGAGACGAAGGACTGGGAGCAATTGGTAAGGAGTCTAAGGTTGAGTCATATACCATTCTCTTCATATGTATGTCATCTACAACATATCAAAATTTCATAGCAATTGGATGAACGAGCAAGGAGTTGTGGCCAAAACATTGGACCTCATACCAACTGAAAATTTTCTGGAGGTCTCCAGGAAGTTTACTGTTTCATCGATTTCGACCCCTAAAAGTGCTCAAAACTTAAAAATCTTCGATGTAATAGCTTGGAAATTTCACGGGCTTAAGGATACATAGGTAGATCGCGAAAATCTGATGTCGGATGAAGATTCTACAACATTTTTACTAAAACACTGGGGTCTGGATTTTTCTGATGACGTATTTCGGCAAATTTCTCATATATTCATCGGGATTCTCGTTCATTCATCCACAAATCAGCAATCCTAAACTTCTATTAAGATAATACAAAATGGATACTTACTTGATGAGTTTCCAATTCATTCGAAGGGTTAACAGGGTCGGCATCAACATTGGGAGCACCATTATTTTCATTCAGTCGCGATTCTTGAGAATTCTCCTTCTCCCTACTATTCGAAGATGAATGGATAGCATGACCATGTTGGCTTTCCACAACAATCTCTTCCTGGATCCATCAACAATAATCATCATTATTTCATTCAAGGAAATGCCGAAATCACTTACATGAAAGGATACTCACATCAACCTCTCTGTTGGTGCTGGATCCCTGAATTGCTCGTATAGAGGAAAGATGAAACCGTCAATAACCGATGGAGCAAAAGTCTGAAACAAATTAGCAATACTCTTCTAAGATCCTGATTATATGGACAAGAAAGTCGCAACGATAAGAGAAGTGTTAACAACTCACTAAAGAAGCGGCAAGGGACTGCACATTATTCGGTATCATTCTATGAGCTGTTTTGCTTCTTCCTTCTACACCCTGGTGACTTTCTTGAAGGTCTAAGAATTTTACAAAGATTTGAGGCCTCACAGCATGGCCATCCTACACAAAATCAATGGATGATTAAAACACATCTATCTTACTTTCACCGATCGTGAAGAAAAGAGGCTTACCTGCGTGCATTCCGGAGATACCTTCCTCTTGTCACCACGGGAAAGGTACTTTAGCCTTGGTCGAGCATTAACAGAGTCAAGAGAAGGAAAATCTTGCGCTGGAGACTTAACATCCATCACAAAGGCATACAGTCGCTCAAGTTGCTGACGCCAGAAGTCTATGTAACCCGGAGTCACGAAATTAGCACGATCTGAGCATGGGAATAAATACTCATTTCCCTCCACATGAGTGCAGTCCAGATTAGCCTTCAAATACTCAACTGATGGTTTGTTCATTCGGTGACCTGGAATACACTGGTCGACGCCCATCTGCCGAGCTGCCCTGTCAATGTTATATTCCTCTACTCTGAATTTTCCATGCATTACTGATATTAGATGGCCAAGAGTGCAACTTAATATGAAAGATCTCTCTCCATCATTCAAATCAGCACCAGTCTTCAACATGATATTTTCTTCAGCAGCATTGAAGGTGATCAATTGTGAGAAGAGATCAGGGACCAACACCCAGGGGAGAAAGTTGAACTCGGATTCAATGTCCAGAATATCAGTGATGCATATCTTGTATTGCGGCTGCTTTGTAGACCACCTCATGATCCTGGCGTTGTATTTCTCGAGGAAATCATGGCGAGTGTCGACATTAGGCCCTTGCAAAACACTACGGGGAATCAGAGCATATTTTTCAAGATGCTCCCACATCAAAGCTTGGAGGAACATGGTATTAGTATATGTCTCAATTTTCATGAAACCGTTAGAGACACTGGAGTCAATAACCAAAGAGTCCAAGTTGGCAAACAGTGAACCTAAAAACAGGCTACCAATTGGAAATTTCTCACCCTTAGCCATCCTAATGGCGAAGGGTATCACCAACGGTTTCAACAAATGTCCGCGGTCCTCAAGAAATCTCTGGAAATCCATAAGCACAGGAAAGCAACGATGGACAAGGTACCATCAACAGGTTCTTCAGGAATTTTATTTCTCGGCCACCAGTATCTCAACCATTGAGCATGGCAAAATTTGGGAGACTCGTTGAACTCATGCATTTTAGCTTCCAAAGTACGAGATATGAGTTTCTCCTCTGTCGAAAGTTCTCCAGAGAAATTTTCGGTGACTGGAAGATGCAACAAAACGACTACATCTTCTAAAGTAATCGTGAACTCTCCCCATCTTCATATGAAGGTGTGAGTAGGAATACACCAACAAGCAAGCAAAGCCACGATACCTGGTATATCATGATTAATGATCAAATCTCCAGCAGCTTGAATAGCTCGCGTCACCTGCGCACTATCCAGTAAGGTCCTCACACAGCTGTGGCCTAGCTTATGCCTTGCCCATCCATAAAAATACATCAGCGGCTTCCGAGAAAGTTTGAGTTCCACATGAGAAGCCGAATAATATTTCCCTTCCAAAGAAAACCGAATTATTGATGGAGGAGACACCAACTTATTCTGAGCAGTAGTCCTGGGATTTATGAGCAACCGAAACGAAGAACCTATAGGACGTTTTTCAGGCCTATACAAATATTCAAAGAATTTGTCTTCAATGCTTGGAATGTTCTTGGGTTTGGGAATTTCCTCATTCCCCTGAGAAGTTCCAGAATCGCCATCCCTGGAGCATTCATCATCTCCAGAAGTGTCTTCTCTGGAAACGTCACTTTCACACTACACCAGATTCACGGATTAGTAACAGAAATTCGTAACGGCTTATGGGACTTACAAATTTCACGTTACAAAAAATTCGTAACAGGCTGAAGCCGTTACTAAATTTTAAAAAATTCGTAATAGGGCCAAGCCGTTACGAAATTTTTTATAGGCGTGCCCCTCACACGCTTGGTCACACTTGGGTCGTAACAGGCATGTTCTCGCATGTGCCATATTTTTTCCACCCAATTTCGGTTTGAACTAGAGGATTTTTCCTCCCCCTACTTAGGTCTTTCCTCTTCCTTATCGACCATTCCTTTTCTTTTTCTTGTTCATTTCTCCTCTCCTCCCAAACTTCATTCCTCCTCCCAAAACCTAGAGTGGCGACAAAGGATGGAGAGAATGTTCTTTAGCAAATCTGATTTTTCTTGAGCAATCGATTATCGACATTGAAGCATGTAAAGGGTTGAGAGATTGTTCGAGAAAGATTTGGAAATTGACTGAAAAACATAGATCTAGGGTTTCTGTTAGAGATAAAGTCTGGTTTATTGGGTTTAGTTTTGCTTGAATTATCTCTTACTATGCAAAGGTTTGATTTCTATTTATCTCGATTTTACCTATTGATTTTTGGGGGATCGATTTCATCTATTGATTTTTTGGATGAAAGTGTTTTGAGAGTTTTATCTATTGATTTTTTAGGGTTCTGATTTTGTAATGCAGTGATGTTGGTTCAACGATGTTTGCTTATTGATATGTATATTAGGGTTTGATTATTGGGTTGTTTTGTTCAGCTAATTTTTTGTAAATCCTGGCTTTTGTATGACTTAATGGATATTCCTAATATTTGTTTTGATTGCTGGAAATGCTTTAATTGAAGATTTTTATCTGTTTATTATGAGTTTCTAAGATTATTCCTTAGGTTTAGTTTTGAATTCAAAAGAGTTATATAAGTTTCAGCTGTGCTTTTTTAAAACTGTAATTGTTTAAGATGTCCAGAAGAAAAAAATTTATGTTCATGAAATTTAGTCTTTAATTTGGTTATGTGCAGGCATTCACCAAAGCACAGAAATCCAGGGCTTACTTCAAGAGGTTTCAAGTTAAATTCAAGCGAAGGAGAGGTATATGCTCATTTGATTTTCTAATATAATGTCTTATATCTTTGGTTAGATATAATCTAATTGTATTGTATCATTGTCAAAAATGCAGAGGGAAAGCCTGATTACAGACCCACAATCCGTCTTATTTACCAGGACAAGAACAAGTACAACACCCCTAAGTACTGTTTTGTTGTTCGTTTCACCAACAAAGACATTTTTGCTCAGCTAATTTCTGCTACCATTACTGGTGATTTGGTAATGTGTGTTGCTTATGCACATGAGTTGCCCTGATATGCTCTTGATGTTGGTCTCACCAACTATGTTGTTGGTAAATATTTTGACAGTATCCATCATATCCTGTTTGTGTGTTTTCATTGGTTATTTATCAATGTTCTTGTTGTTGTTGTTGCAGAAGAAGAGGGGAGTTAGTAAGAAGCTAATGTTGCCTGCCAAGGGTATGATGGTGCCAAAATAATGGAGTTGAGTTGTGGTTGAAGATGGAAACTGGTGTAACTAGGAGTTGTAGCTGCAGAAGTTCTTATGCTATAAAGAAATGGAAGAGATGAATTGGTGATGGTTGTTGACAGAAATTGCAAGGATGAGCTGTTGTTGCAGAGTGGTTGAAATGGATTTTGGTGATGTTCTGCTGATGGGTTTGCTTGTTGCAGCTGTAGAAGGTGAACATGAGATGGTTTGCAGTGTGCAACTGGTGATGTGAGGAGTTTTGTTTCAGGAGATGTATATTGGGTATGATGCAGATGAGTAACTTTTTATCATCTTAATTAACTTGATTCTAACATTTTCGGATCTGACGGAAATAATTCGACTTCTGAACAGGCATGATGTGTATTATTTGGAAGTAGATTTGCAGTCAGACAACGAAAAATAGATTGCATTGTTCAAGAAGCGCATCTCTAAATCTTATAGTAACTTTGATCAATTTCTATATATTTTTGTTACTATTTTCAAAACATATGCTTAAACAGTAAAGCTTACCAAATTTTTCTTCAGAGTGGGTATACTTGCAGTAAGGAGTATTATGATGTCATTCATGGAAAGCTAGTAAATAAGACAAGTGAGTCTCCTCCCATAAACTACATTTCAGATTTGACAATAATCGCAACAAACGCTTGCATATAACTAATCTAAAACTACTATATGTTTCTTTGGTCATACAGAACTCAAGAAATACTTGTCAGGTGGAGGCTTGCATCTCTTGATAGAAACTGCAGCAACCAGTACTGGCATCTAGAACTGGACTTTCGGTGGCTTCTTCTACTAATCGTTCAAATGTGATTACTGACGTTGATACACATATACATTTAACTAGTGACAGTGGTATACAAAAATACATGATAAATAAGTAGTATGTCAAAGCAAAAGATAGGTCTTACATTGTATGGATTCATCATGCACTTCAGTTGTAGAGCTGTTACAGAACATGGTGATAAATAGCCTGCCATCTAGAGGGTCTTATGGTGTTAAGTGAATCTATTGTCGTCTTCATCTTGTTCTGGTGGTTATACATTCATTGAATGAATTTAGAAGTAATGCATGATAACTCAGCGGTGGCATTAGAAATCAATAAAGCTTGATCTTCACTGCGCGCATCTTTCTGTAAAATACTTCTCAATGTATCAGTATGTCTATATTTTTCCCCGACATGTCGCATGATAACTCAGAGGTGGCATTAGAAACCAATAAAGCTTGGTTTTCTCTTTAAGTATGGATGGGTTAGGATTTAGGCAAGTAACTTTTCTTAAGTATCTAATTCAAAAGCCCTTGGTCTGTGTGTTTCGATTCTAGGTGTTTCCAGTTCAATTAACTTTGACATTGTAGCCTAATGAGGAATGGACTGGAGCAGAAGGAGATACAACTATGATGGAGATAATTGTTATCAGTAATTGAAGCCAAGCGTTCTTATTTTCATCGAGGTAATTCAAGTGTGAGTTCTTGTGCTGAATCACAAGATGAGTGTGTAAAATGAGGATCAGTGCTTGGTTGCAGAGAAAGCTTCGAGGTAACTATTACTTATGCTGCCTTAATGTTTATGATTGATTGTTGAGTATCTGCTACTTATGAGTAATGACTTGGAAATGCACGACTACTTGTGTCCTATTGTTGGTCTAGCAATAACTATGTGATGCTTGCAGACCGGATGGTGGGTATTGCAAGTTCACTCATTGCCTATTCTTATTC
This sequence comes from Papaver armeniacum, assembly GCA_023531295.1. Taxonomy (NCBI): domain Eukaryota; kingdom Viridiplantae; phylum Streptophyta; class Magnoliopsida; order Ranunculales; family Papaveraceae; genus Papaver; species Papaver armeniacum. The sequence continues at coordinate 339,691 of JAJJWW010005914.1, read as the reverse complement.
TTAATACCTCTTTTTTTCTTTTTTTTTTGTATGTCTGGTAGGTCAATCGTGTTGAATTTTTAATCGCCAAATCTTTTCTACGTCGAGATATTAAGCCAGATAATCTTCTCATGGGGCTTGGAAGGTGTGCAAATCAGGTTTGTGCCTTTACTTTGTAATACTTTTGTCCATTCTCCAGCAAATGCTCAAGATAAGTTTTTTGATGCAACAACTTGATAGGAACTGCTCGGTATGCAAGCATGAATACTCACCTCGGCAAGTAGGTACAAAGAAGAGTGTACTCATCAGTGAATACAGGCAGGGTTATGAATGTAGCTGAAGTTGCCGAGAACAAGCTCTTTCTGCTTCATCCAAAACTGCAATCAAAATGGATACCCATAGGTGAGGATGCTCAAAAGAATCTAAACAGGTAATTGAGTGATTTTACTGGTGATTTTTGCAATCTTACTTTTTTGTGCATTTTCTTTGTATAGTGCATATTGGTTTTCTATACATCATGCCTATCTTTGCTTACCTGCAGTTTATATGTATCTTTTAGAGATTTGATAGTCCATGAAGTAATGTTTCTGTATTTTCCAACACTTAACTGCAGGGATGTGTGGGGCCATACTATCCAATCTCCATTGCTTGGTTTTCTGACTGTAGGTCTATTTTGATTTTGCAGTTGGAAGAAAGAATGTGGGTTACAATGCTAATACGTCTCCATAATGCTGGAAAGAAAGATAAGATCATGTTATCTTTGTAAGTTTGTAAATAGCATCTTCTTATAGTGGTTTATGTTAGAAGAATTTGTGAACTTACGAAGTTTCCAAAGTTTCTTATGAACTGAACTTAAGAACTTGATACTTAGCAAAAAAAAAAAAACTGTACTTAGAAAAATCTATTTCCTTTTTCTGATATGAATTGGATGAATGTTAAAAATTGAATGAATTATGAAACTATTGTTGAGTGTGGATGATGAATGCAAAGGTGTATGAATTTTGGCTTGTTTCCGGCAGAAAATAAACTGCCAGTAATATTGACCCGGTCAAAATTGGTCGATATTGACCAATTTTGACTAGGTCAATGTTGACTGGCAGTAATTTTTTTTGCTGTTACAAAAAAGTTCGTAACGGCCCTGAGCAGTTACAACAGCGTTGTTACAAAAAAAATCGTAATGGCCCTGAGCTGTTACCACGTGGCACAATAGTAACGGCTTACAGCTGTTACGAGAGCCGTTACAACAAAAATTCGTAACGGCCCCATTGCCATTACAAAAAAAATGTAACACCCACTTTTGCAACAGGCAAGAGCCGTTACAACCCGTTTTAGTAACGACTCAGTTCTGTTACGGATCCCAGAATTTGGTGTAGTGTTCAGCATCATCACGGAATCGAGTCATCTTCGCCAAATCGCTGCAACATTCCACACGAGTTTCATCAATACAATGGAATTAAAGCAATCAAACAATTACGATGCTCACAATCAGCGTCTGCAAAAAAAAAAAAAAAAACGGTAATCCTAAACTCTTACCTATTTACGATTTCACGAACTTAGTGATAACAACGTAATACCCTAAAACTTGCTCGTTCTTTCAAACCTGCAAAGTCGAGCATAAAACATATTATTCAAGAGTCAACACTAACTTCTCAAGAAGCTATGAATAATTCACATAACTTTCCATGTGAAGATTCGCTGATTTTTACGTGTACATACACTATAAAATCACTAAACTCATACATACACTACGAATTCATCAACTCATAAATTGTTTGCTTTCAATGATTCTTCATAAATCAAAACTTGATTTATATTTGATAAAACGTGAATAACTCACGTACTTTTAAAAAAAAAAAAAAATTAGGTGAGCTAATAACTCACGTAAATAATAATAAAAAAAAATTCTTTTTTGCTCAAACGAGCATTCGTCTACAAAACCAGGGTCTTTTCTATTTTTGCAAAAGTCCACATATTCTAAATAAAATTTTGAGAGTTCTCAAATAAATTTTATCATGAATTCCAGGTCTTTTCAAAATTTCCTTTAACCCTAATGATCATTATTTATCACTCTTTACGAACAAACCTACGTTCTTAAAAGTATTTGCAAAATCCATGCTTTGAAAACAAACTTGGGTTTTCATGAAACCTAATAAACAAAAACTTTTGCTACTACAACTAGACCATGTTTATTCAAAGTTCATAAAATCTCTTCCATATTAGGGATTTTTGCTCGTTCCTTCAACTAACGAACATACGGGCATATATATACGTTTTCTGAAAATACTTCATAAATCCTACGCATACATGCAACCATGGGATTTTTGGTTTTGTGAACAACTCATCAATCACGAAACATACAGCAAAAAAAAAAGAAAAAAAAAAGAACGGACGGACGGACTTACCTGTCGGCGCCGGCCGGAATTTGGCAGGACGGTGGTCGGACGGGCGGCGGTGCTGGTTTCGGCGAATTTTCCTGCCGCTGCTCTTAAAGTGATGGAGAGGAGAAGAGTGGTCGGTCAATGAAAACACAAAAACAATTTTAGGGCCTCTTCCCTTTTATATCAAATTTATTTCCAAAACCTAATAAAACATGGGTTTCCTTTTTTGGACTTGGGCCCATGAATCCTAAACCGACCATAACTAGGCTTCTGAACGGTCAAATCAGCAGTGCCTTATCTCTCCGCGCATATGAGGTGACACTCTATCTTGCTATCAGGGTCCTCATCTGTGCATTTGCTCGTACATGACATCATTGGGGTAAATCGAGGATTCTCAAACTACCTTTGTGTAGACCGAGCTCGACCACTGATCTCGTCGACTGAAAATCACCATTCAATGCTTACTGTGGAATATGACTGTTCCTCACTAAGCAGGGGACTTAATGTAGATGGTGGATTTTCAACAAAGGTTAAAACCGTAAAATCATGAGGCATGTTTTTGACACGACTTTCAGGCATGCAACGATTCATATTTTACGAAGACACGATGAATATGTTTTCGAAAAGCCTCCACTAGCTGAGCGTTCGATCCCTGGAATTTCGTCGTGACCTCTATGTAGAATAACGTATTTGGGCGGTTCTCCGTAGATTGAGAGCTTAACGCCTTCAGGACGTCGGCGACACTCACTGTTCCCTGACTGCAGGAGAGAGACCCACCTCCACATAGAAGAATAGTTGGGCGGCGGACGCCTTCAGGACGTCGGTGACACTCACCGTTCCCTGATTATGTGGAGAGACCGTGTATAGATTCAGGCGGTTCTCCGTAGATTGAGAGCACTAACGCCTTCAGGTCGTAAACAACACCGTGACTCCCTGACTATCCACCATTCAGAATAGATGTGACGCTTTAACTAGCTAATATCTTTTCTGCAATAGATTAATTCTGCCGCGACATTCACCACTGAATTCCCGCAATAATCTATTATTGCTCCTATTCCATGGTCGAATCCACGGCCTGATCCCATGGAATGGCAATAATAATTGCTCTTATTCCATGGTCGAATCCACGGCCTGATCCCATGGAATGTCAATAACAATTGCTCTGATTCCATGATCGAATCCACGACCTGATCTCATGGAATGGAAATAAACTACTACATTATCTCATTATTCCGATTTCATCTCATGAAATGGTGATAGATAATTTTAATTACTCCGATTTTATGGTCGCATCCACAATCCCATAGGATGGTAATGCTTGCTTTATTATTCTGAATTCATAGTCGAATCCACAGTTGATCCTATGAATTAATAATAAACAACTATTCATTTTTATTACTCAGTTTCATGAATTATTCTCCACTGAATTTCATAAATTAGTAATAAATACTCAATAACCGGCATCCGGATCATCACCGAGTAAGCCCCACAAAAATGGTGAAAGTGTACTCGACAATGATGCACGATCGAGCACCCTGGATGCACGAACGAGCATCCAAAAATATGAAACAATGAGGAATCCTACGCAAAACAGGAGAAAACAATAAATATTAATAAAATAATAAGAGGCGCCCAGGGCCGGGCCGGCCGGCCGTGCCCTAGCCATGGTCGGTCCATGTCTCTTCCATTATTTTCCTTATTTTTTGTTATTTCATGAACTCATGAAAACTCCTTGGTTTTAGCAACTTTCCTTGTTTTTGCAAAAACTCATGAATCCTCCATAACTTCATGGATTCATGAAATAATGTTATAAAATAAGGAAAGGTGTGCGGGACCGGGAAACCTAGCCGGCCGGCCATGCCCGAGCCATGGTCGGTCCCACACCTCACAATCCTTAGATTTTATAATTATTATTCCCTAATCTCATGAAACTCCTTTGTTTCAACAAAAACTCATGGATTCTCCATAACTCCAAGGATTCTCCATAACTTCAAGGATTCATGAAAAATAATATTATAAAATAGGGAAAGGTGTGCGGGACCGGGCAACATAGCCGGCCGGCCATGCCCTAGCCGTGGCCGGTCTCACACCTTGAAATCCCTAGTCTTTTATAATTATTATTTTCCTAAATTCATGAAACTCCTTGGTTTGAGCAAAAATCATGATTTCGTCATAACTTCTCAAATTTTGCTCAAATCATGAAAAACCAAAAGCCAACAGGTCACACAACCGGCTAGCCTCTCACGGCAATTTTAAATGTTAAAATACACTTATTTTAATATTTACAGAATATTGATCAATTGAGCATACATGCTCATTCCAATAAAAATCAATAATTTTAGTCAAGATGAAACTCTTCTGAAAATTCACAACATTGCTCGAACGCACATCAGAAAATACTGAAACTCTCAGTAAGGAGACATGGGCACCACGGCAACATGTGCATGCCTTCATGACCGACCAGATTCATCCTTAGGGCTTGCACAAATCCGGTCCCACACGTTTTCATAATTCTGACCTAATTTGCTCAATTGCTCGTATTGGGCCCAAACTATCTCCAAACAACCTGGGGATTGCTCAAACGGCCAACAACTGGTCACGTGACAACCAAGAGCCAGTCCCATGCTCTCTTGGTTGGTCCCCATCTTTCATACCTAGGTTTTATCACCTAATGCTAAACCCAGCAATATTTCAGTAAATGATGAAACCAACATTTAATCATCATTCTTTCACCAATCCTTAAAATGAGAACCCTGGTGCATGCTCACTCGAGCACATGGCACAACATGGACGCCCATCATCCCATGTTGTCGGTCCCTCTATCACTCATGACCTATTTTCAGCGATTCATCAACTATGATCTGAAATTAGGGTTTTGAATAAATGCTCCACGAATCATCACTCTGAGCACGATTCAAACACTAATGAATTTATGATGGATTCAGCAACCAACATCTGAATTAATCATATAATATTTGGTAGCTTACTAATATTTTAATATTTTATTGGGCCACGTCACCAATAAATGTTTCGTCGAATCGAGCAATCTTGCTCAGTTGCTCAAATATTGATCCAGCTAACAATATTTGGTAATTTATCAGTAATTTGTCGAATTGAGCAATACTTGCTCAATTGCACGACAAATTATCAACATTCAGTAATTTGCCAAATTTAGTGATACTTGCTCAATTGTACGTCAAATCATCAACATTCATTATTTTGTCGAGTTGAGCAATACTTGCTCAATTGCTCGTCAAATTCTCAATATTCAGTAATTTATCAGTATTTCGTCGAATTGAGCAATACTTGCTCAGTTGCTCGAATAATCCACATATATTCAGTAACTCATCAATATTCAATAACTCGTTGAATTTATAATATTTGCTCAGACGAGCAACATTAACATTAATGAATCGCTGAGCATTTGTCAAACATGCTCGATTCAACAAAACCTAGACTCATTGTCTAATCAGTCAACAACTGACAAACTAAATACACGTCTGTCATGCAGACTTCACGATTCGTGAGACATCAATCACGTCCAATTGGGGGATAACAACTAGGGTTTTGGTCGGGCGGCCTACAACACGTGGATTTCATCCACGACGAGAAATGTGCGTAAGTTGCGTAAACGGTTGAAGGAGTTAGCAAAGTAGTGGGTGCACGATCCGTCAAGTCTCCACACGACATGGAATTGACTTTACCACGATCTTCCACTTTCCCACTCTTCCACTCATGAAACCGTCACACTTACAGGGATCAAGGTGTTTGTAGTTGCAGGAAATCCCACACTACACCCCTCACAAGAATATTCACAATCAAATCATTTTAAGATGAACAACTATAAATTTTATTGATCAAATCCCAGAAATATTACAAGATGAACAGGAGATAAACCAAAGAATTACAACCACTCTAAACTTTCTCTCTCTTAATAACTTGCTCAACACTTGAAAAGCCCTCCCTTTTGTAAGCCCATTCGGATCTTTATACAAGACATTACATAGTGGATGACAGCTAAGCTGTCCTTTATTTTCGGGTATGTCTTGCGAAGTCTCGCAAATTTACAAATGTCAAATCTCGCGACACTCCTTGATCTCGCTACATCTTCACATCTTTCTCGTGTTTTGGATGTCGTCATCCGTTACGTCGTTTTTACTTCCAGTCCGTGATGCCTTCGCAGTGTATCATTTATGGATTTCGCGAGAATCTTGGTGTTGCGATATTCTGATCCTACAGTGTTCACAACTCTGGCAATATAAATAAGTCTCTGAATCCATGATTGAGAACAACGAATGATCACTAGCTATCAACAATCGTCCACACAGAATTTCTCGACTAACTACTCTCAAAAATTCATCAATCTATCAGAACTTATTCGAACTCAACAGTTCACCAATTATTGCAGAAACCTTCAACACATCCACAATCCTTGATCATCATTGATTCCACACAATTCTCAGCTTCCCTCCTACAGATCAACCCATCTCCCTCTTTGTGGCCGAATTGACTCTGGAATGGCCATTGACTTGGTTTAGGCCGGAGTCCTACAAATTGATCTCTCGAATCTAAGCACTCCCTTTGCAGTGCATCTGTGTGAGGTTGAGCAGTTTGCTCGGTTCAAGGAGTCTCGACACGCTCGTCTCTTCATTTCCCCAAAAAACCAGCAAACCGTTTTTCCCCATCCACAGTCGCTTCTAAATTCTGCACAGGTAGCTAGGGCTTGGAGTAAAGGTTTTGTGGTTACACCTCTTGTAAACCCTCCTGAGACTATAACTCGGCCACTAGGTCCACCTAGGGGTTTAAAGGCTTGTTGCACATGCTAAGTGCAATCGCGATGCCTGCGACAGTGAGTTAGGATTTTTATTTTCGTCTTTAGTTTTGCTCGAGGACTAGCAAAATGTAGGTTTGGGGGTGTGATAAGTGTTTAATTCTTACATATTTACTACTCAAATGTATAATTATTAGTTTTCCATTTTGTACATATTTGACAAGTTTGGTTATGTTTGCAGTTTTTAGGAAATAAAGCTCTTTGGGCTAAAATGCCAAATTCTGCTAGAAGTGATTTAATGGGCTGGGCCCATAAGAAAACATGAAGAATTGTCGGGCTAATTATTTGGATATGGGAGTGTGGTAAGAATGCCACGATGTGTGTAAAAGTGTGTCATGGCGTGTGTAGAAGTGTGGAAACCTTATGCAATTTATTAATTATTATTAGAGCATTGCTCGGTCGAACTCGAAGCGTTGTTATCTCAAGCTTGTTTGTCAAGTTTAGTTGCCAAAACTATAAGTCTTGATTTCTAGTCTACTTATAGCTAAGTCTCGGATTAGGATAGTAAGTGTAGTTGAGCTCGAGACTCCATGACGTTCATCGAATGAAAACGAATAAACTACTTAAGGGAACTTGTGGAACTTCATCAACAAAAAGGTATGTGGAGACTTGAACTTATCTATCACTCAAAAGTTTATCTACTCTATCTCCTATTTGAAACAAAAGTTGTATTGCTATATAGACTTCGATTATACACATTTGCTATTTCGAGCCGAGTTCATCTCGCTTATCTATTTCTCGAAATATGTGTTGGTAAGCTTTCGCTTTAGCCAAGTTCATCTTTACTCGTGAAGAAAGTCATGTTGATTATTTCAATAACTTGAAAATCACTTTGATGAAAATAGTTTGTAGATAACAACTATTTTAATATCCTCTAAGAAAGTTTCAATGATTGAAATGAGAGTTTAGAACAAGTAACCAAGTTTGGATATAAACATAGTGTGTTCTCACATTTGTGTAAAAATCTAAAACCGGGAACCTAAAGTATGCGTACACGTACGCGTACTGGCGGTTGTTGGAAATCCGGGTAAGTATGCGTACACGTACGCGTACTGGCGGAAGATTCACGTCCGTGAAAATCTGCTGGAGTTTGAAAGTGAAAAACAAACTCAATCTGGTCACTTAAGTATGCGTACCCGTTTGCATACTTAAGGAGGTTACTTTCTAAAATCGGTTTGTTCATGAACTAAAACATTTATATAATAAGGAATGCAATCTTTGCAAACCGTGGCTATAATATTCATGATTTGATTCGAGTGAATCAAAATCGATTTTGCTTCGATTGTGTCTTGTATACTTCTATGAGATCTAAGCAATTGAGCAACTCTCTAACTAGTTCATTTGAGTCATTTGAACTAGTTATGGTAAAGGTGAATAAGGTTGATATAAAAGTGCTCATATGGATAACCATTGGTTAACTATTGTTGAACTGAATAAGTGTACACGTTTAGGTACGGTTACTCAAACCTAAATGAAGGTGCATTTCATTTGTGTATAACAAGCTAAGTTCGATCTAACAGTTGAAAGATATTAGCTTGAATATAATTAGGTTTCCATCTAATGGTGAATATTGAATGATTTGTTACCAAGGTAACTTAGATTGCAAAACCTAATTCGAAATCTATATAAAGGAGAACTCTAGCAACTGGGAAACCTAATCCCCACACCTCCTGTGTGATACTAGTTGCATAAGCTAGATTCGATTCTCCTTTAACTTTAGGTTTTTCACGAGACTCTGTAGGTTAACGACTTGAAGACTTCATTGGGATTGTGAAGCCAGACCCAACTATTTTCTCTGTAGTTGCGTGATCTGATCTTGCTGTTTTCTATCGTGATTGAGTACAATCCTAAGATTGGCTTGAGATTAATTTCTCCGATAGGCAAGATACAAAAGTAGTCACAAACATCTTCGTCTCATCGTTTGTGATTCCATAATATCTTGTTTCATTAATCGATTAAGATTATTGTGAGGTGATTGATAATAATAAGATGTTCTTCGGGAATATAAGTTCGAGTTATCAATTGGTTCCTGTTCACCTTGATTTATCAAAAGACAGAATAAAAACTCGTAGGTATATCTGTGAGAGAAAGATTTATCTATTCAATAGACTTTCTATGTGAGACAGATTTGTTTATTAAGTCTTCGACTTTGGGTCGTAGCAACTCTTGGTTTGTGGGTGAGATCAACTAAGGGAATCAAGTGCGTAGTATCCTGCTGGTATCAGAGACGTAAGGAACGCGAATGTACCTTGAATCAATGTGAGATTGATTAGGGTTCAACTACATTCCAGACCGAAGTTTGTTTTGTAGTAGGCTAGTGTCTGTAGCGGCTTAATAAAGTGTGGTGTTCAAATCTGGACTAGGTCCAAGAGTTTTTCTGCATTTGCGGTTTTCCTCCTTAACAAAATTCTGGTGTCTGTGTTATTTCTTTTCCGCATTATATTTTGTTATATAATTGAAATATCACAGGTTGTGCGTTGAATCGATCAATTTGTAAATCCAACCTTTGGTTGTTGATTGATCCTTGAACATTGGTCTTTGGTACCGTTCAAGTTATTTCTCCTATATTCAATCAGGCTCGCAAATTCTTATTTGTTTGATTGCGGATTGAATTGAGAGATTGAGATATAACTCTTTGATATGCTTTTCTTAAGATTGAGTCTAACAGTCTAGTTGATTCTCTTGAAAGTATATTGGAGTTAGTCCATACAGATTGCTAAGCAAAATATTGGGTGAGGTTGTTAGACCCCCGCTTTTTCAATTGGTATCAGAGCAGGCAAACACGTTTAAGACCTCATAAGTCTGTGTTTGTAGCGATCTGACTCTATGAACAATAGTACTATCTCTGATAACGCAACACCAGTTCAGATTTACTCTGATTCGGTTCAAAATATTGAGACATCTGAAAAACCTCCCTTATCTTCCTCTTTGACTGAATCTGAGTTCAACAAGGAAAAATGTCTAGATAAACAGTTGGATGATCTTTAGATGAAAGTGATTCAGAAGAAGGACAAAGTGTTGATGAGGAAGTCTCTCGATATATCAAGCTCTTTGACCATGTATTAAAAGGAAAGAAGTCAACAACTTGTTTGGCTGAATATCCGGCACTTCTCTGTCAAGAAAACAAAAAACTAAGAAAACTCTTTAAAGGTTATGATTGTGGCTACAAACTCTTGCAATCTACCGTTAAAGATCGAGAACAAGATGTACTTTCAAAAAGGTATGAATGTGATAATCTTCTTCGGAATCTCTTTGTGTTGAAAGAAAGACTTGCAGTATCTGAAGCAAGATACGACTCTCAACAAAAAAAAATTTAATGACAGAGAAATCAGTCTTCTCGCCAAAGAAAAACTATTGAAGACTGATCTAGCTGCTGCCCTTGATAAGGTAAATTCACTGGAAGAAAATCTAAAAAGATTCAATTCTAGCTCTACAAAATTATCTTATATGCTGGGAGCATGTAAAGAACATCGTGATACACGTGGTCTGGGCTATAAAGGAATAGACGCTCCAAGCACTAGTAAGATTAATTTTATCCGTGTTGATGACAGGTCTCCATGTGAAAAACTTTCTTTAACAACTGATGTGCCTATGAACAAGGATTGTCCACCATTGAAATCAACTCGCATGAGAACAGTCAATTCCTTCAACTGTTATTATTGCGAAAACAAAGGACACCTTGAAAGGAGATGTCGTTTCCGACTGAGGAATGAAAAACTTCATAACATTCTTGTATGGATGTCTAAAGAAGTGATTAAACCTGTTTCTCATCTAGCTGGAGTAAAAGTCCCGTCTACAATCAAGAAAAATGCGGTGATGAGTCAATTTCTGATTATGACACAAAAGTCTCCTACAATTATAGAAGAAATAATGTCAGGTGGACAACTGACTCCTTAAATCACTCCGAGAAGAGAAAAAGTCATAGGAGGAAGAAAAAATGTTCAAACTTCTTTTCTCCCTATGAAGGAAGTCTTGAATCTAAGACGTCTCCTCCAGACTTCATTCATATCAATAATCGAGTCTTGGAGCTCAAGACAAGTATAAACAGACTCAAATGGAACATTAAGAAGGAAAGGAAGGCAGCAGTACCAGGTATCCCTTGTTCTCATCTGTTTAAATCTCTTTCGACTAATCCTATTGACTTTTCTGAAAATCTTCATGAAGGAAAGAGAGAATAAGTCAATATTTTTGATGAGCAAAATGCTCATCTAAATACAACTTGACTGCTCAGTATATCATCCTCCTTGTAACTGTGGGAGGATGCTCATAATTCTCAAGAATATCTTTTGTCTTGAGAAAGTAGTCGTTGTTATATTATTCTTTTCATCATCTTTTCCCTTTTACGTTTTGATGATCATAATACTGTTGAGCCTTTCTCCAGTATATTACATCGTGTAATATTTTTGATCTTTAACTCTTGAGAATATCTTCTTTGTTGCTTGCCTTGAAGGATTCTTGTGCTTCTTCCCATTGACCAATTTGTTGATGTTCGTCAACAATTATCTTATGTTCTTTTGAACTAAGGTTGTCGTCAATTTGTTTGGAATGTGTCTTTGATTTTTATCAAAGCTACTTCTAAATATGGCTCCATTAATCTCTTGGTCTTGTACCAAGGTTGTAACTATTTGTGCACGTACATATGACCCATACGGAACATATACGAGTAACCCTAGGATTTTCCTATGAATCACTCATATATATATATATATATATGTGAATCAAACTTTTTTTTGATACACACACGTTCCATAACGTCAAAAAGGTTCTCCTGATTTTTTTTTATGTGCACAATGGATGGATGCAACAAGGGAGACGAAGTTGAGAAGGGCAAGGCTATCGAGTTTCACGAGAACCCTGTTTTCATAACCTGCTATCATGTTGTTGATCATGAAAGCAAACTGCCAGTTCAGATGTCATCACAACTGGTAGGAAATCTTCTTAGAGATTTTGATGTCATACGTGAATAACTTGGAATTGCAACAAAGAATCTTGATTTTCTGAAAAACGAACTGAAGAAAGCAACTGATGAACTAGTCTATGTTCGATCTCTGGTTGCTGGCCATGTCTGATGTTTTTCGAATTATGTTCTCTCAGAGTTGTTTTATTTTTTCTAGGAAACTTCTTACAAGAATTTATTCTTATATTTTAAGAAGGATAACTAGGGTTTGGAATAGCAATTATTGTGAGTACACATAGCTATTTCCAACTGAAAAAGACGAGGATACCCAAATATACCTCAATCTAAAACTTTTCCACCTATAAGTCCTTTCTCCGAAAGTGATTGTCTATGGACTGAGTCGAGAGAATACAACTAATCGGTTCACACTTCGTGTGATCGTCTATGGGCATGAGATCGAGACAATACAACAACAAAGTATAATTACTTGATAATAGGTTCGGACTTCACCAAACACAATAGGATTTCTATCAAGTAATTAGGAATTAACGTTTGTGTATTTTACTTCTAATTATAATTGCGGAAATAACAAAGTAAAAGACACATCAAGATTTTGTTAACGAGGAAACCGAAAATGCAGAAAAACCCCGGGACCTTGTCCAGAATTGAATACTCTCAGGATTAAGCCGCTATACAAAATCTAAACCAACTTCGTATAGTTGAGACCAAGCAACTAAACCTGTAGTTCACCTAGTTCCGTCTGTATCCCTGCGCCTCCAACTTGTAATAAGTCACGCACTTGGAACAATTCCTTTGGTTCGTATTCCAAACAGTAAAGGAACAACAAATCTGTTCGGTAACAACTCTTTTCAAACAACGTGATATGATTTTGAAAAAAGGCTCTTCCGTTTATCCCAATAAACTCCTTTGTCGGGTTCTTAGATCAATCTATTCAACAACTACCAAAGTAATTGTTTAAACTATGCAATCAACACAATGAATCACAAAGAAATGTATTGATGCTTATCTACACAACTAATCAATCCAATCTATCAAAAGATAAACCGATTATAGTTGGATCCCCCAGCCGATCAAGTTATGTGCACGCCAAAGATTATGAACTCAAATAAGAAATCTTCTTTGTTTTCAAATCTTCTTAGATCTTCAATAAACACCTGCACACAATCAACTTGAATCTCTTGTGATCAATCACACACGTAAACGGAGTCTCATTAACAATGGATTATCACAAGACGTCTTTAGATCTACAAACAGTCTAAAGATCCCCGTCGAAACTTCGATCTAGTTTGAGTGAATCTTATATCAGAAGAGAAGATTCTCAAGCATAAACAAACTAGGTGCAATCAAATTTCAACAACCGTTAGTCAATCAAATCAATCGAAAACTAATAATAAACTACAATTATCTATTTTCCCACCAACGGTACTCGTAGAGCTTCCCAATCCCAAAGAAGTTTTTAAAACGAGCGGTCGTAAGAGATTTCGCCTAATTAGGGTACTTTACTCTCTGAATAGATGGCTCCACCAGTAACAACACAACAAGGTAGTTTTGCTGGCTCTGAGGATTAGTTTGCTTGAAATGCAAACTTCAATATTGTGGATGGGGAAAAACGGTTCGCTGATTTTTTAGGAAAGTGAAGAGTCGAGCGTGTCGTGGAGACTCCTCGAACCGAGAAAACTTCTCAACCTCACATAGATGCACTGCAAAGGGAGTGCTTATATTCGAGAGATCAATCTGTAGGACTTCGGCCTAAACCAAGTCAATGGCCGTTCCAGAGTAAATTCGGCCGCAAAGAGGGAGATGGGTTGATCTGTAGGAGGGAAGCTGAGAATTGTGTGGAATCAATGATGATCAAGGATTGTGGATGTGTTGAAGTTTTCTGCAATAATTGATGAACTGTTGAGTTCGAATAAGTTCTGATGGATTGGAATTCTTGATAGTAGTTACTCGAGAAATCTGTGTGGACGATTGCTGATAGCTAGTGATCATTCGTTGTCCTCAATCATGGATTCAGAGACTTATTTATATTGTTAGAGTTGTGAACACCTTGATCCCTGTAAGTGTGACGGTTTCATGAGTGGAACAGTGAGCAAGTGGAAGATCGTGGTAAAGTCAGTTCCATGTCGTGTGGAGACTTGACGGATCGTGCACCCACTACTTTGCTAACTCCTTCAACCGTTTACACAACTTACGGACATTTCTCGTCGTGGATGAAATCCACGTGCTGTAGGCCGCCCGACCAAAACCCTAGTTGTTATCCCCCAATTTGACGTGATTGATGTCTCACATCTAAAACCATTAATACCTTCAAATTCGCCACCATCGTCCTCTTCAATCAACACAATACTTGGAGTCCTCTACAACCACATGGCGCAGCAAATGATGATACGTGTATTTAGTTTGTCATCATTTTTCTGGGTTTCATTGTTGATCATTTTTTCTTTTTGATTAGACAATGAGTCTAGGTTTTGTTGAATCGAGCATGTTTGACAAATGCTCGGCGATTCATGAATGTTAATGTTGCTCGTGGTAGTGGTGGTTGGCAATGGCGAGCAAATATTGTAAATTCGATGAGTTGTTGAATATTGATGAGTTATTTAAAATTAAAGGTGGGGTTGTTTTTGTTTTTATTGGGGTGATTTAAATTAGAAGGCAATATATGTGTTTTGTTGGAGTTTTTGTACATGATTATTCGAGCAATATATGTGGATTATTCGAGCAACGAGCAAGTATTGCTCGATTCGACGAAATATCGATAAATTCTTCAATATTGATAGTTGGATCAATATTCGAGCAAATCGAGCAAGTATTGCTCAATTCGACGAATTACTGAATATCGAGAATTTGACGAGCAATATTGCTCAATTCCACAAAATAATGAATGTTGATGATTTGACGTACAATTGAGCAAGTATCGCTCAATTTGGCAAATTACTGAATGTTGATAATTTGTCGTGCAATTCGACAAATTACTGATAAATTACCAAATATTGATAGCTGGATCAATATTTGAGCAACTGAGAAAGTATTGCTTGATTCAACGAAACATTTATTGGTGACGTGACCCAATACAATATTAAAATATTAGTAAGCTACCAAATATTATATGATTAATTCAGATGTTGGTTGCTGAATACATCATAAATTCATTAGTGTTTGAATCGTGCACAGAGTGATGATTCGTGGAGCATTTATTCAAAACCCTAATTTCAGATCATAGTTGATGAATCGCTGAAAATAGGTCATGAGTGATAGACGGACCGACCACATGGGATGATGGGCGTCCATGTGGTGCCCGGTGCTCGAGTGAGCATGCACCAGAATTCTCAGTTTGAGGATTGGTGAAAGAATGATGATTAAATGTTGGTTTCATCATTTACTGAAATATTGCTAGGTTCAGCATTAGGTGATAAAACCTAGGTATGAAAGATGGGTACCGACCAGGAGAGCATGAGACCGGCTCTTGGTGGTCACGTGACCAGTTGTTGGTCGTTTGAGCAATCCCCAAGTTGGTTGGAGATAGTTTGGGCCCAATACGAGCAATTGAGCAAATTAGGTCAGAATTATGAAAACGTGTGGGACCAGCTTTGTGCAAGCCCTAAGGATGACTCGGGTCGGTCATGAAGGCATGCAGTGTTGCCGTGATGCCCGTGTCTCCGTACTGAGAGTTTCAGTATTTTCTGATGTGCGTTCGAGCAATGTTGTGAATTTTCAGAAGAGTTTCATCTTGACTGAAATTCTTGATTTTTGTTGGAATGAGCATGTATGCTCAATTGATCAATATTTTTTAAATATTAAAATAAGTGTATTTTAACATTTAAAATTGTCGTGAGAGGCTAGTCGGTGGTGTGATCTATTGGCTTTTGGTTTTTCATGATTTGAGCAAAATTTGAGAAGTTATGACGAAATCATGATTTTTGCTCAAACCAGGGAGTTTCATGAATTTAGGAAAATAATAATTATAAAAGACTAGGGATTGCAAGGTGTGGGACCGGCCATGGCTAGGGCATGGACGGCCGGCTATGTTGCCCGGTCCCGCACACCTTTCCCTATTTTATAATATTATTTTTCATGAATCCTTGAAGTTATGGAGAATCCTTGGAGTTATGGAGAATCCATGAGTTTTTGTTGAAACAAAGGAGTTTCATGAGATTAGGGAATAATAATTATAAAATCTAAGGATTGTGAGGTGTGGGACCGACCATGGCTCGGGCATGGCCGGCCGGCTAGGTTTCCCGGTCCCGCACACCTTTCCTTATTTTATAACATTATTTCATGAATCCATGAAGTTATGGAGGATTCATGAGTTTTTGCAAAAACAAGGAAAGTTGCTAAAACCAAGGAGTTTTCATGAGTTCATGAAATAACAAAAAATAATGGAAGAGGCATGGACCGACCATGGCTAGGGCACGGCCGGTCGGCCGGTGGGCCCGCCCTGGGTGCCTCTTATTATTTTATTAATATTTATTGTTTTCTCTATTTTGCCTAGGATTCCTCATTGTTTCGTATTTTTTGGATGCTCGTTCGTGCATCCGGGTGCTCAGTCGTGCATCATTGTCGAATACACTTGCACCATTTTTGTGGGGCTTACTCAGTGATGATCCAGATGCCTGTTGAGTATTTATTACTAATTTATGAAATTCAGTGGAGAATAATTCATGAAACTGAGTAATAAAAATGAATAGTTGTTTATTATTAATTCATATGATCAGTTGTGGATTCGACTACGAATTCAGAATAATAAAGCAAGCATTACCATCCTATGGGATCGTGGATGCGACCATAAAATCAGAGTAATTAAAATTATCTATCACCATTTCATGAGATCAACTGTGGATTCGATCGTGAAATCGGAATAAGGAGATAATGTAGTAGTTTATTGACATTCTATGAGATCAAGCCGTGGATTCAATCATGGAATCAGAGCAATTGTTATTGCCATTCCATGGGACCAGGCCGTGGATTCGACCATGGAATATGAGCAATTGTTATTGCCATTCCATGGGATCAGGTCGTGGATTCGACCATGGAATAGGAGCAATTGTTATTGCCATTATATGGGATCAGGCCGTGGATTCGACCATGGAATAGGAGCAATTGTTATTGCCATTCCATGGGATCAGGCCGTGGATTCGACCATGGAATAGGAGCAATTGTTATTTCCATTCCATGGGATCAGGCTTTGGATTCGAACATGGAATAGGAGCAATAATAGATTATTCTGGGAATTCAGTGGTGAATGTCGTGGAAGAATTAATTTATTGTAGAAAAGATATTAGCCAGTTAAAGCGTCACATCTATTCTGAATGGTGCACAGTCAGGGAGTCACGGTGTTGTTTAGGACCTAAAGGCGTTAGTGCTCTCAATCTACAGAGAACCGCCTGAATATATACACGATCTCTCCACATAATTAGGGAACGGTGAGTGTCACCGACGTCCTGAAGGCGTTAATCTCTCAATCTACGGAGAACCGCCTAAATATGTTATTTTGCATAGAGGTCACTACGAAATGTCAGGGATCGAACGCTCAGCTAGTGGAGGCTTTTCGAAAACATATTCATCATGGCTTCGTAAAATATGAATCGTTGCATGCCTGAAAGCCGTGTCAAAAATATGCCTCATGATTTTACGGTTTTAACCTTTGTTGAAAATCCATCATCTACATTAAGTCCCCTGCTTAGTGAGGAACAATCATGTTCCGCAGTAAGCATTAAATGGTGATTTTCAGTCGACGAGATCAGTGGTCGAGCTCAGTCTACAAAGGTAGTTTTGGAATCCTCGATTTACCCCAATGATGTCATGTACGAGCAAATGCACAGATGAGGACCCTGATAGCAAGATAGAGTGTCACCTCATATGCTGAGAGATAATGCGCTACTTATTTGAGCATTCAGAAGCCTAGTTATGGTCGGTTTAGGATTCATGGGACCAAGTCCAAAAAAGGAAACCCATGTTTTATTAGGTTTTGGAAATAAATTTTCGCCGGAACCAGCACCGCCGCCCGTCCGACCACCGTATGGCGCCGACAGGTAAGTCCGTCCGTTTTTTTGTTGTTGTATGTTTCGTGATTGATGAGTTGTTCACAAAACCAAAAATCCCATGGTTGCATGCATGCGTAGTGTAGTTGCAGGAAATCCCACAATACATCCCTCACAAGAATTCATAATAATCAACACATCTTTAAGATCAACAATCACACTTTTTATTAATTGAGTTAAAGAATTTTACAAAGAGGAAATGAAATCAAGAATACAACTATTGCTCTAGACTTTCTCTCTCCTCAAAACTTTCCCTCTACTCTAAAAAGATCTCTCCCCCTCTCTCAAGCCTGTTCGGCTCTTTATATAGGATATTACATAGTGAGTGACAGCTAAGCTGTCCTTTATTTTCGGATCTGGCTTGCGATATTCTCGCAAGTATACAAATGTTAAACTTCGCAACACTCCTAAATTTTGCTAGGTCTCCACATCTTTCTCGTGTTTAGGCTGTCGTCATCTGTCGCGTCATTTCTGTAATCATTCTACGACATCTTCGCAGTGCGTTGTTCAAAGGTTTCACAAAGGTATTGATGTTGCGATATTATGATCCTACATCTTGCCTCTTCTCATGTTTTCTCTGCGAAGGAGAGAATGATATGAGAACTAATGTTTCAAATTGCCGCAACTGTCCATTTCTTTCCTTAAATTTTCTACCAACAAGATTCCATGAATTAAGCATAACCGCTTACACGTGTTAAATATTCCCCTATCCACCGGCACATTAAATGCTAACCGGTCATCACTTTCTTGTCTATTTAAGAAGAGATTTATCATAAAAATATTTTCTTTCTTTTACTTCATCTTCTTCATCTCCACATTCTCTGTAAATCTTTTTGTCATCTGCAACCTTTTACAAATTCATCTTTCTGCTACTGTTCTTATGGAGCCATCAAGGTTTGTTGACTTTGCTGAAACTGATCTTTCTGAAATTGATCTTATCTACTGAAATTGTCTTATTTGATTTTGTTCATCTTCGTATAATTCCCATACTGTTTCTGTTTCAGCAAAAACACCTATAGTACCAAGTTTACGGTTCTAAACCCTAATGTTCCCAAGAGTTCTCAGCAAAAGGTCACCGTAAACAAAAGGAAGCCTGCGAATAGAAAGGTATTAAGAAACACTATTCTTTTAATAACAATATTGTTGCCTCTGTTTCTTATTTGAATTGTGATTCGCAGGGTGATGGAAATGTCGATAAGCCCCGCAAAAAACCTCGCCACCTTAAAAATGTTGAAACTTCTGTCCCATTTCCTATGTTTAAGCCTTCAACATTTCCTGCGATATCTTCGAAAGCTGACTCCTTACTTCCTGTTCATGAAGGTATCGCCACAAAATTCTCCCATGTATTGATCTTTCTATAGTTGAAACTCCTTGTAATAACCCTGCTGCGAATGAACCCTTCTCTTCTTCTGCTGTCAATATCTCTTCTCTTGACACTGCCTCTCTTCATCAAATTTCATCTTCGAATGACGCATCTATGGCAAAGGATGATTCAACTCTTCAACCTTCTGCCATCACCACTTCTTCATCAGAATCTCTCCCTTTTACTAAAGAAACCTTGGAAGGAATAGATACTGCTTTCAAGGTTTTATCAGATGTTTTAGATGATGTCAAGAAATCTTCCATTGATCCTATCAAATCTGGTGTCTGCGAAATTTTGAGTAAGTATTTTGGCTCTGACAGAATGATTTCGCAAACATCCTTTGAGAAAGAAGTTGAAACTTTAAAGGAGAATCTCCAAGCCATGACCTTGAAATGTGACACTCTTCATCTTGAAAGTCAAAAGCTTCAGAATGTCTCACTAGATCGTGACAATCTTCGCAAGAAGAATGAAGAATTAAAAGGTACAATTTTTTTTTTCTCTTGATCAATTGTTCGCCCTTTAAGTTTTACACCAGAAACGAGTAATGGAGATATTTCAGCTTGAATCCGTCACTGAAGAAGCCCGTGTAAATAGAGATGCTTGGATGGATCAATATAACCAATTAGATAACCTTCATACATACTCTGTTGATCAAATAGATAATCTTACCAAGGAGAATGCTCAATTAATTCAGAAGCAAAACTTATTAAGTAGTGAATTGTCTCGCCTCTCTTACTCTTTGATTAAAGCTAATTTGGAGTTGGAAACTTTATCAGATGAGAATGAAACCCTATCTCAAGAAAAGTGATTTCTTTTAAATAAGGTGGCGATCACTTCGCAACAACTTAACGTTTGTCAAAAAGTATGTAATGATCAAGAACAATCTCTCTGCTCGTTGAGAAATAAACTTAAAGAAGTAACAGAATCATTTACCTGCTGAGAGAGACAAACTTATTCAAGGTAGAATAACTTTAAGTGTAAAAGCAAGCCAACTCAAAGATCAGTACTCCAAGCTAGAAGAATCCTACTCTTCTCTTGCGAAGGAAAACACCTTACTCATTTCTAATGAAAAGAATCTTCGATCTCGCTTGAAAGGTTTAGTTGGAGATAAGTTTGACGATGCAATGGACCACTTGGAGAATAGTTGCATGGCTTTAACCCAATTTCTTATCTCGCAAAAGGAAGGTAGTCATAAAATTTGACTGCCTCAACCATTTTTTCTTTGTTGAGTCTTTTTATGATATCTTCCTCGCGAATCCTTCGTCTGAATAACTTTCTGTATTTTTTGTTTTCGCAGAATCGAGAAAATCTTCATTCCTCCATTTACGTTCGGAGTCTAAACTTGCCAAAATTCGCAAAGAAAATGCATTGCTTGCCTCTACCCTTGCTTGTTCTCGTGATCAGGCAGAAAGAAGATTTGATTACCTCGCTTATTCCAAAGATATACAAAGTAGGAATCACCAGAAAGCACTCCTTCGCCAAGTTCATCTCAGGGCTGAAGTTCTTGTGAATGATATCTTATTGTCCAAATCTTTTCCTCCTATATCTGTCGAACCTTTGGAAGTAGATGACGATGAAGTTCCTTGTTCTCCTGATAGTGATTATCATTATGAAAGTGGCGAAGATTTCGCAAATGAAGAAGAAGTTCCTCCTAATGATGCAACTGTTGATAACAACCAAAATGAAGAAGAAACCAGAGTAAACCAGAATGAAGAGAAGACTGGCGAAAATGAAAAAGCTGGCGAAGAACGTCCAATATCTCCTTCTGGCGAAAAAATTGATGAAAATATTCCATCTTCTCCTGGCAAAATTAATCTTGAAGCTTGAAGTTCTTATGTAATTTTTCTTCTTTTGGTTACTTCATCAGTATAACTTCTTGCAAATGGTGTATTTCAATCAACCTTGAAGTATATTTACTCTTTTATTATTGCGCTTACAAAGTAGAAAGATAATGCTTGTTATTTAATAATTCCCATACTTTGCCTCTCATTATTTTTCTTGCGATGAATGATCTGCATAAGTAATAGTTAATTCTTATAAATTTTTTGTTGCATCATGTGGTCTTATTTTGCCTTCCTAGTTAAAGGTCTTATTTCGCCACCTCTTGTCATTGCGACAAAATCGCAGGACGTCTTTAAACTTTCATGTAATGACCCATTGATTTTGTCTTATCATTTCTCTAGTATTATTGCCTCTACAGGATATTTTTCATGCGACAATATGACAGGCCTAAATATTCTTGCGAACATAAAGCCCCATGACATTGCCGTCTTGCGACGAAATCGCAGGACGTCTTTACACTTTCATGTATTGACCCATTGATCTCGCCTTATCTTTCTCTTTTGTATTATTGCCTCTTCAGGATTGTCGCACAAATATGACAAGCCTAAATCTTCTTGCGAAAATAAAGCCTCGTGTCATTTGCGTCTTAAGACACTTATCAGCTCCCTAATGGAGGGTGCCGCCCTTATCTTCCCCCTGGTTGCCCCTTCAAGGAGGCGTACCTCTACCATACAAGGTTGGCTCCTCCCATCGGTCTTAACAACAACCAGTTGTTTTCGCAGCCTCTTATCCCTTTTGCCTATAAGGCTTATGGTTACGAGACTGCACCCTAAGTGGGGTTTTCTTCGGGACGAGTGCAACATACGTCAAGACTTGCCAAAAATGGCCGAGACACTTCAAATGCCCCAGGCACTCTTGGCTCAACCGTGTACCTCGGCGCCTTGATCAGATGCCGCACTCCTTAGAAGAAACCCTCGGTCGTCCAACCTAAGTCATAAGCTTAGGTTGAAAATCCAAGGTACCTCTCCTGGATGGGCTTTATTGACCCCAAATCTCCATGACTCAGGTTCCAGGGGCGGTGTAACCTTTTCGCCGAGCCATGCAACAGGTACCCCCTTCTATGACGCACTTTAGGTCTTACATTTGCCTCTTGCGAAATTTTGATTTCGCGAACTAGGGTGTACGCCATAGTAGGTTCGCCCCTTTCTAGTATGTCATTAATCTTTGATTATCTCTTGTCATTATCTCTGCGAAATTTTCGCATCTTCTTTCTTTCTTTTTTTTTTCTTTTTTTTTTTTTTGTATATGTATAATCTCGCAAAAATTTCCCTCAGATCTTGAACATGATCTTTTGCTTCTTTACTTTTTATTAACATATCATCCACATACACCTCTAACGTTTTGTGTATCCATTTCGCAAACACCTTCTCTACCATCCTTTGGTATGTTGCTCCAAAGATTTCGCAAACCAAATGGCATTTTTGTATAACAATATAACCCTCTAGAGGCAGTATGCTCCTGATCTTCTTCAACGAGAGGGATTTGATTGTAGCCTTTATATCCGTCTAGAGAAGATATTCTATCATTTCCTGCTGCTGATTCGACCATTTGTGGAATATCTGGTAACGGAAAACTATCTTTCGGACAAGCTTTATTTAGATCAGTAAAGTCTATACAAATTCTTATCCCGTTTTTCTTCTTTGGAACCACAACCATGTTTGCTATCCACTACGGATATTTTGCTTGTCTTATAATTCCTGCATCAAGCATCTTCTGCAATTCTTCTTCTATTTGGGGATGATACTTTGTTGCGATTTTTCTGATTCTTTGTTTGAATGGCCTCTCATTTTTGTCAATCTTCAACCTATGACACGCCACAGACGGATCTATTCCAGGCATCTCATCCATGTTCCACGCGAAAATATCTTTATAATCTCGCAGCAGACCAATAGTTCTTTCTTCTTCATCTGCCTCCATCTTAGTCCCAATTTTTAGTATTTTGGGTTCTTCTTCGGTTCCAACATTCACTTCCTTTGTTGGTTTCACTGTAGTGTAACTGGTCTTAGGTTCTCCCATAGGTGTTGGTTCTTTTATCTCCTTCGTAAGCTCATTCCCTTCTCCCGAAATTTCGCTGGATATTCCTTTTCCTTCCTCTGATCTTATCATATAAGTTCTAAATTATTCTTCTTTCTTTGCCTCCTTCTCCATTTTTCTGCGATGTTTTCGCTTCTTTGCACGCCTTTCATACTGCTTCACTTCAATTTGATAACATAATTTCGCTTTATCAACATCCCCTCTAATTTCACCAATCCCACTCGGCATAGGAAATTTAATGCATTGATAGTGTCACTCGTGTTTCAATCTCTCCTAGCAGAATTCACATCTCTATTTCCCCTTTTGGTTTTGTTGTAGATTTGCCAAAACCATGAATATGATATGTTGAAAGAGACATCTCTTCATCTTTGTACCCCATTCCTTTGTACACATGGTAAAAAATTATATCCACCGAACTCCCTGTATCCACCGAAGTTCTGTTTATTGCCCATTCTTCCATAGTTTTTGCTGATTTCCCCTTTTCTTTCCGTGTGGTTACTGTGATTACCAAAGGAGATGTGTGGCTCACATTTTCTCTTGGTATTTCTGCTGCTGTGAATGTAATTTTCTGTTTTTCCCAATCTTTCAAGGGTGATACCTTCTCCACCATTCTGATTTTCTTTCCTTCAAAATCTTGTTTATGTATTCTCCCTTTGATGTTCTCATGGAATTCATTAATCATTGTTTTTGTAATCAAACTACACTCCAGCCTTCTGTTGCATTCCTTGATTTTAATTCTCTCTTCCTTAACTGATTTATCGATCTGTTTCATCATTTTCTTAATTTGAACAATCTTAACAACGATCTTTAACCTTATATGCCAATCCCTGTTTCTAGCGCCATTATGTAGTTGCAGGAAATCCCACAATACATCCCTCACAAGAATTCATAATAATCAACACATCTTTAAGATCAACAATCACACTTTTTATTAATTGAGTTAAAGAATTTTACAAAGAGGAATGAAATCAAAAATACAACTATTGCTCTAGACTTTCTCTCTCCTCAAAACTTTCCCTCTACTCTAAAAAGATCTCTCCCCCTCTCTCAAGCCTGTTCGGCTCTTTATATAGCATATTACATAGTGAGTGACAGCTAAGCTGTCCTTTATTTTCGGATCTGGCTTGCGATATTCTCGTAAGTATACAAATGTTAAACTTCGCAACACTCCTAAATTTCGCTAGGTCTCCACATCTTTCTCGTGTTTAGGCTGTCGTCATTTGTTGCGTCATTTCTGTAATCATTCTGCGCCATCTTCGCAGTGTGTTGTTCAAAGGTTTCGCAAAGGTATTGATGTTGCGATATTCTGATCCTACATGTAGGATTTATGAAGGATTTTCAGAAAACGTATATATATGCCCGTTTGTTCGTTAGTTGAAGGAACGAGCCAAAATCCCTAATATGGAAGAGATTCATAAACTTTGAATAAACATGGTCTAGTTGCAGTGGCAAAAGTTTTGTTTATTAGGTTTCATGAAAACCCAAGTTTGTTTTCGAAGCATGAATTTTGCAAATACTTTTAAGAACGTAGGTTTGTTCGTAAAATTAATAAATAATAATCCTTAGGGTTAAAGGAATTTTTAAAAGACCTGGAGTTCATGATGAAAATTTGTTTACGAACTTTCAAAATTTTGTTTGAAATATGTAGACTTTTACAAAAATAGAAAAGACCCTCGTTTCGTAGACGAATGCTTGGTTGAGCAAAAAGTTTTTTTTTTTTTTTTTTTTTTTACGTGAGTCATTAACAAACGATTATTTTTTATAGGTACGTGAGTTATTCACGTTTTATTAAATATAAATCAAGTTTTGATTTATGAAGAATTGTTGAAAGCAAACAATTTATGAGTTGATGAATTCGTAGTGTATGTATGAGTTTAGTGATTTTATAGTGTATGTACACGTAAAAATCAGCGAATGTTCACATGGAAAGTTATGTGAATTATTCATAGTTTCTTGAGAAGTCGGTGTTGACTCTTGAATAATATGTTTTATGCTCGACTTTGCAGGTTTGAAAGAAAGAGCAAGTTTTGGGGTTTTACGTTGTTATCACTAAGTTCATGAAATCGTAAATAGGTAAGAGTTGAGGATTACCATTTTTGCCATGAATTCAGTATTAGCATATTTGTAACCCCGTGCTTCTGGTTCCAGACAATGGTGACTTCCAGTAGCAGCTGTGATTATGATTATGAGTATTCTTCTAGCTCTTCGGACGAGGATTCCAAGGTTCCAGAGATGAAGATTCCTGCAGCAGAATCTTGCGCCAAGAGGGACTATTCTGCAGAAATGAAATGCGACATTCCCCCTAACAACCGTAGAGTAACTCGGGAGGAACTCTTGAAAAGGAAAGCTGAGGATGACATGTTAGCTGATAGTCAACGATGAAGAGATCGAATCCAGCGTCGGATATCAGCAGCTGAGGAGAGGCTTCAATCCCGCTTTGAGGTGTAGCTTCGCACTCGGATGCTTCGGAGGACGAACCCGTGTGGGTGCCACCGAGAGTGCAAAATCAAGCCAGACCGACGTACTAGAGAAATTGAAAAGCTGGTTCAAGCCGACCTTGAGGCTGAGCGCAAAGAGGAAGATTACTGGGATGATTATGAACTTGATATTCATCCAGACTTCGTCAATAGCCCTGATAATGATTCTGATGAATAACTCGAAGAGGATTCCGCGAAAGACGATGATGATGAATCTGATAATTCTGACAAATCTGATGACTCCGACGAGTCTGACTGATCTTGCTCATGAATCTTTCTGAAATTATTTCTTTTCCGTTGAAGTAGATACTCTCTGGTTATTTGAAAGCCTGGCTTGTAAGGATATTTCTTTAGAGATCATTTTTTTCTTGAACTGTAATTCCTTGCAGTATCGCTTCTTTGAATCTTCCTCATATCTCCAGTTAATGGGCCAATGTCCACGTAGACAATAACTACCCTCGGAATACAATCACATGAACTGTCTAGGAAACACGTGGCCTGCCAGACGATCAATCCGTAGTCATAATGTTGACTTCTCCCGAACTGTCAGTCCCTAGTATTGTTACGCTTCTCTCATTGTCACGCATCCGATTCGAGATTTAAGGTTTCAGTAGAAATCGCAACAGACTTGTTTATCCATTATGGAAGTGCTTTTAGGGTTTTATTTAAACAGTCGACCATCTGTTGCCTTTGTGTATCAGAATAAATTTAGATCATAATCCCACCTCTCGTCGCCATGTCCAGAAGCAGTGTCTCTTCCAGAAGTGAATCTCGCGTAGAACATGCTATGGTAGTATCCGTCTCGGTGAGTTACATATCTTTCTTATCCTTGTTCGATCAGGGTGATTGATCAGAAGAAAAATTTTGTTGCAGGATAATCAGAAGAATCAGCATTCATCCTGTAGCTTGAGACCCAAACGAACTGTCAAAGCTCCTGCCCGGTACAGGTCATATTATGCTGATGCCGGAACATCCGTAAGTAATTCCATAACTTCTCTACTGAAGTCTTACCATGCTCAAAGGTCAGTAAAATTAAATACTCCTTCGTTCTATCGCAGGTTGATGTTCGTGTTGTTGTCGATGCCAGAAAGAGGAAGAATGGGAAGTTCGTGATTGTAGTTGATGATAGCAGCAACCGTGTTGACGAGAACTCTACCGATTCCGTGAAGACTGGGGGTTAGTGTTCATACCCCTGAGTATCCAACAGCTGGACTCCCATTTGAAGCTCCCATGATCAACAATTGCCCGAATAATGAAGTGGTTGGTGGATTCGTCATTCCCAAGTGTCACGCGCCTCTGTACACCAAAATTTGGAGAAGGTACGGGCATATTGCTACGACCGAAGTATGGAAAGGTTTTCTACCAACCTTCCTGACTACAGTTGCAGGGTTGTTACCGATCATTGAAAAGATGGACCAGATGCATCTGCGAGATGTCAAGAATCATGAACTGCACAAATGGGATGAGATGATTTCTAATTGCGAAACTCTGCATTTCAACATAGACTGGCTTCGTCATCGGCTCGAGATAATCAAAGTTCACAAGGCAGCGGCTGCTGCTCACGCGATTTCTGTGACCACTGCCATATTGGGGGAGGAGAACATACTTGCCTTGGAGTCGGAAAGAGTTGAGAAGGCGGTCCAGGACTTGAAAATAAAAACCAAGAATTTCCAGAAGAAGCTTGACAAGGTTTTCTATAGAGATTATCCACTGTTGGATGGTTTGTTCTGAATGAGTGTTTGAGAGAAAGATTTTTTATGTAGGTTTGAGATTTTGTTTTGAATAAAGTAGATGATTGAAAGATTATTGTGAGATTCGTAGAATACTTTGAATTTTGAATGAATGAGCATACTGCATACTCTTTTGGAGAAAATAGAAATTACATTGAGAAATTTAGCACTTTGATGATCGCTCAAGCATAATACGCCTTGAGCCACTTGCCATTGATGATGTTTCCTTCGATTCCTCCATTAACAACTAAGATTTTGTAATATCCATTTGGATACTGCCTTGATGACTACATAAGGTCCTTCCCATTTAGGAGAGAACTTGGGAGCGGACATGTCTTCTTTGGATATGCTTTGCTGTTTTCAGAACCAAATCTCCTACTTGAAATGTTCGAGGTCTTACCAGTTTGTTGTAGGCCTTGGAAACCCTTTGTTTGTAGGTTTCTACATATTTTTCCACCTTGGCTCTTCTTAAATCAAGCATGTCCAATTCAGCAATTCTTGAATCTGAGACTTCTGCTTCATTCCATTATACCCCACTAGCCGTTGCAATTCTTGCGGAGGGAACCTTGATTTCGGCTGGGAGAATGGCATCAGCGCCGTAGACGAGAGAGTATAGTGAGGTCCCGATTGAGCTTCTTGGTGCGGTTCGGTAGGCCCACAAAGCCATGGGCAATTCCTCATGCCACGTTCGTGGATTGTCATGAACTGTTCGACTGAGAATCCGGATCAAGATTTTGTTGGTACTCTCCGCCTGCCCGTTTCCTTGGGGATAATATGGTGTGGAGAAAATCTGTTTGATTCCGTATTCCTCGAGCAATTCTGCAACATGTTTGTTGGCAAAAGGAGTTCCATTATCCGCGATGATATGTTTAGGCACGCCGAATCTGCATATGATGAACTCTTTGATGAAAGATGCGATCGTGACTCCAGTGGTGCTTCGAAGAGGGATAGTTTCGACCCATTTGGTGAAATACTTTGTTGATGTATTCATGCTGCTTTGAAGATGCCGGATTGATCTTTCCTATGATATCCAGTCCCCAGATGTAGAAGGGCCATGGAGTGCTCACAGAATGTAATGGAAGATAAGGAGTGTGTATGAGGTTACCATGAACTTAGCATTGATGACATCTCCGAATGTAGGCAGCTGCGTCGTCTTCCATGGTTGGCCAATAATATTTCTCATGAATTTGGAGAAATAATTTCTTCTTTCCTTGGTGTTCACCTTCATACATTTCTTTCAAGACTGTGGGAATTTCATGCTCGGCCAAGCATCTCAGGAGATTCCCACCGAAGCTTTTGCGATACAAAATCCCTTCTAAGTAGACAAAACGTTTGTCTCTTTGAATGAGTTTGATCGCACATTTCTTATCTGATGGAAGATCGTTGTCACGAAGATATTTTATGTAAGGTTCTCTCCATTCCCCAATGTGATGAAGTGTTAGAACCTCCAAGTGATGAGGTGATGTCTGACAATTTGGATAGGACCCTTGCAACTTTCTTGACTGAGTCTCCATGGAGGGACAATAATACCCGAGTCTCTGAAGTCTTCTGTAAAGCGTGATTACTAGGGTTTGCCCACATACTTCCTCATGTATGCGCTTGAGTTGTTCATTGGCTTCTTCATCTCCAAGGCATCGCGATAGGGATCCATCAGAATTGCGATGGTATAATGCTCCGTGCAGCAGGAAAAAGTTTTTCAATTCCTTGAGGCTAATTTTCCCCTCCGTAAGAGAATTGCTCAATTCATGAATGATGGGAGCCCGCCAGTCGTTCGATTGAGCATCTTCGACTTGAGTCAGCCAAGTAGATGATACAGAGCGCCTTTGTACAATGATGGATTTCTAGGACCCTTCAAATTGTAGTTTGGATGCTAGAGTCGCTAGACAATCAGCATGTATGTTGTTGGTACGGCCGGTATGGACAATTGTTGCATCAGAAAAATGAGTAAATAGTCGTTGCGCCTCGGTCCTAAATGGAGCAAGTGTTATTTCTTTGAGAGACTATACGCCATTTATTTGATTGACCATCAACTTTGAGTGTCCTCTGATTTCTAAGTGTTTTGCTCCGGCCTTCTTGGCTAAAGATAACCCTAGGATAAAAGCTTCAATATTCTTCCGAGTTGTTGGTGCAGTGAAAATCCAGCTTGAATGAATGTGAGAAGACTTCAACGGATGGAGAAATTAGCACAATGCCCGTTCCACCAGTATCATTGCTCGGAGTAGCGGATCCATCAAAATATAATAGCCATGTTTCTTCTTGAATGATTGAGATTTCTAGAAACTCACCGGGTACTTCTTCATGCAACATCGTGATATCCTCTTTAGGGAAATAAGCAAGTAAGTCTGCAACTGCTTGTCCTTTGATTGCTTTTGGAGGGACACACGCTATGTCGAACTCTTACATTTGAAGTAGCAATTTTGCTGGTCTTCCAATCAAAGCAGGCTTTGACAGTAAGAACTTTATGGGATCAGCTTTGGCCACCAGCACAACTCAGTTTGATAGAAGATAATGCCCGAATCTCTGAATTGCGTGGACTAATGCTAGGCATGCTCTCTCAGCCTTTGGGTACTGGAGTTGGGCATCCCTCATTGTACGACTGAAGTAATAGATCGAGCGTTCGATGCCTTCTTCATCTTCTTGAGCGAGGAGGGCTCTAATAGCAACATCACTGGAGGTTGTGTAAAGTATTAATGGTCGTCCTTGCACAGAGGACTTCATGACAGCATGTGATAGTAATATTTATTGTATTTTCTGAAATGCCTCTTGTTGAACGGTCGTCCACATAAAACTTGCTCCCTTCTTCAGCAGAGGAGTGAATGACGCAATGAGTTGAGCCAGTCCGGGAATGAAACGCTGAATGTAGTTTACCTTGCCCATGAAACTCTGGAGTTCCTTCACAGTTCGTGGATGAGGCATGGTAGTGATGGCTTTTGTTTTGTCTGGATCGATCTTGATTCCTTCTGCAGTGACTAAGAATCCGAGAAACTTTCCGGAAGAAATGCCGAAAGCACATTTCAGAGGATTCATCTTTAGTTTGTATTCTCTGCACCTCTCGAAGACTTGTCTCAGAATTTCCAGGTGGGATGCTCGAGTCCTTGATTTCACAACCACATCATCAACGTAGTCTTCTACTTGCTTGTGCATCATGTCGTGAAATATTGCAGTCATGGCTCGGCGATAAGTGGCTTCGCATTCTTCAAGGCCGAAAGGCATTACTATGTAATGGAAGTTTTTGATGGGAGTTCGGAATGCAGTCTTGTTAGCGTCATGTTCATACATCTTGATTTGGTTATATCCGCTGTAACCGTCCATGAATGAAAACATGTCGTGACCGCTGGTTGCATCGACGAGCATATCAATGTTTGGCAATAGAAAGTCATCTTTTAGGAAGCACTTGTTCAAGTTCCTGAAATCCACACAACATCGGATCTGACCATTTTTCTTCTTGACTGGGACAATGTTCGCCAGCCACGTTGGATGTTGGATGGGTTTGATGAACCCTGTTGTTAGTAGTTTCTGGATTTCCACCTTGATTTGTTACTCAACTTCGTGTCCAACTGCACTGGATGGCTGTGTTTGACGGAGTTTGGAACCGGGAGTGATGTGCAGATGATGAGTAACCAATTTGTCGTCTAGGCAAGGCATCTCTTCGTACGTCCAGGCGAAGATATCTTGATACTCTTTCAACAGGCGTATCAATCCTTCTCATTCCTCAGGTGAGAGAGCAGAACTGATTAGAATTGGCCTTGGATTTTCATCTGTTCCAACGTTGATTGTCTCGAGGTTGTCGGTTGTGGAATCTGTGCCATCTTTCAGCTGTCGCGGTGCATCTTGAATTTCTTCATCAGGCGGTTGCTCACTCTGGCATGATTCTTCAGGGCGGGGAGACTTGTCATCGACCTCCCATGTTAATTTCTAATCCTTACGACGGAGATAAATGACTCTCCCCTCTGCATCATAGTCAGTAATAAAGTTGGACTTTTTCTGATTCGTACCTTGACCCTGACGACGCTTGAGTGGCGTGGTGGACGATTTGACGGATTTAACACCCGTTGATGACGGTGTGTCAGTGTTCTCAATTGATTTCCAATTCGGGAGTGGAACACTGCAGATCTTGTTTGGAGGTTCGGGGATGCTTTTTGAAAATTCCAGGAATTCAGCATCATAAACCGGAGCATAAGGAGACACCGAAGCCGGGATGCGGACAATCTTGTTGTTGAACAAAGTTTTCATGCATTGATGGTACGTTGAAGGAACAACCTTATTGTCATGAAGCCATGGTCTCCCGAGTATCATGTGATAATCCGGGTCTTTCTGAATCACATGAAACTTGACAGTGGATTGAATCGGTCCTACTTTCAGATCCACATAGACATATCCGTACGTGTGACTCTGGCTCCCCTTGAAACCCGTCATCAATATGGGATGATGAATGATTTTGCTTTGCGGAACTTTGGCCTCTTTGAGAGTCTTCATAGTGACCAAATTGGTAGAAGCGCCTGTATCGATAAGAACTCTCCTGAATTCAGAATCCTTAATAAAAGCAGTTACGAACAAGGCTCGATTATGTCATTCATCCGCCATTCGGTCTTCCTCAGTAAAGATGATGTTGTTGATTGAAAGTTCAGATACCATAGATACTTGTTCAACCACCTGGGATGACGGAATGTCAGATGATATTTTGTTGAGTGCGGCAAACGTGTTCGTACGTTGATCCCTGGAGAAGTGTAGGAGTTCACATAGATTCTCAATCAAACTTGTGACTTCCTGATCCACCGGCTTTTCATAAGTGGTGAAGTTGTTGATTCGGGGATGATCACCGGTTGAGGGGTCAGCTACCAATGTTGGAACTTCCTGAGCATGAGCACCTCCCAAGTCAGATGTCAGTCTGATAAGGAAGTTCAATATGTTATTCATCGTTTCTTTCATCAGGTCCATGTTCCTTGTATGAACCTCCTGTACTCGTGCCTACTCGATCAAAGTCGGGATTTCTGCATTGATAGTTCCATTGAGTGGAGCGCTGGAAGGAGGAACATTCCCATTCGAAAGATTCTGACCGGAATTCGAAGTTGTTGAGTTAGACCTAAGACCAACCATTTTGTGAAAAATGAGAGATTGCAACCGAGAGATTAATCTCCCACTGTGGTCGCCAATCTGTGGATGGGGAAAAATGGTTCGCTGGTTTTTTAGAAAAGTGAAGAGTCGAGCGTGTCGTGGAGACTCCTCAAACCGAGCAAACTTCTCAACCTCACACAGATGCACTGCAAAGGGAGTGCTTAGATTCGAGAGATCAATCGTAGGACTCTGGCCTAAACCAAGTCAATGGCCGTTCCAAAGTCAATTCGGCCGCAAAGAGGGAGATGGGTTGATATGTAGGAGGGAAGCTGAGAATTGTGTGGAATCAATGATGATTAAGGATTGTGGATGTGTTGAAGGTTTCTGCAATAATTGGTGAACTGTTGAGTTCGAATAAGTTCTGATAGATTGGAATTCTTGAGAGTAGTTACTCGAGAAATTCTGTGTGGACGATTGCTGATAGCTAGTGATCATTCGTTGTCCTCAATCATGGATTCAGAGACTTATTTATATTGTCAGAGTTGTGAACACCTTGATCCCTGTAAGTGTGACGGTTTCATGAGTGGAAGAGTGGGCAAGTGGAATATCGTGGTAAAGTCAGTTCCATGTCGTGTGGAGACTTGACGGATCGTGCACCCACTACTTTGCTAACTCCTTCAACCGTTTACACAACTTACGGACATTTCTCGTCGTGGATGAAATCCACGTGCTGTAGGCCGCCCGACCAAAACCCTAGTTGTTATCCCCCAATTTGACGTGATTGATGTCTCACGAATCGTGGAGTCTGCATGGCAGACGTGTATTTAGTTTGTCAGTTGTTGACTGATTAGACAATGAGTCTAGGTTTTGTTGAATCGAGCATGTTTGAAAAATGCTCAGCGATTCATGAATGTTAATGTTGCTCGTATGAGAAAATATTGTAAATTCGATGAGTTGTTGAATATTGATGAGTTACTGAATATATGTGGATTATTCGAGCAACTGAGCAAGTATTGCTCGATTTGACGAAATACTGATAAATTACTGAATATTGATAGTTGGATCAATATTCGAGCAACTGAGCAAGTATTGCTCAATTCGACGAATTACTGAATATCGAGAATTTGACGAGCAATTAAGCAAGTATTGCTCAATTCGACAAAATAATGAATGTTGATGATTTGACGTACAATTGAGCAAGTATTGCTCAATTCGGCAAATTACTGAATGTTGATAATTTGTCGTGCAATTGAGCAAGTATTGCTCAATTCGACAAATTACTGATAAATTACCAAATATTGATAGTTGGATCAATATTTGAGCAACTTAGCAAGTATTGCTTGATTCAACGAAACATTTATTGGTGACGTGACCCAATAAAATATTAAAATATTAGTAAGCTACCAAATATTATATGATTAATTCAGATGTTGGTTGCTGAATCAATCATAAATTCATTAGTGTTTGAATCGTGCACAGAGTGATGATTCGTGGAGCATTTATTCAAAACCCTAATTTCAGATTATAGTTGATGAATCGCTGAAAATAGGTCATGAGTGATAGAGGACCGACCACATGGGATGATGGGCGTCCATGTGGTGCCCGGTGCTCGAGTGAGCATGCACCAGAATTCTCAGTTTGAGGATTGGTGAAAGAATGATGATTAAATGTTGGTTTCATCATTTACTGAAATATTGCTGGGTTCAGCATTAGGTGATAAAACCTAGGGACTAATACGAGCAATTGGGCCCAATACGAGCAATTGAGCAAATTAGGTCAGAATTATGAAAACGTATGGGACTAGCTTTGTGCAATCCCTAAGGATGACTCGGGTCGGTCATGAAGGCATGCACGTGTTGCCGTGATGCCCGTATCTCCGTACTGAGAGTTTCAGTATTTTCTGATGTGCGTTCGAGCAATGTTGTGAATTTTCAGAAGAGTTTCATCTTGACTGAAATTCTTGATTTTTGTTGGAATGAGCATGTATGCTCAATTGATCAATATTTTGTAAATATTAAAATAAGTGTATTTTAACATTTAAAATTGCCGTGAGAGGCTAGCCGGTCGTGTGATCTGTTGGCTTTTGGTTTTTCATGATTTGAGCAAAATTTGAGAAGTTATGACAAAATCATGATTTTTGCTCAAACCAAGGAGTTTCAAGAATTTAGGAAAATAATAATTATAAATGTAGTTGCAGGAAATCCTACACTACACCCCTCACATGAATCCACTCAATCAAACCATTGAAGATGAACAATTATAATTTTTATTGATTAATTTCTTGAATGTTTACAAGATAAAATGGAAAAGAGCTAAAGAAATTACAATCACTATAAACTTTCTCTCTCTTAATGACTTTCCCAACACTCGAAAAGGATCCCCTTCCAATAGGCCTGTTCGGCTCTTTATATAGGGTATTACATAATGGATGACAGCTAAGCTGTCCTTTATTTTCGGGAACGATTTGCGAAGTGTCGCAAGTGTACAAATGCATAATCTCGCGACACTCCTAGATCTCGCTAGGTATTCACACCTTTCTCGTGTTCTGGCTGTCGTCATCCATTGCGTCACTTATTTTATTCGTCTGCGACGCCTTCGCTACGTAACGTTTATGAATTTCGCAGAGGTGTTGGTGTTGCGATATTCTGATCCTACATCTTGCCTCTTCTCATGTCTTCTATGCGAAGAAGAGAATGTCATGAGAATTATTATTTTCAAGCTGCCGCAACTGTTCATTTCTTTCCATCAATCTACCGCCAGGATTCCGTGAATTAGGCGTAACTTCCTACACTTGTCAAAATCTCCCCTTTTTACCGGTACATTTAATGTTAATCGGTCACTTTTTTCTTGTCTATTTAAGGATAAATTCTCCATGAGGATGTTTCCTTTCTTTTATTTCATCTTCTTCATCGTCTGCAACTTTTTACTTGCTATTTTTCTTTTCTCGCAATTCTTCATCGTCTTCCCCGCTATTGTCTCTCTCACTCTCTGTTCTCATCATCTTTCTGCCACTATTCTATGGAGCCTTCAAGGTTTGTTGATTTTGCCAAAATTGATCTTTTTGTGATTGATCTCTTCTATCGAAATTGTTTTATCCTAATATTATTTTTTCTCTAATGATTCCCGTGCTGTTTTTGTTTCAGTAAGAATAAATCTAACACCAAGTTCACAGTTCTAAACCCTAATGCTCCCGTGGGCTCGCAACCGAAAATCGCTGTTACTAAAAGGAAGCCTGCGAATAGCAAGGTATTAAGAAACACTTATTCTTCTAATAACAATATTGTTGCCTCTGTTTCTTATTTCACTTGTGATTCGCAGGATGACAAAAATATTGATAGATCCCCCAAGAAACCTCGCCGTTCTAAAAATGTTGAATCTTCTGTTTCCTTTCCTGTATTCAAGCTCGTAACTCCTCCTGCGATATCTTCGCAAGATAAACCAACACCTCCTGTGATATCTTCGCAAGATAAACCCATACCTTCTGTGATATCTTCACAGGATAAACCAACACCTCCTGCGATATCTTCGCAAGATAATTCTACTTTGGTTATCTCTGAAAATGTCGCTGCCGATTTTCCTCATATACCTGAGTTTTCCATAAATGAAGTCCCTCAAGATGAACCCTTCTCTTCTTCTATTATTAATGCTTCTGCCTCACCCCCAATCATTGACCTTCATCATGTTTCCTCTTCTTCTGAGTCTGTTCCTCTTACTAAAGAAAACCTGGAGGGAATGGACGTAGCTTTCAAAGTTTTATCAGATATCATGAATGACGCCAAGAAGACCTCCATTGATCCCATCAAGTCTAGTGTTTGCGAGTCTTTGAGTAAATACTTTAAATCTGACAAGATGTCGCAAATGTCTTTAGAATAAGAAATTAAAGTGTTGAAGAATAATCTTCAAGATATGACTGCGAAGTGTGACACTCTCCATATTGAGAATCAGAAACTTCAAAACATTTCATTGGATCGCGATAATCTTCGCAAGAAGAACGAAGAATTAAAAGGTATTACACTCTCTTTTTTTTTTTTTTTTTGAAAACCTTGTTCGCCTTTTAAGCTTTAAACCAGAAGCGAAAAATGGAGAGATATCAGTTGGAATCTGTCGTTGAAGAAACTCGAATGGATAGAGATGCTTGGATGGAGCAATATAACCAACTAGATAATCTTCATTCGTACTTTGTTGATCAAATAGATAACCTTACCAAAGAGAATGCTCACTTAGTTCAGAAGCAAGACTCGTTAAGTAATGAATTATCTCATCTCTCTTATTCTTTGGCTAAATCTAATTTGGAGTTGGAAACCTTATCAGATGAGAATGGAACTCTATCTCAAGAGAAGCGAGTTTTGTTAAATAAGGTGGCGATTTCTTCGCAACAGCTTGATGTCTGTCAAAAAATATGTAATGAACAAGAACAATCTCTTTGTTCGCTGAGAAGTAAACTCAAAGAAGTCACTGCTGAGAGGGATAAGCTTATTCAGGGTAGAATAACTTTAAGTGTGAAAAATAAGCCAACTCAAGGATCAATATTCCAAGTTAAAAGAATCCTACTCCTCCCTTGCTAAGGAGAACACCTTACTTGTTTCTAACGAAAAGAGTTTGCATTCTCGATTAAAAGGTCTGGTTGGAGATAATTTTGATAGTGCCATGGATCATTTGGAGAGTAGTTGCTTGGCTTTGACCCAACATCTTATCTCGCAAAAGGAAGGTAGTCATAAAATTTGACGCCTCAAATAGTTTTTCTCTGTCTAGTTTTCTTATGATATCCTTTTTTTTTGCGAATTCTTTATTTGTATAACTCTGTTGTTCTTCATTTTTGCAGAATCTGAGAAAGATCTTCGTTCCTCCCTTTCTACTTTGGAGGCTAGCTATGCCAAGATTCGCAAAGAAAATGCGATTCTTGCCGCTACTCTCGCTCGTTCTCGCGATCGGGCCGAAAGGAGATTTGATTACCTCAGTTACTCCAAAGATATCCAGAGTAGAAATCATCAGAAGGCACTTCTTCGCCAGTTTCATCTCAAAGCTGAAGTTCTTTTGAATGATGTCTTATTGTCCAAATCTCTTGACCCTGTATCTATCGAACCTCTTGAAGTTGAGGATGATGAAATCCCTAATTCTCCTGATAGTGACTATGAATACGAAAGCGGCGAAGATCTCGCTATTGAAAAGGTTATCCCATCAAACAATGAAGCTGTCAATAATAATCCAGGTGAAGGGGGTTCTAGCGGGAATGCAAC
This sequence comes from Papaver armeniacum, assembly GCA_023531295.1. Lineage (NCBI taxonomy): Eukaryota > Viridiplantae > Streptophyta > Magnoliopsida > Ranunculales > Papaveraceae > Papaver > Papaver armeniacum. Next base: position 301,809 of record JAJJWW010005914.1, on the reverse strand, counting down.
AACTGGCGAAAGTATGGAAGCTGGTGAAGCTGATAAAATTGTTGAAGATGAAAGAATTAATGTTGAGAAATGAACTTCTTTTGTAATTTCATTTCCTTTAGTTTCTTGATCTTCATAACTTCTTGCATATGATGATTTTTATTTCCTTCTGAAGTGCACTTTTTGTAAGAAATATTATGTTTTTTATTGAACAATTCTCATATTGTCTCTTACTTTCTTCTTTGCGATGAATGTCCTGCATAAATAATAGTTAATTTTTATAAATATTTTGTCATATGGTCTTATTTTGCCTTCCTAGTTAAAGGTCTTATTGTGCCATCTCTTGTTATTGCGACAAAATCGCAGGACGTCTTTACACTTTCATGTAAAGACCCATTGATTTTGTCTTATCATTTCTTAGTATTATTGCCTCTGCAGGATAATTTTATTGCGACAATACGACAGGCCTAAATTTTCTTGCGATAATAAAGCCCCATGACATTGTCGTCTTGCGACGAAATCGCAGGACGTCCTTACACTTTCATGTACTGACCCATTGATCTCGTCTTATCTTTGTTTTTTGTATTATTGCCTCTTCAGGATCATCGCACAAATATGACAAGCCTAAATTTTCTCGCGAAAATAAAGCCTCATGGCATTTGCGTCTTAAGACACTTATCAGCTCCCTAATGGAGGGTGCCGCCCTTATCATCTCCTTGGTTGCCCCTTCAAGGAGGCGTACATCGTCCATACAAGACTAGCTCCTCCCATACGGTCTTAACAACAACCAGTTGTTTTCGCAGCCTCTTATCCCTTATACATATAGGGCTTATGGTTACGAGACTGCACCATAAGTGGAGTTTTCTTCGGGCCGAGTGCAACATATGCCAAGACTTGCCAAGAATGGCCGAGACACTTCAAATGCCCCAGGCACTCTTGGCTCAACCGTGTACCTCGGCGCCTTGATCATACGCCGACTCCTTAGAAGAGACCATCGGTCGTCCAACCAGGGTATAACCTTATATATATAGTTGGAAATCCAAGGTATCTCTCCTGGATGGGCTTTATTGACCCCAAATCTCCATGACCCAGGTTCCAGGGCGGTGTAACCTTTTCCCTGAGCCATGTTAACAGATAACCCCTTTTATGACGTACTTTAGGTCTTACATTTGCCTCTTACGAAATTTTGATTCGCGAACTAGGGTGTACGCCATAGCAGGTTCGTCCCATTCTGATATGTCATTGTTTTTTGGTTATCTCTTGTTATTTTCTTTGCGAGATCTTCGCATGTTCTTTCTTTGTTTCGTGCAATTTCGCAATGATTCTTTCGCAGCATTTTCATATAAGTTCATTTCTCTTCAACCATACATTATTTCGCAGTCTATTCTTTTCCCACAATCTTCTACGGGTAATATTTCTTCAAGTATAATCTATTCCACGGTCTATCCAATCTGTGGCCCACATCTTTGCCCTCAGGATCCATTAATCTATATGCCCCTGTTCCGACTATCTCCTTGATGATATAAGGTCCATCCCACTTTTTCGCCAGCTTGCCACCACTTTCTCGCTGATATACTGGTGTTTCTCTCAACACCAAATCGCCTGGTTGAAATTCGCGTGTCTTGACACGTTTGTTATATTCTCTGGCTAATCTTCGCTGGTAATTCTCCATATGTTGTAGTGCTCTTTCTCTTTTTTCTTCTAATTCATCTAACTTGATCAAAATGTTACCCGCACTAAGATTTTTCTCCCAAGCTTCTTTCTTTGTTGTTGGAATAATAACTTCTGTCGGAAGTACAACTTCAACTCCATATGTTAAACAAAAGGGTGACATTCACGTATCTTCTCGCCTGGTTGTATTGTAAGCCCATACTGCATTATGCACTTGTTCACACCATGCCCTATTATGTCCTTCTAAATTCTTCTTCAGTATATCTGCGATTGTTTTATTTGTTGCTTTTGCCTGTCCATTGGCCTGCGGGTATAAAGGAGTTGATTTCCCACACTTTATCTGAAATGCATTAAGAAACAATTCTATATTTTGTCCCTCAAACTGCTTCCCATTGTCAGATACCAACTGTGCGGGGATTCCAAATCTGCATATGATGTTTTCGAATATGAAGGTAAAAATATCTTTATCGCGAATGTGTTGTACCGCTTTTACTTCTGCCCATTTTGTGAAATAATCTGTAGCGACAATCAGATACCTTCTTTGCCCCGTACCTGGTAAAAATGGTCCCACAATGTCTAAACCCCACTTTCCAAAAGGCCATATACTTGTTGAAGAGGTTAATGGTGCTCCTGGTGCATGTATTTTCTTTCCGTGCCTTTGACAATCTTCGCAACGCCTTGATATTTGTTTCGCATCTTCATGCATATATGGCCAATAATAGTCTTGCATTTTCGCCTTATGTGCCAAAGATCTTCCACCACTGTGATTGCCAGCATCCCCACTGTGTAACATCTTTAACACTGCTTATCATTCCTTTCGTGTTAAACATCTGAGCGAGGGTCCATTAAAGGATCTTCGGTACAGTACCCCGTCTCTTAATTCATAATTTGTTGCACGGCTTTTTAATTTATGCGTCTCTAATCTATTTCTTGGTGTTTGTCCTTTCATCAGATATGCATGAAGTTCTGCTCTCCAATCTTCACTATAGGGCCTTTGTGCTCCATCTTCTATGAGCATCACTTTTGTCTCTTGCTCTTCCTCTTTATTGATTGATGGTGATAGAAGTGTAATCGTATTTTTATGCATCTCGCACTGGATCTGTCATCATACTTGATATAAAAGCGAAAGCATCTGCGAGTCTATTGTCTCTTCTTGATATATGTCTCCATTTTATTTTTGGTATCTTCGCCGATAATTCTTCAACAAGTTTCTTGTATTTTTTCAAAGATGGTTCATTTGTAGTATATTCTTCTTTTATCTGGCGAATAGCTAATTGGAATCACTGGTGATTCTCACATTCTCCAACTTCATTTCTATTGCGAATTGCAGAGCATGTATTATAGCTTCATATTCTGTTTCATTGTTGGTGGATGCAAATTCCAATCTGAAAGAAAAAGCCATTTTATTGCCTTCTGGCGAAATCATAACGATCCCAACTCCGTTGCCTTCCCCATTTGATGATCCATCTACCAATATTTCCCACCTGTTTGGCTCAGTTAATAAATCCCTTGGATTTCCATGTTTCTTCTTCTATATCCATCATTTCTTCCACTGCTTCATCCTCTTCCAAAGGAAATTCTGCTAAAAAATCTGCGACAACTTGTGAATTTGGTGAAGATAGTATTTCATATTTAATTTTGCAATGACTTACTTGAGCATTCCATCTCTCAACCCTTCATGACCTTTTTGAATTTTTCATTACCGACTCAATCGGTACTTTTGTCATTACCTTAACTGTGTGTGCTTGGAAGTATATGCGAAGTTTAAATGTTGCATAAACTAATGCCAAAATTATTTTTTTCAATTTTTGAATAATTCCTCTCCGCGGCATTGAATGTTTTACTGATGTAATAGATTGGCTTTTCCACTCCTACATCCATTCACAATAATACTACGCTTAGTGCATGCGAGGTTGTCACAAGGTAGATTAATAATTCCTCCCCTGGCTCTGCTTTTTGTAAAATTGATATATCCATTAGATGTTCTTTTATTCCTTGTAAAGCCTTTTCACATTCATCTGTCCATCTAAACTTCGCTCCCTTTTTAAGTATGTTGAAAAAATGTTTACACTTATCAGATAATCGCGAGATGAATCTTCCTAGCGAAGCTAATAGTCCATTTAACTTTTGCACATCTTTCACCGTTGCTGGCGTTGGCATATCGCGAATTGCTTGTACTTTCTCTGGGTCGACTTTCCTTATTTTATAACATTATTTCATGAATCCATGAAGTTATGGAGGATTCATGAGTTTTGCAAAAACAAGGAAAGTTGCTAAAACCAAGGAGTTTTCCATGAGTTCATGAAATAACAAAAAAATAAGGAAAATAATGGAAGAGGCATGGACCGACCATGGCTAGGGCACGGCCGGCCGTCCGGTGGGCCCGCCCTGGGCGCCTCTTATTATTTTATTATTATTTATTGTTTTATCATGTTTTGCGTAGGATTCCTCATTGTTTTGTATGTTTTGGATGCTCGTTCGTGTATTCGGGTGCCTAGTCGTGCATCATTGTCGAATACACTTGCACCATTTTTGTGGGGCTTACTCAGTGATGATCCAGATGCCCATTGAGTATTTATTATTAATTTATGAAATTCAGTGGAGAATAATTCATGAAACTGAGTAATAAAAATGAATAGTTGTTTATTATTAATTCATAGGATCAGTTGTGGATTCGACTACGAATTCAGAATAATAAAGCAAGCATTACCATCCTATGGGATCGTGGATGCGACCATAAAATTGGAGTAATTAAAATTATCTATCACCAATTCATGAGATCAACTGTGAATTCGATCATGAAATCGGAATAATGAGATAATGTAGTAGTTTATTGCCATTCTATGAGATCAAGCAGTGGATTCGATCATGGAATCAGAGCAATTGTTATTGCCATTCCATGGGATCAGGCTGTGGATTCGACCATGGAATAGGAGCAATTGTTATTGCCATTCCATGGGATCATGTCGTGGATTCGACCATGGAATATGAGCAATTGTTATTGCCATTCCATGGGATCAGGCCGTGGATTCGACCATGGAATAGGAGCAATTATTATTGCCATTCCATGGGATCAAGCCGTGGATTCGACCATGGAATAGGAGCAATTGTTATTGCCATTCCATGGGATCAGGCCGTGGATTCGTCCATGGAATAGGAGCAATAATAGATTATTCTGGGAATTCAGTGGTGAATGTCGCGGCAGAATTAATCTATTGCGGAAAAGATATTAGCCAGTTAAAGCGTCACATCTATTCTGAATGGTGCATAGTCAGGGAGTCACGGTGTTGTTTACGACCTGAAGGCGTTAGTGCTCTCAATCTACGGAGAACCGCCTGAATCCATACATGGTCTCTCCACATAATCAAGGAACGGTGAGTGTCACCGACGTCCTAAAGGCGTCCGCCACCCAACTATTCTTCTATGTGGATGTGGGTCTCTCTCCTGCAGTCAGGGAACAATGAGTGTCACCGACATCCTGAAAGCGTTAAGCTCTCAATCTACGGAGAACCGCCCAAATATGTTATTCTGCATAGAGGTCACGACGAAATGCCAGGGATCGAACACTCTTCTAGTGGAGGCTTTTCAAAAACATATTCATCATGGCTTAGTAAAATATGAATCATTGCATGCCTGAAAGCCGTGTCAAAAACATGCCTCATGATTTTACGGTTTTAACCTTTGTTGAAAATCTACCATCTACAAATATTTATAGACCAAGGAAGTTTGGACACCAAGGAATTTCCAAAACCGAATATTCTCAAAGATATGCAATAAACGCCCAAATCGGTTTTCATAATTCCTGGAAATGCTCTGTCCAAATATTGACTGAAATCTCAGTAGAAAATCTCCAATTAGTAAATGCACATTACCAATTTTTTATTTTCTAAAGATATGCATTTAATTGCTGGAAATTAAAAGCATATAAAACTAAAATCCTTAATTAAAAGATTCTCAATTTATTTCGATTCGGGATTCTCCTTTAGTTATTAAGGAATATCTTTGAACAATGATAGATAAGAATTATTGCACGTGTTCAAAGTATGTCGACATCTTTACTTTGTAAATCCTCTTTCATATTTACAATCTTGGAAACGATTTTCCAAACTTCCAAACGAGTTTAGAATTGGTTCATCTGATTTCCAAGAACTATGTGATTGATCAAAAACATTCAATCACCATTCATGGGTTTAACGGTTCTACCAAAACAAGTTTTGGTTCTACCTCCAAGTGGCTACTAGGATCGGTCACACTAGTTTCCATAAAATGGTTAACTAAGTACCAGGATCGGTTACCACCATTTATGGTACTTACTTTTGATCGGTTGCACAAGTTATAGGATTGGTTACACCAATTACTAAAACTTGTTAACCTACTATAAGGATCGATTACACATCTTGTGATTAGTCATACCAAGTTTTAGGATCGGTTACCCAATGACTAGGAATGGTCACACCAATTACAAATATCGATCATACCACCTCAGGTAATTACTTAAGATTGGTTTCACTAATAAAAGCCATACCGACACATAAGTCAGGCATTGTGAATAGTTTTACCAAGATACATAAACAATTGAGCGGTTATACTAAACACACATATTGGTAATCCAAAGATTTACAATGAATAACAATACCAATAAGCCTAGCGATTTCCCTTTCGATTCACAAAACAAGTTTATGAATGTACTTCCTTTAAACGAATGTAAAACATTGTTTCCTAGGACGAAATCTTCACCCATACCCATACATAATCATAATATCATTCATACGATTATGTCGATGTATTATATACGAAGTTCAAAAGATAGGCGTTATACTTCGTATTATAATTCCTTAATACTACGTCTAACTAGAGTATAATCATTCACAGCTTCGCAGTTATGTTTTCAATATAACACGACTTGAAAGATACGTTAGGAATTAAACAGTTCAAGTCTAAATATTACTAACCTCAAGAGGAAGGATGATGTCGTCGTTGTAGCTCTTTACTTCTTCACATTCTTCAAGTCTTCGAGTAATACTTGTATGTCTCATATCCTAATAACTTTCTAGATAACCTATACGAAGTTGACTCTAGTAAATAATCAAGCGACTCTTTAAATGAGTTTTGGTTCACTAAAATATGACAACCAAACTTGACATACCAACGCTTGGTGGGTTCAACCGAGCTATGCTCTAACACCAACGATTTTCATCTTGCAATGTTTTTAGATTTATTTATTTAAATTCTAAAGTTTATTTGGAAGATGATTTTGCAGTATTAATCTTTATGGTTTTATATATTGTAACTTGTTATGGGATATGTGCGTCCGTGAACTATGATTGTCCCATACGTGTTCAAAAGTTAACTCTATCATATGTCGGTATGCAAGTATTGATGAAAGATAGAATGAACTTTTGACAAACAAAAGTTAAGCCTATTATGTCATTATGCAAATATTGATGGAAGATAGGATGAACTTTTGCTTACAAAGATTAAGTCTATTATATGTCATTATGCAAATAGTGATGAAAAATAGAATGAATCTTTGTTTATTCCACAATATTGATCTTCCCTGATTCATATCTTTATGTAAATACTGTGCGGCTCCGTAAGTTCTCTTATGTGAGCATTTCCGATTAAATTAATCATGGATTCTCTTGTGGTTAATTTAATTGAGATTTTTGGATACAAATTCATGTTTCATGTGATTTGTTAATGTCCAAAGAAATCCTTCTTTTCTTGTGAAAGTAAGGTCGCCTTGTTGTTCTTTCGGGAATGACATTTCATGGGGGAGAGTTCTTAATTGAACTTGTGCTTCATTGCCAAATCTTTGTGGAGAGTGCGGCTGTGGAATATTACAGGGGTTATCTTGTATCTTTATAAACTCCTTAATGAATGTATTTAGTTTCGGCTATATGATTGCATCTAAAAAGTTGATATGTGCTTTTCTTTTGGTTGAAGTATCTCTATGGAAATTTCATTAGGATCCCACTAATTTTCGTACCTTTGCCAATTTTATTGACAAAAAGGGGGAGAATTAATGTGTAGTTCACACTACAAATACATATGATTTTCGGATCATTATGTAAGGGGGAGTGGTTTTCATGTGAGATGAAGTATTGACTAAGGGAGAGTGATACATATCACCATAGCATTGTTGTCAAAGTTGTGATACAATTGAACTTTGATGTTGTGTAATGATACCATGACACTGTATAAGAATGATGGAGAGCTATTGTTTTCTCATTGTTATAGCTACGGATCTTCAACAATGATGATGCTGAGTTGAACACCTTTAGAATCATTGGAGTACTTGGAAGTGACGAAGATTTCGAGTAATGTTGAAGAACCAAGGAGATCAAGCATTTGGATGAGAAGCTACAAAGTTTATTTATTTTGTATTCCATATGTATTGATAGTTTTGTCACTAAAATTGACAAAGGAGGAGATTGTTAGTGCATTGCTCGTTCGAACTCGCAAGCGTTGCTATCTCAAGCTTGTTTGTCAAGTTTAGTTTCCAAAACTATAAGTCTTGATTTCTAGTCTACTTATAGATAAGTCTCGGATTAGGATAGTAAGTGTAGTTGAGCTCTAGACTCCATGGCGTTCATCGAATGAAGACGGAGAACTACTCAAGGGAACTTGTGGAACTTCATCAACAAAAAGGTATGTGGTGACTTGAACTTATCTATCACTCAAAAGTCTATCTACTCTATCTCCTATTTGAGACAAAAGTCGTATTGCTATATAGACTTCGATTATACAGATTTGCTATTTCGAGCTGAGTTCATCTCGCTTATCTATTTATCGAAATATGTGTTGGTAAGCTTTCGCTTTAGCCAAGTTCATCTTTACTCGTGACGAAAGTCATGTTGATTATTTCAATAACATGAAAATCACTTTGATGAAAATAGTTTGTGGATAACAACTATTTAACATCCTCTAAGAAAGTTTCAACGATTGAAATGAGAGTATAGAACAAGTAACCAAGTTTGGATATAAATATAGTGTGTTCTCACATTTGTGTAAAAGTCAAAAAACCAGGAACCTAAAGTATGCGTACCCGTACGCTTACTGGCGGTTGTTGGAAATCCGGGTAAGTATGCGTACCCGTACGCGTGCTGGCGGAAGATTCACGTCCATGAAAATCTGCTGGAGTTTGAAGGTGAAAAACAAACTCAATCCGGCCACTTAAGCATGCGTACACGTTTGCATACTTAAGGAGGTTACTTTCTAAAATCGGTTTGTTCATGAACTAAAACATTTATATAATAAGGAATGCAATCTTTGCAAACCGTGGCTATAATGTTCATGAATTGATTCGGGTGAATCAAAATCGATTTTACTTCAATTATGTCTTGTATACTTCTATGAGATCCAAGCAATTGAATAACTTTCTAACTAGTTCATTTGAGTCATTTGAACTAGTTATGGTAAAGGTGAATAAGGTTGATATGAAAGTGCTCATATGGCTAACCATTGGTTAACTATTGTTGAACCGACTAAGTGTACACGTTTAGGTATGGTTACTCAAACCTAAATGAAGGTGCATTTCATTTGTGTATAACAAGCTAAGTTCGATCTAACAGTTGAAAGATATTAGCTTGAATATAATCAGGTTTTCTCTAACGGATAATATTGAATGCTTTGTTACCAAGGTAACTTAGATTGCAAACCCTGATTTGAAATCTATATAAAGGAGAAATCTAGCAATGGGAAACCTAATCCCCACTCCTCCTGTATGATACTAGTTGCATAAGCTAGAGTCGATTCTCCTTTAACCTTAGGTTTTTCACGAGACCCTGTAGGTTAACGACTTGAAGACTTCATTGGGATTGCGAAGCTAGACCCAACTATTTTCTCTGTAGTTGTGCGATCTGATCTTGCTATTTTCTATCGTGATTGAGTACAATCGTAAGATTGGCTTGAGATTAATTTCTCCGATAGGCAAGATAGAAAAGTAGTCACAAACATCTTCGTCTCATTGTCGCGATTCCACAATATCTTGTTTCGTTAATCGATTAAGATTATTGTGAGGTGATTGATAATACTAGGCTGTTCTTCGGGAATATAAGTCCGGGTTATCAATTGGTTCCTATTCACCTTGATTTATCAAAAGACAGAACAAAAACTCGTAGGTATATCTGTGGGAGACAAATTTATCTATTCAATAGACTTTCTGTGTGAGGCATATTTGTTTATTAAGTCTTCTACGTTGGGTCGTAGCAACTCTTGGTTGTGGGTGAGATCAGCTAAGGGAATCAAGTGCGTAGTATCCTGCTGGGATCAGAGACGTAAGGAACGCGACTGTACCTTGAATCAGTGTGAGATTGATTAGGGTTCAACTACATTCCTGACCGAAGTTAGCTTTGTAGTAGGCTAGTGTCTGTAGCGGTTTAATACAGTGTGGTGTTCAAATCTGTACTAGGTCCCGGGGTTTTTCTGCATTTGCGGTTTTCCTCGTTAACAAAATTCTGGTGTCTGTGTTATTTCTTTTCCGCATTATATTTTGTTATATAATTGAAATATCACAGGTTGTGCGTTGAATCGATCAATTGGTAAATCCAACCTTTGGTTGTTGATTGAAATTGATTGATCCTTGAATATTGGTCTTTGGTACCGTTCAAGTTATTTCTCCTATATTCAATCAAGCTCGCAAATTCTTATTTGTTTGATTGCGGATTGAATTGAAAGATTGAGATATAACTCTTTGATATACTTTTCTTAAGATTGAGTCTAACAGTCTAGTTGATTCTCTTGAAAGTATATTGGAGTTAGTCCATATAGATTGCTAGGCGAAATATTGGGTGAGGTTGTTAGACCCCCGCTTTTTCAATTATGATAAAGGATATTTGAAGATATTCTGTTTAATGAAGAAAATATTTCGTTATGAGTGTGTCGTAATGGAATATATGAAGATTTGGAAAGGATATTATTCTTTATGGTCGGAAATAATAAAGAAAATATTGATTGCAGTTTTTGACAGGTGGCACATTTCGATTGGAGGATTTTTATATTATTTCACACGTGGTATACTTTCATTGGATGATGATGTGGTAGTGGAAATGGAAACGGAAACTTGTTTCCTTTGAAAACTATATAAAGTGGTGGAAGCAGAGGAAAAAAGGGAGATCCAGGAGCCGAGAAAAATTGTAGTTCATGATTTTCTTCTTTTGTTTATTTTTTCTTTGTAATGGAGAGCTAATCCCCTCCACCGGGGTTGAAGATGAAGCCAATTAAATTCTGCAAAAAACTCTGGTAATCTTTAAATAAAGTATTCATTTGAGCTTAAATGTTTTATAGTTTCTCTTCAATTAATGCTTTGTCCCTAAACTTTTCTGAACAATCTTCGGATGTTGACCTTTTATAATCAAAGGTGACTATATTGTTTTGGTACAACATAAAGTTGTAATATTTTCTTTACCCATACTATTTTCTGAGATGTATCAGTTGGGTATTGATAGTCTTGAGTTATCATTAGAATACTTGTTAAAGATTGCATGAGTATTTTGTATAATTAAATTGGTGGATTCCGAAACTCCTGTTTTCTTTATTTTGGATAGATATTTATTTTCTTCATTTTATTTATATTTTCTTAATTCATTTCTTTTATCTTGTTAGCAAAATTTAATTGTAAATTTAGAGATAACAGTTATTTGGTCCTTGTGGAACGAACCCGTATCCTGCATACTATCTCATCGATAGTCATGCACTTGCGGTACAATTAAAATCACATCACCCATGCGAGTCATGTCGCTGAAAAAGGTGCTCCTAACGATGGAGGTACTTCAGGTGGTGGTGGTGCTAGTAAAATTGTTTTTAGTACTATTGGTACGGGTGTACCAAGTGCATTTACTTGTGGTTTTAGTGGTGCAATGGTTACTCCTTCTTATTCGTTCACCGTGTTTGGTTGAGCCGCTAAAAATGTTGTTGTGCTTTGCTCCGATGAGTTCATTAACATGAGCGAGAAGGAACAAGCGCGAGTCTTGAATTCTCAAGATAAGTTAACTCACGTCGGCTAGTGACCATTGTGAGTGCTCTATTTTATGTATTTTGTTAACTGTTCCAGACTAACTCTTTTTTGCTGAATTTATCAGAGTAAGAACTTGAGAACTACTACGTTGGCTGAGTCTTGTGTTGCTAGGAAATGCGCCATGGCTGTTGCGGGAGATGTTCGTCGTATTCAGTTCGAGCTAGATGCTGCTAAACAAGAGAATGTCGGGCTTCACCGAGATAAACAAGCACATGAAGGTATTAATTATTTTTTTTTCCGTTTTTGCTTTGTAAGTATATTTATGATCCTTGGGTCTGAAGTGGTCCTTGAATTGCTAGTCACAATCCGTTGCCTCGAGGAGAGGGGGGACAATGTGGCTCATAGGCATAATCGAGAGCTTCATGCTGTGAAGATCGATCTGAGTTCTCGCCAGTGCAAGATTGATTCTTTGGAACACGAACTTACTTTTACGATGGAATATGTATATGTGCATCGTGACCGCATTAGAGAGCTCCATGATAAAGTAGAAGAGATGAAGCAGTTAGATGTATCTCGAAATATATAAGAAGTATGAAGTATCCTTTGAGAAGTATAAAAGTAGTACTCCTCTAAATATAAAAAGTAGAAAGTGGATGAGCTCCAAGCTCAAAGTAATAAGTTCCACGTGTGGCAATCTGACCATCTACCTTTGCTCCTCATTTGAAACAAAGCGAGTAAGGGAAATTTATAAATTGATCTTTCTGGGAAGATCGGGAAGAACTTCTTTTATTTTTGTAAGTGTTTAGAGTCAATCGAGAATATGTGAAGCTCGAGAATGCTCTTGATAGGCATATGCTATCATGTCCTGCTGTTGATGGTTCAATTAATTCTGTGGAGGCATAGTTTAGTATCATGGACCACCAGAGGGCCCAACTTGAGCAAACCTTAAATTCTGTTTTAGCTAAACATGAAGGTAGATTTATGAGCTAAAATATGTAAAAGGTGGGATTCGAACTGCAACCCCAAGCTTATTCTCTTCGCTCTTTTTCTTGGCTATTCTTTAGAATTTTTTTCTTAATAATTTGTCTTCCCCTTGTTAATTTTCAGAGGCTCACAATTGTATGCTGGAGCTAGAAAAGCAAGTGGCAGAGCTTAAAGAGGAGAATGAGGGATTAAATGGTGACCTTGATGGTACATTGAAAATGCGGGGTATAAAAATACACCACCAACTTTTTCGTTTAGACCTATAAGACAAAACCTAATACAATTGCAAGTAGACTAAATCAATGATCCTTGAAAAATATGTATATATGGTTTATCTTTCTTCTACAATCATTAGTTTATATCACAAATCCGTGAACCTGATTAAGCACAAGAACTCTTGGACGATCTCAAAAATGAATATCCAAGACAACCTAATATGTACCGTAACAGTAAGGCTGTGTTTGATAGGAGTTAATTCCATGGAATTAGCCATCTTTCCATGGAAATAGCATGTTTTCCGTCGTTTGGTCAAAAATTTGTTTCCATGGAATTGCAATAAAAGCGTGACCTAAAATATGTTTGAAACTCAATTCCGTGGAATTCCATGGAAAGTCTTTTCTTGCTTCCCCCAGGAAACTGATTCCATGGAAACACTTTCCATAGAATTGTTTCCTTTCTCTGTTATCAAACACAGCCTAAGTGAACCAAATTCCAACAAGAATAGGTTTTGTAGTATTTATTTCAAGATACGAATTCTCAAGAACAAGTTTTGTAGGTTCTATACAATTTTTAGTTAAAAACTATCTAGGTTGATTATCGAATCACTTGCTTTTACTTTAATTATATCAAACACAAGTACAATGCAGAAGTAAACTGCACCTGCAAAAAAAAAAAAATCGGACCTCGTCCAGTTTGAACATCGAGTCGTATTAAACCGCTAGAGACACTAGCCTACTATCAGACTTCAGACTGGAATGTAGTTGAGACTGAATCCACCCTCCAAGAAATTTAGTTACGTCGTGATCCTTGCGTCTCTTGAAACTCGCAAGGATCTATGCACTTGATTCCCTTAGATGACGTCCTTTACATCCTAAGAGTTTCTTCATCCGCAGTCAAGACTTTTTGGGTTTTGAATCCACAAAACACCGGTTTTGATTTCCCTTTAAGTGTGAGCCAAGGTAGTGGAAATCTTGTGTTTGTTTTGAATAATTACAAGGTAAAATTAATATCGAAACAAAATTGTAGATTAGGGATTATTATACTCTTCAAAACTGGAAGAGAAATCTAATTATTCTACGACAAGAACAACTAGAATAAATCTAGAGATATCTTGTTAAAACTTCTTAAGGAATTATGAGACACCTTAATTGAAGTTTTCTTTCTAGTTTGGAATTCAACCAACTAGTGTCGGTTCGTGAACTGAAATCTATCAAACCTAGGGTTTATGATCAACAATCTTGAATGACCTTATATCAGAAGAGAAGGACCTTAGAATAGACAAGAATTATTGAATTAACCTAGATTACAAGTTGCGTAACTATCAAGAAGATTATTTCCAACTCATACTTTGTGTTCCCCAAAATAAAGTCTTATTGTCTCACTCTTGTTCAAGAAGAACAAAAAAAAAATTTCGTTAAAATATTTTTTTTTTTTTTTTATGGTCAGAAATTTGGTACTGGCGAGTTTCGAACACGAGTCACTGGTATCATCACTAAATGACTTTATCATTGTACTACAGTGACACCGGCATTGTTCGCGAAGAACAAAAGTAATGGAAAACAACCTTATGAAGCTTACACAAATTTTCCAAGGGATGAATTCTGTCACTTACATAAACCCTTTATTTATAGTGAACAATTGCTTGAAACCTAAGAAAGTTCGTGAGATATTTCCTTTAAAAAAGACTCTCCTTCTTTTGAGAGTCTTTTCTAAGTTACAACTTTTGCATAAATAATTAAATAAATAATTACTTTAGCATAAATTGTATTTTTGTAAAATAAATTACAATTTAACTTAGGAAGGAGTTTAAAAACATCATTCATATTTTAATATGGTAATCAATTGTGTCTTGGAAGAATAGACATCTTGCTTAGATACGGAAACATCAAAAACTTGACCAAAAAAGGCATCTAGTCATGTTTTCACGCTCAAGTCCGTGAACCGTTAGAAACAGTTCATGTGTTTCCTATTCACGACCTATAATAGCAACAACAACACTTAAATGTTTTACTTCAAGAAATCACTCATAACTTCATCGTTATAACTCGGAATTGAGTGAATCTTGGCTCGTTGAATTCGTATGCTCATTCACTACAATATGGGTAAATTTTCAGGGACAAAGGTTATTATCACTAAATTTATGGCTCAAATATCCTCGAGTCCGTACATAAATGCATGTTTACCGTCATAGGAATTTTTCCATAAAGTGAGCACTTGTTTCGATATATTAGAAAGGTAGAATTGAACAAGAGTACAAATGAAATCAGTCACCACATACCTTTGTTGATGAAGTCCTCATTGATTTCATCGTTTGATCTTCAGTCTTCAATCTTCGAGGGTTATTCACTGATGTCTGATACTCAACTACACACTTCTAATCCTAGTCAGAGACTTGACTTTAGTAGACTAGAAATCAAGACATAATTTTGTTCAACTAATATCGAAAATAATCTTGAGATAGCAAACTTCAACCGAGCAATGCTCTAACAATCTCCCATTTTGTCAATTAGTGACAAAACTATTCAATACATATGGATTTAAAATAAAATGATCTTTCAGCTCAAAATCCATTATGCTTGATTTCCTTGGTTCTTCAACAAGCTCTTGAATTCTTTGTACTTCAAGTTCTTCTATGGTTTTGCATGTGTTCGTTCAACACCTTTATTGTTGAAGACTCGTAACGATAACAACTTATGAGAATACTCTGAAATAGCTTTAATAGAATGAGAAAATCACTCTGCTCAATAGATGTTATACAGAAACATAATATTGTTACCTTCTCAAAAGTTTAATTGCACCACAACTTTGAAGCAATACTATGGTGATATGTTCTCCCCCTTCGACAATACTTATATCTTTTACAAAATAGTTAATTATAATCCACTCCCCCTTACATAATGCTCCAAAAGCCATATGTTGTAGTAAGATACTAGTTAATAATTCTCCCCCTTTTTGTCAACAAAATTGGCAAAGGTGAAAAATAGGGATCATAATGAATTAAACAAAAGAGTGTTAAGATTAGAAAACACATGCTAGCTTTTAATTAGACGGTTCCACCAACTTGGTGTTTTCATCAAGGAGGTACTATGATGCACCGATACTGATACGGGGATACTGATACGGTGACACTGATACGGGGATTCGTCAATTTTCGTAAAATGGGGATACGGGATACGGTGGGATACGTGTATTTATTAAAAAATATTTAATATATTAATAATTCATTCTACTAGAAAATCATAAAATAAAAAAATTTGATAGATATTATTTTGTGCATTAAAGTGAGCTCAACATTTTGGGTTTCACTCTTAGTTATCTTAATTGAATGGATAAAATCATATGTACTCATATCTCTCTCTAAACAACACGAATAACATGACTGCCCAATAAGCCTTAAAGCTAGATTTTTCTAACACCATATTATTTCTTTTTTTTTGAAGCACCATAAAAATAAATACCAAGTCTTTTATCTTTATAGTCAACAAGTTATTAGGTTTAGATATAATTATTCGATATGTTCATGAGTACAAATATCTATAAATATTTAGATTTTATGGATAAATATATAAATATATAGATTTCGTATAAAAAATAAATGTTAGTTTATAGGAAGTATCCTCTCTTAGAGTATCTGAGAGGTATCCCAGAGTGTCCCCTACCCTTTTTGTAATTTAAAAAATGTGACACTTTAAATGGTGTATCTGATACGTATCCCCAGGTATCCCCAAGTATCCGATACTGATACGGCGCCGATACGGATACGTCACCAATTTTGAAGTATCTGTGCTTCATAGAGGAGGTATATAGGTACAAGCATATCCTACAAATCCACATCCGCTCTCCCCACAAAGATATGTCAATTAAGCACAAGTTCAAAAGAACTCTCCCCCATTTTATGTCATTCGCAATAGAACAACACGATGACCTTTACAAGTAACGGATTTCTATAGACATTAACTGTTAGAGCATAGCTCGGTTGAACTCACCAAGCGTTGGTATGTCAAGTTTGGTTGTCATATTTTAGTGTCAAAACTCATCTAAAGTCGCTTGATTAAATATTAGAGTCAACTTCGTTTAGGTTAGACTGGAAAGTCTAGGAATGTCGAGACATACAATTATTACTCCGAAGATCTGAAGAATGCGAAGAAGTAACGAACTGCAATGACGACATTATCCTTCCACTTGAGTTTAGTAATATTGACTTGAACTGTTTCATTCCTAACGTATCTTTCAAGTCGTGCTATATTGAAAACATAATTGCGAAGCTGTATATACTGTACATATTGTATATAATACTCTAGTGATGTGACATGCTCATAATAGTATGATCATAGTATTAAGGAATTAGATTACGAAGTATAACACTTATCTTTTGTATGACATCGACATAATCTTGTATACAATGTTATGATCATGTGTATGGGTTATGTTGAAGATTTCATCCTAGGAAACAATGTTTTACATTTGTTTAAAGGAAGTACATTCATGAACTTGTTTTGTGAATCGAAAGGGAAATCAATAGGATTATTGGTCCAGTTATTCATTGAATATATTTGGATGACCGATATGTGTAAGTTGGTAGAACCGATCTTAACTCTGGTTATGTATCTTGGTATAACCGATCACAATACCTAGACTTATGATTTGGTATGACCGGTCCTGGTAATTGGTGTAACCGATCCTAAATAATCACCATGAGATGGTATGATCGATCCTTGTAATTGGTGTGACCGATTCTGGTAATTGGTGTCAGCGATTATAAGTGGTTGTGTGGCCGATCCTTGTAATTGGTGTAACCAATCCTAGTGACCATGTTTAGGTAGAACCGATCCTAGTGATTGGTATAACCGACCCGAACCCATGTACGTGACTTGGTAGGACCGATCAAAACTAATCATTGTAATTTGGTATGAACAATCACATAATAGTCTTGGAATACCGGCAAACCAATTCTAAACTTGTTTAGAAGTGTGGTATAACCGATTCCAAGAAGCAAATCCATGTAAATATGAAATAAGGATTTACAGTGAAAAGATGTCAACATACTTTGAACACGAGCAGTAACTCTTATCATTTATTGTTCAAAGATATTCCTTGGTACTCAAGGTGATCCTGTGCCGAAATAAATTAAGAATCTTTTAGTTAAGGTTTTTAGTTTTATATGCTTTAATTACCAGCAATTAATGCATAGCTCTAGAAAATAAAAATTATTAATATGTATTTACTAATTGGAGATTCTCTATTGAGAGATTTCGGAAATATTGGACAAATATTTATTGGAATTAGGAAAACCGAATTTGGGCATTCATTGCATATCTTGAGAATATTTTCGGTTTTGGAAATTCCTTGGTGTCCAAACATCCTTGGTCTATAAATACCTAAGTTTGCATTTCTATCAAACTATCCTAAGAAATGGGCAAACTTCATTTCTTGTTGTTTCTGGTGGAGCCGTCTATTTGGAGAGGAAAGTATCCTAATTAGGTGAAATATCTTACGACCGCTCGTTTAAAGACTTCTGTGGGATCAAAGAGCTCTACAAGTACCATTAGTGGGAAACTAGATAATTGTAGTGTTATTAGTTTTCGATTGATTTGATTGACTAATAGGTGTAGAATACACCGTATTTACTATCTAGAGTTTATGCTTTCTTTGCTATTTTTCTTGTAAATTGTGTATTTTACGTGTGTTTTTGAGTTATTAGGTACTCTGGAGTCGCACGGACGAAAAGATGGAGAAATCACTCAATTTGAGCAAGAAGGGCGAAAGCATCATTTTGTACGCATGTGCTATCGGGAGCACAATGGAGGATGAGGGGCTTTCATGCTGAGGTGGCTCTTTTATTCACTCTTGTGGGGTGTCTTGAGTAATTCCTATTACTACACAAGACCTAAGTTCAGAGAAAATCATTTCTCATCATTGTTTTATCCCTTCATCACCTGCGGCTCCATTAACCTTCATGGAGGAAATTCAGATGAAATTGAAGCACTGAGTTAGGTTGTTCTTGAGCTAACAGGGAATGATGAATTTCAGATTGAGAAGCAACATGGGCTTTGGTGCTTAGACCAGATCGAGAAATAAGAGGAAATACAGAGAATGGCTCAAATTTAATGGTGAATTGAGATGATTTGGTTGAATCGTGAAATTGAGTTAGGGTTTCTGTAATTGAGGATGAAATCTATGTTGTTAAGATGGGTTCCGATCTGAAATCTAGAAATTATGATCGATCAGAAATTGATGTTGGAATTAGGGTTTGCAACAGGAAGAAGATGATGAAGCTCAGATGAAGAAGAATATTTTTGTGGCTGTTGAATCAGTGAGATGAGATTCGATATCTCAGAATGGGTTTCTCTCGATCTGGTGCTGTGGTTCGAGATGGGTTTCATTGTGGATTCATAAAGTCAGAAGTTGGATCACAGTGAATCTGAATTCGAAGAAAGTGGTGCTTGCTGGCGGATTCTTTGCATGTATGCTCATGTTGTGGTGATGAAATGAGTGGAGTTATAGAGAATGGAGATGGCGAGTTATGGTTTGTGGTGGTCTCGTGTGTGAATTAAAAGGTAAAGTTGAAAGCAATAAGAGGATGGTTTTTGATGCTCATGGAGTTTGTGTTGAGTAACTCAATACAAAGAGGAGAATGGGGGTGATATGCATATTTCTAGCGTTGTTTTTAAACCCTCATGTCTCGTGCAGTTTTCTCAACGTTTCCAAATTTGGAATAGGAAGACTAGAAGTCAGAAAAGCGAATGGAGGCGAGAAAATTGGGTTTCATTGTGGATTCATAAAGTCAGAGAGAAGTTGGATCTGTTGGTGAATCTGTAAGAAAGTGGTGCTGCTCGACATGAAATGAGTGGAGTCATGTTAATGGTTTGTGGTGGTCTGTGTGTGAATTACATGATGGTTTTTGATGCTCATGGAGTTTGTGTTGAGCTACAATGAAAAGAGGAGAATGGGGTGATATGCATATGAAACTGTGTACTGAATTGGCTATGTTACAGTGGTTATGAAACTGCAGTTCAGCTCAAGGTGGTGTTTGAGTCTGTGGAACAGGGAAGACTCAGAGCAGATGGAGGCGAGAATTGTTTAATGTGGCAGCTGAAGTCGCGCTGCTGTGTATGCTTACTGTGGTGATTGTGGCATTGAACTGAGATGGCAAATGCTCTGTGGTTGCAGAGTTATAGAGAATGGAGATGGCCGAGTTATATGGGTAATAAGGAGATGGCCTGATGAGAGTCAAGCCATTGCAGATGGTAGAAAGGGTGGCAGCTGAGCTGCTGCTGTTGATGTGAAGCTGAGGCTTTTGAGTTGCTACAAGTGCAGATATGGAGATAAATTGTAGATGTGATAGAGATGCATGCTAGGCAGCATTTGTGGTGCTAAGCTCGGAGGTTGCAATGAGCTGAGCAGTGAACTAAATGAAGAGATGGGTTAGATGTATGCTTAGGACAGGTGAAAGAATGTGATGTTGTTGATTGAGATTAGCTGGTTGAAATGAGAATGGTGCTTGTGGATGAGGCAAGCTGGTGTTCAGGTTTGTGTGTGCTGGTGACAGCACTTGGTGCTGGTGGAATGGATTGTTGGGAGAGTGGTGGACTGAAATGGGAAATGATGCAGCTGGAACTGAGGTTGAGCTGTGTTGTTGCAGTTCATGGTTCAGCTGGAGTTGTTTCAAGCTACAGAAAGAGCTGGTGCAGAGAAGCACAATGCAAAGGAGGTGTACTCAGATTGAAGTTGGCAGGTGATGATCTAATGGTTTGGTGTGCTGTTGTTGCAGCAATAGCTAGTGGCTAGCATTTGAGGTGAAATTGAGATGCATGTTGAGCTGTGCTGTTGCAGTTCATGGTTCAGGTGGAGTTGAAGTGCAAGCTGAACTTCAATGCAAGTGCTGATGATGATATGTGAGAAAGGGATTGCAGTTGAGTCGATGTTGGTGATATTGCAGCCGCAGCTGAGAACTAGTGATGTTGGTGGTTTGTTGCAGTCGAATGAAGCTGCAGGTAGATAATGTGCTGCAATGCATTGAAGGCACGGAGCTGGGGATGGCTGTAATGCAACTGGGGTGAGGAGATGCAGATGGTGTTAATGTCATGGCTTGGTGGTAATGAAGTGGTTGTCTGAGAAATGTTGTTGCAGGGAGAAGGAATTGAAATAGTGATGCAATTGGTAGCCAGGGCCATGATGGCTGGCAGTGAAGTAATGAAGCACAATGATGGTGCATCAGTGGGTTGGCCTGGCAAGATGGCCTGCAAAATGGCTTTGGCCAAAACCAGTCAGGTTGAGTTAGGCTTTGACTCAGCTTACTCAGCCTCTGATTCATATGAATCGGGTCTGACCGAGTTGACCCGAGCTGACTCGTTGACCCGACCGAGTTGACCCGTTGACCGGTGACCGGGCGGACTTTGCCGGTCACCGGAACCGATTTCCGGCGACTTCTCCGGCCGATTTCCGGCCACAATACCAGTTTTCCGGCGACGACTTTTTGGACTTATTTTCTACACGGGTTTCTCTCTATTATGGGCTTGGTGGATTTTTATCTAATGGACTTTGAAGACTTGACCTAATTTTGGAAGGAAAGAAAAGCTATAAAAGAAGAATTCTACAACTTTTGGGAGACATCTTATCTTATTCTTGGAATTTTGGAGAGCCGCTTTTGTTTACGCAACTAGGGTTTGCTTTTGTTCATCTTCTTCTTTTATTCAACTTATATTTTTGGTGATGAACTCCATAGCTATGAGTAGCTAAATTCTCTATTATTGGTTAAGGATGTAGTCCGATTTTTAAAACTTGTGTTTGCTTTATGTATTAGTTTTCTCTCTTGATTATCGTTCAATTCTCTACTGTTTTATGATCACATGATTGAAGTATTGTGATAGGATTATGATGTTTGATTAGTTAAGTGGCCAATTAATTGAACTTGCATCTTAGTCCATAGCTATTTTAGGGTTTTTCATCGAGCGATAACCCTGAATACGAGTAGCATGATATGTTTACGGTTTGTAGTGATACACTCTCGTAATCATATGTAGAGTTTGACCATTGTCCGAATTGTTATGTGCAACGCATGACAATTACATTGATTAGCCTATTTCTGAAACTTAATGCTCCTAGGAATTGAACTTGATTAGCGCAAGGCGTTAGGTTATTCTTTAGGTAGATTTCACATACGCAGCCCTAATGTGTGTGTTGAATAGCTTAGGAAATTAATAGATTATCTTGCTCTCTTGATTCTCTAGGCTTTTGATAACAGAAGAGATTAAATCGTAATTCTAATCATATATGAAAGCACATGTCTAAGATTGAAGATGAATTCCTTGACCAATATCTCTCTCCATTGATTACTTTCTACAATTTACTTTGCTTTTAATTATTTTTATTGCTACATAGAAATAAGAAATCCCCCTACTTGGTTACTTTAAGAAATTGAATACATAATAACTAGAATTGCCTCTCTGTGGATACGAACTCTTTCTTATCATATACTTTAGGAAAGTGAAATTATTTTTGACGCATACGACAGCGATCATTGACTAACGGTTGTTGAAAGTTTGATTGCACCTAGTTTGTTTATTCTTGAGAATCTTCTCTTCTGATATAAGATTCACTCAGATTAGATCAAAGTATCGACGAGATATTTAGAACTGTTTTTATATCTTAAGATATCTTGTGATAATCCATTGTTAACAGACTCCGTTATGTGCGTGATTGATCACAAGAGATTCAAGTGGTGTTGTGCAGGTATTTGAAGATTAAAGAAGATTTGAAGACGAAGAAGATTTCTTATTGGTTTTCGTATCTTGTGAATTTAGTGCACAAACCTTGATCGGCTGGGATCCAACTAGAATTGGTTTATCTTTGATAGATCTGATTGATTAGTTGCGTGCGATCGACATCACTTTATAGTTTCTCTTTGAGATCTATATTGATTGAGTACGAATCTATACTTGGCTATTTTGGTAGTTAAAGTTAGATTGATCTGACCAGACAAAGGAGTTTATTAGATTAAACGGAAGAGCCTTTGTCAACAACTCATCTATATCTTTAGCAAGATTGATTAGAGTGGTTTCCAAACAAATTATTCCTTTGCTGTTTGGAATACGATCCAAAAGACTTGTTATTCACGTGCGTGACTCTAGAAGTCGAAGGCGCAGGGATACTGAGGGAACTAAGTAGCTAGGGGTAGTATGCTTGGTCTCAATTATACGAAGTTGGTATTAGATTTTGTATATGTAGTGATCTACACTACAAATTAGCACATAAACAAGTCATGATCTCTAAGGATAGAGATAGACTGGGGAGAACAGAAGGTTTTAGAGAGAAAAGATAGTTTTTGATTATTATTCTTCATGAACTACAACAACTAGGGGAATTGGGAATATAAACTCTAACCTAAGCCAGCAGCACGTGTGACTCACACAACGGCTACTAAACCTCATTATTAACTAATAAACATATATTTAACTAATAATTATCGGGTGCCCCTAGTAACGGGGTCGGCCCTTAACAACTCAGGAACTGTGGTACGACAGGTTCATGACAAACCCCACTCCTTCAAATCATCCTTTTCCTCAAGGATGGAAGTTGAAAAGATCATGGTTGTTGGCCCCTTGTAGATCCTTCCGAGTACCGTAATAGAGGTGAACGTGACCTTGATAAACTTCAACACTCCGGTCCAAGAAAACAACAGCACCACTTGTAGCAATAACAGTCTTGGCTATGACCCCATCGCAGGGCTGAACAACCACTTCAGAAATTGTATTACCAATAACTGTAAAAGAACCTTCGCGCACAACAAATGTTCCTTCATTACGTTGCAGGTCGAAACATACCCCTAGTACAAGGAATCTCTCATTTCTATCCAAAATATTTTCACCTCCATCTAAACCCATTTGCAAGATTGTAATAACCTAGACTTGTATAAAGAAGATAAAGTAAGTTGCACCTCCACTGCAGCCCTCGGTCTTGTGCACAATAATTTTGGTAATACATCTTCTCAATAAATTACAAGCTGTAATTGCAGTGCGGGTTAAGAATTTCTGAAACTCACTTCTAAATATGGAGCTTACAGTCTCTTCTTTTACTTGTAGTGTTGTGATATTAGATATGGAGAGCATCAACTGCTTCATAAATTGATGGCAATATTGAAGAAGGTACTCAGCCGCCAACTTAATGTATTTGTCCAGACTCTTTCTTCTGTCAGCTAAGAACTACTGCCAGCACCCTCGACTTAAATAGAACCACCCAATATCAGTAGATAGTCTATGCAGTGTAGTGACAAGAATTATTTTTACCTCTTCAAACTTGAGCATACTGATCTTGGTGATGTCACATTTCATTAAATTACAAGGTGAAATTGTCTCATATGACGAGCATTTCAGGAAGGTACATAACGACATCTGCCACCACAGACAGTGAAGGTATCCCACACTACCAATAATAATATAACCATGTAGCTCTCTTTTACAGAAGTAAATGCTTCTCCAACTCACACCCATGCTACATGAACCAGAATTGCATAAGATCACCTCCAACCTGAAGTTTTTATGTATGATCCAGGAGCCACCTTCAATTTGCCAACTGAATAAGATACTTAAAGATAAGAATGTTGATCGGCTCCCTTTCCAGGCAGAGAAAATACTTGTCATAATGTGAGCACACTCAGTTAACTTAGCGCTCCTTTGTACTCGGCTTGTACCAAATAGATCTCTACAAACAACTCTATTAACTTTTATCAGCATGTGTTTGATTTCAGCTCCACTGCAATGCATCTGGTCTCGAAATAACCAACCCAACACTCGCCTGTGATGTAGAGTAATAACAGTTGTGAGAGTATCACCCATAGTACCGTTCAGAAATGCTTTCCTCTTGTTCCCCTTAACAAATGATACTTTCATCATGTCACAGTTATTGATTCCCAACAGACATACAAGAAAACATCCTCCTTTACAGCAACAGAATATAAAATATCGAGCACAACCTAGAGTTGTGTGTTGATGAGTGCCAAATATTGCATATTTATACATCTATTTATTGGCATTTAACTCATCTTTTGTGTTCAGAAATCAGATATTATCCCAGATTCTGTGTTTTCTTTGTTTTCAAGAATAAATAATTGTACTAATTAATTTTATGTTTTTAGGTAGTGAATAAAGCTCGGAGAAATTGAGGAGCCAAAAGAGCAGAGAATTGGAGGCAAGCGTCTATGGAACAAAAAGCCAAAGCCCGCGCGCACATCAATTGCAACCCAACAAGTAGCAACTCATCTACAAGACATGGGCCCAGGCTACCCACGACCCGGATTCGAGCCCATCCTTTCCGAGCCGTCAGATTTGATCCAGTCTTCATCCAACGTTCGCTCCAGCTCCTACACATCTTTTCTTGATACTCCCGCTCAACACCAAAACCGCCATCACCCTGAGCCGTGAGATCTTCCACTGCCAAGATCCAACGCTCGCTCCACCTTCCTCATCAAATCCTGATGCACCCGCTTCACAAAGACAGCCCCTATATAAACTCCCAACACCAAAACCTAATCTCATTTCTTTCTCCTTCACCCGACCAAACTCGAGAGAAACCCTTACCCCTTCTCTTCTTCCCCGACCAAAGTTGCGAACCACCTCACCTCCGCCACCATCTCTCCTCCCGACAATAGCAGCTCCAACAAAGACCATAGTAGCCTATTCCGCCGCACCTAAGTCGTGTTTATCTCTCACATAGCTTCTCATAACCCTAGAAGCTAAGTTAGAGATAAGCAAGACTAGGGTTTTCTCCATCACCACAAGCAAGGCTACCAGAGCCGAATTGCGCGAAAGAAAGAGTATGGGTATGTCCTTAATTGTTGTCTAGAGTGTGTGTGAGTGATATAAATTGATGTTTTGATGTAAGAGAGAGACAGCATGTTTTAGGGTTCATAGTTAGTTTACAATTTTAGTTTTAAGTCTGTTTTTCATGTTTAACATGTTCTAATTTAATTGCTAGGATTACAATGAAACCCTAGTTCTTTTGTTCTGTTGTTCAACTGTTTTTGAAATGTTCTTTGCATGCTTAAATTATAAGATAGTTCAATTCTAGCACTTTCATTGCTTTGCTCTCACAATGGATGCCATGTATCCATTGTAGTTAGGATAACTCTGCATTGAGTGTAATTCAGCCCAAACTTCAATCACTATTGCTAGCCCTTGACTAGTTGTGCTTAATTAGACAACTAGTGCTCTGAATTAGCACCCTTAGCTGATAACTTGAACTATTCCCTGGTGAAACCCTTAGATAAGTGATAGCCTGACACACTTTCCTTATCTGTAGCAAGAACATTCAAGCTAGTTGAATAACATAACTTGAATTAGAGGTGGATTTGATAACCCTAGTGCATGTAACCTCAACATTTGTATTTCATCTTACTTTCAGCTTTGAAACCTTCAACTCAGTCGTATCGACACCAAGTTCACTCCATAATTGTGTTACAAAACCACTAGGAAATCAGTTAAGAGCCATTAGATCACATAACACACCCCAGTTCTCTGTGGAATGACCTGTGCTTGCCACTGCCTCCAAAGGCACTGTGCACTTGCAGTTTAAGACGTAGGAAATCACTTTTACAGACCTACCAAGTTTTTGGCGCCGCTGCCGGGGAACTGGTAGTGTACTGTTTGCTCTTTAGTGCTTTGTCTTCACTGTTTTCCAACCCATATTTGTATATATATGCTCTGAGGTTGTTGTTAGTAGTCACCTTAGTGTATTTTTTTGCTGTTAATCATCCATCTGTTCATATGTGCTTTGAATCCTTGTTTTAGTTTCTCTTAGCTTAACTTAGCTTAACTTAGCTTAAATTTTTTGCTATCAATCATCTGCATCATTGCCTTGCCATAGTTTAGTGTAACTTTCATCTGTAGTTTATCTTTGTAACATCTTTGCATCACCATCAGCCTCTGTGAATAGCTTGTTGCATCTGTAGCTTAAGTATTGTTAGAATAATTATTGATTAACTCTGTATTCTTCATCCACATCCTGTAAGCTTTCAATTTCCACAACCCTGCAGTTTACCTTGCTGTTTTGAGGCATCACTGAACATTGTGTCAGCCAATATCATCCTGTGGCTCAATTTCTGCCTTAGCATTAGTACTTTCTTGCTTTAGCTGTGAAGTTTTGGGAACTGAGATCATTTTGCTGAGTTAGCAGGTACTTGTGGAGCAAACTGAGCAAATTCAAGGAAAGAACAAGGAGCAGCAAAACCAGGGTGGAATTGCCTAAACCCAGTTTAATACTGGTGGTATTGCTTTCTAACTCTTTTCTGTGTGATGTGTGTGTGATGACCCTGGATGCATGATAAAACTCTTGCTAGGTAGTTTTCAAAGTTTCATTTATCTTGTGTTCTGTGCTCAGCTCCAGCCCCTGCAGCTGTGAGTTGAAGATACAACTTGGATAACAAATTTGATGAAAACCCTGTTGAGCCAAATGCTGACATCTTGACACCATGAGCATATCCCACCCAACTCTGTTGCCGCTCAACCCTGAGCTGGTGCTAATTGGATGATAAGATTCTGAGACATCTGAATAAGATTGCTTCCATCTAAGCCTGTGTTGTGTGTAACCTGACCATAATTGCCTGATAAACTAGTTTCCATGCTAGGAATTGCTTGTATTAATCGTTTGCTAATCTTTGCACCTGTGACCACTTAACTCTGTTATCTGTGAATGGTATAATCTGCAATTCTGTTTGAGACCTTGTGTGAGTTATCATCTACCACTTTGCCTCTTCCCAAGCACCCTGTGCTTAACTCCAGCCCCTGACGACAACATCACCAAGAAGACAGGCAGGGAGTTGCCGTCTATGTGCCGCCTATGTAGAGCTAGTTGTGAAGATGTTAGCCATATCACTTGGCATTGCAGAATTGCGAGGCGACTTTGGGCTTGGGCGGCTGGAATTTTTAATCTGCAAGCAAAGGAAGATCTTGTAGCTTCTTATAAAGTTGCAAAGGGGCTAAGAGTAGGATGGTGAAAGACTCTGTGGCTTGTTGCAAATCTTGCAATAGTCACGGAATTATGGAAAATGCGCAACAAGGCTTATTTTGATGATATGCGAGTTCGTTGGCTTGGTCTCAAAGGGAGAGTTTATCAGGTTATACGTGAAGTTATTGATCTGTTGTAGTGTTACTTTTCGAGACTCAAACTCGACAGTGCTAGGTGTTCTTTGTGTTGGACTTGGCTGGCAAACAAACTATTATGCTGAAGTATGTGCGGTTATTTATGGTGCGATGGTTGCCAAAAGATGGAATATTGCAAATCTTTGTGTTAGATCGGACTCTATGAGTTGCATTCTAGCTCTTCAGAAGGGTGAGTTACCTT
The DNA here is from genome assembly GCA_023531295.1 of Papaver armeniacum. Classification (NCBI taxonomy): domain Eukaryota; kingdom Viridiplantae; phylum Streptophyta; class Magnoliopsida; order Ranunculales; family Papaveraceae; genus Papaver; species Papaver armeniacum. Next base: position 273,662 of record JAJJWW010005914.1, on the reverse strand, counting down.
GGCAACTGATGCAGAAGTGGAAAATGGCGAGAAGTTTCTATACGATTATTCGCTATGTTCACAGCTATAGAGAAGTTAATTTTTCGGCTGACGCCTCGGCTAAACAAGCATGTTTGTTAGCCGAGGATGAGTATGAGTTTTATGAGGGTAGGCCAGGTTTTATTCTGTCTGTAGAATGGCCTGGTGAGGTTTATTTTCGCTTCAAATAGGTTTTCTTAGCGTGTAGCCTAACGGCTAGGCGCTAATTGACCTCGCCCCCGTACGGCCCGCTTTTTTTTTGCTGCTTAACTCCAGCCCCTGAAGCTGTGAGTTTGAGTTAATACTTGGAGAGCCAAGTAGCTGAAAACCCCAGTTGATGCCACAGACCCCTTGCATACTCTGTCACTTGCTAAAGTAGTTATTTGCTGTCATTTGCACTCACTGTATGATAGACCTGCAATCTCTGTGCATACATCTCTGAGCACTTGAGATCACTTGACTGTGTTGACCCTCTGAGTATGCTGTAAGGTGTTAACATTGATTCATTTGATAAATCTGTGTATTCCATATCTGAAATGTGCTGATCCATTAACTTTATGGTGCTGTGAACTGTTTTGCAAATATCTGTGCAACAATACCTGTAATCTGTGTGTGAACTTTTGATGTTTAAGTGAGTGTTGAGTAGCAGAATTAGGGATAGCTATTAGTTGTTTTCAAACACACTACCTAGCACATGCTTCACCATTGAGTGAGCACAACCTTTCCCCTGTGCACTTCACACAGTTTTTACTCACATCTTGTGTTGTGCTCATCTGCCAATTTCTGTCAAGCATAGCCAGTGCTGTGTCAATTTGTGTGAATTTGTGTTTGCTGTTATGCTCTGTGTATAAGCTAGAGTTGCACTCAAACCTGTGTTGTACTCAATTACAATCTGTGCCCTGCCAGAGCTGAGCACCAGTCTTGCATCATCTTGCCAATCCCTGCACAAAAACAACCTGAGCACAAGCTGTGCAGAATAAGTTTCCCACAAACTGGGCTGCTTTAACTGACTCCCCCATAGCCTGAGCCCACACCCACTAGGCTTTGCAAACAACCTGGGATATACATTTTTACACTGCTGGGCCGTGCAACCAATCTGAGCCCACATCATCTGGGCTAGAACCCACAACATCTGGGCCTTACAACTTCAAATAGCCATCTTTTGGGCTTGAATCTTGTACTAGTGGGTCATTTTTGAGTTTTTGCTTTTTTGTGTTGAAATTGATTGTATGTTAACATGCTAGATGCGCTAGCTAGGCTATGATTGTGTCTTTTAGAGACCAAACAAATCGACTAGTTAGAATCCGCCCGGACGAAATAGTAAGCATACCCAGTTCTTCAACCGAAAACCCAAGCCCAGATCTATCTGAAACAGAAACTATGGGTGAGGAACTTAACCAACCCCGTAGTCTCAAGGACTACATGTACCCAACTAGGGCAAGTCAGCCCTCTTGCATCATTCTCACAAAGCCGATGCTTTGGCCGGGTTTGAACTGAAAGCAAGCACCATTCATATGCTACCCGTGTTTAGAGGGGTCAATGCTGAGAACCCCTACCATCACGTGAGAGACTTTGAGGATATTTGTGGGACTCTGCGTTTTAACCAAATGACATAGAAGCCCCTCAAATTGAGATTGTTTCCTTTTTCTCTAAAAGACAAAGCCAAGTCTTGGCTACATGCCCTACAACCACAGTCCATTAGAACCTGGGACGACCTCACAAAAGAGTTTTTCAAAAAGTTTTTCCCAAACCATAAGACGGCGACAATTCGCCAAAGTCTAAATGGTTTTGTGCAATTAGAAGATGAAACTCTAGCAAAATATTTGGATAGATTCAATGAATTATTACTCCAATGTCCCCACCATGGTTTTGAAAAATGGAGACTCGTGCAAATCTTGTATGAGGGTCTAGATGTTAGAACCCGTACCACAGTCGAGTCAATGTGCAATGGTGCATTTATTGACAAGAGTGCTGATGACGCTTGGACTTTTCTAATCGAAGTCGCTGAAAAGACTCAACAAATGGGAGTCCATCCGAGAACCGAAACGGACTACCCCTGCACAAAATGTTCATAGAATCGAGTCTGACTTTGAGGGAAATGCAAAAATGGCATCTTTGGCCCGGAGAATAGAAGTGCTTGAGTTGGAAAAGAATGTAAAATCTAATGCCCCTACTATCCGTGACCAAATTGAAATGGCCACTTGTGCCGCATGCCATAGCTCTGACCACTTAGTAGACAGCTGTCCTGATTTACATGCATTTCAAGAGTCTAAAGCCGAGCAAGCCAATGCATTATACCAAAGGCAAGAGAACAACCCTTATTCTCAAACCTACAACCCAGGGTGGAGGAATCACCCTAACTTCTCATGGTCCAAGGGACCGGTACAAGGGGAACCAACAAATAACAACCAAGGATACTCATATCCTAGAAACCCCCAAATACCACCACATCCTCAGTACCCCGTGGAGAAAAAGACTAGCTTTGAAGACTGTGTCGTTATGTTAACCTAAAATCTTGCAAAACTTGAGAAAACTACCGACCAACGTCTCACAAACCTAGATCTTAAGATAGTTCAAATCTGTGATGCATTGAATGAGAGAGAGAAAGGAAAATTCCCTAGTCAACCCCAACAAAATCCAAAGAATGTGTTTCAAGCAGGCTCCTCTACCTGCAATGAAACTTCACATAGTCAAGCGAATGCTGTTACCACTCTCCGTAGTGGTAGAATTGTTGAGAACCATGTAGGTGTACCACCATCAAGCGAGTCTACATCAGACTCCCCAGTACACACAACACCGCAGAAAACATCTACCGTAGAGAAAGAATCTGAGCCCATTGATAAAACCAAGAGTCCTACTAATGTATATGTTCCTCTGCCAAGTCATGTACCTGTTGCTCCATTCCCACAGAGGTTGGTACAACAGAAGGGGGGTACCCAATACAACGAGATTTTGGAAATGTTCAAAAGAGTTAACATAAATATTCCATTTCTCGAAGCAATCAGGCAAATACCGCCTATGCTAAGTTTTTGAAGGACCTCGTGCACACAAAAGCGAAAGCTTCATGTGCATAAGCGTGCCTTTCTCACCGAGCAAGTAAGTTCAATTATTCAAAACAAAACCCCACCTAAGTTTAAAGATCCAGGTAGCCCAACTATCTCTTGTACTATAGGTGAGCATACAATCGAAAATCTTTATTGGACTTAGGAGCTAGTGTGAATCTACCGCCATATTCTCGTGTATGTGCAGTTAGGTCTTGGGGAATTGCAACCCACTCCCCGTCACGCTACAATTAGAGGACAGATCTGGAAAGTCCCTCGGGAATCGTGGAAGATGTGCTAATCAAGGTTGATAAATTTTATTTCCCGTGGACTTCATTGTGTTAGATACTCAACCCGTGCATAATCCACGAAAATCATATTCCCGTTATCTTAGGACGTCCCTTTTTGGCAACGTCAAACGCTATCATAAATTGTCGTAGCGGGAATTGAATTTGTCTTTTGGCAACATGACTGTAGAACCGAATGTCTTTCGTGTGAACCAACAACCCATAGAGTGTGATGATGATGAATTGCACGAGGTTAACATGATTGAGAGTCTGATTCAAGACTCATTGTCTGACATCTTACCTGTGGATCCTGTACAAGCATGTTTAGACAATTTTGACTTAGATCTCTTCGCCCGAGTACATTAGTGAAGTCCACTCTTTTCTAGAGTCTGTGCCACCCATGGATATTGCTAAATGGCATAATACAGTGGAACCTCTTCCACTCTCTGATACCAAATCTGCCCCACCTCTTGACACCCCACCTAAGCTTGATTTGAAACCATTACCTGATACCTTGAAGTATGCTTTCTTAGGTCCTTCTGACACTTTACCTGTGATTATTGCATCATGTTTAGACACGAACAGGAAAGTCGACTTTCAGAAGTACTTAAAGAACATAAAGGAGCCTTAGGTTGGACCATCTCCGATCTTAAGGGTATAAGTCCCACAATTTGAATGCATCACATAAACCTTGAGGAGAACACTAAACCATCTAGGGAAATGCAAAGGAGACTTAACCCCAACATGAGAGATGTTGTCAAGGGTGAGATTCTGAAACTGCTTGATGCGGGTATCATTTACCCCGTCCCTGATAGCCAGTGGGTCAGTCCCATTCAGGTAGTACCCAAGAAGTCTGGCATTACTGTAGTTCAAAATGAGATGAATGAACTTGTTCCCACCCGTGTAACCACAGGGTGGCGAGTTTGTATTGATTATAGAAAACTGAACACAGTAACCAAGAAAGACCATTTTCCCCTTCCCTTCATTGACCAAATGCTGGAAAGGTTAGCAAAACATAGTCACTATTGCTTCTTAGATGGCTATTCTGGCTACAACCAAATTCACATAGCACCCGAAGACCAACAAAAGACCACGTTTACATGTCCTTATGGAACATTTGCTTATCGTCGTATGCCTTTTGGGCTGTGCAATGCACCCGCTACTTTTCAACGTTGCATGATGAGCATATTTTCCGACATGGTAGATAAGTTTCTTGAGATTTTTATGGATGATTTTTCGGTGTTTGGTTCTTCTTTTGATGAGTGTTTGCATCACCTCACTTGTGTGCTGATTAGGTGTAAGGAGAAGAGTTAGGTTTTGAATTGGGAAAAATGTCATTTCATGGTCAACTCAGGCATTGTTTTAGGGCATATCATCTCGGAAAAAGGCATAGAAGTAGACAAAGCCAAGGTAGATCTCATTCAACACTTGCCTCAACCTCGTTCTGTGAGGGACATCAGATCATTTCTAGGCCATGCGGTTTTTTACCGCCGATTCATCAAAGACTTTAGTAAAATTTCACGACCTTTGTGCAATCTTCTTGCAAAAGATGTTGCATTTGTCTTTGATGATGCTTGTAAGGAAGCATGGGAGAAACTGAAGGCTCTCCTTACATCTGCCCCTATAGTCAGACCACCTGACTGGTCATTACCATTTGAGATTATGTGTGATGCGTCTGACTATGTTATAGGAGCTATTTTGGGCCAGCGAGTAGACAAACGTCCTTATGTGATCTACTATGCTAGTAAAACACTTAATGATGCTCAACTGAATTATTCCACTACTGAGAAAGAGTTGATAGCTGTTGTGTTTGCATTAGACAAGTTTAGATCTTATTTGATAGGGTCTAAGGTCATCATTTATTCTGATCATGCTGCATTGAGATATCTTTTGTCTAAGAAAGATGCTAAGGCTCGTCTAATTCGATGGATACTCTTGCTACAAGAGTTTGACCTCGAAATTCGAGATAAGAAAGGATCAGAAAATGTTGTTGCTGATCACTTGTCTAGGCTGAATGTTGAATCTGCTGATGAATCTGTGTTGATTAGGGAATCATTCCCTGATGAGCAATTGATGCTTGTGTCTGAAATGCCTTGGTTTGCTGATATTGTGAACTACCTTGCTACAGGTAGAATGCCCTTGCATTGGTCTAAACAAGACCGTTCTAAATTCTTGGTCAAAGTTAAACACTTCCTTTGGGATGACCCATATTTGTTTAAGTACTTTGCCAAGACCAAATCATTAGGAGATGTGTCCCCACCTCAACAAAGGGACGTCATTTCTTTCGTCATGACCATGCATGTGGAGGCCACTTTAGTGCCAATAAAACTGCTGCAAAGATCTTGAAAAGCGGTTTCTATTGGCCAACACTGTTTAAGGATTGCCATGCTTTTGTGTTGCTTGTGACCGATGCCGTAAATTAGGAAGTATCTCTAGGAGAAACATGATGCCCTTACAACCCATTTTGATTGTTGAACTGTTTGATGTTTGGGGTATTGATTTCATGGGTACATTTCCTAACTCTGAAGGTAAGTTATACATTCTTGTTGTTGTTGATTATGTCTCTAAGTGGGTAGAGGCCATTGCATCCAAAACCAACGACCATAAAGTTGTTCTTTCTTTTCTTAAGGAGAACATTTTCTCCCGTTTTGGAACCCCTAGGGCAATAATCAGTGATGGAGGTAGTCATTTCTGCAATAGACCCTTTGAATCACTAGTGCGCAAGTATGGAATCACTCACAAGGTCGCAACACCTTACCATCCTCAAACCAAAGGGCCAAGTAGAAGTTTCTAATAGGGAAATTAAGCATATCCTTGAGAAGACCGTCAATCCTTCTAGGAAAGATTGGTCTTTGCGCTTAAACGATGCTTTATGGGCCTATAGAACTGCATACAAGACTCCCATTGGGATGTCTCCTTACAGACTTGTGTACGGAAAAGCATGTCATCTACCTGTTGAGTTAGAACACCGTGCATACTGGGCTGTGAAGAAGTTGAACTTTGATCTTGATAAGGCTGGAACCCGTAGAAAACTTCAACTCAATGAGTTAGAAGAATTGAGAAACGATGCATATGATAGTGCCAAAACGTACAAACATAGGATGAAAGTGTTTCACGACAAGCGCATTCTCGCGCAAGTCTTTCACACCAGTGTCGAAAGTTTTATTGTACAACACTCGTTTGCACTTGTTTCCGGGAAAGCTACGTTCTCGATGGTCGACCATTCTTGGTACGTACCGTCTTTCCCCATGGAGCTGTAGAAGTTGAAAACCCAGCAAACAAGAACATTTTCAAAGTCAATGAGAGATTGAAACCATTTCTGGAGCATCTTCCACCAGAAGTTGAGACCGTTGACTTGGAAGACCCCATCTATGTGGACTAGACTAGTTCACTTGTGTACATACATATGGACTAACAATCCATTCTCTTTCCCTTTTCTTTTTCTTTTTGCATAGTTTTTGATGTGTGCTAACCAAACTTTTTGTCTTGCGCTCTTGATTGTTTGCTTTCAAAGCATTCATCTTTCTATGGTTTAGCAACACCCTCTTGCATCCGGTAATCTCTTCCCTTTTCTCCTCTCAACATAGTTCTCATGGTATGTGACTGTTTAAATTCTTTATATCTGTTGACACATTGAGGACAATGTTTGATCTAGGTTTGGGGGTGTGATTTGTTTTAGAGTTTTTAGTCTTTTTGTTTTAATTAAAAAAAAAAAAAAAAAAAAAAAACTCTTTGTAAATATTTGCATAAAAACCTCCAACTTTTAGAGATTTTAGAGTCACTAGCATGCTTCTAGCTATGTTTACATAGAGAGTCTGACCGAAATAACAGAACTTGGAAGTACTGGAGAACGCAATCGGGTTTCTTAGTTGATTAGAGCGTTAAAGTTGGATTTAACCATACCGGAGGGCGAATTAGGTGCTGTTTAGATATTCGGTAGTAGAATTGTGATCACCCATAGTGGAGACTACCCATTTTACATCAAGCGAGGTACCGACCTTCACTCTTTGTGACCTTCTAGAAAAGATGTTAGAGTGTGTGTCACCGTACGTCAATTCCGGGTAGGAATGGTGAGCTACCCAACTTCGCACCACTTTCAGCACTATTTTTGATCTCTTGAGTGCTAATTCCGTCAATCATGAGGGTGACGCCTAAAGATGAAAACTACTTCTAAATATCGATTTGCAGTTAGCATCACTCTCTCCCTCTCAATCAACACATTCATAGAAACACATCATCGTCAGCAAGCGGAGCATCATCAGAATATTTGAAGAAAAGTTGAGATAGTCCAAGGTTTATGTGCAACAAAGAAAAGAAAAATAGGATGAGAATTAATGAAGTTTGTGAAATCAAGACAAGTGTAAAAAATTGAGTCTTATTGTTTTATTGTTATTTTCATTCCAAGTTAAGTCAAAAAAAAAAAAAAAAAAAAAAAAAAAAAAAAAAAAAATTGTATGTTTGTCAAGTTTTTGTGAAGTCAGAAGTTCATCATCAGCTATTGAAGACCGAAGACCGAAGATTGAAGACGTTTCTATGAATGCTGAGAGAGTGATATTAATTGCCGTTCGGGTGAGAAGGTAAGTGAGTACTCCCATCCTTGCTAATGGTTGATTTCCTTTCTTAGAGATCATCGAAAAAGATTCTTTTGTCCACACTTCGTGGAGTCTCCGAAATTATTTCGGAAGGTTATCCTTCTCACCTACAACGTGTGCGAATTCTCTCTTTATTCCTACCTGCGCACATGAGAGACTAAAAAGCGGTCTTTTTGAGTGCAATTATCATAAAACCCTAATGGTGAGGCGAAGTCGAGGCTTATGATCACAATCGAATCCGAATTCTTTCATATGGTATGGTTACTTCTCGCTCAAAGACTTAAGGATGAGAATGCGTTCTTTGGTACTTCTAACTTCGTGTTACTAGCATGCGAAACTCTATGTCCTCATAGCTCCTTGGATGCTTGAGACTCTTTTACACTCGAAGTTGGAGAAGGTTTTGTGGGTACACCTCTGGTAAACCCTCACGAGACTACAACTCGTCCACTAGGGACACCTAGCGGTTTAAAGGCTTAGTGCATACGCTAAATGCATTTGAGAGACCTGCGACAGGGGTGTAGTTAGGATTTCTTAATTTCTGTTTCACTTGAGGACAAGTAAAATTCAGGTTTGGGGGTATTTGATGAGTGCCAAATATTGCATATTTATACATCTATTTATTGGCATTTAACTCATCTTTTGTGTTCATAAATCAGATATTATCCCAGATTCTGTGTTTTCTTTGTTTTCAAGAATAAATAATTGTACTAATTAATTTTATGTTTTTAGGTAGTGAATAAAGCTCGGAGAAATTGAGGAGCCAAAATAGCAGAGAATTGGAGGCAAGCGTCTATGGAACAAAAATCCAAAGCCCGCGCGCACATCAGTTGCAACCCAACAAGTAGCAACTCATCTACAAGACATGGGCCCAGGCTACCCACGACCCGGATTCGAGCCCATCCTTTCCGAGCCGTCAGATTTGATCCAGTCTTCATCCAACGTTCGCTCCAGCTCCTACACATCTTTTCTTGATACTCCCGCTCAACACCAAAACCGCCATCACCCTGAGCCGTGAGATCTTCCACTGCCAAGATCCAACGCTCGCTCCACCTTCCTCATCAAATCCTGATGCACCCGCTTCACAAAGACAACCCCTATATAAACTCCCAACACCAAAACCTAATCTCATTTCTTTCTCCTTCACCCGACCAAACTCAGAGAAACCCTTACCCCTTCTCTTCTTCCCCGACCAAAGTTGCAGAACCACCTCACCTCCGCCACCATCTCTCCTCCCGACAATAGCAGCTCCAACATCACCATAGTAGCCTATTCCGCCGCACCTAAGTCGTGTTTATCTCTCACATAGCTTCTCATAACCCTAGAAGCTAAGTTAGAGATAAGCAAGACTAGGGTTTTCTCCATCACCACAAGCAAGGCTACCAGAGCCGAATTGGCAAAAGAAAGAGTATGGGTATGTCCTTAATTGTTGTCTAGAGTGTGTGTGAGTGATATAAATTGATGTTTTGATGTAAGAGAGAGACAACATGTTTTAGGGTTCATAGTTAGTTTACAATTTTAATTTTAAGTCTGCTTTTATGTTTAACATGTTCTAATTTAATTGCTAGGATTACAATGAAACCCTAGTTCTTTTGTTCTGTTGTTCAACTGTTTTTGAAATGTTCTTTGCATGCTTAAATTATAAGATAGTTCAATTCTAGCACTTTCATTGCTTTGCTCTCACAATGGATGCCATGTATCCATTGTAGTAGGGATAACTCTGCATTGAGTGTAATTCAGCCCAAACTTCAATCACTATTGCTAGCCCTTGACTAGTTGTGCTTAATTAGACAACTAGTGCTCTGAATTAGCACCCTTAGCTGATAACTTGAACTATTCCCTGGTGAAACCCTTAGATAAGTGATAGCCTAACACACTTTCCTTATCTGTAGCAAGAACATTCAAGCTAGTTGAATAACATAACTTGAATTAGAGGTGGATTTGATAACCCTAGTGCCTGTAACCTCAACATTTGTATTTCATCTTACTTTTAGCTTTGAAACCTTCAACTCAGTCGTATCGACACCAAGTTCAATCCATAATTGTGTTACAAAACCACTAGGAAATCAGTTAAGAGCCATTAGATCACATAACACACCCCAGTTCTCTGTGGAATGACCTGTGCTTGCCACTGCCTCCAAAGGCACTGTGCACTTGCAGTTTAAGACGTAGGAAATCACTTTTACAGACCTACCATGTGTAAACCGCCAACACAGATTCTCAAGGACTTCATATTCAGAATATAATCTTCCTCATATAAAGCTTCCACCACTCTTGAATGAGAGTATATCTGATTCACCATGAAGGAAAACTGTTGAACTATGTCTCCTAGCTGTGTAAAAACACCAACCACCTCATTACTTGTTTCTTCCAACAGTTTTTTCATTATGCTCTCACCACTATTAGCTCCTACAAGTATCCTTTGAATTTCCACCATTCTTTCACAGAATCCCACTTCTCTGTATCCCCTCTTAAGCTTAAAGAGTTCACCATATTTCTTAACAGCTAAGGCTACCACCACGAGGAAATAAACATGGAGCCAAGGAATACCATCCTCTAGTTTATACTCTGTAATTACTTGTAAAGACCACACAACTGCTGGATGATAGACTTGCCTACGAAACCACTGTTGAGAAAGCACAAAAGCAACATCACTAATAACACACCAGCTTCGACAACTAGGAAATATATTGAGTATTTGTTGTACAATTCTAGATTCACTATTTTTTGTTATATGAAGTCTCGAAATCATACAGAGAACATTAACTTGGTGCAAGGTTGCATCACACAGCTCACAAGCATTATGACTTTCAACCAATTCCAGCAACCCTCCTTGTTCAATTATCCTTTTAGTAAAAACCAAGCCAAATAACTCAATGAAAATCCATTTGAAAAACAACAAATTGTACTCTATGTGAATGACGAGCTTCCATAGTAGTAACATATTGCAGGTGTCTGTGGATTTCACTGACTCCATGAACACCTTCCCGGCCATTGTCATTTGTATATGAGGCCTACAATTTTTCACCTGCAGTTGAGCCATCAGGCCCTGAAAGGATATTCGGCTCCACCAAGCACCATCATTCCCATCAAGCAAAAACATATGATAAAACATAACCCAGTGCTGCAATTCTGAGAACCCACAAATAATGATAGCCGACATCTCGAGTGAAAGGAACTTGCACTTAAAACCTTCCACAAGCAACCGATCAAAAATGTCTTGTGCCATGCCATACTCATCTTGCCTTGGGAGACTTGGTTTAATGGCCCAGAGAACATCATATTGTACCGTTACTTCGTCTGGAAGCTTATTAGCATCACCACTGCCTCCATCTGTATAATAATGAGACCACCTTATCGAACCCCACAACTTCCCTCTATCAATTACTCTTCCAGCAAAAACCAGGACATCATAGGAACAGTCTTCACTACTTTCACAATTAAGAACCAACTCCAAGGTACTGCTTCCCATGTAGTTTGGTAAATTTTGAGATAAATCTGAACTTGATTTAATTGAGACCTTTGAATAAGAAATCCACAAACTAGTTTCATGCATTCTATCTCGAGCAAACAACAGATGGCCACATGCATAACTGGAGATATAATCTCGGTCTGACATTCTCGTAAACAGATTCCTACCATTCCAATCATCACAACCTTTAACGATAACAAACACAACTGAATTTGTAAACCTGTAATCCAATTGGTACCCATCTTGAAGGAAAAGCTCATAGAAATATTTCTCATCATATTTCTCTAGTGAAATAACCAAACTAGCAGCACGAAAAAATTTAAAATTTCTCCTAGCGCATTAAGTATACATCTCACTGACTAACAATTCTTTAACACGATCAAAAAGCACATGGCCATAATCAAAACCAGGTAAAATAGCATATACAGACTCACTTGAATTCACACTCAAGAGTTTATAACAATTCCCATAAACAAAATTTAACTTCGAAACAAGGTCATCATTGTATTTATTCCTTATATTAGACCCATCCAACTTTCTTCCTCTATCAAATATCATTCGAGTATAATTAGCACTGGATGAAACTTTACCAATAGAAGCAGTCTGAATTAAGTGGGCGAAGGAGTACAACCTGATAAACTTGATGAAGTAGGATGGTATTTGATGTATGTTACTATCTATAATAAACTCCCACACACTGTCTAAATACATCATCGGAAATCCGATTCAGTAACTTGAAGTCCTTCACACCAATGTTTGTACCTTCAGAATCCATAATAACATCAAGACAATAATGTTCAGAGTTGAACGGTTTACCATCCTGGTAGTCAAGAAACGTCGAATTTCCTTTGTACCTCATATCCTCTTGATAATACAGAAACATCAAATTCCCGATGTATTTATGAACTTCATTAATAATACTAGATCCATCAACATTAGAGAAATCAATTATTGGTGTAGATCGAAAATTACTTTCATCTGCTAGACTAGGAGTTGAAGAATTTTGAAATAATTGACTTACCGAACTTGAATCACCTGAAATTGATTTCAAACTGACATCAACTTCTTTCTCAATCATCTTCGAATGAATAAACTCAGATCCAACTAAACCGATGCTTTCAGATCCATATTTTAATTTTCCAGCATCAACTATCAATTGTGAATCGATACCCGTCCCTCAATTCCATCAGTGAAATTTAGTTGGTTGTCGAAAACACTTTTCAAGTCAGCTTGAGAATTAGAACCTGATGGTGTTTCCAGTAAATAATCACCGGATCCCATTTTCTTCTTCAACAAACGTTCTTTGAAAGCCTTCAATTGATCAGCTAACATCGTCTTCAAGGAAGAGAGGAGTGCAGTTTCAAACTCATTCATGCATGGTAGCGCAGTCTCAGAATCGACTGCTCTGATACCAATTGTAGTGATCTACACTATAAATTTGCACAGAAACAAGTCATGATCTCTAAGGATATAGATAGATTGGGGAGAACAGAAGGTTTTAGAGAGAAAAGATAGTATTTTATTATTATTCTTCATGAACCACAACAACCAGGGGAATTGGGAATATAAACTCTAACCTAAGCCAGCAACACGTGTGACTCACACAACGGCTACTAAATCTCATTATCAACTAATAAACAAATATTTAACTAATAATTATCAGGTGCCCCTAGTAACGGGGTCAGCCCTTAACAACTCAGGAACTGTGGTACGACAGGTTCATGACAGTTAATCGGCTTAATTCTGAGTGTATTCAAAATTGGACTAGGTCCCGGGGTTTTTCTGCATTTGCGGTTTCCCCGTTAACAAAATCTTGTGTTGTGTTATTTACTTCACTTCCGCATTATAATTGTTTTATATTATAATAAAGTAAATACACTTGTGCGTTAATCCTAATCACTTGACATTGATCCTATAGTAAATCGGTTTCGGACCGAAACTATTATCAAGTGAATATCAAGTTGTCGTATTGTCTCGACTTTATCCATAGACGATCACACTTGGTATCGGACTTATAGGTTGAAATAAAAAGATTGTGGTGTATTTGGGTACCCTCGTCTTTTTCATTAACAAATTCACAAGTAAATTTGTATCCATCATCATCAAAAGTTTACTCCTCTTAGTTTATTAAGAACATTAGAGTTAAAAGCTAGCTTAACTTTTGAGGAAAAATCATCATGAGATGGTATTCTAATCATAAGAATATGATAACAAAGAACAATAACTCAAGGAAGTCAAGCAATTCACAAGAATAATTATGAATATCAAGTATTGCGATCATCTTATCTAAGATATAAACTTGTAAATAACATACAAGATTTGATTTACTCTTAGAAGGAAGAATCATCTTTTCCGCAAGGATTTAAACCAATAATGGTTACCAATAGCGTATGAAAAATATGCTTGACAAAGAAGAAAATGCACATATGAATCAATAAGAACCGTGCACCATAAGTTCACATATGGTCGTGAATCGTTCAAGCAATAATCGTGTTCAATAACACTCAAGACTAAACAAAAATCCACAAATACAAAGTGACTTAGAGAATAAAGTTGTCTTAGAAGTGTCTATGAGAGTCATACCAATGCTAAACATATTAAAAAAAAAAGGTTCTTGAGCATCTGCTAAATATTCACTGGGACAGTTGGTGAAACGGTTCGTGAATTGTTCAGCCACTCATGAACTCAGATGTCAACGTTTCTTGAACTGGATTCGCCAACCGTTGCCTTTCATCAATTTCATATCACCAATTAATTCACACAATAAATTGTTTGGAACCAACGTTTAAGGATCGTTAAACATCTTTGTTAGAATCATATTTAGAGATTTTTAACAAGACAAGCTTGACTCGAAATTTCTTCTTTGTAAATCTACTAGAAGTCATACGACATCGTCTCAAAAAGATAGAATGGTAAGATAGTGAGTAAAATAGAATGGTTCAGTCTTTACATACCTGATATAGAAGTTCTCCAAATGTCTTCGTCGATCTTCAGTCTTCAAGGGTGATGTCTGATACTCAGCTACCAAATTCCGACCTAGTCTGAGACTTGACTTAGTAGACTAGAAATTAAGATATAGTTTTGATCATCTAACATTGAAAACAAGCTCGACATATCATAACTTGTGGGTTCAACCGGAGCATTGCTCTAATACCTTAGGTTTCCAAGAATATATTTTCCGGTAGGTATGGGTTAGACTTTGAAATAGTGATATACAGAGGGAGCTGGGATAGCTTAGGAATCTGATTCATGATATAAAAAACTCGGTTAGGTATTTGGGTTAAGAATATGGTCTAGGACATAAACAAAGTTGTTGGAAGGATTATTGTGTTTCCACAACAAATTAACACACAGATTAGGATAAAAGAGAAATCTGATTCAAAGAATCAGCCCAAGAGGAAGAAGAGAAAAACCAATTTACTATTTCATTCATTCATGGCCGCCACAACAGAATTCTTATACATTTATTGGCTAAACCTTATCCCAAGGGCCATACCTGACATGTGCAGCTATCCTAGCGGCTAAACAAAAGTTATTCTCCAGTCATAAGGATTAGTACACCCATACAAACTACTACTGGCAGACCCTAATGAAAATAAGATAATAAGGTAGACATATGACTCAGGCATATGACAATTGTAAAGACACTCAAGCTCGTCAACGCTATTAGACTAGTAAAGAGACGATTTAGCCGCTAAGGACTCGATTAGTTTATCACGAACGTTAATTAATAGAAATTAATCTAACAACAATTTAGATATGAAACTAGTATCGTTAGATAGATCTCGAAGAGTTACGCAGAATGGACTACTCGAACGTGTCTTTCGGATATCGGACGAAGAAGATATCATCAGATTTGTTGAAGGGAAACATTGTCATTTTACGGTTAACCGACTTGACAGCACTTATCTTTTGGTCGGGTGCCTTTAACAATTTGGGTCGGCCGTATCTCTAGCCAAGTCGAGCAGATAAGCTCATTTTCTTTTCTTTTCTTCTTCATTATTCTTTTCTCTCCTGTTTCTTCTCTTCTTCTCGTTTCTTTTCCTCTCCTTCTCTGTTACGGTTCGAGAGATGAAATTGAGGATTTAAGTTGTTTGATTGATGCATAAGAAGCTATATAACTAGATGAATCAAAGAAGGTGTTGTTATTGGAGTTGTTCAAGTTCTGGAAGAAGGATTGAGAAACAGAAACTTAGGGTTTATAGAAGAAGGATTAGGAGATGAAATTGATGCTTCAGGAAGGGGATTAAAGATGGGTTTGGTTGAATTGATAAGTTGGATGGATGTTATGAACTTGAATTGGGGATTAAGAGTCAATCTAAAGTTCATCCGAGGGTTGATGGTGCTGATAATGATTTAAGGTTTTTATTTGAGATTGAGAAAAGAAGGTTAATATCAGTGAGTAATTGATGATGGTGATGTTGTTTTGAAGATTGATTCAAACTCAGAGGAGATTGGAATTAGGGTTTTGGAGCTGGGATCAATTAAAGCTCATGACTGAAGCTGTTAACAGAATTAGGGTTTGATTGTGTTTATAAGAAGGAGAGGAAATTATTATGAGTGATGAACTGGCTGGTGCTTGAGTAAATGAGTATGAGGTAATTGTTTTTTTCTATGAATTTTGTTAAGTTATGCAGTTCTGTTGTTGAATTTATGGATTTGTATTTAGACAATGAATTGAGATGGATTTGATGAGTAAGAAATGGAATTATGGATGTTTACGGTGTATCTTGAATTACAGAGAATGAAGATGATGTTTGAATATAACTGGTGTAGGAGGTGGAAGTGTTAGTGGAGCTGTAATTGTAAATTGTGGTGGTGATTATGAATGTAAGGATTGTTGCAGTTCAGCTTTGGTAGAATTACAGGGGTCATAAAAAATGATGGGGGTCCGAGAATGGTATATTGCTGATGGATGTTGTTGTGTGTATTGGAGGTTGAATGGATGTGTAGTTGAGATTACTCTGTTGATCAAATTTTAGATAGTGGTAAGAAAGTTTGTCGTTCACTCGTACTTGATGAGATTGATTTTAAGAATTAATAAACTAAAATAAAAGGAAAAGGAAAATATATACAAAATACGTCACAAGATGAAGAATTTACCGGGACTCAGGATTTCACTATTTTCATATTCAAGTGGTTCAAAAATTAATCCTAGACATTTATCGCTCAAATAAAAGAAATATCAACTCTAATATTTTGCCAAGGATAGATTTCATAAAATATCAATTGTAAATTACAAGCACAGTGTATCAAAAGTACCTAAGACTAAGCATACACTATGAAACAAGATGACAATTGATTAATAAAAATCATAAATCATTTAAAATCGGTGTAAAAAGTAAATAAAAGAATTAATTAAATTACCACATTGATGAAATCCAGCTTCCTCCATTGTCCCAATGTTGGGTTTAGCTTCTCATGTTGTAGACACGCTCAAAATGGTTTTCCATTGCTCAAAATGTGTTTACAAAGAAGAAAATATAACAAAACTGATATTTGCAACGCTGCAGTGGCGTAACAATACACTATTACAGAGATCGATATAAATTATGTGTGGCTGTCACTGTTCAACAGTCGCGGAGAACTTTTGCAAAACCGGGAATAAACCACGGTTATTAACGACAGTCTTCTGCAGTTTTATGTTCTTGGTGTTCTTCCCAGCAGCAGCAGCAGCAATGAAATCTCCGCAACTCGATCAATCTTGCTCTGTATTACTCCCCAAACTCTCCATAAACCTTTCTCTGACCTCAGGCACCCTTTTTATACTTGACAGCGACCAAATCTCCCCTCATAACTCCATATAATTTGCCATTACTCGACACTGAAGGAAAATATTCTCGGGATCATTTTCTTCCCTGAATTAACTTTTCACGCGCTGAAATGATGCATCAACACTCCAAACATGATCGTACACGCTGTAGGATTGATTCAACACGCTTCAGACATATCAAATATTTCCAAAACAACAAGAAATCCCGAGAATATTTCACGGGAATATACACACCCCTGTTTTCTTCCCACCGTGGTTACAAAGTTCCCTGTTTTGTCGTGTGTCCATATATAGCCTGATTATGTCGATTCAAAAGCTCATAACTTCTTTTGTTAGTTGTAACAGGCCCATAATAATTGAAATCCATGAAAAAGTCACCAAAAATCACGTCAACTCATGCCCTGGAAATCACGCAGCTGCTCTGTTCTTGTTTTCCCGCCTTTTTTCATTTTCAAACGGAGAAGGTGAAGTGCCCCCTATCCAGCTGCTTGGTTGTGAATAGCAGGTGGGTTCCCCTTAGCAAATGAGGTGCCCCTTATCCAAACCGAGGAATCCGAATAACATATGTCCTCCGGGGTGCCTTTATCAACCTTTCGAGCCGATTTTTCCAAAAATGTTTATTTCTCAAAAATACCTACAAACACATAAAATACCATAATTAATACAAAATCGAGTACCAACAATGCAGAAATTGAGGACAACTTAGACACAAAAATGTGTCTATCAAATACCCCCAAACTTATTATTTGCTAGTCCTCGAGCAAATCTAATCTAGAAAATAAAATCTACACTTAGCACGTGCAGTAAGCCGTTAAACCGCTAGGTGGCCCAAGCGGCCGAGTGTTGTCTCGGGAGGGTTTACCAGAGGTGTACCCACAAAAACTTTACTCCAGACCCTAGCTATCTACGCAGAACCTTGGAAGGCACTAAAGAATCTCCTTGGTTGGCACTCTCTCATTGACTACAGGAGGAAGTACCCTGATGCGAAATTCCAATTAATGTACACGAGTTTGCACTCAAGCATACTAAAATTCATATATAAGTGACAGAGCTCTACTCAGATAGTTTCTGTACATCATGACCGGAGTCAACCAATATCATGGAAAGATTAAGAAGATGGATGTAGAGAAAAACGTATATGGTTTTGATGTTGACTAAGGTGAACGCTGTTTCTCATATCTGTCTGAAGGCCACTACTAGGATGAACCTATCCTAATGGACTGAGATACCAGTCTAACTAATATCAACACAGCTGGCATATACAAGAGGACCAGCGGGTGATAATCCTAACTCTAGGTCAACACAACTGGCATATACAAGGGCACCAGTGGTCGACTTTATTGGATTTATTCCAGTTGGTCTGATGGTCTAGTCTCTTTTTTTTTTTTTTTTTTTTTGTGGGTATCTCAATCACTCTATTTCACCCTAGTAATGGTAACAACTTGAATCGTATGCCCCACCAAATCACTTATAAGAAAAGAAAAATAAAAACATAAGGTGAAAAGGATTCAACGAGATATGGCGAAACTACCATGTTTTTTTTCTAACACCTGAGCTCTGTGCTTTTATGAATAGACTCTATAGATGTTTCCATCTAATCATATTGGTTCCTCAACTCCTACAACCAAGATGTTCCCATCCACTTAGATTGGTTAGTGCCAACCTTAATAAGAATAAATTTCTAGGCTCTGGAGTTTATTTATACTGCAACTAAAAAGTTTCTCCCATACCCCCAAACTTAAATCTAATATTGTCCTCAATGTTCTAAAGATGAAAATTAAAAGCATGAACAAGGAGGAACTGTTACTACTTGAAGAAAAGAGTTAAGGAAAGATATTACCGTGTTGCATGAGAATGGGTTACCTCCCAAGAAGTGCTAAGGTTAAAGTCTTCAGCCAGACTAGGAAAGGATTAATCACCTCGTAAAATCATATAGTAGTAACCGGAATAACTGTGGGTCATCTGGATCAAAAAGTGGCAACCACAAGAAGAGGAAACTGCAACATACCAAAAGATACCGAACATACCCTTATTTAACTTTATGTTTAAGACAACTATATCTAGCTGTGGCTCAGGTTCAGGCTCAATAAAAGGGTCTAGATAAAATGTTTTCAATGGACGAATTTCCTCAAAGGTTATATCCTGAAGGTCAGGTTGAAGAGTCTGTAAATACTTAACTAAGAACTTAGAAGCACATAACAATAACCTGAATAATTGGGGATCCTCTAAGTCAATCAGATTTGACTCACACAGTTGACCACAGTAATGGTCATTCTTAAGCAAATGTGTCGACCCTAATCTCCTAAAGTAATTAGGTTTAGTCTCAAAACTTATTAACTGACACATCTGAAATCCATAAGTTCCCACAATTGGAAGGAAGGTTTTTGGTGGGAAAACAAAGTCAATCTTGGTATCATAGCCTGGGTTAACCACATCAACCAGAGGATGGGTTTCTATCAACTGAATTTTCTTATGGACACAACTAGGTTCAGGAAAAAGTGTATGAAGATAATCTTGTAAAATAGTTGAGGCACAAATGTCCAGTCCTATGTGAGGGGACTTTCTGAGAGTTAAAGGTAAGACACTAGGAAAGAAAGGTTATGAACTTTCCGGCATCGGCGCCAAAAATTGATCAAATTTTAGATAGTGGTAAGAAAGGTTGTCGTTCACTCGGACTTGATGAGGTTGATTTTAAGAATTAATAAATTAAAATAAAAGGAAAATATATACAAAATACGTCACAGGATGAAGAATTTACTGGGACTCAGGATTTCACTGTTTTCATATTCAAGTGGTTCAAAAATTAATCCTAGACATTTATCGCTCAAATAAAGGAAATATCAACTATAATATTTTGCCAAGGATATATTTCATAAAATATCAATTGTAAATTACAAGCACAGTGTATCAAAAGTACCTAAGACTAAGCATACACTATCAAATAAGATGACAATTGATTAGTAAAAATCATAAATCATTTAAAATCGGTGCAAAAAGTAAATAAAAGAATTAATCAAATTACCACATTGATGAAATCCAGCTTCTTCCGTTGTCCCAATGTTGGATTTAGCTTCTCATGTTGTAGACATGCTCAAAATGGTTTTTCATTGCTCAAAATGTGTTTACAAAGAAGAAAATATAACAAAACTGATATTTGCAACGCTGCAGTGGCGTAACAATACACTATTACAGAGATCGATATAAATTATGTGTGGATGTCACTGTTCAACAGTCGCGGAGAACTTTTGCAAAACCGGGAATAAACCACGGTTATTAACGACAGTCTTCTGCAGTTTTATGTTCTTGGTGTTATTCCCAGCAGCAGCGGCAGCAATGAAATCTCTGCAACTCGATCAATCTTGCTCTGTATTACTCCCCAAACTCTCCATAAACCTTTCTCTGACCTCTGGCACCCTTTTTATACTTGACAACGACCAAAACTCCCCTCATAACTCCATATAATTTGCCATTACTCGACATTGAAGGAAAATATTCTCGGGATTATTTTCTTTCCTGAATTAACTTTTCACGCGCTGAAATGATGCAGGAACACTCCAAACATGATCGTACACGCTGTAGGATTGATTCAACACGCTTCAGACATATCAAATCTTTCCAAAACAACAATAAATCCCGAGAATATTTCACGGGAATATACACACCCCTGTTTTCTTCCCACCGTGGTTACAAAGTTCCCTGTTTTTTCGTGTGTCCATATATAGCCTGATTATGTCGATTCAAAAGCTCATAACTTCTTTTATTAGTTGTAACAGGCCCATAATAATCGAAATCCATGAAAAAGTCACCAAAAATCACGTCAACTCATGCCCTGGAAATCACGCAGCTGCTCTGTTCTTGTTTTCTCGCCTTTTTTCATTTTCAAACGGAGAAGGTGAAGTGCCCCATATCCAGCTGCTTGGGTGTAAATAGCAGGTGGGCTCCCCTTAGCAAATGAGGTGCCCCTTATCCAAACCGAAGAGTCCTAATAACATATGTCCTCCGGGGTGCCTTTATCAACTTTTCGAGCCGATTTTTCCAAAAATGTTTATTTCTCAAAAATACCTACAAACGCATAAAATACCATAATTAGTACAAAATCGAGTACCAACAATGCAGAAAATTGAGGACAACTTAGACACAAAAATGTGTCTATCATCTGTCTTGCAGATGAGTTGGTAGATGCTGGAATTGTGACAACGGAACTAAGGAGGTCATGGTGGTGAATGAGATGAACTAAAGTTGATGTGTGTATGGATTGGAAGTGAACTGGTGGTGATAATGTATACGTATAGATGATTGTTGGGTTGTAAGTGTTATTGCAGAGAAGAATTAAATTAATGGTGAACTGTAGATGTTGCTGGTGGAGATGAAGATCGGATTTACATTGGTGGTTATGAATGTATTGTCTATATGGAAATGTAGGTTGGTTGGATGTTGGATTTTGTATAACCATTGCAGGCATTAAGATGTAGATGAGATTAGTGGAGGTATTGAATGAGACTTGAGACCTTCAAGTGAAATCTGGTGGTGATGTTTCGTAACTGGTGGTATTGGGTAGAGATTCAGGGTGAATGTGCAGTTGGTGAATGAATAATTGCTCGAGAAGTGAGCTGATCTTAGTAGTAGGGATGTAATGAGGGTGATTCAGGCCTGAGATGTGTAGCAAGTAATGATGGTTGTAGGGAATAACGAATCACTCCAGTGGAGGCTTGCTACTGCTATTGCAGGTAGGCTTGGTCTTTATTGTAATTGATATTTGAAGTTTATTTAAGTATGATTTGATTGAAAATGAATTATAGTTAAGAGTTGTGTTGCATAATGATTGTGCACTTGTATTCTTTGGCCTGAGCAATGGCTCTGGCCTGTGCAAGAGTTTAAGTCTTGTGCCTTTCAGCCTAGTCAGGTATCTGACTCTAGCTGACTTAGTCAATCTGACTGAGTCAATCCTGTGCTGATTCAGTAATCCCGATTTGTTACCTGAGTTGACTCAGTGTACCTTGACCGATTTGATTACCCTGGACTTGACCTTGACTGGACGTGGACTGTTAGTTGAACCCTTTGACCGCCAGTGACCGTTAGGTTGACCCAGTTGGGTTAGGCCTTATGTAATGTGTTTGTTTAGTGGACTTGGGCTTAGGATTAGTTATCCTAAAATGATGTTTGGACCCCTTATGGACCGAATTAGTCTTTGGCTTCTTCTACGAAGTTGTAGATATTCATTAGACTTAGATATTGGACTATAGAAACAACCTAATTGAATTAGTAGACCTTTAAATATGCAAGAGATGGATAATGAAGATGTGTAGAATCATAAATGTGCTTAGAACCATTAGTTAGACTTGTATGATTCTTGTGTGAGCCATTTTGGCTAGTTTCTTAGACTTCTTGTGTAATTAACAGTTAGTATGTATTAACAACGATCGATTCAAAGGATGAACCAGTGGATCATGGATCTCGAGGTAGGCGTGGCTTGTCATCAAAAGAGGTGGGAATTTACATTTAGCTCTTCTGTGATTATTGTTGTTTTCCTTTACAAAAGTTTATGTTTAACAAATTCATGCATTGTCTGATTGTGTATTTCATGCATTGTTTTATTTAAAATTCCGAAAGTACCATTGTTATTTTAATCTTTCCATGGTTTGGAAAGGAATGGTAATGATTTGTTTGTCTATATGAATTGTTTGGGAAATAAGAATTTCCATTTGATTGTTTGGAAATAAGAATTTCCATCTGTGGTATATAGGGTACTGCTCCTTCATTTATACCGAACTTTTATTATCTAGGTTCTTGACGAGTTCACCATATTATTATCTAGGTGCGGGACGAGTCACCATATTATACATTGTTTGGAAGGAGTTAGTTCCATATACATGATTGTTTACCTCTGTGAAATTGCTTGTGTTATAGTGTTTAGGGAAAACATGAATTGTTTTCAAATCATTTCCAATGATTACTTGAAAGTTAAATGTTATTTCCACAAGGCACCCCTTTTAGGGATGATGTGCTCACCCATCCCCACTTTCAGTTTCAGAGACAGATCAGAGTTGCGCAGCGGAAGCTTCGAGGAGTTGAGTCCGTTAGTGGGTTAACTTCGGCTATGTTTATTATGTTGTATATTTTATTTGTAAACCAAATGACTATTGTTTATATATCATTTGAAAAGAGCGTTTGTATATATATATTTCAGAGCGGGGCTAGTTTTTGGGTTAAGTTATGTAGCAGATTTCTTAATTGAATGCTTAAGTAAATGATTTAGATTCTTAGTGCCTCTGTTATTTAGTTAATCTCTTGGATTAGTCAGCTGCTAGCTTTGGGGGCGCTACAACAATACCCCCCGATGGAACAACCCTTGTACTCAAGGGTTGAAGTGTGGAAAATGGGCAACAATATTTGTATCGTCCTCCCAAGTAGCTTCTTCAGCCGCTGCATTGAACCAGTGGATGAGCAGCTGACTAACTGAGTGGTCGCCTCTGGAAATGTCTCTCGAATCCAATACAACAATGGCTGTGACTAATACCTGACCTTCATGGTCCACCAATGGCAGTGTGGGAGAAGGAATGTGATGAGAACCAATCCGCTTCTTCAACTGCGAGACATGAAATACAGGGTGAATGCGTGCATCAGGAGGGAGTTGCAATTTGTAAGCAACAAACCCTATATTTTGTAGAATGGGAAAAGACCCATAATATTTTTCCGAGAGTTTGAAATTCTTGCGGAGAGAGACTGAGACTTGTATGTATGGTTGGAGCTTGAGATACACATGATCTCCCACTTCAAAAACTCTGTCAGACCTCTTTTGATCAGCAAAGAACTTCATACGTTCTTGAGCTTTGGCTATAATGTCTTTAAGTAAGTGTAACATCTCAGCTCTTTGTTGCAAATATTTCTCTACTGAAGCTACTGAGGTAACAACTTGAGAAGGGAAAGCTAAATGAGGAGCCTCATACCCATATAATGCCTTGAAGGGAGACATTTTGATGCTTGTATGGAAACTGGTGTTGTACCAACACTAAGCTAGATCCAACCAACTTTCCCAATGTCTTGGTTGATGTCGAGTCATGCATCTCAGATAATTTTCAAGACAGGCATTAACCCCTTCAGTCTGGCCATCAGTATGAGGATGGTAAGCAGTGCTGAGTTTCAGTTGTGCTCCCAAATTCTTGAACAAGTCCTGCCAAAAGTTACTGGTGAAGACCTTGTCCCCGTCAGAGACTATGGAAGTTGGTAGGCCATGGATTCTGAAGATATTGTGCATGAAGGCCTTTGCCACTGAAGAAGTTGAATAAGGGTGTTGTAGTGGAATAAAATGGTTGTACTTGGTTAGCCTGTCCACAATCACCAATATGACATCCTTTCTGTCACTCTTAGGAAGGCCTTCTATGAAATCCATGCTAATATGTTGCCATGCTTGATCTGGTATTGGAAGAGGCTGTAGCAAGCCAGCTGGTAAGGTATGCTCTCCTTTGTTTCTTTGACAGATATCACAAGTGGAAACTAGGGAAAAGACATCTTGTTTCATGTTAGGCCAAAAGAAATGAGTTCTAGCTATGATGTATGTGGCTTGTATCTCAGAATGGCCACCTACAGCTGAAGTATAAAGAGAGTGGAGGATAGATTCTCTGATCTTGTTACTGCTCCCAATATACAGTCTAGATTTGTACCTTAAAATCTCATCCTTGTAAGTGAACTGTTGGGTGGAAGGAGAGAGAAGCAGTTGATCAATAAGTTGTTGAGCTTTTTATCTTGTGCATAGCTAGAGATGACCTATTGTACCCACATAGGCTTTGAAATAGTGAGAGTGAGTAATTCAGCTTCAGGATGAGGCCTTCTTGATAGAGCATCAGCAACTGTGTTCTCCACCCCTTTCTTGTATTGAATATCATAGTCAAATCCCCAGCAATTTCATTAGCCATTTCTGCTGAAATCCAGTATTTATTTTCTGCTCCAAAAAATATTTAATGCTCTCATGATCAGTCTTGATGGTAAAGTGGTGGCCTTGCAATTAATGTTTCCACTTAATGATAGCTGAACCAACTGCAATTAACTCTTTTTCATAGGTGGATAAACCTTTTGCTCTAGGTCCCAAGGGCTTGCTGAAGAAGGAAATTGGCATGCCCTCCTGCATTAAGACAACTCCAATGCCAGTAGCAAAAGCATCTGTCTCAAAGACAAATGGTTTGGAGAAGTCAGGTAAGGCCATGAATGGAGTTGTAGTCATTGCTGTCTTGAGGGCATTGAAAGCTTGTGTAGCACTCTGTCAGTCCAACAGAAGGAGTCTTTCCTGAGTAAGTCAGTAAGGGGCTTACTAATCAACCCATAGTGTCTGACAAATTTTCTGTAATACCCTGTGAGGCCCAAAAACCCTCTGAGTTCTTTGATAGTTGTTATAAGAGGCTAACTAGTCATGCTAAAAATCTTAGCTGGGTCAGCCACCACTCCTTGTGCAGTAATCATGTGACCCAAATACTCCAATTCAGACTGAGCAAAACAACATTTAGAGAGTTTAGCAAACAATTGGTGTTGTCTCAAAAGAGAAAGAGTGATATGTAGGTATTTGGCATGAGTTTCTACATCAGGGCTATAAACAAGAATGTCATCAAAGAATACTAATATGAATCTCCTCAAATAGGGTTGGAAGATGTCATTCATTAAAGCTTGGAAAGTGGCAGGGGCATTAGTGAGGCAAAAAGGCATAACAGTGAATTCATAATGGCCTTGGTGGGTTCTGAAAGCTGTTTTGTAAATGTCCTGCATTGTGACCCTGATTTGGTAATAACCTTCCTTTAAATCTATTCTAGTAAATACACAAGACCCATGTAATTCATCTAAAAGTTCATCAATCACAGGAATTAGAAACTTATCTTTGATAGTAATGCTGTTGAGCTTCCTATAATCCACACAAAATCTCCAGCTGTTATCCTTTTTCTTAACTAAAAGAATTGGAGAAGCTAAGGGACTATGACTAGGTTGAATGATACCACCCTGTAACATCTCCTGTACCAACTGTTCAATGACAGCTTTCTGCACATAAGGACACTTATATGGTCTTTGGTTTATTGGGGTGGAATTGGGTTGTAGAGGAATAGAGTGATCCAGAGATCTGTGAGGGGGGAGCTGAGTAGGTTCAGAAAAAACATCTTCAAAGTCTTGAAGAACTTCAGAGATGACTGGAGGGAGAGGTGTTGATGGGGGGTTGGAAGTGACAGAGAACAAATGAGCAAAAATGCCATGAGAATTATTCTTGAAAAACTCTTTGACTCCTTTAGGTCCAATCTGCTTCAATGTAGGTGGTGGATGAGCTCCAACCAATGTGATTTCCTTCCCTTTGTAAGTAAATGTGATACTCAATTTAGAAAGATTAAAAATAATATCACCCAATCCCCTGAGCCAATCTGCTCCAAGAACTATGTCACAGCTACCAAGTGCAAGTAATCTCAAATGGTCAGTAAAAGAATGATTCTGCATTTTCCAATGAAGAGAAGTGCATATGCCAGTACTTACAGTCTTTTCACCATTAGCAACAGTAACTGACATGTTAGCAGTTGGAGTAATAGAGCAACCAATAGAAGAAGCTAAATCACAATCAATAAAACTGTGAGTAATGCCTGTATCAATGAGAACAGAGATATCATGATTATTGATAAAACCTGGTATTCTAATAGTGTCCCCAATGGCATGCCCAGTACGAGCATGAAGGGAAATTTCCATGTCAATCTCCACTCTTGGAGGGTCCTCAATATCAGTGACCGCTTCTTCTTGTGCACAAGTCTCTGCCTCAGTTTCTGTGGCCACCATTAAGTATAGCTAATGCTTCTTACAAAAATGGCCTGGCCTATAAACCTCATCACAATTGAAGCAAAGGCCTTGAGTCTTGTGTTTTTGCATCTGCTCAGGTGTGAGTCTTCGAATAGGGAGTGGTGTAGGACTAGAATACTGAGGAGTAGTTGGTGGTAATGGGAGCAAGGGTGGGAGGGATACAGGTTTGAGAGAAAAATTTTGTTGGCTAGATTGTCTGGTGGAAGAGAAAAAATTATTGGTAGGCCTGACAGTTTTTTGTTGATTATAAAGAGTTTGTTCTTGCATCATAGCAAGTGAAAATGCTTGCATTAATGTAGTAGGACTAAACATACTAACGGAATGTTTGATCTCATCTTTTAATCCACCAATGAAACTCATCACAAAATAATGTTCATTCAGCATAAGCTAATGGCGGAATAAGAGCCCCTTTAAGTTTTCAAACTGCTCAAAATAATCCTCGACAGTAGTGGTTTGAGATAACTTACTGAATATGCCTAGGATGTTGTCATTTGCAGGGTTTTCGAACCTAATACAAGCATGCTCAGCTAGTTCAAACCTGGAAGTAATAGATCTAGTAGTCTGCAAATTTGTTAACCACTTATCTGATTTTCCCTCCATGTGCATAGCCTCCATAGTAACTTTATGGTGTTCATCTCTAATGTTGTTAAGTAAGAAATACCTGTCACGCTTTTGAATCCAACTTTTAGGGTTCTCACCATCAAACCTTGGAAAATCTAGCTTTGGCAATCATTGAGCGTTGCTAGCTTCACGACCCCCATTTTGAAAATTAAACATCAATCCTCCATGGTTAAAAGAGTTAGAGTGAGATTCTCCTCCTGAGTCTCTTGTTTCTTCATGTCTCTTACCTGTAAAACTCTCCATGTACTTGACGAAATCGTCTTTGGATAACATAGATTCTTTAAACTCTTTGTTTTTTTGCAGCGAGTTCATTGTATTGTGAAGAGAGATCATCGATTTGTTTAGTGAATTTTTCTGAAAATTTGTGTAGATCTTCATTCACTTCTTCAATGGTGGGATGATTTTCTCCACCCATTGAAAGGATAGAAAGGCTCTGATGCCAATTGTTGTGTTTCCACAACAAATTAACACACAGATTAGGATAAAAGAGAAATCGGATTCAAAGAATCAACCCAAGAGGAAGAAGAGAAAAACTAATTTATTGTTTCATTCATTCGTGGCCGCCACAACAGAATTCTTACACATTTATGGGCTAAACCTTATCCCAAGGGCCTAACCGATACCTGACACGTGCAGCTATCCTAACGGCTAAACAAAAGTTATTCTCCACTCAGAAGGATTAGTACACCCATACAAACTACTACTGGCAGACCCTAATAAAAATAAGATAATAAGGTAGACATATGACTCAGGCATATAACAGACTCAGGTCAATCTCCTGTGTTCTTTGCCTTATCATAAGACTCCTGGCCGATCTCATCCATCCTTTGACTCAACTGACCAATGACATTCGTCCTTTGCCTTATCATAAAACAAAGGCATCGTTTTTATTTTTATTTTATTTTTTTTGATAGAAGAGCCACTAAGTGCATATTATTAATAATCGAAAGGGAGAAATTTTTTTTTCTTACAAAGGAGCAGTTGGTAGCCTATCCACAAGATGGGCACCAATACCTTTCTGAATAACCAAACCTAATCTATGAAAAAGAAAACTACCATGACCACTGCTGGCATCAAGGTTAACCAGGCAATTCCTAAGCCTCTGTAAAAGCACTACAAAATCCTCACCAAGTTCACCTAAGGAAGTCAAAGCCAAAACACCCAAACTATAACCATGAGAAGTGCACATGTCTAAATATTTGGTGCGTTTACGAGAAACTGCAAAGTTTTTTTTTTTTTTTTTTTTTTTTTGGAGATGGTTGTGTTTTTATGTCTTGATTGTGTATTCTTTGTGAGTCAGGTTTATCTTTTGCCAGGTCCGGGACCAGTGAAATGTAATATTGTCCTTTTCTTTTTGGCTAGGAAAAATGATTGAATTAAATCGAAAAGGAATACAGAGTTTATAAGATGAAATGGGGGTATACTTCCCCATTCACCTGTTACATTATTCCTTCTACTGAACTTAACAGCTTTGTCTTCCAGACCATTAAGCTCTCTATTAATACGAACAAAGTTGTGGAAAGAAAAATAGTTCATACAAAATAAACAATCATCTAAAATAGAGGAGTTAGACCAGCTAATCTGGTTAGAGCTTTTATTTAGATAGGAAATGATATTTTTGGCATCTCATTTTTTAGAAATCTTTGTGCAGTTCATCGTCTTGAGCCATTTGACAACTTCTAATACTGCCAAGCTTTCAGCTTCCTCAGCATCACTTGTTATCCCTGAGATGGTTTTGCAGCCCTTATGGTTGCCATCTGTATCTGTAAAAATTATACCGATACCAGATATATGAGTGTTTAAATCAAATGAAGCATCAACATATACTACGACTGAGTCAGATGGGAGAACTTCTGAAGCAACAGACACATTTCCAGAGGTAACAACATATTGTTGTTGACTGTTAATGTTGTCAGATAACAAAACACTCAAAGTTTCATTTGTCATTTTGCAAGCAAATCTTGACACACTGATGGAGTTGACTTGCTTTTCTTGATATACATTACAACACCTCTCTTTCTAGATACACCAAGCAGCAGTGAATATAAAACACACTTGCTCAGGACTGTTGTTTCCGGATAACCATTTCTTAATCCAGTTAGAGATTGTAATGTTGGAACCCGAGTCAGACAAAACTAAATTGACGTGGGTAACTGATTCTCAAACAGAACTAGAGAATTTATAGTGAACAATAATATGCTCTGGTGTTTCATGTTGCTTACCAGTATGCATGCTGCAATAAGTATTCTGGTTAGGGGGTGTAGTATGCAAGTCTACGTGTAGAGGGAATGATGTTTTCAAAATAAATGTGAAGATATAGACTTTATGCATAAAACTAGAACTCCACAGCTCTTTGTAAAGGGTAGTATTAAGATTGACAGATGCAGTACTAGAAGGGTTACTAGTTACGCGATCCTACACACAGACTTAACAGTAAGAGAACCATTCTTAGCATATGGAAAAATTAGTCTATCATGACCTGCTAGTTCTCATTTTTTTTTTTTTTTTGGTAATTCACATCAGTAAAGAAAAACTCCACAAGTTTTCGTTCCAACTATGTGTGTTTTGATCAATGAACTGAGCTACATTATAGTTGGGGTTAGGATAAGAGATGCATAAAGGCGAGGATGCATTACGAATCCAAGAATCATTAAAAGTACTAATTTGGTGACCATTTCTGACCATGTTTTTTAAGAATATTACGAATCCAAATAGCATGTTTTTGAGGACATCATTAATATTGCTTGTTATTTTATTTTTTTTGAAGTACGAAGATAAAAAATTCCACGTGGGTATCTAGTACCCAGAGAGACATTTAATAGAATTTGGTTAAGAAAAGGTGGGATTGCATGATCGCAAATTGTTGTTGAGAGATTTCCTGTTTGGCTTCTGTCCGCTGCATCATTAATATTGCTTGTTTGTAAAGTGTGCCTTTATATCAATCAAACTTCATTACAAAAGAAAAAGGAAAAGACTTTAGATGTGCAAGTTTTATAGCATGTTTGGTTCAAAGAATTGAATTCTTGGTAATCCAATTTCGGGGGAATGTGGCCAATTCCTCGAACCAAACAACACAAATCAACTCTATTAGACTAATGCAATCGTCTAATTGGGCCGACCGACCGGAGGGCCCGGAGGAAGGGAGTCCCTTTTATGGCCATTTTTTTGTAAATTGAAACCTCACATGAATTTGCAATTTCATAAAAAGATTTTGGTAGTGTGCACTTGATAATACCAATATATCCCACCCTTTTAGTCTAATTACTATAACTCCTTATGTATCTTATTTTTTAGGGGTATAATTGGAAACAGACTTTAATATAACATATCTAAAAATCCGTGCCTTGGAATTTTACAAATTTTATCTCGTTGGAAATGTTATAAAAAAATCTACGCAATGAGTACAAACAACAATATCAAATTCAGATTTTTTAAGAAAAATTCAAAGATATTTATCATTTTAGGCACAATTTTAGAAAATTGTTATATGTATATCAATTATGCAAACCACCACAAAGGATACATAATACTTTATGTAACCATATTTTGGTTTATGCATCTAACTAATTTTCCGTTGCAACTAATAAAATGATGTACTCCCTCCATTTTAGGGAAAGTGATACTTTCACTTTAGGCATAGTTTTCAAAAATTCAATGCATAGCCATTACGCAAACCACCACAAATGATGCATAACACATTATGCAGCCATATTTTGGTTTATGCATCGACTAATTTTCCATTTCAGAAAAAGTGATACTTTCACCTTTTCAATTTCCCTCTGTTTCAGGAAAAGTGATACTTTCACTTTATTGATTTGGCCTATTATTAGGCAAAAATGAAACTATGAAAATATCGCCTTTTCTGAAACGGGGGTAATATGTGCCTACCCCAGCGGAAATTGTTATTTTTTTCGTTTTTCTTCCGTCGGCCCTCCCCACCGTAGCAGCGGTGTTCTAGTAGTACAATGAAATTGGATTTAAGGGAAAAACCTCAACCAAACGCTAATTTTTGGATTTGATTTCAATTTGTTGGAATTCAATTCCAAAAATTGGATTACACCATAATTTAATTGGATTACACCATAATTGAATTCTTTGGAATCCAATTCTTCCACCCAAACCTGCATGATCTATAAAGGGGATACCAATTTTTTGGGGCTGATACCATTTGGACGATCCAACAGTCTGGATCTGTTAAGATTTCTTTGTCCTCTATGCAATGGTATCAGCCTTAATAGAAATCTGGTATCCCCTTTATCAATCGTGCAAACGTGGTGTTGATGTAATATCGAAAAGAATCGGTTGCACGTCTAATTCGTCTAAAGACGTTATCCCCACTCCTCTGTCCTCTCCTCTCCTTAAAACCCTTGTAGTCTCTTCCTTTGATTCATTTTATTCTAAGGGGTTTATGTTTTGAATATCCTTTTTCATCTAATTTTTCAAACAAAGACCCTGATTCGAAATGCTCTCTTTTTCATCTCTCCAATCTTCTAAAATCAGATTACCTCCTCATTCAAATCCATCTTCAATCCTTAATTCTTTTCATCACCAATCTTCGATTCTCATTTTTAAAAGCCAAAAACAAACTTTAAAGCATCAAAATGCTCTTCGTATCAGAGCTCTAGATGCAGCTCAACCTTACGATTACGAAGCTTTAATCAATGATCGTTTCGAAAAAAGTACGAAGCTAAAGATTGGCATTGTTGGGTTTGGTAATTTCGGTCAGTTTCTTGCAAAAACCCTAGTTCGTCAAGGACACAATGTATTAGCTCATTCTCGGTCGGATTATTCCGATATAGCTCGAAAATTGGGGGTTTTATTTTTCAGTGATGCTGATGATTTATGTGAAGAGCATCCCGAGGTAATACTTCTTTGCACTTCTATTATTTCTACTGAATCAGTTCTCAGGTCATTACCGCTGCAGAGATTGAAAAGAAGTACATTATTTGTTGATGTTCTTTCTGTTAAAGAGTTTCCGAGGAATCTGTTTCTTCAGATTTTACCGCAAGAATTTGATGTTTTATGTACTCATCCAATGTTTGGACCAGAAAGTGGTAAAGATAGTTGGAAAAATCTTCCTTTTGTTTATGATAAAGTTAGAGTTGGGAATGAGGAATCTAGAATTAGTCGCTGCGAAAAATTTCTAAATATATTTGTTCAGGAAGGCTGTAGGATGGTGGAAATGTCTTGTGCTGAGCATGATAGAGATGCTGCGGAGTCGCAGTTTATTACACATACAATGGGGAGAGTTCTGGAGAAATTTGGGTTAGAGTCGACATCGATAAATACTAAAGGATATGAAACTTTGCTGAATTTGGTCGATAATACATCTGGGGATAGTTTTGATCTTTACTATGGTTTGTTTATGTATAATAAAAATGCAATGGAGCAGTTAGAGAGATTGGATATGGCTTTTGAGTCACTAAAGAAACAACTTTTCGGGCATTTGCATGACGTTCTTAGGAAACAACTTTTCGAGAATGCTGAGGCCTTTGAAGAGTCTAAGCTGAATTCAGCATTCCCTAAACTGCTTCAAAATGGCGTTGAAGTTGAACCACCTTCAGAGAATATGGGATGAAGTCGTGTACAATCCATCGCAACGCGTTCACAATGGGTATTTATGTGTCATCTGTTTGTTGTTTGTTTATTCTTATCGGCTTATTGGCCATTTTCTTCCATGTGAAACAGAACTTAACAGATAATTACATTTATTGGGTGAAAAGTTCTTTTAATTGATATCCTATCTTCCTCTGTTAAATTCCTAGCCAATGTTTGATTATACAAGGACCCGTGAAGTCATAACCGAGTCGTCTTGCTGTATGTATTCCTTGTTTCGTTGGGCAGTTTAGAGCAGTTTTTCTTTTGTTGTTTTGTTTTAGTTATTCTTGATTATTGATCCACCAATTATTATTTGATATTGTATAGTTAGTCTACATTTCAAAGCATAGCTTAGTTAGAAAGTTCTTTAGATAGAATGTATCAATGTAAGCTTACCCTCATAATTCATGTGGCTCAATTGTAGTCTCCTATTTTCAATAGCTTATTAGTTAACCTTATTCACTAGAAATAATTCTTATGGAAAAGGTGAACTAGATGATCTCGATGTTTTGATTGATGAAAGCTCAATTGCCGTCTGTTCCTGCAGAAGCACCTTTCCATTTCATTCTCAATTTGATATTCAACTTGAAATTAAAATTAAAAAACCGTTGTGCAACAAGAAATATTCCATTACTGCATTTGTCTTTAATTGCAGACAAGTCTGCACCCCTAGGAGTAAATTCTACTTGAGATTTGATCAAACTTGCTGAAGATAAACATAAATTTGCAGTTCCACATCTATGTGTATGTCTGGTTAGGCTAGCACAATAGATTTTAGTGCAACAGGATGCCAACATATAGTATGTCTTGTTTCAGAGCTTATAAGTTCCCTGTGCAATTGTCAAGGACTCGGTTGAAATTAGGATAAGTCAAGTTAAAGTTAGAATGAAACCAAATAACCATGTCACCGCTGAGTCTATATATGCAGTGTATCTAATCATTTATCGTTAGTTTTGAGATTTTTCGTGGTTGAAGTTACATGGAGCGAAATGCGAAGAAAAGTTTTTCATTTACTGGAAAAGCATGGAACTAATTCTTGAAATCTGTTCTGGTAATATGATAGAACCAGGACCTCCGTAAAAAAAAGAGCTTTGTGGCATGGTAGAAGCTAGGCATAATCACCTAAAAACAATATGTGTGCAGATAAATCATTGGGTTTGAAGGTGTTTTGTTAGAGATTGGTGTTCTTTGCTTGTCAACTTCTTATTCGTTTATATATATCTTTGCTTAGATTATGTTTTCTTGGCTGTTTTCCTCTAACTTGCGTTTGCCTTGTAAATCATGCAACTTTATTGATGCCTCACATTTGATCTTTAGATTAATTTTGCACAATATATCAAGAGTCGCATCATATTTGAACATACAAACCCCTGAACTTAAGTACAATTGTTTTCGAACAAAACATGGGATAAACGTACGAGATTTAGAGAATTAAACTTTAGCCCAGTCTATGGCTCGCTCTCCTTGCAAGTATTTTGGGAAGAAGACTTCAAGATAGTCTTTCACTTTTACCTTCCTGAACATTCTGGGATTACTCTCATTGATCAACCCAGCTGGTGGTTCAATTTCCTTGTCAAACTTTGCTCCGTAAAACATAGCCAAGGATAGCCTTTTCCGTTCTCTATTTGTTACCACCCTGTGTATTGGGCTCTTGAAAATTCCGTTACTCATTATCTGTCAAAAGACATTTTAGTGAATTTTGTAAACTCCTTATCTCTCTACAGATTGTTTATTTTATTTAAATGACTACATACCTGGACTTGATCTGCAACATTAATGAGTAGAGCACCCGGCATGCATGGAACGTTGATCCATTGATCATCTTTAAGAACTTGTAGACCTTCTACTTCAGGATCTTGCAAGAGAATGGTGATCGCTCCTCCATCTGCATGAGCTTTTATGCCGTAAACAAGATCAGGTCTTGAACAGGGAGGGTAGTAGTTAAACCTTGCATACACCATTGGTTGTTCCCCCAGCTGGTTGATGAAGCTATACTCTTCCAATCCTATTGATCTTGCCATGGCCTTTAGAATGACCTCGGCTACTGATCCAGCCTGAACACTATATTCATTCAGTGTTCTCCTGCAGTACAATTAGCAATTGTTACTGTGTGACCATGATTTGCAGTTGTCGGTTTAAACTTTATTTTCTTGGGATGATTTCTTGTACGATTACACTTAGAAAGGTGACAGTATAAATCTCAAATGCAGTTTTAGCAGGTTTCGTTCTCTTTATCTATTCATTTCTGGTGAACATAAAATTTCTAGTAGTACCTAAAATGAGTTGGTGGATCAGGCCAGAGTCGAAGCTTTTGCTGTTCTTGTGGTTGTATTAAGAGGTATAGGCGGTCAGACCAGTCTAGCACCTGATCATCTGAAACAATGGAATCACTCCCATATCCTTGTAAGTCAACTATCTCA
The DNA here is from genome assembly GCA_023531295.1 of Papaver armeniacum. Lineage (NCBI taxonomy): Eukaryota > Viridiplantae > Streptophyta > Magnoliopsida > Ranunculales > Papaveraceae > Papaver > Papaver armeniacum. Next base: position 238,027 of record JAJJWW010005914.1, on the reverse strand, counting down.
TCTTCTTCTGATCTCGTGTACCTTTGCTTTTCTTCTATAGGAAGATCAAAGAACTGCTTTGACGCATCATATATATCATCAAGTAAGCTTTTGGGGATTTTATGTCCAATTGCCTGAAACCATAGGAAAGAAGAAAGCAGAGTATAGGTAAATTGATTGCTTCTTTAATGTAAGATAGGAATGTGACAGAAATTTGTTGATTTTTACTGCCTTATTATTGTGATCAAATTCAGAAAAAGGCAAATAAGATTCACATTTCTGAATTGAAGCATCTATTACTAATATCACTTTGGAGATTTAGAAAACAGTAGAATTTCCTAGACTTCAGTGAAAGAAAAAGATGGGTTGACACAAAATTATACCTGAAACAAGCCCCATGAATTGAGTGCAGATTTAAGCTTCTCCATCTCATCTTCCTTCTCTCTGCCGGATGAAGTAGGCAATAAGCGACTAACATCAATTATTGGAACTGATAGAGATTCATGTGCAGGTACCTGCTTCTTCTCTTTGTGATCGCTATCTTTACGAATATATCTTGGCGGTGGTTCTTCACCGTCGATTGCTAGTTCTTGGACATTCTTCAACAAGGCTGGGGAAGAAGATGACGGTATTTCCTCGGTGGTCAAGTGATTTACATCCATGGTTTTAGTTTTTGCGATTCAAAAATGGATGAGTAGGTTCTCTTCGTTTTTTGGATTAGTACTATCATTCTAGACTCTAGTACATATATTTTAGGATTTGATGGATGTGGAGAGGTCTGCAGTTCAGACAGTACAAAATAACGAGTTGATCTTTGTGATACCTGTTCAGCTCGGTGGGAATACAGATTAAAATGTAAATCCTTGTTTGACTGATTTGGTTTCTGGTTTTGAGCTTATCAGTAAATAAAGAGGAAGAGTCGTGCTGTCAATCACGCGGATGTGTGCGTGACAGCAAAAATGAAGCCGCTGCTTACAGCCGTTGGATTCATACGATCTTGGTATTATTGTTGGCTTGTACACAATCAGGTTCACATATCTTTTTAATTGTACAAGAATAATAAACCAAATATACATATTGTCGAAGGATCAGTAAGTTGGTTTACTTCTAATTGTATTAGGTTTTGTCTCATAGTTCCAAACGAAAAAATTGGTGGTGTATTTTGGTACCCCGCGTTTTTAATATGGTTCTTTGTTCTAGTAGTCATGGTGTGAGTAATAGTAATAGCTGAATCTGATAAAAAAAATGTCAGGAGTAAAAGCGAAAGAAGAAATGCTTGGAGAGACAGGAGAAATAGAGGATGGCAGAGTGATATGGGAATTGGATGTGTCATAAGAAACAGTGGATTGAAGTAGGAATAGTGGGGTGATGGAGAATTATCTAAAAGAGTAATAGGCATATCAAATGTAAGATAAAAACATCACTGAAAGTGGTGGTAGAGGTAAGAAAAGAGTATGGAAAAACATGTTCATGAAAGACAACATGTTTGGGGATGTATGTTTTGTGAGAAATAGGATCTAAGCACCTGTAACTTTTATTTTGGGAGGAAGATCCCCTCACACCTTTATTATCACACTATCTCACATGTTGGGCGTCATTTTTGCGAATAAAAATCAAACCGTAACGGATTTGAAGCTAATATTTTGGGGATATGTTCCTCTTACCAAGTTCTACATGCCTACCAAAAATGAGCTTTGAAGATGTAACCTAAGGATGTACATTTAGTACTTCTTAGCTGAAGTTTATTAGACACAAAAGGTTTTAACCAACGAAAGCAAAAGCGACCAAAGCATTTGAGAAAGTGATAATCCAGTTGTTTGTGAAACAGTTTCTTAAAAGGAGATATAGAGTTCAAAGATCTGGTTGGTAGTCTATTGATAGTGTCATTAGTTGTAGAAATGGCATCAAACAGTAAGAAAGAGGAAGAGAGGCTTGAATAAGAAATGTCGTAGTTATATCGAGAAGGTGTCTATGTTTGGACTCAGCTACACTATTTTGTTCAAGTGTACGAGGACAAGTGAGTTCATGAACAATCCAATGAAAAGAGAGAAAATAATCAAGTTCATGGTTCACAAACTTGCCACCACCATCTGTTCTAATAGCTTTGATTGAGGTGGATAATTGGTTTTCAATAGTAGTTTTGAAATTTAGAAAAATTAAAGTAAAATCTGATTTAGCAGTGAGAGGAAAGACCCGACAGAATTTGGTAAAATCATCAATAATATTGGCATAAAATTTGTACCATTTATAAAATTTATGGGTGCAGGACCCCAAACATCAAGATGTAATAATTATAGAGGATACAATGAAACCAAACTTGACACTTGAAAAGGTTGTTTATGTGATCAACATAATTGATACTCACTACATAGAAAAGGCTTTGACATAACATTGTCAAGCTTTATTGACCTACAAATTTTTCTAAAAGACTCAAAAAATAGATGGCTTAATCTTCTCTGCCACACTTCTGAGGAAGAAGCAACACAGCGCAAAGCATATTTGTATGAAGTGGCTTATGCAGATGATAACGTCCATTTTCACTGGGCCTGTTGAAGAGAATCCTCCCTGATCTCAGATCCTTGATACAAAAATCAATTGAGGTGAAGGTTAGGAAACAAGAATTGTCTTTAGTAAATTGGTGAACTGAGATAAGGTTATGAAAGGCTTTAGGGACATGTAAATGCTTAAATGAAACTGTTGTGAAGGAAAGGGTAGAGTACTAGAACCATGACCAACAATTGACATAACTTCACCATTAGCTGTAATGACCATCTCAATACCATGATGAGATCTTGATGTAGAGTCATCCAAATTACCAGCATCACCAGTTAAGTGATTTGTAGCACCAGAATCCATGTACACGGAGTTTCTCCAAAAATGTTTGCAGATGCAAGCATTGCATGTATGTTTCTCGGAGAGTCACTGCCCTCGTAACCAATATTGAGACGATTCCAGCATTCACGGGCATCATGACCATATTTACAAAAAATTTGACATGTTGGCCTATCTCCAGAAGACAAATCAGAAGGAGGATGTTTGGATGAGGGATGTGTTGCATGAGAGGCTAGCAAACCTTGTCCAGAGGCTCTACCTGAGAAATATTATGCACGTCCATGACCACGAGTGTTATAGTTTTGATAACCACAACCAAACCTCTACCAGATCCAGAGAAATTAGTAAAGTGAGCAGCAAAAGCTCTAAGGGTTGATTCTTCATGTAAAGCCTTAGATCTTACAGTAGTGATATATTTTTCACTTGAAAGTAAATTGTGTAGTTCAAAACTGGACATAGGAAGATAAGAGATACAAATTGAAGTAGTAAAAGAAGCATATTCAGCACTCAAAGCACCAAGAGTAACCACCACCAATTCATCATCAGAAACTTTAGATCCAGCGGCTACAAGTTGATCAGATAACAGTTTGATCTCATTCAAAATAAAAGGAATATATTTGTCACCTTGTTTAAGCGAGAGAAGATTTGTTCTTAACTGAATAGCGTGTGTTGAAGAAAATTGAGTAAATCGATCATTAATACTCTTCTGTAACTCATGAAAAGAAGAAGAATCAGCAAAATATGCAATACCAGAGTCTGAAATAGTTGAATGAATCCACAAGATGATATTAGCATCTTCATCCATCAAATCTGAGTGAAGAGGATTCTCAATTACATTGATTTCATTTCTTGGAGAAGTGTTTTGAACAAGACATATGTTAGAGCAACGCTCGGTTGAACCCACAAGTTTTGTTATCTCAAGCTTGTTGTCAATGTTAGATGATCAAAAATATATCTTGATTTCTAGTCTACTAAGTCAAGTCTCGGACTAGGTTAAAATTTGGTAGTTGAGTATCAGGCATCACCCTTGAAGACTAAAGATCGACGAAGACATTAAGAGAACTTATATTTCAGGTACGTGAAGACTGAACCATTCTATTTTACTCACTATCTTACCATTCTATCTTTTTGAGACGATGTCGTACGACTTCTAGTAGATTCATAAAGAAGAAGTTTCGAGTCAAGCTTGCCTTGTTAAAAATCTCGAAATATGACTTTAGCAAAGATGTTCAACGATCCTTAAACAATACTAGCTCTAAGCAATTTATTGTTTGAATCAATTTCTCGATTAATTGAAAATTACCCATGCAAATGATTTTATCAGGTGAGAATTTTTCAAACATCATAAAATAGAAATATTGAACTATTTGATATTTCTGCTCAGGGTAGGTTGGCGAACTAGTTCGCAAAACATATATATTTGAGTTTCAAAAATACAGGAGGGTTGGTGAACCAGTTCGCAAACCGTAAGTTCAGTTGGGAACAGTTCACGAACCGTTGTGAACTGAATTTTGAAAGTTGGTATTATATATAGGCTAATAGTTGGCGTACCTGGTTCACGAACCGTGGTCAACTGAGTTCGGTAGTCTTGTAGGGTTGGCGAACCCGGTTCACGAACCGTTGCACCCCGACTCGTGAACAATCCTAACAGTTCCCGAATCGTTGTACCAACCGTCCCAGTAGATTTAACATATGCTAAAAGACTTATTTTTTAAATATGTTTAGTATTGCTAGAACTCTTTCAAACACTTCTAAGACTTCATTGGTCACTCAAACACTTATGTATGTGCATCATGATTAAATTCTTAGGTGTTTACATGAACATCAAATTGCTTTTAGTTCTTTGGCACACTTGCTAAACCGAACAGTCATTATACACGGTTCTAGAATCGGTTCCTAGTAAACACATGAAACCAAGAGCATATGGAAGAGAAAAATAACGAAGAATTGAAAGAATGCTTTGGAACTAAGAAATGGAAGAACTTGGGCCTATGGATTGATAATTGATAAAGACTCGGTGGATGGGAACGAAAAACGAGAAATTAAAGTAGTTCTGACGATTCAATAATATAATTACTTCAATTGGATATATCTTAGTACTAGAATCATAAGGCGTTATTTAATAGTTTTGATTGTATCATTAACCATTTATTTATTTTGGTGCGAGGAGCTTACCATCAATCCACTGATTTCTGTCGCTTCCGTTATTGTTGCTGGATTGGCCGTAGGGCCTGCTTCTATAGGACCCGGAGTTGATCAAGGTACTGCTGCATGCCAAGCCGTAAAAGGTATTGTGAGACAACCAGAGGCATAGTATAAAATACGAGGTGATTTATTGCTAAGTGTGGCTTTTATGGAAGCTTTAACAATTTATGGGTTGGATGTGGCATAGCACTTTTATTTGCGAATCCTTTTGTTTAATCCTAAGAATTGAAAGTTTTTTTTTTCCTGAATTTATTCCTCTGGATTTCCCACCTTCTTTTTTGAATTCTATCAAGATTTTACTCCTACAATCACTTTTTGATTGAGATAATATCTGTGGGAAGGACGATTTGAGGATGAGGAATTAGCATACCTACTCGCTTTCTTCCTTCCCGTTCTTAGTCCAACGAAATCCTTTTTTTTTAGAAAGCGTTGCAAAAGATGAGGTATTTCATGACAGACATGAGATTTGGACCTAATTCTAATAAGTATGTTTCTGAGTGGGAACCTCAATTGAAATATCAATAAAAATTCAAAATAGAATAATAAAATCTATGTAAAAAAAAGAAAAGAATAATAAATCAAACAATAAAAAAGGGACGAATTGGTAAAAACTCTGTTTGATTTTGTTAGTCCTATCTATAAGAGAAAATCATATGAAAAATGTAACTGATTCTTTCGTTTTTTTTTTTTTTTTTTTTTTGGGTCACTGGCTATCCGCCGAGAGTTTCGGGTTTAATACCGATATTTTTAGCAACAAATCCAATAAATCTAAGTGTAGTACTTGGTGTATTGATATTTATTGTAAATGAGCATAGCCTTTGAATACTGCAGTAGCAAGTGGTTGATTGTTCTGAATCCTGCCTCACATATATGGCACCTGAGTAAATTTACGGATAATATTGATTGTTATGTTGTTTTCAATCTTGCCATCAATTCACTTGTTGATGCATCAATTGACACACTCATTCTGAAAGGAGCATCTTCCTGGCCACAGTTAAGAAATGACTTTGAGGGATCCTTGTGGAAAAACACGGAGTTTCAGGCTTGTTGATGGTGGATTTTTGACGAAGGTCATATTCGTGAAATCACATTAGAAATTATGTATCTTTGATCGGTATCGGAATCATAAGAAATTCATATCTTTACAAAGAGTGAATCACAGTTCTGTAATATCATGACAGTAATAATATATGATGGCAATATCAGGGTTTCTGAGGCAAAACTTTTAATATTCCATATATTTCATGATTAAAGCTGAAAGACTCAACACATATGTTGAATTCGAATTCATGGGAAAAATCAATTTCAATCTTTCTCACCTGTGTAACTTTCTGTAAGAAGTTTGGCCGAGATTTTCTCGAGGATACTCATCAGTTTGATTTAGTACGGGCCTATTACGATAAAACGAGCAAGATAATTGTCTTGCAATGGAATAAAAGGGAGATTTCCATATTTATCTCGATGCAACAGGTTAGAGATATACTCGGGTATTGTTTTCAGTTTTTGGAAGTTTCGTGGAAAAGAATGGAGATTTAGGTTTATCTAGTTTAGGAAAATTTCTACAGCTGTAGCCGCGTGAAGAGATAAGGAAACAACAAAATTCTTGTAACTTGCTATCAAAGAAAGGAGGATAAATTCGAAGGATTTTCCTGAGATATTTTGGGGTCTGGGATGGTCGAGTAACATAGATAAGTATCGAGAGTTGGGGGTGAAGACAGAGGATAACAGATAGCAGTAGGAAGAAGAAGAAGAAGAAGAGGATGGGTGATTTTGCAGCAGCGGGAAGAAGAAGAGGAGGAGTTGATATCGAATCCACTTCCAAGCGATTCAGTCACAGTCGCGCTCCTTAGGTATCTTGAACCTCGCAAGGCTCTACGCAATTGATTCCCTTAGTTGATGTCCTTTACATCCTAAGAGTTGTTTCAACCTAAGTGAAGACTTTTGATACCAATCTGCCTCTAACAATAAGTCTATTGGATTTCTATTTAGATCAAAGATCAAGGTGAGAAAATATGTTTCCTATAGACAAAGCTAGCAAAACTCACAAATCCGGAACTTACAACTCCTGAAGAGCAGCCTAGATTCTTAACCACCTCTCAAGAACAATCTTCAAAAGATCAATTAAGATCAGTTTTCAGATTTTTATCTTGAGGAATCACAAAGTCAGGGACGAAGAGAACTTTGCGATTACTATCTATCTTGCCTGAAAGAGATTACGAAAACCTCGATAACAAAAAAGCAAGATCAGGATACACAAACTATCAAGGTAAAAATAGTCGGACCTGGCTTCACGAATCCCCAAAGTGAAGTCTTTTAGTCATGGACCTAATTATGTTTCTCAGAGGAAACCTAGGTCTATAGAGGACGACTCTAGAATCAACTAGGACACAAAGTGTCAGGGATTGAATTTCCAGTTGAAAGAGCATCTCTATTTATAGTTTTCAAAGACCAAGGGTTGCTTAGAATTCAAGCTAAGATAATTGAGAATCAATCAAACACTTTTAGGTCTTGAAAATACAATAGATCATAAAAGAAGTTCCTCACAGGTCTATAATCTAGTGAACAATACTACAACCATCATCCTACCGAAATAACCAAAAGAAACCTGATTTTTCAGAAATACTAAAGCTAGATCATATAGAAAATGCACTGGAAGCAGAATATTATACGTTTTTTTTTTTATCATTATTATTTTTACTGTAACTTTCTATAAGTTTAAGTTCACATATCATGTTGCCTTCTCAATGGTACGATCTCTTCTATAACCCTGAAAATATGTAACTTGAACTTGTTTGATTTTACGAGCTCGAAGGTGCATACATCGCCAACTTCGATGTTGTTTGTAAAGGAAATATTACGCCACCCTTCAGTAACTTGTCCAATCTGGTGAATTTGATTCACATAAAGCCTTGTTTGCGGGTAAAAACGACCTGCGGGAGTTCCCTGTAAAATAATGGTGGATGAGGCAAGTGCTCGCTGAAGCAGGTGCTCAATAAAGCAAATCGTCTGAACCTTTAAACAAATATACTGCATGGGAGTACTTTAAGTTCGAGAGACTAATCTGTAGGACCCTGGACTAAACCAAGACAATGGCCGTTCCAGGTTCAATTGGGTCACAAGAGGATAAGAAGGGTTGATCTGTAGGGAGGGAAGCTGAGATTGTGTGGAGATCAATAGAGATTGATGCGTTGGTGATGTGATATGTTGAACTGCTTTGAAGAGAAATTCTCTGTATAAACGAGAGGAATTCTCCGTAAGTGTTTGATAACTGACATTGATGAATCTTACTCGAATGTCTTAGTCGTTGTTATCAGATCATAGGTTCAGAAACCTATTTATTGTAGCACATCAATCTTCTGTAAGTGGTGACAGTTGAAGGAAGTGGAAAGATGAAAAGTGGGAGATCGTGTCGAAACCACTTCCACGTTGCATGGATGACTTGGTTGATCGACCATCCACTTTCCATTTTGTCCTTTAACTGCCAACACGACTTACCACAACTCGCATCGTGGATGTACCTCACATCGCACGTGCTGTAAGCCGCCAGACCAAAACCCTAGTGATATTCCCCGTGTGACATGAATTGATGTCTCATGTGTGAGTCTGCTTTGCTGACGTGTGGTCAATCTTTGACATAAGACTATGAGTCTTATGAACTGAACAGACAAAGTTCAAGGTTATGATGGATGAAGCATGGAATGTTGAAACAACAACATGCTCTACGGACCATGGGTGTTTAGGTCATTGATGACCGTGACATATCATAATGCTAGTTGAAGCAGTAATGATAGTCAAATGGCTTGGATATGGTTTGATGAGATTGCTGGATCGATCATAAACCATTATGTTGGTGCAGAGCACTTCTGAAAATAATCATTACTGAATGATCATAGAAGGTTTTTCTCGATCCATGTGTCATGAGTCGGTCGAATGACGAGGAGAGATTATAATATTAAAATAATGGTCGACTGACGAACCAAATATTGGTTGATGAACCAATGAAATACTGATAGATGGATCGGTATGAAATTCTCAAATGGTGATAGCTGAATCAACATGAAAAATACTGCGACTAAAATATTGATAGCCGAATCAATATGAGGAATATTGCTCTGAGCAATTAAATATTGATAGTTGCATCAATATTGCCAGAGGTGGCGGTTCTGAACCTTGTTGGTCGTGACCTATTGCTATCTGAAGCAATTAGGGTATTTGACAGATGGATCATTGATGGTCAGAGCAAGTACTGCTAGTCAGAGCAAATACTACTAGATCCATGAATAATTGGTAATAAGACCAAATAAAATATTAATTAAAAATACTGGTAGCTGGACCAAATATTATTAAAATATTGATTGCTGGATCAATATTAAAATATTGGTGTTTGAACCTTTTCAGAATTATGTTATCAGGGTATTCAGTTCAAAACCCTAATTATGATCAATGGATGATCGACTGAGAATCAACCAATGGATGAGAGAGAGAGACCGCCTCTATGGGTGATGGACCGACCGTGTAGTATTTCAGATGCTAGACTGAGCATTTACCAAACTCCTTTGTAGAGCAGTTGGTGAAAGCATGATTAATTGTTGTTTAATCATTATTAAAATTGTGCTTGACTGAGCAATAATTGATAGAACCTAACCATGGAGAGGGAGGGGACCGACCAAGGGGTGTGAAACCGGCCCTTGGTGGTCGTGGGACCATATGATGGTGTTTGGATGACCTTTCCCGGTTGCAGGAAGGGGTTTTAATCAAATATGGACTCTGGATGATTAATTAGGTCAAAAATTATCAAAAGAGGTGGGACCGACTTTTGCAAGCCAAATGGCTGACCATGATCGGTCATGGTGGCATGCCCGTGTCGCCATGCTGTCTGCGGACCAATCCGGAGAATTTTGGTATTTTCTAATGGTCCATCGAGCATTATTTCATCCTTGTATGAAGTATTTGAGTTTGACTGAAACTCTTAATAGTGGTGGAAGGACCACTATTAAAATATTATTATTTTAATATTTCCCATGATGGTAGAAAGACAAGTCATGATGGTTGCGGGACCACTTGCTCTGCTAACCACATGGTTCATGGAGAAGTATGGAAGTTTCAGGAGTTCTGATCGAAAGAGGAAACCTTGAAAGAGCAAAACCCTAAAATAATAAGAATAATAAAATAAGGAAAAGAGGGGAGGGTCGGCTAGCTGTGTGGGCCTACCCTCACGGTTCCTTTATTATTTTATCTCTCTTCCCTTTCCTTCTTTGATCAGACTTCCGATCCTAGTTCTTCCATGTTTTTGGATGCTCCTTTGAGCACTATTACTAAATACACCCATGCCCCTTGCTCGGGGCTTGCTCGGGGTGCCCCAAATGCCCGAAAGGTGAATATCCATTACTATTCCATGGAATTCAGCTGAGAAAAGCCAAGGATCTGAGAAGTGAATATTAGGGTTTAATTAGCATATTTTTCTGCGAAATTCAACTAATGAATACAGCACTAGAATTAATTAACCGGTTGTTCTGCATTAGCATGTCGCATGTGATCAGCATCATATATGATTCTGGGAAGTTCAGACATCAGAAAGAAGAGAAATTTATTGTTTAGTCCACAAAACCCGACCTGGGTTAATCTGTAGTCCAGCGGGAGAATTGATTTAACCGCTGGTTCAAAAAGGATTTGAATACATAAAATTACGTTCCTTCCCAGAAAAACCAAACCACGTCGTTGTCGTTAAACCAGAAAATCGAAAAACTATTCCCATATCGAAATTGAAAATTTGGGCATCGAAAATCGAATCGGAAACTGTAAAACAAAAATCAATCATCAAAAACCCCGTAAAACTAAAAGTTTAAAATCAAATTAAGGTTACTGTTGATAGGGTAAAAGTGGATATCTTACCTTTATTTAACGGAAGTCATACTTGGGCTTTATGAATTTTTTTGTCCGGATAACCGAATCGTGTGCGGGGTTTTTAGCCAGTTGTATATCTATTTTGGCTGTGTTTAGAACTTTGTTTATTTTCTTGACCATACTCGGGACTGTGTTCATGTTACTGGCCGCACTCTCAGCCTAGCCATACTCGAGGCTTTATTCATTTCATCGGCCCTACTCGTGGCCTAGCCATACTCGGGGCTATTTTGCACTTCATTGACCATGCACCAAGCCTAGCCATACTCGGGGATAATATGCACTTCATTGGCCGTGCTCAAAGCCTAGCCATACTCGGGGCTAATATGCACTTCATTGGCCGTGCTCAAAGCCTAGCCATACTCGGGGCTAATATTCATTTCATGGGCTATACTCGTAGCCTTTTATCATTTCTCACGGTGCATTCGAGGCCACCTTTTCTCATTACCCGGCCGTACTCATGGCAATTCTCGATTGATGATGTTATCACATTTGAATTTCTAAAGCTCAATACAAGGTGACGCGGATATTCTATGTATACTCGGTCAAATTAATAAGATTGAATTCTAAGTATATGCTGCACTCTTAAAACAAAAAGACAAATATTCCCAAAAGTGATCGTTGCTTTGAAAAGCACGCTCGCTACACCGCGCTAAATAGTAGTGGCCTAACCAGGTCACAAATACGACTCTAATACCGTTCATGTAGATATATTCTAAAGTTAGCATAACTAAGCATAGTCGAGCAGGTGAGAAAGATTTTGTTTTAGTAACTGTGATTCAAACATCATACATACAAGATAACTATCATCCTATAATGGGAAAGCGAGTAAATTCAGGCAATCAAGAAGACAAACTTCTATATCAACTGTCAACAAATAAAATTCATGTAAGCGTCAATGTATACTTAGACAATTGGAAGGTCAAAATTCTTATATACCTCGCTCGTAAGTGTGATTCATGTTGGAGATATCATGCCAAAGCCAAGTAATGAAAGATATATGAGATGCTTGATAGGTGTCTAAAACACCTAATTTACTATCTAGTAGTTACGCTTTCTTTGCTATTTTTCTTGTGAATTATGTACTTTATGCGTATTTTTGAGTTATTAGGTACTCTGGAGTCGCACGGAGGAAAAGAAGCGGAAATCATTCAAATTGAGTCAAAAAGGCGTAATTGTCATTTCACATGCTATTGGGAGCTGAGCCAAGGTTAAGAGGCAACTCTATTCGGAGGAATACTATCTGGAGCCGACCAAAGGTTAAGGGGCTGCAACAAGGATGACCCTTATCTGGGACTAGGGGTTGGCTGAATCTAATTATTACAACCCTAGATTGAGACTCTTTTCCTCTCATTCATTTCATTCACCTGAAACAGAATTTGAGAAATCAAACAGCAGCCTCTGCTGTTATTGTTGAGAGAGATAGAGAAGCAGAATCAGAGAAGAGATGACTAACCATGGATCGACGATGGTTGTTCTCAGAAGATGAATGAAGGCTCTGTTGCTGAAAATACCCGAATAGGAAAGAAGATTGAGATCGATGGTGTTTGTAGCTGTTGATTGAAGCTTCGATGGAGGAGACCAAGAAATGGAAATTCAGAGTAAAGACAATGGAATTGAGATGGGTTTTGGTCGATTACAAAGAAATTAGGTTTGTGGTGATCTCTGTTGAAAAGAAGCTCAGGTTAGGGTTTCTGGAGAAATCAGAGATGGAGTAGATTAATGGGTTAAATCTGTGTTGCCATGGAATTCAAGAAGAAGGATAAGAAGATGTTGTGTAGTTGCAAGTTGTTGTTCTGGACTGAGTTGATTTTGGAGCTGTTGGAGATGAAATTGAAGATGAGTTGAGTATGAGGCATGAACGAGTTGAGTTTGAACATGCATGAACAGGTTTGAGTACGCAGCATTGCAGTGCGGTTACGGTGAAGGAATTGAGCTGCAGACCAAGAACAAATAGTTCCAGGGATTTTGAGAAGTGATTGCAGAGATGGAGTTGGTGGCGATATGTGTAGCTCAAGTTGCAGGTCTGGACTGGATTATGAAGCTAGATGGGTTGAGTTTCTTGCATCAGTTGAGAACAAGAAGGTTTGATATTGAGCTGAGCAAGACAACTTGCGATTCTGACTCAAGTGGATGAAAAGTCCGAGATGTGAAGTGTGAGTTGCAGCTCAGAATTGGTGATGCTCTTACTGTTGGTGTTAGTATGGCTGAGATGAAGCTCACAGGGAAGATGGTTCAGGTGCTGGTATTGAAGCAGAAGTTGGAGCTGTGATCTGAATTGCATTGCTTGAGAAACCGCTACGGCTTGATTCTCGGTGATATCAAATTGCAGGGAAGGTGTGAGCATTTGAAGCCGGAAATGAATGATTAACTAGATGTATGCCTAGGTTCAGGTGGTATGATGTTGTTGCAATGAACAGGCCTGAATTGACATGAAATGAGTGGAGCTGGCTTGAGGTTGTAATGAAGCTGAAATGGTACTGGTTTTATCCATGCTTTGAAATCTTGGTGTGAATGGCCTGAGTTGGTATTGACGGTGCTGCTGAGCTGCAGTTGGAGATTATGGAGATGTGATATGATGCTCTGGAAGGAGTTACAGCAGGGACTAAAAATGGGTATTGGAGTTGTTATGTGACAGAGAAAGGAATGGGGTTGGCTGAGAGTCAAAAAAGACTTGTTGCGGTTTATTTGCAATGGTGCGGAGTTGATCTTTGTGAGGCTCGAATGAGATTCTTTGGTGTTGATGCTCGTCTCTGCTTTGGCGATGTCTGACCATTTGAGACTAGTGCTAGTAAAATGCAGGGTTGCAGCTGCAATAAAGGCACTGGTGATGATGGATTGTAGCTGGTATTGATGTGCAAATATGCAGGGGTAGTCTTGAATCCGTGATGCTTTTGAAATGGTGGTTTGAGCTGCAGTCTAGTGAGGTTATGAAGGAATAGCTCGAGTATCTTTGTGCTCGATGAGCAACGGGAAAGTGGAGCATTTGCAAAGATGAAGATATTTGAACCGAAATCTTTTGAGAATGGAGATTGAGTTGCGAGGATTGGCGGTTATGAAGTGGTTGTCGAGAAATGTTGTTGCGGGGGAGAAGGAATTGAAATAAGTATGCAAGCCATCATGGTGGAAGCACAAGGATTGTGCATCACAATTTGGCCGGTGCAAATGGCTCGAGGCCAAGGTCACTCATCAGTGAGTCGACTAGCTATTAACTTGTCCGGTGAGCGGATCGACTCGATGACTCGGTGCTTGACCCGGTTTGACTCAGTGATTTGACTGAGTTGACCATACCGAGTTGACCCAGTTGGCCGGTGACCGGGTGGACTTTGCCGGTCACCTGAGATACTTTCCGGTGCCGGATTCCGGCCAAATTCCGTCCACAATACCAGTTTTCCGGCGACCGTTTTTGGGGCAGAGTTTTCGCATGGGTTTTTCTCACACATGGGCTTGGTGGACTTCTATCTTTTGGACCTTTGAAGATTAGACCTAATTTTGGAAACAAGAGAGCTATTTAAAGGAAAGTCTTCTACAACTTTGATATCATATATTTTTCTTGGAACTTTGGAGAGCCGGTTTTGTTTACGCTTCTAGGGTTTGCGTTCATATTCTTATTTTCAATTAATATTTTTATGATGAACTCCATAGCTATGAGTAGCTAAACAAATATTATTGGTTATGGGATAAAGTTGATTTCTCAATATGTTATATGATTCAATGAATTAGTTTTGTCTCAATATTTTATTGTTTGTGATTCACAATTAATAGTGTTATATGATTTGATTGTTTGTTTGGTTGAGTCCGGAATCAATCCGATTTACATTCATCTCTAGAGCTATATTAGGGTTTTCAATACGAAAAAGTTGTTTATCCCTGATTCTAAGTAACATAATTGTGGGTAGTGCTTGTAGTGATATATCCTACTAGTCACAAGTGAATCATAACTTTTGTTAAAACGTTTAGTGCTTTTACACATTTGTTTGCATTGATTAGTCTTATTCCATATAACTTATTGCTTTTAGGGAGTTAAATCTAATTGTGCTTTTACACTTTAGGTTGCTTTCTAGGAAGAATTCACATATGCATCTTTTAATGTGGTTGTGATGAAAACAGGGAATTAGCGGGATATACTTGCGATTAAGGTATCCTAGGACTATTAGTAGATGAGAGATTAAATTACCAATTCTAATCATTGATGAAAATACATGTTTGTGAATGATACTATCCCGTGACCAATATCTTCTCCTTATTGATTATTCCAATTATTTGCTTTGCTCTATTTTATTTTTACTTTAGTATTTCGCTTAAACAACAAACATCCCCCCTTGGTTACCTTAGAAACTGAAATTTGACAACCGATCAAATTTTGGCGCCGTTGCCGGGGAGGCATACGGCTTGTTATTAAGTTTTTAGTTTCTTTTTATAATTTCTGCTTTTATCTTTGCTTTTCGGTTCTTGTCTTGTTTCTCACTTGTTTGCGAGAATTGTTTTGGTACCTAGTCCCTAGCTTCTAAAGATTGGAACTACCCAAGGTGCGGGATAGCTACTCGAAGAGGCACAATACTCCAACCAAGTCAAGACACAACAGAAAATCTAGAGTTAGAGGTGGAAGGAGAAGTACAAATAGAAGGAGAACAAGAGGTTCCAATCGTAGACGAACCACAAGTTGAAGAAGAAGAAGCAATGGGTGATGCAAATCGTTCACTCAAGGACTTGGCTTCTCATAGGCTTGATACACAACAGGGGTGTATTCAAACGAACTCTACTTTTGAGATCAAGCCGGGGTTGCTTAGAGAATTACCAAAATTCCATGGCATAGTGAATGAAGACCCAAACAAACATCTTATGGACTTCCACACCATTGTCATGGCCATGCTTCCAGCGGATGTTGAGGCGGATGGTGCAATGTTGAAAGTTTTCCGTTTCTCTTTGATGGATAGTGCTAAGGATTGGTTATACTATTTACCTCCCGGAAGTGTCACAACATGGAATGGGTTGAAGAAACTCTTTTTAGAGAGATATTTTCCTGCATCAAAGGCTACTCAAATTCGCAAGGAGATTTGTGGGATGAAGCAAAACGTGGGAGAATCCTTATATGAATGTTGGGAACGATACAAGAGATTGGTGGCAAGCTGCCCTCACCACCAATTCAGTGACGCTATGATCATCCAATACTTCTATGAAGGACTCCAATCAAGTGATAGGAATCTTATTGACGATGCGGGTGGTGGTGCACTAGTTATCAAAACGGTGGCACAAGCTAGAGAGTTGATTGAAAACATGGCAGCGAACTCCCAACAATTTTTGAGCCGTGGTTCGGATGTGCTTCTAAGAAGAGTGAATGAAGTGAGCGAGGTTGAGGAACTTCGTCAACAAATGGGTAACATGTCGGCAATGATGCAACAAGTTGCAGCCGCGGTAATACCAAGTTCCTCTCAAACTTATGAGGACGAGCAAGCTAATGCGATCTTTCCAAATCAACAAAGACGGTATGATCCCTATTCTAACACTTACAATCCGGGATGGAGAGATCACCCCAATTTTAGCTATGCCAACAAGCAAGGAGCGGTTCAACAACCTACCTTCAACTTTTCAAGTGGATTTCAACCTCAACAACAACAATTCCAGCCGAGACAACAATTTCAGCAACCACAAGCATAACAATCAATGCAAAATCAAGGTTCCGATATTGATTCAAAGCTTCAAACAATGATGCAAGGTATTTCTAACATGTTTAAAGAAAGTCAACAGGAAACTAAGAGTGCTATCAAGGAGTTGCAGACACAAATGGGCTCCATGGCTATTGAGTTGAAACAATTGAAGGCACAAAATAGTGGGAAACTCCCTTCTTAACCTATTAACCCAAAAGAGGGTGTCAATGCTATTACGTTGAGAAGTGGTACACAACTTGTGCAACCCGTAGTTACTGATTCGGGCAAGGTGGAAACACCAAAGGAACCTGTTTTGGAGGAGAATAATGAGGATTCCCCCCAAACTTCTGAGGTACCTATTCCTAACTCTAAAACTCCGGTTTCTACTTATGTTCCTCCTTTACCTTTTCCTCGCAGATTTGCAAGTTCTAAGAAGGCGGAACTAGAAAAGGAGATTTTAGACGTTCTAAAGAAGATCCATGTGAACATACCACTCATTGATGCTATCAAGCAAGTTCCAAAGTATGCAAAGGTGTTGAAGGACTTGTGTACCAATAAGCAAAGGCTCAAAGGTAATGAAGTGCTTAGTGTTGGGGAGAATGCTTCGGCAATCTTACAACACAAACTCCCACTTAAGTGGAAAGATCCCGGTAGTTTTGACATTCCCGTCACAATTGGTAACACAACATTTAACAAAGCTATGTTGGATTTAGGTGCATCCGTTAATGTTATGCCTGCGTCAATGTATAATTCACTTGATCTTGGTCCTCTTAAAAAGGCTGAAATTGTATTGCAATTAGCCGATCGCTCTAATGTCTACCCAATGGGTATTGTTGAGGATGTTCTTGTGCGGGTTAATCAACTTGTATTTCCAGTGACTTTTGCGTGTTAGAGATGGATGAAGGTTCACCGGACTCGTCTCTTCCATTGCTACTTGGGCGTCCCTTCATGAAAACGGCGAAAACCATAATTGATGTGGACAAGGGAACGCTAACCATGGAGTTTGATGGAGAAACAATACGTTTCAACATTTTCGAGACGATGAGATATCCTAGTGATGTCCACTCTTGTTTCTCCGTTGATGTTATGGATACATTGGCACAATAAATGTTTAAATTAAATGGTGATAATGCTTTGGAAACCGTGTTAACTACATCCATGGATAATGGTGTAGAGTGTGGTAATGAAGTCAAGGAAGCCCTTGGTGATCTTAATTCACTACAAGGATGCCCGGAAACTCATAATATCTCTTTTATTTCTTTACCATGCAGTGATGAAAAGCTTGTACCTTCAATTGTTAAATCTCCAAAGTTAGAATTGAAACCTCTTCCCGATCACCTAAAGTACTTGTACTTGGGTGATAATGAAGAGTTACATGTGATTGTTTCTAATGAGCTTAACGATTTACAGGAGCAAAAACTTCTAAGGGTGCTAAGGAAGTACAAGACGGCCATAGGATGGACAATCGCCGATATCAAGGGTATAAGCCCTGCCGTTTGTATGCACAAAATTCGTTTGGAGGATGATGCAAAGCCTACAAGGGAAGCGCAACGTCGTTTGAACCCTCCCATGATGGAAGTTGAGAAAAAGGAGATACTCAAGCTTTTGGAAGTGGGTGTTATCTACCCCATATCCGATAGCAAGTGGGTAAGTCCGGTACAAGTAGTACCAAAGAAATCAGGTGTGACAGTGGTGGAGAATGATAAGAATGAACTTGTCCCAACTCGCGTGCAAACCGGTTGGAGGGTTTGTATTGATTACAGGAAATTGAATGTCACTACTAGAAAAGATCATTTTCCATTGCCTTTTATTGATCAAATGCTTGAACGTTTAGCTGGACACTCTTATTATTGCTTTCTTGATGGCTATTCAGGTTATAATCAGATTGTGATAGCGCCGGAGGATCAAGAGAAAACCACTTTCACTTGTCCTTTCGGTACTTTTGCTTATAGAAGGATGCCTTTTGGATTATGCAATGCTCTAGCTACTTTTCAAAGGTGTATGGTAAGTATCTTTTCGGAATATGTTGAAAACATAATCGAAGTGTTCATGGATGACTTTAGTGTCTTTGGTGATTCATTTGACCTTTGCTTGAACAATTTGTCTCCAATCCTTGAACGATGTGTTGAAACAAATCT
Source organism: Papaver armeniacum (assembly GCA_023531295.1). NCBI lineage: Eukaryota > Viridiplantae > Streptophyta > Magnoliopsida > Ranunculales > Papaveraceae > Papaver > Papaver armeniacum. The sequence goes on along the minus strand of JAJJWW010005914.1, from coordinate 219,324 downwards.
TGTGCTAAATTGGGAGAAGTGCCATTTCATGGTAACTCATGGCATAGTTTTAGGCCATATAATATCTTCTAAAGGCTTGGAAGTCGATAAATCTAAGATAGACCTTATTCGTGCTCTAACCCCTCCCACTACGGTGAGGGAGATACGCTCTTTTCTTGGTCATGCAGGTTTCTATCGTAGATTCATCAAGGATTTTTCCAAGATAGCATCACCACTTTGTAACTTATTGCAAAAATATGTGGTTTTTAACTTTGATGAAAAATGTATGGTGGCATTCAATCGTTTGAAAGAACTTTTGATTTCAGCCCCTATCATTAAACCACCGGATTGGAGTAAGCCTTTTGAGCTCATGTGTGATGCAAGTGATTATGCGGTTGGTGCGGTGCTTGGGAAACGTGTGGGGAAGCTTCCCCATGCTATTTATTATGCTTCTAGAACGTTAAATGAGGCCCAACAAAACTACACAACCACTGAAAAAGAGTTATTAGCCATTGTTTTTGCTTTAGAAAAGTTTCGCTCTTATCTAATTGGTACAAAAGTTGTTGTCTTTTCTGATCATGCAGCGCTTAAGTACTTACTTACAAAGAAAGAGGAGAAACCGAGGCTCATACGGTGGATTTTACTCTTGCAAGAGTTTGATATTGAAATCAAAGACAAGAAAGGGATTGAGAACACCGTTGCGGATCACTTGAGCCGTCTTGCTGTGGACAAGGAGACTATCCCATTGCGTGAAAGTTTCCCGGATGAGCAACTATTCTCAATTTCCTTTGGAGAACCATGGTATGCCGATATTGTCAATTACTTAGTTTCTAAACAAATCCCAAAGAACTTGTCTCGTGCTGAGAGGGACAAACTTAAAAAGTTATGGAACCAATACATATGGGATGATCCATACTTATGGAAACATGGTAGTGACCAAGTAATACGAAGGTGCGTTCCCGAATCTGAATTTAATTCTATCTTGTCTTTTTGTCACTCTTATGCTTGCGGAGGACATTTTGGGAGTAAGAGAACCGCTCACAAGGTACTTGAAAGTGGTTTTTATTGGCCAACTTTGTTTAAGGATGCACATATATTTTGTACAACTTGTGATAGGTGCCAAAGAACCGGCAATCTAGGTGCCCAAATCAAATGCCACAAACTTTTATTCAATTTATTGAAGTTTTTGATGTATGGGGTATTGATTTTATGGGACCTTTTGTCAACTCCCATGGGAATTTTTATATCTTACTTGCGGTTGATTATGTCTCGAAATGGGTGGAAGCTAAGGCCACCCCAACTAATGATTTTAAAGTGGTTTCAGATTTTGTGTAAGCTAATATTTTTGCAAGGTTTGGAATTCCAAGAGCCATAATTAGCGATGGGGGTTCTCACTTCAAAAACAGGATTCTACAAAGCTTGTTGACGAAGTACAATGTGTCGCACAAGATTGCAACACCTTATCATCCCCAAACAAATGGACAAGCCGATGTGTCTAACCGGGAGGTGAAATCTATTCTAGAAAAGATGGTGAATCCAACAAGGAAAGATTGGAGCATGCGCCTTAATGATGATTTGTGGGCATATAGAACCGCATATAAAACACCTATAGGGATGTCTCCCTTTAGGCTTGTGTATGGTAAACCTTGTCACTTACCCGTGGAAATTGAGCATAAGGCGTTTTGGGCTATTAAACAATGCAACATGGAGATGGATGGGGCTGGAAAGCAAAGGAAGTTACAACTCCAAGAGCAAGAGGAGATTCGCAATGATGCATTTGAAAGCTCACGCATTTATAAGGAAAAGACGAAGGCATTTCATGATAACATGATTTCTAGGAAACAATTTTGCATTGGGAAAAAAGTTCTTTTGTTTAATTCTCGCTTGCAATTATTTCCGGGTAAATTAAGGTCACGATGGATCGGACCTTTTATTGTTACTAATGTGTTTTCTCATGGTGCAGTGGAAATTCGTAGCATAGCTACAGGGAAAGAACTTAAAGTTAATGGGCACCGGTTGAAACCATATTATGAGAATTTCACTTCCGAAGTGGTGGAAGGAGTTAACTTTGTGGATGTGCTCCCTCTAGAGGAGTCATAGAAAGCAAGGAGATAGTCAGGCTGACGACTTTAAACCAAGCGATAATTGGGAGGCAACCCAAAGGATGAGTATTTCTTGTCTTGTATTTATTTCTTGTCTTGTTTTTAGTTTTCTTATCTTGTTTTTTATTTTTTCTGATTTGTTAGAATTTCCCACCTTGACTTACTTTGGACGATTGATGAGTGCCAAATAGTGCATATTTATACACCTTTTTATTGGCATTTTACTCATCTTTTGCGCTTAGAAATCAGATATTATCCCAGATTCTGTGTTTTCCTTGCTTTCAAGAATAAATATTTATATTAATTAATTTTGTGTTTTTAGGTAATGAATAAAGCTCGGAGAATCTGAGGAGCCAAAAGAGCGAAGAATTGGAGTCGAGCATCTATGGAGCGAGATAGCCAAAGCCGCGCGCAAAATTTGCAAACCAACAAGTAGCAACTCATCTCAAGACATGGGCTTGAGCTAGACCCAACCCGCGACCGGATCCAAGCCCATCATTTCGAGCCGTTGAGATCTCCCCAGCTGCATCCTACGGTCGCTCCATCACTATACATCATCTCTTGATGCTCAGTGCAACACCGGATCGCTCCAAAACCGCTTACCTCTATCGGCCATTCGATTTCGCTCCTATTCATCCAACGCTCGGTGCGGCGTTCCCATCAAACTTTCTTCGCCGCCTCACAACGAAATCCCTAACCCTATACTACCCACTCGACCAAACCCCATTCTTCACTCCACCTTCTCTTTCTTCTTCTCTCTTCCTCTCCTGTCACTTTCACGGAGCGAGCTCTGTTCCGCCATCTCCCGACCATCTTCGCAACACCATCTCCTCCACCATCTCACCTTCCCCGCCATAACCACCACCATGCACAGTCGCACCCTCTTTAGCTCTTATTTTCTCTCTCTTAGCTTCTGCAACCCTAGAAGCTAACTTAGAGAAGATAAGAACTAGAGCTAGGGTTAGCCAACCACCATGCATGGCGTCTCTGAGACGATTTGACAGAAGAGGGAGCGAATTCAGAGTATGGGTTTGCTTTAATTGTCATTTATTTTCTATTTTTAATCGAATTTAGGGTTTGGGTATTTTGAGGAGCTGCATGTATAAATAGAGAGTGAAGAAGATGAAATTGGGCACGCCTGGATTAGCCAGTGCTGTCAATTAGATTTAATTGTTGTTCTTTGTTGTTTTAGCTTAATTTGCTAGGGTTTCAATGAAACCCTAATTCAAGGTTGTGTTTAAACTCAGTTGAAATGTTCTTGCATGCTTAATATTATTAGATAACTTCAATTCTAACACCTCAATGTTTTTCTCTCACAATGCATGCCAAGTATGCATTGTAGTTAGGTTATATCTATGTTGAGTGTGTTGCAGCTTTTGTTTCAATTATTAAATGCTAATTCCTTTGATTAGTTATACTTGATTAGATAACTAATGCTCTGGGTTAGTACCCTTAGCTGGTATTTGAAGTTTTACATGGAGAAACTCCTTAGTTAAGTGGCAGAATTGACACACTGCCCTTAGCTACTATAGGAACAAGACATTTAACTTAGTTGAAAGCACAATAGAGATTAGCGGTGGAATTGCAGCCCTAGTTTTACCCTTTTGTCACTGTTTTTACCTTAGTTTAGGTTCATTCTTCAATATCAGCCGTTTCGGCACAAAAATATCTGTGTTACCATCTGTTGTTACCTTGTCACTTTGGAATTCAGTTTAAAGCCAAGCATTAGATCATTGAAAGCACCCCTTGTCTCTGTGGATCGACCCGTACTTGCCGCGTCTCCGATAGACGCCGTGCACTTGCGGTATTACCGTAGGCCATAAAATACATACACATCCCAGGCCTACCAAGTTTTTGGCGCCGTTGCCGGGGACTTGGCGCGCGCCCTGCTAATTTTTGTGCTTGCTTCACTGAAATCTCATTTCACCTTGTACATAATTCCCTTTTAATATTACTTATAGCCCTGTTTTAATGTAATTTAGCTAAAGTTTATCTTTTTTCTTTCCCTTGCATCCTTGCATCTGCATCTTAGCTGTAATTTTTTCTTTTTGCATCTTTGTCTTGCATTCACCACCTTAGACCCATACTGTGAAAACCCCTCCCTGTGACAGTCCAAATTAGTTTTCCCTGTGTCAGTCCAACTACTCCCAGCCTACTAGTTAGTATCTTTGCTTTAAGTGTGAAATTTTGAGAATCTGAAGTGTGTTGTTGAGCCAACAGGTGCTGGCTGTGCTTGCTGCTGCTGCTGAGCAAGCCAAAGGCAGGGAGCGGAATAACACAGCCATTGTGGCTAAACCGGTTGGTCAATTTTTCTTATACTCTATGCCTGCATGAATATGTCTGAGCTTTAGACTTGTATTTGGGTATTACATGAGGTGTGAAACTAGATACCCTGCTGAGCGCATTCCTGACTGAAAGTAAACTGCGCATACTTGTTTGTGCACCTTGTTGTGACCTGTCAAGTCAAGTGTGAACAATTGAGCCACAACAAATATAACACCCGAGCCAACCCTCACACAAGTCATGTCTTTGTATACAAACCTTGCACACAAAATGACCTTGTGAAAACTAAGCTGCCCCGCCAGCTGTGTCTTTGTGAATTGGTATCCTACACCTACCTGTCTTTGTTAAGCATAGCACAATGCCACAACCCCCACGAAGTTGTTGGGCCAACTTGTCATCTTTGACCTGTTGAATGCACACACCCTTGCATGCTAGCCTGTATTGCCTTGCTGAGCCCTTGTGTGTACTTGCTTTGCCATTTGTGTATTACAGCAATTACTGAGCTCTGAGTTGATTCCCATTTGAGCCATTGTCTGCCATGTGCCTTGCCTGAATATCCACAAGCATAACCACCTAGTGCAGCATTTTTGAATCTATATGCATGATAACTTTTGATTCCCATGAACATGATGCTGTGATAGTTGAATACCATGTATGCTCACCGAATATCCACAAGCATAATCTGTGCTATCCGAGTGATGATTTCTACATGTTTAAAGTGTCGTATCTTGGTATGTCTCTCTAGCTCAAATTGGTTGTTTGTTGAGGGCCGTAGTGCTAATCCCCTGCATTAGTACTCAACAATAAAAACCTTGTAATCTCTGAAATGTGTGCATAACCCTATGGCATAATCTGTGAAATTGATTGCTTGCTTGCATCTGCCAACTGTGCTGTGCACATAATTTTTCTTAGGCCATATCTGTGGTAACACCAATCTGTGCATGCACTAGAGTGCATTTAGAGCTGTGTTGTGTGTTTTTAGAGACACAGTGCAAGCTGCTTTGCTTCCTTGTTACGGGCACAAACTGAGCACTCAACCTTGTGCCTTACCAGGCTGTGCACACAGCCAGTGCATGAGCTTGCCAAGCTCTGCACAATTGAACCCAACACCATTAATCTGGGCTTGCACTCTGCATAACCAGAGCCCACAATCAATCTGGGCTGACTGACCACACTGCTGGGCTGATTAACACAACCTGGGCTTTGCACTCTTCCACTGGGCTAGCTAAACCCACATCTCACAAATCTGAACATCAGCTGGGCTAACCAACTCAACCTAAGCTGGGCTGCACTCGTTCATCTAACTTGGGCTCTACAAACAACTAGGCTCTACACAACCACTTGGGCTTACACCAAAACTCAGCCCAACTCAATTCATTTCTGGGCTATACTTTTTCAAACACAACCTGGACTGTGCACACAACTGGGCTGTGCAGTTTCACAAATCCTGGGCTTCAAACAACAAATCCCATTTAAACCAAACCCAACAAAACCAAATGAAACCCAATAAACCAAATCAATCCCACCAAAACCAAACTTAGTCCACTTCAACTGGGCTTTGAGTTCAATTTGAGTTGATAAATCATGTCAGGATTTTGGTCTGCATCTGGGGATTCAAACAAATCCCTTAGAGAGCTTGCTTACGGGCATCTTTCACAGGATGAACACCCCACATACCATAGTGACTTTAGGGAATTTCATGAGCCTTCTCAGGGCCCTAATCTCACATACCCTAATCATTATGATCACATACATCATCCACCACAGGTTGAAAATGAACAATTTTCTCATACCCAGTCATCACTTTTAGATCAATTAGAAGTTCGACTATCTGCTTTAGTCGGACAATGCCTTAGAAAGGCAATCACGTCGAATCTAATTCCTCTAGGCAATATATTTATGCTTGCACCTTATGTGGTGGCTTAGACCACCCTGATGATTCTTGTTATATTTTGCATGCTTATAGGCAGTCTAGAAAAACCATCCAATGTACGAAGTGTCTAGAAGTGACTATCTTTGGCAACTATTGGGACCATAATCAACCTGCACACATGCATCATTCACCACAGTGGGGAGATGAACAATTTTATACTCCCCCAACTCCTAGTTTGCAATCAATAATGGAAACACTCATAGAGCAAAATGCTAGGCTTGAAATGAATGCAATGCATGACCATCCATATAGCAACATGTCTGAATTTCCCTTCTCTAGTGAACCTCATGCTCAACTATACAATGAATATCCATATGAGGAATGCATACCCACTAGTGAAGACTCTCCTTCAATGGAACAACTCAAGATGATTCTTCAAAGGAACCTGATTGAGTTACAAAATGATAGGATTGAAAATAGTGTTTCTAGTCTTACTCATGCAACTAACATTGAATATGAACCTAATCCAGAGGTAGATGAGTACACTAAAAATACTACAATTTTGAATGGAGAGATGAATTCTTGCTATGATGATGATGATGATGAATATGAAGAGCATGTGTATTTTGAAAATGTAGTAGAATATTTAGGTTCAGAGACATTAAGTGTCTCTCCTGTGAACCCTATGAATGATGCTTCTTCTGATATTCATGCATGTGATGTTGATATGGATCCTGTGGAATTGTCCTGTGAAAGTGAACATGATTTACCCTCTTTTGACTTTAGGAAAGTGTGTGATGGTACAAATGATTTTAAAAATGAAAACAACCTAGATGTACCTAACCTCTCTCCTGAGTCACAAATTGAAACTCCTCCACCAAACCTAGGTGTAGTTTGTCACAAAATTGCAAAACCAACTTTTCTAAAAATGCCTAACTTAGGCCTAGAGCTTTGTGCTTCCCAAGTCCTCTTGGACTATTTTGCATCAAAGTATAACACTTTTAAAGAGCCACAGTTGGAATGTGTATATCTGCCTGTTATTAGTAAAACTCATTTTGAGTTAGACCTTTTGCATGATGTACCTTTAAAATTGCAAGACTTTGTGCTTTCAAACACACCCGTTCACAAGTTTAGGTTTGGGGGAAACTCATTCCCATTTGCAGTCTTACTTGCACTCTCATATTATATTTGTGTAAGGTCATTAATGCGTGTACATATCGTCTTTTGGGTTGATCCTCAACTCTTTAGACTATTGGTTTATGGTGCATTTTCATTGTATATATCCAGTAGGACTTGTTAAATTTTTCTTTTCTTGATTCGGTTGAGTCTTCTTGCACATATATTATGCTAATCCGATATGATATCCGTTGAGAATATTGGATTCTAGCCTTGACGAATGAAGCTCAACCTTGCTCTTGCCGACATCCGGTAATCTCTTCCCTTTTTATCTTATCAGCATAGTTCTCGTGGTACGTGACTGTTCAAATTTTTCCTATCTGTAGACACATTGAGGACAATGTTTGATTTAGGTTTGGGGGTGCATTTGCATTTAGAGTTTTTAGTCTTTTATTTTACCTTTTATTTTCAAAAAAAAAAAAAAAAAAAAAAATCTAAAAATTCAAACTTTTTGCAAATAAAAACCTCCAACTTTTAGAGATTTTAGAGTCACTAGCATGCTTTTAGCTATGTTTACATAGAGAGTCTGACCGAAATAACAGAACTTGGAAGTACCGGAAAACGCAATCGGGTTTCTTAGTTGATTAGAGCGTTAAAGTTGGATTTAACCATCCGGGAGCGAATTAGGTCTTTGTTTAGATATTCGGTAGTAGAATTGTGATCACCCATAGTGGAGACTACCCATTTTACATCAAGTGAGGCACCAACCTTCATTTGTTGCAACTTTCTAGAAAAGCTGTTAGAGTGTGTGTCACCTTACGTAAATTCCGGGTAGGAATGGTGAGCTACCCAACTTCGCACCATTTTCAGCACTACTTGTGATCTCTTGAGTGCTAGTTTTTGTCAATCATGAGGGTGACGTCTAAAGATGAAAACTCCTTCTAAATACCGATTTGTAGTTAGCATCATTCTCTCTCTCAATCAGCAAGACCCATAGAAACACATCATCGTCAAAGAACCGGAGCGGAGAATCGAGAATATTGAAAGAAAAATTGATATAGTCCAAGGTTTATGTGCAACAAAGAAAAGAAAATAGGATGAGAATTAATAAAATTTATAAAATCAAGACAATACAAGTTGTGGAAAAATTGAGTGATAAAGTCCTTTGTCCATGGAGTTAGTTTTTTCATTATTTGTATTTTTATTTTCACTTATTGTAATGTAAAAAAAAAAAAAAATCAATCAAAAATCAAAAAAAAAAATCAAAAAAATATTGTAGTTTATTTTTGCTACCACCATGGTAAAGAAGAATTTAAAAAGAAAAATCCAAACAACAAGGAATTTGAGTAGAAAAATTAAAAATTGTCAAGTTTTGTGAAGTTTAGAAGTTCGTCATCAACATTTGAAGACCGAAGACCGAAGATTGAAGACGTTTCTATGGTTCTTATGAGAGAGTGATATTAATTGCCGATCGGGTGAGAAGTGAGTGAGTACTCCCACCCTTGCTAATGGTTGATTTCCTTTCTTAGAGATCATCGAAAAAAAGATTCTTTTGTCCACACTTCGTGGAGTCTCGGTTGTATTTCGGAAGGTTATCCTTCTTACCTACAACGTGTGCGGGATTTCTCTCTTTATTCCCGCTGCACACATGAGAGACTAAAAAAGCGATCTTTTTGAGTGCAATTATCATAAAATCCTAATGGTGAGGCGAAGTCGAGGCTTATGATCACAATCGAATCCGAATTCTTTCATATGGTATGGTTACTTCTCGCTCGGCACTTAAGGATGAGAATGCGTTCTTCGATAGTTCTAACTCTCATTACTAGCATGCGAAACTCTATGTCCTCATAGCTCCTTGGATGCTTGAGACTCTTTTACACTCTGAAGTTGGAGAAGGTTTTGTGGGTACACCTCTTGTAAACCCTCACGAGACTACAACTCGTCCACTAGGGACACCTAGGGGTTTAAAGGCTTAGTGCATACGCTAAATGCATTCGAGAGACCTACGACGGGGTATAGTTAGGATTTCTTATTTTCTGTTTCACTTGAGGACAAGTAAAATTCAGGTTTGGGGATATTTGATGAGTGCCAAATAGTGCATATTTATACACCTTTTTATTGGCATTTTACTCATCTTTTGCGCTTAGAAATCAGATATTATCCCAGATTCTGTGTTTTCCTTGCTTTCAAGAATAAATATTTATATTAATTAATTTTGTGTTTTTAGGTAATGAATAAAGCTCGGAGAATCTGAGGAGCCAAAAGAGCGAAGAATTGGAGTCGAGCATCTATGGAGCAGATAGCCAAAGCCCGCGCGCAACAGTTGCAACCCAACAAGTAGCAACTCATCTCAAGACATGGGCTTGAGCTAGACCCAACCCGCGACCCGGATCCAAGCCCATCATTTCTGAGCCGTTGAGATCTCCCCCAGCTGCATCCTACGGTCGCTCCATCACTATACATCATCTCTTGATGCTCCGTGCAACACCAGATCGCTCCAAAACCGCTTACCTCTATCAGCCATTCGATTTTCGCTCCTATTCATCCAACGCTCGGTGCGGCGTTCCCATCAAACTTTCTTTGCGCCTGCCTCACAACGAAATCCCTAACCCTATACTACCCACTCGACCAAACCCCATTCTTCACTCCACCTTCTCTTTCTTCTTCTCTCTTCCTCTCCTGTCACTTTCACAGAGCAGAGCTCTGTTCCGCCATCTCCCCGACCATCTTCTGCAACACCATCTCCTCCACCATCTCACCTTCCCTGCCATAACCACCCACTGCACAGCCGCACCCTCTTTAGCTCTTATTTTCTCTCTCTTAGCTTCTGCAACCCTAGAAGCTAACTTAGAGAAGATAAGAACTAGAGCTAGGGTTAGCCAACCACCATGCATGGCGTCTCTCGAGACGATTTGTGAAAGAGGAGAGCGAATTCAGAGTATGGGTTTGCTTTAATTGTCATTTATTTTCTATTTTTAATCGAATTTAGGGTTTGGGTATTTTGAGGAGCTGCATGTATAAATAGAGAGTGAAGAAGATGAAATTGGGCACGCCTGGATTAGCCAGTGCTGTCAATTAGATTTAAATGTTGTTCTTTGTTGTTTTAGCTTAATTTGCTAGGGTTTCAATGAAACCCTAATTCAAGGTTGTGTTTAAACTCAGTTGAAATGTTCTTGCATGCTTAATATTATTAGATAACTTCAATTCTAACACCTCAATGTTTTTCTCTCACAATGCATGCCAAGTATGCATTGTAGTTAGGTTATATCTATGTTGAGTGTGTTGCAGCTTTTGTTTCAATTATTAAATGCTAATTCCTTTGATTAGTTATACTTGATTAGATAACTAATGCTCTGGGTTAGTACCCTTAGCTGGTATTTGAAGTTTTACATGGAGAAACTCCTTAGTTAAGTGGCAGAATTGACACACTGCCCTTAGCTACTATAGGAACAAGACATTTAACTTAGTTGAAAGCACAATAGAGATTAGCGGTGGAATTGCAGCCCTAGTTTTACCCTTTTGTCACTGTTTTTACCTTAGTTTAGGTTCATTCTTTAATATCAGCCGTTTCGGCACAAAAATATCTATGTTACCATCTGTTGTTACCTTGTCACTTTGGAATTCAGTTTAAAGCCAAGCCTTAGATCATTGAAAGCACCCCTTGTCTCTGTGGATCGACCCGTACTTGCCGCGTCTCCGATAGACGCCGTGCACTTGCGGTATTACCGTAGGCCATAAAATACATACACATCCCAGGCCTATCAACGATTCAATTTACATTGAGGACAATGTAAAGTTTAAGTGTGGGGGAGTGGTTTGCGTTGTAAATTTTTGAATTTTCAACTTTTGTGTAAACTAGTGAATAAGAAACCTCCAACTTGTAGTTAGTTTAGAGTCACATAGTATACATGTCGCTAAGATTACATCGAGAATCTCATAAGAGTGACTGAACTTAGAGATGACAGAGAACATGATCGGGTTTCTTAATTGTATGAGAGTTAAAGTTGGGTTTAACCATGCCAGTGGCAAATAAGGTGCAGATTGAATTCGGTATTAGAGCAGTGATCCCCTATAGTGGAGACTACCCATGTTATATAATGTGAGGCACCAACCTTCAATTCTTTGTACCTGTCTAAATTTGTGCTTTTAGAGTGTGTGTCACTGTACGTAAATTCCGGGCAGAATGGTGAGCTGCCCAACCTCCCACCATAGAAGCACTATTTTGATCTCTTGAGTACTATTTTTATCAACCATGATGGTGACATCGAATTGCTAACTTACATACCACTTGTAATCTTGTTCGCAGTTAGCACCATCCACCTTATCTCTCTCTACACCAACAGGTCCATAGAAACACCATCATCATCAACAAGAGGAGCATCACAAATTTGAAGGAAAGTTGAACACGTTCATGGTTTACAAGCAACGGTACAGAATTGAGCAGATTTCAGATTCAAGTAAAGCAACAAAACAAGGAGCAGAACTTTTATAAGTTGAAGACTATTGTACAAGAGTGAAAATTATCAAGATGAGAGTTCGAGAAGTTTATGATATCAAGACATATAAGTTGTGAAGAATCAAGCGGTAAAGTACTTACACCATGGCCTTTGTACTTACGTTTTTATTTTATTTGTATTTAACTTTCTCTTGTCTTTAAAAAAAAAAAAAACGATTAAAAAAAAAGAAAAAATAAAAATAAAAAAAAAGACAAGAGAAAATTTCTTTAGGTTCATTATTAGTTTTATTGTTTTATTTCGTTTTTATTTTGTATTTGTTTTATTTTTTTATGTCTCAATCAAAAAAAAAATTGATAAAAAAAAAATAATATATATATATATATATTATATTTTGGGTTTGTATAGTTCATTTTTAGTTTTGTATTCTTTCAATAAAGTCAATGGAAAGAAGGAGTATCTATAATGAAGCTTCAAGCGATAAGGAATTTGAGGGAAAGGATCATATTGTCAATATTCTACGAAGTTCAAGAGTTATCATCAAAAGTTGAAGACCGAAGACGAAGATGAAGACACCGATAGAAGACCGAAGACGTTTCTATGGATGCTGTGAGAGTGGTGCTAGCTGCACGCCGAACGGATAACGAGGTAAGTAAGCATATTCCTACCTTCGTTAAGTGGTGGATTTCCTTTCTTAGAGATCGTCAGAAAAATGGGTTTTCAAAAATTTATAAAAGATGTGGGTTTTTAAAATACTTCGGAGGGTTTTTACCTTCCTACCATTCAACGTGTCGCAGGATTCTCTCTTCATTCCTACCTGGACACATGTGTGACCCATAAAAAGCTGTTTATTATTGAGAGCAACATCATAAAACCCTTTCTTGTGAGGCAGAGTCGAGACGTTCGATCACTCCGAACCCGAATTTTTGTCGAGAAGGGATAGTTATTTCTCTCTCAACTTTTAAGGACGAGATTGTGTTCATTTATGTGTCTAACTTCTTATGACTAGTGTGCAGAATCTCTATGTCTTCTTAGCGCGTTGGATGCTATCATTACGGAGAACTAGTAAGTTGGAAAACCAGGTTTTGTGGGTATATCTCTAGTAAACCCTCACGAGACTATAACTCGTCCACTAGGGACACCTAGGGGTTTAAAGGCTTGTTATTTATGCTAAAAGTGATCGTAGCCTCGACGACACGGAGTTGTATGTATTCTTTAGAATAAGTTTTATTTTTGTTTGATTTGCTCGAGGACTAGCAAAGTCTAAGTGTGGGGGAATCTGATAGGTGTCTAAAACACCTAATTTACTATCTAGTAGTTACACTTTCTTTGCTATTTTTCTTGTGAATTATGTACTTTACGCGTGTTTTTGAGTTATTAGGTACTCTGGAGTCGCACAGAGGAAAAGAAGCGAAAATCATTCAAATTGAGTCAAAAAGGCGTAATTGTCATTTCACATGCTATTGGGAGCTGAGCCAAGGTTAAGAGGCAACTCTATTCGGAGGAATACTATCTGGAGCCGACCAAAGGTTAAGCGGCTGCAACAAGGATGGCCCTTATCTGGGACTAGGGGTTGGTTGAATCCAATTATTATAACCCTAGATCGAGACTCTTTTCCTCTCATTCATTTCATTCACCTGAAACAGAATTTGAGAAATCAAACAGCAGCCTCTGCTGTTATTATTGAGAGAGATAGAGAAGCAGAATCAGAGAAGAGATGACGAACCATGGATCGACGATGGTTGTTCTCAGAAGATGAATGAAGGCTCTGTTGCTGAGAAGACCCGAATAGGAAAGAAGATTGAGATCGATGGTGTTTGTAGCTGTTGATTGAAGCTTCGATGGAGGATACCAAGAAATGGAAATTCAGAGTAAAGACAATGGAATTGAGATGGGTTTTGGTCGATTACAAAGAAATTAGGTTTGTGGTGATCTCTGTTGAAAAGGAGCTCAGGTTAGGGTTTCTGGAGAAATCAGAGATGGAGTAGATTAATGGGTTAAATCTGTGTTGCCATGGAATTCAAGAAGAAGGATAAGAAGATGTTGTGTAGTTGCAAGTTGTTGTTCTGGACTGAGTTGATTTTGGAGCTGTTGGAGATGAAATTAAAGATGAGTTGAGTATGAGGCATGAACAGAGTTGAGCTGAACAAGCATGAACAGGTTTGAGTACGCAGCTGTTGCAGGTGCAGTTCTGGTGAAGGAATTGAGCTGCAGACCAAGAACAAATAGTTCCAGGGATTTTTAGAAGTGATTGCAGAGATGGAGTTGGTGGCGATATGTGTAGCTCAAGTTGCAGGTCTGGACTGGATTATGAAGCTAGATGGGTTGAGTTTCTTCCATCAGTTGAGAACAAGAAGGTTTGATATTGAGCTGAGCAAGACAACTTGCAGTTACAACTCAAGTGGATGAAAGGGTCTGAGATGTGAAGTGTAAGTTGCAGCTCAGAATTGGTGGTGCTCTTACTGTTGGTGTTAGTATGGCTGAGATGAAGCTCACAGGGAAGATGGTTCAGGTGCTGGTATTGAAGCAGAAGTTGGAGCTGTGATCTGAATTGCATTGCTTGAGAAACTGGCTACGGCTTGATTCTGGTGATATCAAATCGCAGGGAAGGTGTGAGCATTTGAAGCCAGAAATGAATGATTAACTAGATGTATGCCTAGGTTCAGGTGGTATGATGTTGTTGCAATGAACATGCCTGAATTGACATGAAATGAGTGGAGCTGGCTTGAGGTTGTAATGAAGCTGAAATGGTACTGGTTTTATCCATGCTGGTACTGGTGTGAATGGCCTGAGTTGGTATTGACGGTGCTGCTGAGCTGCAGTTGGAGATTATGGAGCTGTGATATGATGCTCTGGAAGGAGTTACAGCAGGGACTAAAAATGGGTATTGGAGTTGTTATGTGACAGAGCAAGGAATGGGGTTGGCTGAGAGTCGAAAAGACTTGTTGCAGCTATTGTAATGGTGCAGGTTGATGCTGTGAGGCTCGAATGAGATTGCTGGTGTTGATGCTCGTCTCTGCTTTGGCAGTAATACAGCAGCTGAGACTAGTGCTAGTAAAATGCAGGGTTGTATCTGCAATAAAGGCACTGGTGATGATGGATTGTAGCTGGTATTGATGTGCAAATATGCAGGGGTAGGCTTGAATCTGTGATGCTTTGGAAATGGTGGTTTGAGCTGCAGTCTAGTGAGGTTATGAAGGAATAGCTCGAGTATGTTGTGCTCGATGAGCAGCAGCCGGAAGTGGAGCATTTGCAAAGATGAAGATATTTGAACTGAAATGCTGAGAATGGAGATTGAGTTGCCAGGGATTGGCAGTTATGAAGTGGTTGTCTGAGAAATGTTGTTGCATGGAGAAGGAATTGAAATAAGTATTCAAGCCATCATGGCTGGAAGCACAAGGATTGTGCATCACAATTTGGCCAGTGCAAATGGCTCAGGCCAAGGTCACTCAAATTTCAGTGAGTCCGACTAGCTATTAACTTGTGTCGCGCTGGTCCGATCACGCCGATCCGACTCGATGACTCGGTGCTTGACCCGGTTTGACTCAGTGATTTGACTGAGTTGACCAAACCGTGTTGACCTGTGACCGGGTGGACTTTGCCGGTCACCTGAGATACTTTCCGGTGCCGGATTCCGGCCAAATTCCGTCCACAATTCCAGTTTCCGGCGACCGTTTTTGGGCAGAGTTTTCACATGGGTTTTTCTCATACATGGGCTTGGTGGACTTCTATCTTTTGGACCTTTGAAGATTAGACCTAATTTTGGAAACAAGAGAGCTATTTAAAGGAAAGTCTTCTACAACTTTGATATCATATATTTTTCTTGGAACTTTGGAGAGCCGGTTTTGTTTACGCTTCTAGGCTTTGCTTTTGTTCATCTTCTTCTTTTCAATTAATATTTTTATGATGAACTCCATAGCTATGAGTAGCTAAACAAATATTATTGGTTATGGGATAAAGTTGATTTCTCAATATGTTATATGATTCAATGAATTAGTTTTGTCTCAATATTTTATTGTTTGTGATTCACAATTAATAGTGTTATATGATTTGATTGTTTGTTTGGTTGAGTCCGGAATCAATCCGATTTACATTCATCTCTAGAGCTATATTAGGGTTTTCATTACGAAAAAGTTGTTTATCCCTGATTCTAAGTAGCATAATTGTGGGTAGTGCTTGTAGTGATATATCCTACTAGTCACAAGTGAATCATAACTTTTGTTAAAACGTTTAGTGCTTTTACACATTCGTTTGCATTGATTAGTCTTATTCCATATAACTTATTGCTTTTAGGGAGTTAAATCTAATTGTGCTTTTACACTTTAGGTTGCTTTCTAGGAAGAATTCACATATGCATCTTTTAATGTGGTTGTGATGAAAACAGGGAATTAGCGGGATATACTTGCGATTAAGGTATCCTAGGACTATTAGTAGATGAGAGATTAAATTACCAATTCTAATCATTGATGAAAATACATGTTTGTGAATGATACTATCCCGTGACCAATATCTTCTCCTTATTGATTATTCCAATTATTTGCTTTGCTCTATTTTATTTTTACTTTAGTATTTCGCTTAAACAACAAACATCCCCCCTTGGTTACCTTAGAAACTGAAAATCGCATAACAACAATTGTCTCTCTGTGGAAACGAACTCTTCCTTACCTTGTACTTCATTTAAATTTAGTGAGTAAGAAAGTGAAATTATTTTTGACGGATTGACAACCGATCAATGCTCTGCATATGTTTCATAGCATACATGTTCATGCTTCATGGCGGGATCGTAATCAGAGGTCAGGTGGGCGATAATCATGTTATAACGTTAATATGCATTAAAGATAAAGCAGTGATCATGCGATAAATCTAATCATTAATGGCGAGTGGTAGAGCAAGAGATTAGCGGATACAAAAGCTTTGTGCTGGGAGAGAAAAACAAATATCCTGGACTTTGGATTCCAAAGATGCCCCGCTGCTGTTTATTGAGCAAAGCTAATACAAACTTAAGTTATGCTGGATTGAATCTATATTTTGATAGAGAGATAAAAGGGGGTACCGTTGCTATGGTATTTGACGAGAAGATTACGAGAACAAGCGCCGAGTTGTAGTAGCCGCTTCTGGATGATGCCATATTACTAGTATGTACCGATCTTGTGTCTCCCCAACGCTTGTTAGAGGGTCCAGGACCAGGGAATTGAACTATACCGCTTCTGTCTTATATGCGTCTCCCTAACTTCAAAATTTTGTCGATTGTTGAGTTTGTCTAATGCACCGCGCTTCTCCGGAAGGTCTAGATTGGCAATCTTGCGGCTTCCCCAATCTCTAATGATATTCCGGCTTATAAGAGGATCGATGACTAGATGCTTAAACTAAACTGCTTATGTGTTATGAGGACTTAAATCTAAGTATGTGAGGTCCGTTCAGGCTCATATGCGTAAGCTTTAATCCGATAATAACCAAAGATTTTCAGATGGGTGTCAAATAAAAATCAAGTAAAAGTAATGGATACTTATCTTTGTAAAGAGCTGGTGAAGCACTTTTTTTCTCTTGAAGCCAGACTGGTGGTAGAAGTGGTGATATGGTCATCGCCTGTTGAGCTGGTGGTAGCTGGGATAAAGGGCGAGGGTACTGTTGTGGTTTGATGCAGACAGAATTCTGGGATGGATCAACAAGGGTGTATTCAAATAATGCTGGCAAGGTTTACAGTGGCTGCTAGATTCTGTTTTAATAGGGATGGCAGTACTTCAGAGATACGCGGTAGTTGGGGTTCAAGCGCTCCTCTATGAGTGACATACTTAGTTCTCGGCAACTCTCGGCACCTACCCAGCATTAACACTAGCACATTTCCATTCACCAATATCCATTGTTGTATATCATTATGCTCTTTGTAGGATCCCTTTATTTTTGAATATCGCAACACCATCTCATACCCTTTGCTTATTTCCTGCGAAATTCATGAGCGAGCGCGATCTTTGCGAAGATATTTTGCAGTTCGCCAGATTAGTAATAAAAATGACGCAACGGATGACGACTTTTCCCCATATATAGTTTTCTTTTCCCCTTCTTTTCATCTTTTAGCTCGCAACTTTTTCTGAACATGATAAAGATGTGAAGACCTTCTCTAGCGAGATTTAGGAGTGTTGCAAGATTTAGTATTTGTACACTTGCGATAATGTCGCACTTTTTGAAAATTATTCAAAGGATAAAGATGAATGCGAAAAGAAGGATAATGTTCCTCATGCATCATTTAGTATATCCCTTGGTCATCAAAGTGACATACTTAGTTCTCGGCAACTCTCGGCACCTACCCAGCATTAACACTAGCACATTTCCATTCACCAATATCAGTTGTATATCATTATGCTCTTTGTAGGATCAGAATATCGCAACACCAATACCCTTGCGAAATTCATGAACGACGCACTGCGAAGATATCGCAGATTGGTAATAAAAATGACGCAACGGATGACGACAGCCTGAACATGATAAAGATGTGAAGACCTAGCGAGATTTAGGAGTGTTGCAAGATTTAGTATTTGTACACTTGCGATAATGTCGCAAGCCAGATCCGAAAATAAAGGACAGCTTAGCTGTCATCCACTATGTAATGCCATATATAAAGAGCCGAACAGGCTTAAGAGAAGGGGATCTTTTTCGAGTGTTGAGCAAGTCACTAGGAGAGAGAAAGTTCAAAGCGGTTGTTAATTCTTAGTTTATTTCCTTTTCATCTTGTAATATTTGTGAGATTAATCAATAAAGATTATGATTGTTCATCGTAAAATGACTTAATTGTGTGAGTTCTTGTGAGGGGTGTAGTGTGGGATTTCCCGCAACTACATTTTTGGCGCTAGAAACAGGGAGGAGTAAAGGATTTATCCTTCCTGTAACTTGTTGATTCAAGAAGTTTCCATGAAGATTAGCTACTGTTCATATTTTTCTAGATCTACAAAGTTTAGGTTCAAAAATGGAAATTTCATGGAAGAAATTACACTTTCAGGGAAGAAAACCAAGGTTTCAATGGAAGATTTCCATGTTCAGGAGAAAAAGCAAGAGGCAAATTGTTGAAGGAAATAAAGGAAGGCGAAGAGAAGATAAGATAAGAGGCAGACGCTGCAATT
Organism: Papaver armeniacum; assembly: GCA_023531295.1. NCBI lineage: Eukaryota > Viridiplantae > Streptophyta > Magnoliopsida > Ranunculales > Papaveraceae > Papaver > Papaver armeniacum. Next base: position 200,402 of record JAJJWW010005914.1, on the reverse strand, counting down.
TCTATCACAAACAGAAATTCTCATAGATTTCAAGGCTGAGCGAACAACAAATAGGTCACGGGGACGAATTCGCAGAGACACATATTTTTCATTTTCTTCTCATTTTCATTGGCGAATAAAAGAATAAGGAAAAAAGTTATGCATCAATTTCGCAGAGAGGTTCTTGAACAGTTGGTCCAGAAAACAGTATGTGCGTTCGTAGTCGCAAGTTCGAATTCGCCTGCGAGCATAGTTTTCTTCTTTTTACAGAGGGCGAAAAAATGAATAATTTCGCAATATTGTTTCATTATTTCACATCCAAGAGGCAACACAATTGGTCATCTGCGAAGTTAATGAGTTCATTGTCGCGTGTTCAAGTCCCAACACATGCGTATTTTTTCTTTGATTATTTCGCACAGATATTACTTTGATTATTTCGCACAGAAGAGAGTTGATGATTATTTCGCAGAGATATTTCGCAAGAGAGGGTTAGAACAGTTGGTATGATGCGAGAAAATGCAAGTAGCAGGTCGTAGGATCAATTCTTGCCTCTCGTATCTGTTTTTGCTAAGCGACATTTATACTTCATGCAATGTATTTCTTGCGCGAGATTGACAACAACGGCAAACCACAAAATCTAAGTACCACTTTCCTTGAACATTTTACTTACAACAAATAAAAGATTTTTGATTTGATTTACAAAACGCGATACAATCGCAGAATTACAAAGATTTCAGAATTACAAAGATTTCACAATTACAAAAGAGACCGAGAAAAATCTCGCACAGATCAATTTATATATTTCCCTTAAATATTTGCTTTGTCTCAAATGAGAATGATATCTAACATGGAGAGTAGTAGGAGGCAAAATAAAACCTTCCATCAACAGGCTAGTAAGACCTTCCATCAACAGGCTGCATAAGACCTCATTAGGATCATTTCCATGAAAGATGTTTATCGGATGAGACGAAAAATATCGCACAACATTCGTTAGTGTGTGAGATTCATTCATTTCCATAGCTCGCGAGAAGGTAGCAAGAGCCTGCGAAATTATCAAAGACCTGTGAGAATATGAGCTGTATGTGAGCTGTCATCCACTATGTAAACACCTATATAAAGAGGAGAGTAGGAGAGAGAGGGGGATGAGAGACATAATTGTAAGGGAGGATACATATTTTTGGAGAGAGACATATTTTGGGGGAGAGACTTTATTTTCTTTATCATCTTCTTCCATAAAAACTATATCTAGAGCTCTACAAAATATCCATTAATGGAGATTCTAAATGTAATACTTATGTAAATTCAACAATCATAGTGAAGAACCATGGATGTAGATCACATTGATCGAACCATGTAAAAACTCCTTGTGTCTATCTTTACAATTTTAGCATTTTAATCTTTATTTGGATTATGAAATAGGTTTAGATCTAGAAAATATTACATGGGGTGTGTTGTGGGAAATCCCACAACTACATATGGCGCAAGAAACAGGGACTCAAGATTGATATTGTGATTGGAAAGAATTTGGAATAGTAGATAAAGAATTTCATATAACTTTCAACAACTCATCAAGATTGAAAAATGGCTAGAAGAAGACATGCATCAAAACAACCAACAACTGTTATAAGGAGTAGGAGACTTGCTAAAGAAGGGAGAGACGAAATAGAGGAATCTTCAAGAATGAACACAAGGAACAATGGAGAAAATCAAGTTCAACCGCCAATTCAACGTACACCAATACAAAATAGAAATGTGGATTATGACAGAGTGAGTGTACATACTTGGCGATCAGATTCTGTAGATGAAATGGGAAAAGAGCAGCAATTAGGAGGCAATGGACAAGAGGAGAGAGATCAAGAAGTAATTGGAGGAATAATTCATGGAAATGAAGAGATTGCAGCGTTAGAGGCATTGAGGCAAACAATACATGAAGAAAGGCGATTAAAAGCAGAAGAACGTGCAAATCTGACAAGGCAAAATCACGAGTTCAGGATGGAAAACATGAGATTACAAAATAGAAGGTCAAGAAGCACTAGAAAGTCAAGTTCAAGATCAGTTAGAGAAGAAATAAGACGAAATTTGCGTATAGAAAATGCTAATGAAGAAATTCGAGAGGAAGTACAAAATCCAGGCGAAGAATGTCGCGAAAGAAGAGAAATAATGGAAGATCGTTATATCCAACGTGCTGAAACTCTTCAAAATGGGCAAAACGATAGAAATCAGGGAAGTAGACACCGTCAGGGGCGAAATAATCAAGATGGCGAAGGAAATCAGGAAGAAGGAAGGAGAATATTACATGGGATATAAGTACAAAGAAATGAACGAGTAATTGAAGACGAAATTGAAAGACACTATACTGAACAAGCACATCTAGCTCGCGAGAGGGAAAGACTGAGAGCAGAAGTGGATGAACAAGAGCTACAAGAGGCAATTCTCCAGAACAATCATGATAATCGAGAAAGGAGGCGTGAGCAAAATCGCAATAATGGTAATATCAATGAAGAATATGATAGAGTACAAAGGAGAATTGAAGAACGGCAAAGAAGAGAAAATGAGAGATATAATGGCGTGCGAATTCATGAAAGAAATGAAAGAGAAGATCGCAGAGAAAGACGAGAAGAAAATGATGAACAAGAAAGTCAAAACAGATATGAATGCAGAAGAAGAGAGGCGGAGCTAAAAAGACCAATGGATCCAAATTCTAATGTAAATGAACAAATCTTGAGAGAGCTAGCGGAAATGAGAGGAATGTTAAATAATAAAAAATAAGGAGGTAAGAGACAATTGGATGAAGCTATAGAATAAGCTGCGAAAACTCCATTCACACAAGAAGTACAATTAGGAGGAATACCCCCAAAGTGCAATTTACTGCGTTAACCAAAGATTTTTGATGGAACAACTTGTGCAAGATACAACACATCAAAGCTTATGTGAGATGTATGCTACAATGGGAGAACCATGAGGCTATATTGTGCAAATATTTTGCATCAAGTTTAACAGGAGAGGCCTTAAAATGGTTTGAAGGTTTACCAAAGAATACTATAACATCTTTCAACCATTTGCAGGCTATATTTTTAGGGCGTATATAAGTAACAATTCCTCGCGACCTGGCATTGAAGATGTATTTGGGTTAAAGCAAAGGGTTGGCGAAAGCTTGAAGCATCTAACCGTGAGGTGGAAGACAATGTGTAGTGATATGGCTGGTCGTGTGGACGAAACATATCTCATTCTGTCATTCATTAACGCTATGTTCGCAACCAATCTGTTATACATTAAAATTTTCAGAATCAAGAATACGATCACAATGACTGAGTTGCGAGAACTTCAGGAGGAGTATATTGCTCTTGAGGAAAAGCAAAATGAGATGGAATCATACCCAGTTGCGAACACAAGTTCAAAAGCAGCGAACGCAAGCCTGTTACCTAAGTTGATAAGTACAGTGGCGAGCACATCGCAAGGACAACAAGGAAGGATAATGGGAGATAGCCAGCAGAAACTAGTAGCTATGGGAAGTCATGATCAAGAAGAATTCGAGAGAGAAAGAAACTTCTATAGCCGTGGTGGAAATAACAAAATTCAAAGACTTGATCAGCCACAAGAAACTTATGGAGGTCAGAGGCAAAACTATCATAGAGGACAGCAAAATCACAGGATAATATGGGAAGAAATCAAGATGCCGCCACTGAATGCTAGTGTGGAGAAAATATGGGAAGCTATAATTTTGATGGAAAACATACCCGCGCCATGGACCATGGGAAGTGAACCACCTCCGAGCGACAGAAGTCATGAATTTTGTTCTTATCACCATTTTCATGGACACTCAACAAATGATTGCATAAATATAAAAAGAATCACCTCAGAATGATAGACCAAGGAAAACTAAATCATTTTCTAAAAAACCAATCTCAATCTCAACCATTACCACCACCGTCAGAAATTAGCAGAGTAAATACAACAAAAGGAGGAGAGACATTTGTAATAGAAGTAGGAGCAAAGGCAAAGAATCTGATTTGTAACTCTATCGTACATTCGTACAAGACAATTGAAGATTTTCTTGATAACACTCTCAGTAGGGTTTTCGCAAGAGATGCTGATAATAGAGAAGTAATGAACATTGCGAAGACATCGCCATTGGAAGAATGGCAAAAGCAGACTATCTCTTTTACCGCAGAAGAAGTACCTGAGGGTGGAGAAATGCACGACAACCCATTTGTGGTAAGATTGGAGATTAACCCAAAACCTAGCGAGGATGAAGATGATGAAGCTGAGGATTCATGGGAAATCAACGGAATTTTGATCGATACTGGAAGTTCCGTGAATATTCTTTTTTATCATACTTATAAAACTATGAGAGGGAAAGATGAAGATCTAATACCTTCAACTTACAAAATCTATGGTTTTAACGGTCATCGCAAATAAGCCTAAAGGAGAAGCTCATATGCGAATTCCACTGAAAGGATTGTCCTCTGAAATTTTATTCTGTGTAGTTGATGTGGAATCACCATACAACGCATTGATTGGACGACCTTGGTTACATGAGATTTTAGGTGTGGCATCGACTTTCCATCAATGTATCAAGTTCCCTCATCCCACTGGTATTGGCATCATAAAAGGAGATTGGATTGAAGGAAAGAAGTGTTATGAAATTGATATAGAATCTTGCGAAGAAGAAGAATTCGAAACACAACATCAAAGAAAAACAAAAAGGTGAAAGATTGATGGTAGATGTAATAGAACAGAGAGAAGAAGAAACGCTGCGAAACCAATATATGATGAAGATAAGAAGTGGCGAAGGCTTCGCAACAGACAAGAAAATGACAAAAAAATTCAAAAATGCAGAGGCAGAGAGGAGCAGAAGTAAGAGACTTAAAGACTGAATGTATTTGTTGATTTTATGACTGAGAAGAAGGGAAGACGTATGGTTGATTTAAAAAAATAATAATAATCTGTATTGGCAAAAGAGTTGCAAAGATGAGATTGCGAAATTGTAAAAGAGCTGATATGCAGAAGAAGAAAATATCTTTTATGAATTACAAAGATGAGATTGCGAAATTACAAAAGAGCTTATATGCAGAAGAATCGACAAAATAATTAGACAGAGGCGAACCTACTATGGCGTACACCCTAGTTCGCGAAATCAAAATTTCGCAAGAGGCAAATGTAAGACCTAAAGTGCGTCATAGAAGGGGGTACCTATTGCATGGCTCAGCGAAAAGGTTACACCGCCCCTGGAACCCGAGTCATGGAGATTTGGGGTCAATAAAGCCCATCCAGGAGAGGTACCTCGGATTTTCAACCTAAGCTTATGACTTAGGTTGGACGACTGAGGGTCTCTTCTAAGGAGTCAGCATTTGATCAAGTCAAGGCGCCGAGGTACACGTTGAGCCAAGAGTGCAGGGGGCATTTGAAGTGTCTCGGCCATTCTTGGCAAGTCTTGGCTAATCTTTTCACTCGGCCGAAGAAAACTCCACTTAGGGTGCAGTCTCGTAACCATAAGCCCTATAGGCAAAAGGGATAAGAGGTCACGAAAAAAAAGCGGTTGTTGTTAAGACCGGATGGGAGGAGCTAGCCTTGTATGGCAGAAGTACGCCTCCTTGAAGGGGCAACCAGGGGGATGATAAGGGCGGCACCCTCCATTAGGGATCTGATAAGTGTCTTAAGACGCAAATGTCATGAGGCTTTATTTTCGCAAGAAAATTTAGGCTTGTCATATTTGTGCGACAATCCTGAAGAGGCAATAATACAAAAGACAAAGATAAGACGAGGTCAATGGGTCAGTACATGAAAGTGTAAAGACGTCCTGCGATTTCGTCGCAAGACGGTAATGTCATGGGGCTTTATTTTCGCAAGAATTTTTAGGCCTGTCATATTGTCGCAACAAAAATTTCAAAGAAAGAGTTAAGGCAAGATCAATGGGTTTTTGCATGCAAATGCAAAGACGTCCTGTGATTTTGTCGCAATGACAAGAGGTGGCAAAATAAGACCTTTAACTAGGAAGGCAAAATAAGACCACACAAGAGAAAACTGAAATCTTGGAAAAAACCAAGAAATGACTAATTGCGAAAATTCAGCAGAAACATCTGCGAGAAACACGTTGCTATTCAAAAGTAACTTGCTTAATCTTTCATTTGAATACAAATAACAGAGGCAAGTATGGGAATGAACAAGAACATGTTATTTGTCTTCATATGATAGATTTACGCACTCATAAAATGAAAGGTTGATAATATATTGATTAATTATATTGCAAAAAAGAATTTCTCTTTTAACATGTGCAGAAAGGAACAACAAAGGTAGAGCTTATATTTGAAGATCCAAGAAATTCGCAGCAAAAGATTACAAAAATAGAAGATTAAAAGAATGAATGTACATATATTACAAAAAGAGAAAGAAGAAAACAGAACTATTTCTCGTTTGATTCTTCTTCTTCATCATCTTCATCAGATTCTTCTACTTCTTCATCTCCATCAGATTCTTCTTCTTCACTAGCATCGTTGTCAGAGATATCTAGAGAAGGTACATTCTTGGGGATTTCTTCAAGAAGGCAAGGATATGCAGAATGAGGGATACTGTTATCGTCACAGACCATCTTAATAGTCTGATTGCGAAAGAGAGTAGCATCATTCTTAAAATTCGCAACGATGTCTGTAGTTGCCTCTTCAATCTAGAATATTTATCATCCCGAGAAGAAAGGTTCTTTGCGAGCTGCTCCTTCTCAGACTCAAGTTCTTCAATTCTTTTACGAAATCTCTCTTCAGCTCCTGCGAACATGTGACAATGAATCAGCAACTTAACAAAAATTTCATGAAAGACAAACAGTTAAATAAAGAAGAACAATTAACAACCTTCTCTGTCAGAAATCATATCCCTAACCAAGGCCGTATCTCAGCTTGAAGACTAACATTAACACCTAAATTATTTCTGGCGTCATCTAGAACTTTCGCAGCCTAAGCAAATTCATCGTCATTATTTATTAGAAGAAGGGAGCGAATTTGATTCTCTCTTTCGCTAAGCATAGCATTTTTGCGGTTAGATTCATCTTGTTCAATTTGAACTTCAAGAAGAGTCTTTTGGAATTTCGCTAATGATGGAGCACCTTGTCTAGCGATGCGATCTTTATCATCTATGAGATCACTGATTTTGGTTCTTAAAGTATTAATTTTTTCTTTAGAATTAAGATAGAGACGCTTAAATTGGTTGGCTAAGCCTAAACTAGATCTATGATCAATTTCTAAGAGGCGAAAGTTGGATTGAAGTTCATTTAGAGGAAGAGATTTAATCTTGTCATTTGAAAAAATGTTCAAAGAATTGTTGAGGTGATCAAGAAGAGCATTGTTATCCATAGGGTCAGGGAATGAGTGAAGAAGAATGGCTTCATCAGAAAGGTTATAGACGTCTGCGAAAATGGTAAGTCAGATGAGGGAAGATAATGAGAGAACAAAACAAAAGAAAAGAGAAAAGTCTCATACCATAAAGTTGTTGGTTGGCACTTTGAAGACTAGATATCTTATTCTTCTGAGTGGAAGAATCAGCTTCTAATTGCTTAGTCTTCTCGCGAAGAGTAGCAGCTTCAGCTTCCAGTTCTTCATTTCTCTTGCGAAGTTGAAGATTCTTCTTTTCAAGAATACCGCGCCTTTTCTCAAGATCTGAGGCAACAACGAAGGAAGCTCTCCCGGTCTGTAAAGGAAATTGAAGAAATTATCAAAATATAACTTGAAATCAAAATTAAGAAGAAATAAGGGGACAAAGACATACCAAGACACCAAACGAATTTAGAAAGCTTGGAGTCACTGATCTGGAGACCCCATGAAGAGAATCATCACCCTCTAGTAAAAGAGCATCGCAGATACTCGCGAGAGCTTTGCACGTACTAGAGAGACGATCATCTCCAATCCCTTGCATGGAGTCAGAGAAGATGTTGGACAATTGTCCCATAGAAAATTCATTTCGAAAATTCTCCTTTGCGAGAGAAGTATCAACATCATCATTATCTTCATCATCAGAGCTTTCGATGGATTGAAGATTTGAAGGAGAGGGAGAGTGAATCTTTCGTTTCTTTGAAGGTGGGGCAGTGGACTTCTCCTTGCGAAGAGGACCTTTACCCTTGCCTTTAGTCTTCGCAACCTTAGAACTTCTTCTTCTTCAACAACTTCAACACCAACCTTCGCACACGAATGAAGATAAGAAACAGAGGCAACAATATTGTTAAAAATAATAAAGAAAAGTATTTCTTACTTCATCCGTGATCGAACGGAGCGCCGCTAGGGTACTTGACTTAGCATTCCTTTTGTAGCTTTTTCTCAACTTGGTAATCCGAAAATTTCGCAAGATTAATAGGTATAAAAAGGAGTGAAGATTATAAACTGAGCGAAATTTAGGAAGTATACCTCTTTTGCTTTTTCAGGCCAGTTAAAAACCCAAGGTTGATAATTGGTGAGATTCGCAGGGAGCACATTTGAACCTGAAATATAAGGTCCTTTCAAAACTAGCGGAAAGACGCACCACCTGTCGTCTTTAGAGTGACGAGGAATATTGTTCTTGCCCGAATGGCAGTCGATGTCTTGCATAAGTATTTTATCGCTGGCAACATTTTCTTTCCTCTTCAAGCGAGCACCCCAAATGAGTTCTATCATTCTTCATGTTTATTACTTCATAGTTTTCGAAGAAGCTCTCTACCGTATATTTTTTAAATAATATCTCTAAGTCCTCAAATTTAGGATCCCTGACTTCTTTGGGATAAAGAGACCCTTTACCAGCACCACGGTTGGCGAACTCAAGCATTAAGCGAATATAATCCCCGCTCAATTGGTAGATGGCTCGCGAGAATTTCGCATGAGCAAGAATTTCATAAAATAAGGGAAGATCAGGGTCATAGAGAGGAATGGGAAGGCCAGCGAGAATCTGACCTAGCGAAATTATGATTTCCTGATCATCACAATGATGATCAGAAAACAGTTTGGAAGAAAGAATGGATTTAGATTCTTGATTGAGAATGGTGGTTAATATGAAACCTTTCTCTTCGAAATCTTTCTGAACTTTGTCCAGAGAAGTTTCATATTTACGACCAATTGGAGGCATTTTCAGAGTATGGGAATGAAGAGAAAACTGAAGATCAAAAGAAGTGAAAAGAAGAAGATTTACAATAGCAGAAGCGGAAGTTACGGAGAGATGTTGAAGAAAAATTGCAGAGAAAACAAGAAGGAAAGTAAAAAAGAAGAAGAGAAGAGTAAGAAAAATATATATAGAGAGAATGTTTCTCGAAAAGGCAAACACATTTAATGCGAAGAGTAGACATGAACGGTTGAGAAATAGTGGTTGAAAAAGACGTGTCAAGAAATGGATGGAAGAAGAGATACGTGTAATAAATTCTGCATAAAAGTACAAAATCATGTCAATACAGAAAAATATGATAAAATGAACAATTTTAGGCATTTTGAAAGGACTAGTTCTCATGATATTCTCTCCTTCGCAGAGAAGACATGAGAAGAGGCAAGATGTAGGATCGAATATCGCAACACCAATACCCTTGCGAAATCCATGAACGACGCACTTTGCGAAGATATCGCATTGGTAATAAAAATGACGCAACGGATGACGACAGCCTGAACACGAGAAAGATGTGAAGACCTAGCGAGATTTAGGAGTGTTGCAAGATTTAGTATTTGTACACTTGCGATAATGTCGCAAGCCAGATCCGAAAATAAAAGACAGCTTAGCTGTCATCCACTATGTAATACCCTATATAAAGAGCCGAACAGGCTTAAGAGAAGGGTGTCTTTTTCGAGTGTTAAGCAAGTCACTAGGAGAGAGAAAGTTCAGAGCGGTTGTTAATTCTTAGTTTATTTCCTTTTCATCTTGTAATATTTATGAGATTAATCAATAAAGATTATGATTATTCATCGTAAAATGACTTAATTGTGTGAATTCTTGTGAGGGGTGTAGTGTGGGATTTCCTGCAACTACACTCTTGACAGAAGTGAGATGTGCAAGCTCTACAGACACTAACACGCGAACTTTCCTTATAGAAGCACTAGATCAAGTTCAACAGTTTAATGCTTTCAGAATTAAAAGATTTCATTCAAGATTATGAATCAAGCTTAAAGTAAAGCTATTACTGAATATTTGCAGGATATAACAACTGGAAAAGTCTAAAAGACAGATAATACTTATCCTTGCTAATCGACCATATCTGCATGAGGTTCTTCATATCGAGCTAGACATGAATCAACATCCGCTCACAAGTCACAACATCTGTAGTTCAAGGCTTACTGCAGCCAGGGTTAACAGACTGCAATTGCTCCATTGAAGTTCCATTGGAGAGCATTTTTGAAATGATTCAGATCACGATTTATTCCCGCTTTCGTCATGAGGCAGCAGATTTCTTCGTTAATAGTTGAAGTTTTCATTCAACAGATCTTTACTCAACAGGTCTCTGAGACTGCAACAAGATTTTGTAAATGGAAGATACAAGTAAAGATCAAGGAATACTTATCTTTGATGTGTTTATTGTGGTTCAATATCCGTCTACTAGTGGTTATAATGCTGAATATTGTTCTCTGAGAGTTTAGCTTGTATTCTTGTTGTGATTTACCAAATACCTTCACCCTGAATGGGTACTCCATAGATGCTATACCAACACCACTTTTTGTGGTGCCGTATGCTGCTCTCATACACGAGAAAACCAAAGCAGCTGCAACTTCAAGTGATCATGCATTCACAAAGTTTTTCAAATAATCTAGATGCTTCAGCTGGTGTTCATAGAATCTATCCATAAACAATAACTACACCTGCAGACTTGATTCATTCAAGAGACCTTCATTACAGATTTTTTTTAGCGTGCCATCCGTGGTTCTGTGAGCATGATAGGGCGAGGGAAGAGTGACGCTGATGCATTTGAATGACGATTATGAGCTTTACGTTAGCTGCTACATTTGTTGGGGCTGGTGACTGGCTATCAATACGCGGCAATTGGAGCTGAAGTGCAATTCCTCGAGTGGCAATTCCAAGCAACTCTAGTCTTTGATGGATCAGATAGCAAGGCAGTGGCACTTTGGTCTGTAGGCTATGGATGAAAGGCGCAGGTGTTGTCGGTGCTTCATAAAACAGGTGGATCAGATTTCACCATTTGAAATGTCTTTCCTCGATTATTTCACAGGTGCTGATGACACGCACTGCTTCTCTTATGAGATTGAAACATCAGTTCTTAGTCCTCATTAGGCAGCATCTGCTTCATCTTCCCTAGATGTTCTGTTTAAGATCTGCTTTGACGGATGACAACAATATTTTCAATTAGACATCACATTTCCATGGCAGACATCATATCATATTAACTGTCATGTTATGAACAACCAAACAAAATTTGATTTTATAATTAATCTAGAATAGATATAAGCTCAGTAAGAGATCAAAACAAATTGAAATTTCATGAAAACGAAATTAATGAAAAAGGGGTGATAGAGATTCGTGTACGCTGATTATGAATCAGATAACCGATCTTAAATCGGAGCTAAGGATTGAGAAATTTTTTGATTTTGTAATCGAGAAACCCTAGAAATTCTAAGCAAAATTCTTAAAGATTTTCATCTCAAAAGATAAATCGAGATGTGGTCATTAAAGGTCTGTAGTTGTATCTTTGAATAAAGATTTCAAGATGCAATCAATGAAATTAGGTAAAAGATTTTTCTGAAATCGATTATGAAATAGATGAGATAACAATTACAGAAGGATTTCAATGAAAATATGGAATGGGACTTATCTTTTCATTCGTTTTGACAATGGAGTCTTCTGATTCGGCTGGTGATTATTTCCCTGATCCTTTCCTCATCTCTGATTTGGAGTTGCTCTTCGTAATTTGTACACTCTTTTTTGTTTTCAGAGAAACATGAGTACGTGAGAGTCTCTCTCCGTGTTGATTCTCGGTCATGTGAAGCGCGCTGATGTACTTTGGGGTAGTCGGAGAATCAGTATGGAGCGGAACTGGTGTGACTCGGCGTAGGTAAGCGGAGGGAATGAGGCTGCTCAGAAGATTAGAAGATGAGGCGCGCAGGTAAGCGCTGACGTAGTTGGGTTGTGCTGGTGTGTTGAAGTGGTATTGATCATGGGATTGAGCGGCGTTAGTGCGGTGAAGCAGCTGTGGTCCGGGAGAGAAGTTGAAAAAGAAGGTTGTTGAGCGGACAGAGAGTTGTAAAGTGAGAATGATAGACGAGAGGCGAGTTAATAATCTTGGGACGCGAAAGCAAGGAAAAACGCGACGAGAGAAATGAGAAATGTTGTGAGAATAGGGGCGGACGGGTCTTGTTCGGCGAGAAACTAAGCTCCTCCCACTGTGGTCGCAATGTTGATAAGGTAAAAATGGATAGGAGAAGCTAGTCCAAGCCACAACCAGCCCAACCCCCTTGAAGGTGAATAGAGAGAATGAATGAGTTAAGAAGAATCTTCTAAATATCCTTTCTTCCCTTTTAGGCCTCTTCCTATGCATATACCAAAAAAATGGTGTTTGGCATGCCAGGTGGCATGCCAAACCATTTGCGCCACTATGGGGAAACCGCTGAGCGATCGAATCCCTAGCGAGCGATATTCACTCTAGCGGTAATGGCTATCTCTTCATCGCTATAAATAGGTGACTTTCAAACTCAACACTTACCCCAAATTTTTTACACAAAAAATTTCTCTTCTTCTCAATCTATTATTCTCTTTTCTCAATCTAATTTATTTCTTCTATTTGATCCAAATGGCACAATTAACCCAACTTGATTCGGCAACACAACTTGATTTTTCCTCGAGTAGTACTTGAAGGTGCCGTTGAGAAGATATGTGATAGATTCAAAGAAATAAGTAAGAAGCAAAGAAGTCTCCAAGTTTTGGATATCAACCAAGTCAAAACCGCAACTAAGAGAAGGCCAAGAAATGTTAAAGGCAAGGAAAATCAAGGCAAAACAAATTTGAAGCCAAAGAAGAAGATAAACAAAGGAGACTCCGTTCATGAGTGCATTGATTGGAAGTTTAGTGAAATGAAGAAGATGAACAAGATGAAGAACATTGTTCCAAATTGTTTTTTTAGAGTCTTTCCAATTATTGTCTAGTTTTATGTCTTGTAAAATGACTATTTTAATTATATTGAAGTTTTTAATTTTGTGAAGTTTAATGAATTTGAAAATTTGACGAATATTGTTGAAAATTAATATTAATTATATTCTTAAACATTAAAAGTATTACAAATATTTAAACTTAAACAAATATTAAAAATATTAATACTTTAAAAATTTTAAACAAATATTAAAACTTTAAAAGTGGACAATTGAGAAATTACAACACAAATGTTGGACAATATCGGGGCAAATATCTTAAAACCTCGAAACAACTTTCAAAATGGAATTTTTGCCCGTAGATGCGACGATATTCCACACGACACCTTTCCTGAAATTCCACCGTGGTTTCACCACTTCTCAAGGTTGGACCTTCTCGCTTGAAGTAAAGCAACATACCTAGTAACTTCCTGCTTAATTATACCGAAGCGCCAACCAAAATCAAACACTCCGACCGCGTAGGTTCATTGTTTGTTCTTGAAATTTAAAAAAATCCTTTCCCACAATAGTTGGTGATCAAATACTGGCTCCATTGTCAAATCAATATAATTCCCGCAAATACATTCATCTTCTATGCTTTGAATTTTAGGTTTCGCCTCACTTGACATCTCCTAATTTGACTTCTCCTAGTTTCACTTGTCTACAATTGCACGACAAGCGGCTCTTCGATTTTGGATAATACAAAGGTTTGCCATGCACTCACCAGTAGAGTGATGAAAAGAATTGGAGATTAAGAAATTCTAGAGAGATTGAGAAATTCTTAAGAGATTAAGAAATTACAATTGTGAGTTGAAATGAGATTAAAATTAGGTATTTATAGAGGGGGAAATATTAGCCGTTGGATGAAGATCGATGAGCGGTTATCATAGTATCGAGCGATAGCTTGACTGTCATTGTCGAGTGAATGACCATCGAACGATAGTTTGACCATCGAGCGACGAAGACTCTATCGCTCATGAAACTCATCGTGTATGCCTATATGCCAGGAAAAACATATTGGCATATGAGTTTGGCAGTTTGGCATACCCATAGTGGGTGCATATATGCCAAATACCATGTTTTGGCATGTGCATAGGAAGAGGCCTTATAATAATAATCTCTCCCCATCCTCTTATGAAGAAGCACCCATAAGATCAATATATTACAAAACTACCACTTCTCTTTTCCCCAATTTATTATGGGACTAATAAAAAGGGCTTTTGGCTTGGAATGAAGCCCAACTCTTCCATTTTTTCCCTTCTTGGACTAGGATCATCCATTACCCTATGGATTGGGCCTAGTCCCCAAGTATTCATCTCTTAAGAGGAACTCCTAAAAGGTTAAGGGGATCCCTCTTTTCAAGGATAATTACTTTCATGTATCAACAGGTACCGAAATAAAAAAATCACTGGGATCCAGTGGAAGAAGAAGAAGAAGAAGAAGAAGAAGAAGAAGAAGAAGAAGAAGAAGAAGAAGATCTGCTAATCACCAAGAGCAGTACATATTGTTATCCCACAATACATATTGATCCAGCAATACATATTGTTATGTACTGAAGGAAAATATGTACTGAAGGAAAAAGTGTATTATCCTACGGTACATATTGATCCAGCAATACATATTGATATGTACTGAAGGAAAAAGTGTATCATCCCAAGGTACATATTGATTCAGCAAATACATATTGATATGTACTGAAGGAATATTTTTATGATCCCACAATGCATAGTAATCCAACAGTACATATTAATATGTACTTAATGAAAATAAGTATCGAAGGCAAAAGTGTAAGGTCCAACAATACGTATCAATATGTACTGGAGGAAATGTGTATAATCCCACTGTAGATATTGATATGTACTGTATGATTATAAAAAATCAAAAATAAATAAATCATGATTTTAAGAGAAAAAAAAAAGTAAATCAAATAAAATAACATCATATTGATTAAAATCACGTCTTCCTCGTCTTCCAATATTGAGAATTAGATCCAAATGAAAAAGAAGATTAAAGAGCATAAATCAAAACCCAAAATTAGTGAATTTACATATCCTCCTCCTTTTCCTTCTTCGTGGATTTATTTGTGAATCTTCTTGATCTTCTTCTTCACTTGTTTCACTTCTTTACCATCACTTAATATAGAACAGACCTGGATTGGATGGATATGAAGCTGATTATAGAGCACCAAAACGATCTTCAAACAAAAACCCTAAAAACACCAGCAAAGAAGAAAAACAGATCCGAAATTTTGGAAGATATAGTTGATTGCAGTAGTTTCTCTGGTTTTTATTCATCAATCTCCATTAAAATAGATATGATTAGAAGGTGTTCAATGTATATCGTTTCAGAAAGGGTACTTTTGGAATATTTTAAAAGTACATAATAGCATTCGCACATGCGTTGGACGAGCGAGTAAAAAATCTGGTCCAAAAACATGTTTTTGGACCAGCGAAGCAAAAGAAAATATGGGTGGACTACACACTAACGGGTTCTCTCAACTGGTTAAATGGGTGGACTACACACTAACGGGTTTCTCTCAACTGAATTAACCAGTAATTCCTAGTTACAAATGGGTAAGAATCACAAATCCACTAAAATCCTTGAACACATGCCCCAAAACTCGGACCGTCACAATACGGGTCATGCCCTAGTTTACATACAAAGACAAAGCTACTCAATGATTCAGTTTGACCTCCGGATTTATAAATTCATGCCCGGTCCAAATCAAAATTTGACAGCATGGTGTTCTAGAAATAACGCGAATTTTGTCTTTTCCCATTTTAACAAAAACACGACAAGTTGACCAAGTCTGTGTAGGGAGGAAAAAATAAAGAAACTTTGAAATTTGATTGGTCATTTTTTTAAAGATTAGTAACTACCGTTGCTATGACCAAGCCAGTGTTGTCTTTTTATTTTTGTTCTCATCAAAAGCATGGTTATGACTAACATCCCAAGTGATGCAAACATCAAAACTGACCTTCATTCGGAACCCTGCTGGGGAAGATACAAGTGGGAAATAGCGTAGAAATTTACAAATATTTCTTCTACTACCATTAGTGTTTTAGATTTATCTAAGATAATTTTCTAAGTTACTTTTTCTTGTAAGTAGTGAATGCACGATTAGATATGCCATTAGAGATGGTTATCGACTTAATATCTCATTAACAAAGTTAAGATAATATCTAGAAAAGGTTATCTTTCAAAAAGGCGTTTTCTATGCTTACGCTTAAGAACAGATTTACTATCAAAGCCAAATTGGCTATTATTCTTCTTAAAGGGAAGCTTAGGTTCAAGCTTATACTAGATAGATTTTTATCTTAATGATGTGGAATTGCAGATGACCCATGGATCATGTTAACTTGTATACCCGTATACAAGTTAACGGGGGCATATTCGACTTTAGTTTACGTTAGAAATATAAATTAGTCTCTAATTAATAGGAAAATTTATTATTCTCAATAATGGAGGTTGTGTTCCGATAATACCCTCAAGATTTTAATAATTAAAAATATAATAAGGTGATCAAACAAATCACGACACTCTCTCCCCATTTATCTCGGTCTTCTTTCTCTTTTCATCTTCTCTTTCCTTTTTATCTTCTTCGTTTCCATTTTTATTCTATTGGAAAACTCTAAGCAAAATATTTATATTGTTCTCTCTCAATATAACTTTAATAACATTTCATCTTAATCTTATCTTATTAAAACTCGATCTGTTTTGTTTCAATGGAAACTCATTACGATCCTCTCTTTTTTCTGATACAAAAACTAAAAAAAAAAAAAAAAAATTAATCAGTTTCAAGCTTTGTAAATTTAGAACTTTTTTCTGAAAACTTAAGTTAACAAAAATATCGAATCTAGGTGGTATTAAAAAGCTTCTTTGATTTAGCAAATTTATTTATTATTATGGAAACATCCCTTTTCTATGGTGAGAAATAGTCAAATAGATCATCCAGATTAGATTTTTTTATTTTTGATCGATGTCATAAGCTTCTTGCGGAGGTAGCTACATAATGATTCTAATGGCGGATTGAACAATAATTGTTCATGGATGTTCATGGATTTGATTTGATTGGTTTAAATATTTTTTTCTTTTTATTTAATCATGGGTTGATTTCATCTGTTCTCATAAAAATTTAAAGGGAAAGAGAAGTAAGCATCAACAGGAAATACAAAAAGAAAGCCAGAAAGGAAAAGATGGAAGAAGAAAAGTTTGTTTCTAACCTGCAAGGCTAACACAACCATAGTCACGGGTGGGGTTGTATAATTAAGAATTAACTGATATTTGATTATTATATAGAAATAAGTGAAAAAGCGGGGGTACAACAACCACACCAATATTTCTTTTGGCAATCTGAATAGACAAACTCCAATATACTTTCAAGAGAATCAACTAGACAGTCAGACTCAATCTAGAGAAAAGTATATCAAAGAGTTTTATATCTCTAACTCTCAATTCAAACTTCAATCAACAAATAGGAATGTGCGAGCCCGATTGAATATAAGAGAAATAACTTGAATGATACCAAAGACCATTGTTCAAGGATCAATCAATTTCAATCAACAACCAAAGGTTGGATTTACCAATTGATCGATTCAACGCACAACCTGTGATATTTCAATTATATAAAAAAATATAATGCGGAAAAGAAATAACACAGACACCAGAATTTTTTAATGAGGAAAACCGCAAATGCAGAAAAACCCCGGGACCTAGTCCACTTTGAACATCACACTGTATTAAGCCGCTACAAACACTAGCCTACTACCAATGAACTTCGGACTGGACTATAGTTGAACCCTAATCAATCTCACATTGATTCAAGGTACAGTTGCGCTCCTTACATCTCTGATCCCAGCAGGATACTACGCACTTGATTCCCTTAGCTGATCTCACCCACAACCAAGAGTTGCTACGACCCAAAGTCGAAGACTTGATAAACAAATCTGTCTCACACAGAAAAGTCTATTGGAATAGATAAATCTGTCTCCCACAGAAATACCTACGAGTTTTGTTCTGTCTTTTGATAAATCAAGGTGCACAGGAACCAATTGATAAACCAGACTTATATTCCCGAAGAATAACCTAGTATTATCAATCGCCTCACAATAATCTTAATCGTATGGTAGCGGAACAAGATATTGTGGAATCACAAACGATGAGACGAAGATGTTTGTGACTACTTTTAATCTTACCTATCGGAGATAAATCTCAAGAAAATCTTAGCAAAGATAATACTCAATCACGATAGAAGAAGTAAGATCAGAACACGCAACTACAGAGAAAATAGTTGGGTCTGGCTTCACAATCCCAATGAAGTCTTCAAATCGTTAACCTACAGGGTTTCGTGAAAAAACTAAGGTTAAAGGAGAATCGACTCTAGCTTATACAACTAGTATCCCACAAGAGGTGTGGGGATTAGGTTTCCCAGTTTCTAAAGTTCTCCTTTATATAGTTTTCAAATCAGGGTTTGCAATCTAAGTTACCTTGGTAACAAAGCATTCAATATTCACCGTTAGATGAAAACCTGATTAGACTCAAGCTAATATCTTTCAACCGTTAGATCGAAATTAGCTTGTTATAAAATGTACCTTCATTTAGGTTTAAGTAACCGTACCTAAACGTGTACACCATGGTGGCTCAACAGTAGTTAACCGAGGTTAGCTATATGAAAAACTCTCAGATCAACCTTATTCATCTTAACCATAACTAGTTCAAATGACTCAAATGAAACTAGTTAAAGAGTTATTCAATTGCTATATTCACATAAAAGTATACAAGAACACAATCGAAGTAAAATCAGTTTGATTCACTCGAATCATTTCATGAACATTATAGCCACCGTTTGCAAAGAATGCATTCCTTAATATATATTAGTTCATGAACACACCGATTTTAGAAATTTAACCACTCAAGTATGCAAACGTATACGCATACTTAAGTTAGCGGTCTAAGTATGGGTTCACCAGTATGCGAACGTGTACGCATACCTTAGTACACTTCCAAAACCCAACAGAAATTACCGGACCTATACCTTACGCAAGTATGTATACCGGTATGTGTACTTGGTACACGGAATTTCACAACTACAAGTACGCATACAGGTATGCATACTCTAGTTCCGGTCATGGATCACATACATGCAAGAATGCATACTATGTTCATAATCCAATAGTTCTAAACTCTATTTCAATCATTAAAACTTTCTTAGAGGATGACAATAGCCATTTTCACACACTATTAGCATCAAAGCAATTTTCAAGTTATTGAAATAATCATAACGAAACATTCCAAGTCTACACCAAATGATTGTATCACACAAACCATGTAAGATGTTACTCGGCGATTTTCATATGATCATCTTTTGACTTTCGGCAAGAATATAAGATGAACTTGGTTGAAGCGAAATCTCATTCCCGAAAGAACAACAAGAGCGACCTTACTTTTACAAGAAAATAAGGATTTCTTGGGACATTAACAAATCACATGAAACATGAATTTGTATCCAAAAATCTCAATTGGATAAACCACAAGGAAAATGATCAATTCAATTGGCCATGCATGCATTGCCATGTTTTTTTTTTTATTTATTTATTAAATTGATAACTTTATAGAGGATAAAATTAAGTAAACTTAGTCGTACGAGACCTTGCCACAACTCCTACTAACTACCATAGTAAAAAGTCGTGAAGCATTTTGTTTGACTGAACCTTGAATAATTGTTTTGACCCCGTTTCACCACGTCTAAATTTGTGCACCCTCTGATTAACAGGGGTATGTATTCTGATTTTTCCCATTCATTCAAATCACTTTAAGGCCAAACACTATGGTTCTTACTTGGTGATAGCTCTAATATAGCCAACCAAAAAGAGAGGAACATTTCAACCACTATAATGATATTATTTTGCTTAGCCCAAATAATTTACGTATGTTTAGATCCGATATTTCAGATTTTTAATATATAAATCATAAAATTCCTAAAATTTAGGTAATATATTAAAAATTGAATATAGAAGAGATGTGCTCCGCTCACTAGCCAAGCCAAGTGAATTCGTCACATTCTAGTTAAACGATGGCTCGTAGTTGTTGGCTTTCGCTATAATGAAGCTAAAGCTAAACAAAACAGGCTACCATAGTGCTTGGACTAAGTGGCTTATTAATTTTTGAAATTCCTAAAATTATGTTGAAATTTTTGTTGTCATTTCCTTCATCTCATTTCTCTCTATTTCTAAGGAATACCATGACCCTGAGAAATGTGTAGTGCTTTAATGGGATTTAGCACCACATAAGCTTTGGTCTTTTGAGGGATTTGATTCAGATAGATCTATTAACATGGGGTCAGTGGATTCAGAATTATAGTGAGTCTCGTGTTAGTCGTTACAGACTATAAAAGAGTTTCTTAAACATCTTTGTTAGTTCTTAGAGATTTTATTTAAGTTTTTAAAATTCTCAAAAACTATTTGTTATTGGTTAGAGAATTATAGAAAACCCATGTCATTGGTTATCACTTCAAAGTCATGGATTTGTAATTTTGAGAGACGTTGGGAGACTTTTATGCGAAAATAGGTATGGTAAAAGTCTCTCCAAATTAGGTGATTGAAATTATGAGGTAGCACGTTATTGATGGTGGTTTTTAGTTCAAGGGCTAAAATCGTAAACCCTGTATTTAATGCGTTGTCATCCTGCAAAGGAACAGAAGCCATTTAAAAGCAATGAGTGCTTAAGCCTTTTTGCTCACATATGTATTGAGCAATTCAATATACCTGTATATATGAAATTTACTCAGAATGGTGCGTGCAACAGCAATCCCAAAATATTCTGTGAATTTTATCTTCCATCGGCATTATTCATTAATGCATTGCCTGCCTAGTATTTTCCTATGCAATGTTCCCAGCCGAACTCTCAATATTGGCATGACATGACGATTAAATGTTAACTCTCAGCAGAGTAGCGTGAATCTCCCGAAGTGTCGATATTGAGACCTGCATGAAAACACTCACGTAGGCCACACCACTCTCTATAAAGAGATCAGCATGTTTACACACTTTTTAATTAAAAGTTAGTGCGATCGAACGCGTTCAAATTCCTTAAGGAAAATCTATACTGTTCATATTAGTCTCAAAAATGATCACGGCCACACGATTTGGCCGCGCGATTTAGCAAGCATAGACTACTCCTGGCAGAACTATGCAATCACCGTATTGACCACCGGCGGGCCCACTAGTGCCATAGTCAATCGAGTCCTATTTTTCTCATTCACGAGCGCTTCAAACGCCGACCCAAACATGGGCGTTCGCGCTGTATAAAAATAGCTCAAACGAGCTGAGACCGACAGAAACGGTCTCAAAACACATCGCATCCGTCCAACTTAGCCGGCCTAGTTGGACGGCTTATATCGCATCTTGAACGATCAAAGAAGCGCTAACATGTTCATTGGCGGCCCAACATCTCCCTTGGTCGATCGACTTGCCTGCAGCAAGTCTATAGGGCGTTAAATCGTTTGCCCAAACTAGGTCGAACACGTTATTTCAAAAACCCTAATTTTGGTTTGCGGCAGTATGCTACTATCGCAAATTGATCTCGGCTATCCATCTTCGCCAGCCGAATTGAGTGGCTTAGATCTAATTTTAGATGGCCCAGGAGATCTCAGCAAGCTCACCGGCAACCCACCTTTGCACGTGGTCGATCGACCTGGTCGAATTAGCATTCAGTGCCTCGAATCGCTCGCCCAAAAAAGGTTAGCCGCGCGGTCCTAAACCCTAAAATTGTGTCAACGGCAACATGTAACTTCCACAAATCATCTCGTCCATCCAACTTTGCTAGCCTAGTTGGATGGTGTAGATTTATTTTTCGGAAACCAACAGGGTAGCACTATGATCACCGACCGCCCCTCCTCCACAGGGAGTGATCGACCAGGTGATAGCTCACCCATAGGGTCCTCAAACGATCACCCAAAGAGGGCCGGTCGTGCTACTTTTAAGACGCTTGATTTGTGACTGATTCGATCGATCTCTAAACCAGCGATGCTTCTATCACATCGATTATTTTCAGCTGCTTATTTGAAAGCGATGCTTTATATACATCGATTATAAGCGATGCTATAATATTGATTTCACGAATAACTTATCATTTAACCTAAAAGCACTATGTTCTGATTTTAGCGGCAAGTCACATGACTTGACCCATTCACTCGAGACATCGAACATGTCACAAACTGGGGGATACTCACTGGGGTATTGGTCTGGAGGTTTACAGCGTGCAGCGTGCAACGCGCCCATTACGAGAAAGTTTCATGAAAGACGGACGGTTAACATTAATGAGAGTAGTGGGTAAACGTATGATCAGTCTTCCCTCATAACGGAAACACGATGATCACCACCTTACGCACAAACCCACTTCTCCACTACTTAACTTCCTCCACTTCCTAATAGATCATGGTGCGCTCAATGACTTGTATAAATAGGTTTTCGATCTATTTCGAGAAAAAGAAGACAAGGGTTATCAATACAAGTATCCAGAAACCATATTCTGATACAAATCATAAAATAGCCACACCTTCATAATTCAACATTCTGCTCTCAAACACCTTCTTCGCTTCCTCCCTAAGATCAACCTTTCTCCTTCACTTTGTGACCGAATTGAATCTGGAACGACCATTTCTTGGTTTAGGCCAGAGTCTTACAGATTTATCTCTCAAATCTAAAAGTACTCACGTGCATTGCATTTGTTTAGGGTTTGAATTCGTTTCTCATAACACACCCAAATTTACCAAAAATAGCAGAATCGGTTTTTACCCCAAAATAACTGGTGACCACAGTGAGAGATTAATCTCTCGGTTGCAAGATCAATTTTCAATTTCATTTCAATCCTATCAATTTCAAGATGGTGGATCTTAGGTCTGGGTCAGTTACTAATTTTGATGCTGCTGGCGCTGATAATACTCCTGGCGTCACTATCCTTATTGCTGACACCAGTGTACCGCTCGCCAGCACACTCGACGCATCTCATGGTGTTACATCCTCTACCACCAACACCAGCGGCGCAGGAAACGTTCATTCCAGCGTGACACTTCCTATCATCAGAGCCAAAGCCGCTGCCACCTTTCCCAATGTTTCTTCGAGCGTAACGCCTCCAATTGTTACTAGTGCTACTACCACTCCTCCATCAGGACGAGAGGCTGGAGGAGCCAGAGGAAGCCAACCTCATATTACCATTGTTGATTTGATGGAAAGACAAGAAGTTATCGCTAAGGCTCAGACATGCATAACTACAACTCAGAAAGAGGTATTTACTTTCCTCAAGACACTAACAGAGCGGCTACCACGAGAGTCACGTGAACCCCAGATGGAGCTGATAAGGAATACTTTTAACACCCCTGACGCAAGCACTTTAGCGGGACGCATATATGAAGAGGATCACGTTGCTCCTGAACAACAGTTGGTGGAGTCCTGCATTAACGGTATGGTTCCCATCTATTGCACGTTACCAGAGACCCCGTGCTTCCAGACATTCTAAAACTCCATGAGGCTGCTAAGCGGTCGGCTATAATAGCACCAGCATTGCTGGAAAGAACCAGACCCGCCAGGAACGAAGATGCACGCAAGAATCGAGGGAACAAGCGTCTCATCAACGAACAAAATAATATCGGGCCCTCTGTAAGCGTAGTAGGTGAAGAAGAAAGCTCTAGCTGCAGAACAACAACCCAAACGTGCTGCACCAGCGCAGAAGATAACTCAAACTCGGAAAGCTGAGACTAAAATGCCTGCACAATAACAAGAAATTGGAGGAGCCGCTCTAAGATTCCCATCTCCGATTGAAGAGGTAATCGAACTCCTAGAAGCATTGATTCAAGATGATAACATCAAGCTACCTCCTCTCAGACGTTCACCAACTGAAAAAGAAATTGTGGATCCAAAATATTGCAATTACCATAGGTTCGTCAATCACCCAACCAGTGACTGCAAAAAATTAAAGCGCATTTCCAAGAAGAAGGCGGATGCAGGAGAACTTCAATTAGGCAATGAAGGAGTTCACAGAGATCCTCCTCCCGTCAGGAGCTGCATGATTTCTGGGGACTCCGTCCACAAAACCGAACAGTCCATGATGGAACATTTATGTGAGATTTTGTAGTTCTCCAAGGCGCAGCGTCAAGACATATTTGCAGTCCTCAACCTTGTTGTATTAGGCCAGCAACAACAGACGAGCCTCCGCACGTAGGGAATCAGAAAGGAGCTGCTTCACAGGAAATAATGGAAGGATAAATAAACTCACGTATGTGAGTTATATGAAAGGAAGAAACTCATCTTTTGAGCCATAACCGCCGTCCGAAGCCTTTTAATATTCGTAATTGTGGCTAGTGTCACCGCTTATGCTCGCCTAAAGCTCATGGACGTAGATACCACTACTTATACCTCTCCTCTCATCCAGGATTCATGGTCGTGGTTACCAAAGCCCATGACCACCATGACCACGCATCTCCCTGCCGTGTCCGTTGTCATCATTCCTCCCTGTCAAGGATCGTGACAGAAACCATCCAAGCTCCAGCCAACCTGTTTTTTTCTCATGAAAACGCAGTCTCTCATGATCACAGTTGCTGCCAAGAATCATTGCTGCTCGTTTGTTGATACTAGCCAGAGCTTCATCATAGCAACAACCACTACGAACAAAGGTAATCCGAACTTGTGCGTATTTTAGTTTCCCATGGAGGAAGTAACAGATTCACCAGTACGGATGCAAGATGGTGATATCTTTATTATGGTCAACCTATCGAAGAAAGAACCACGTAAACCACACTTGGGGATTGAGGCTCAACATGGAATTCCTTCACTGTCAGTCAAGGACCTCTTCAACTCAGAAGAGACGGTCAACCAAGAAGCCATAATCGTGACGGGATCACCACTTTTCAAAGATGTAGTTGTTTATGGGTGAAAACTATTTCTGCCGGTTTTGGTAATTTGGGGTGTGTGGATGAGAAATGAGTCTAAACCTTAAACAAATGCACTACACGGGAGTGCTTGTAGATTCGAGAAATCAATCTGTGCAAATCCTGCCTAAACCAAGAAATGGTCGTTCCAGACTTGTTTCGATCACAAAGTGAAGGAGATGGGGTTGATCTTAGGGAGGGAAGCGAAGAAGGTGTTGAGATTGTGAAGGTGTTGGCTATGTATGACTTGTATCAGAAAGCTGAACTGGCTTGCGGGATGTAAGCTATCGGTTCGGTGTTTGAATACGATGGTATCAACACTTGCCTCGTTGTCCGGACTTGTTCATTTGTTTGGAAATAGGGAGGAGAACCTATTTATACAAGTCATTTGAGCCTTATTCACGTCTCTCATGGGAAGTGGAGGAAGTGGAGTGATGGAGTAGTGGAGTTGTGTGTTAGTGTTACATGACCAGTCTTTCCCACTTCTCTTGTCATCTCTAACCGTCCATGACTTCCTGACACGTTCTTGGGATGGCGCGTTGCACGCTGCACGCTGTAAACCGCCAAACCAATACCCCAGTATGTATCGCCCAGTTTGTGACATGATTGATGTCTCGAGTGTGTGGATCGTGGGACCCACGGAAAGTGGCATGCAATGCAAGATTAAATAACTAAGTTATTTAGGAAGTCGATACTTGTGAAGTACCGTGTGTATTTTATGCGAGTCTTGGATCATGGTGTGGTAAAGTAACGGGTGGTGATCACCATGACGCCTCACTGACCAATTAACTCCTGACCAGGGTTGTATAACCAAGCCGGTGAAGTTGGACGGACGAGATGATCTTTGAGACACTCATCAGCGACCGTTGATGGAATTAGGGTTTTTGAAGAGGTGCGCAAGCATCACTCTTGACTTGGTCGAATCCAAGTTTGGGATACAATTTTGATAGGGCCGATCGTGCATGTGTGTAGACGACATGACGGTGTAGGCGCCCATATCTCATTGTCTCGTGAAAGTGTGATCTAGGCCACTCAATTTGTCCGGCGAAGTTGAGTGGTCGAGATCAATTTGCAACATGAATATTTGGTGCCGCAAAAGCCTCGCATCATGTCAATTTTGGGCGCGCGTTCCAAGACGACCAAGCTTGGTCTGTCTTGGCCGATTAGCCCGACGTGCATACGGTGGGATGATGTATATACCTGTATTTCATCGTCCCATAGAAACGTGATCTAAGCCACTCAATTTGTCCGGTAAACTTGAGCGGTCGAGATCAGTTTGTGGTTGGGAAGTGTGACCACGCCTAGCTTGGGGCGCACGAATCAAGGTGTACAGCCAAGTTTGGTCTTGGCCGATCGGGTGTGGAGATAGGTGGGCTCGCAGTGATCATGTTGATACTTACCGGACCTGCTTAGTCTATTCCTGGACCCTTCATCGGAGCAGGAGAAAAGGGACGCTCGTGATCGCGACACAAACCCTAATTAGGTTTTGCCGGCCGTGTGTACCAGTTTGGGGTGCACGAATCAAGACGACCAACCATAGTTGGTCCTGACCGATCAGTCAGGTATGTAGGCGGGCCCAAGGTGTTTGTGTTGACATGCTCTGGGCTCTTTGAATCTACATCTACACCCTCCATCTATGCCTGCGAAGATGGATGGTTGAGACTGTTTTGCGATACATGTAATGTGCCGCAAACCCTAATTTAGGGTTTTTCGTCCATACTGCTCTGGTTTGGACGGTTTGGCAAGCTATGCCACCCTTTTGGGGAGACCGACCATGCGGGGCCCGCGTTGGGTCGGTAGTGAATATTCCAATACCTGCTTGGGGTCATGGATTCAATCTAAGCCATCCAATCATGCTGGTGAAGTTGGATGGTCCTGATCGTTTCTGAGACTGATATGGTCAGTTCAGGTTCAAATATGTCAATCGGGCTAGTATAACACACCGAGAGATGTATGCTCAATCGAGCTAGTATAACACACCGAGAGTTGTATGCTCAATCGGTCTAGTATAGCACACCCAGAGTTGCAACCTGTACGGGTATTTCGTACATGCTTCATTATTAATGCTTGGAGGTTCATGTTGCTCTGCTGAGAACAACACTCGGTCGTCATGCCGCACCTAATGAGTACGAAATACAAGGCTGGATATGCATTAATTAATAATGTTGTAAATTCACAGGGTATATGGGATTGTTGCCACATGCTCCAACCTGGATGAATTTCGTGTATTTAATTCACAGAATACTGGGATTGTTGCCACATGCTCCATTATAGGTGAATTAGTAAAGTGAAGAAGTATTCATCACTCATTAATGGCTTTATATTTTGCAAGATGTTAGCGCATAATTTTGGCTTTTATAATTTTAGCCTTAAATGAAAATCCACCATCAACATTAAGTCCCCTGCCTAGCACGTAATGGTTACACCATTGTGGGGTAGGCATGAGATGGTGACAGTTAAAGACAAAGCTTATGAGACAAATTTAGATGTTACCAGGAGAGACGGGTTATCCTGTCCTTGGAGCATGTCACGTTCAAGAGGCGTCCAGGCGAGTGTTCCCTAGAATGATATCGGTCTTGCATGCTTCGATGGACTGTTACGCATGTTTCGTTCGTGGGGCTACTGCACCTGCTTGATCGAACGTGGGCTTGATGTGCCTGTTTTGGTTAATCGTGGGTCCGCTGCGTCTGCTTGATCGAACGTGGGACCCGATGTAAGCATGCTTGATTCGAACATGGGCAGATGTGCATGCTTCGATCAAACGCGGGACCACCGTGTACATGTTTCAAACGTCGGCCATGTCTTGTGCCTACTTTGACCGTACGGTTGATGTACTTGCTTGAGTGTCATCTTGCTACTTCGACCAAACACCGACCAAGCTAGCTTGACTAAACACCGGACTTGATGCTTTGACCAAACACCGGCCTTGCTGTTTGCTTTGATCGAACATGGGACCCGATGTGAGCAAGCTTGTTTTTTTTTTTTTTTAAATGAACCTTGTGTGCTCAAACGTAAATGTGGGTCCAGTAGAAAGCGTTGAAGCAGCTTCTGGAGCAGGCCCGGGAGAGCGTTGAAGTGTTGGAGCTGAAACGCCTTCTTCTAGAGAGAGAGAGCTTTGATTGGGGACGGTTGTGTCTGGTTCGACCAATCTAGGGTTGGGATCAAGTGGGACCCGCCTGTGCCTGACTGAACGTTGACCCTGTGTTTCGACTAAAAACCGGCCCTGCTGCGTGCGCCTGTTTTATTCGAATACCAGCCTTGTGACTTTGATCAATACCAGACTTGAAACTTGAGCAATACCGGACTTGTGACTTGATCAAT
The DNA here is from genome assembly GCA_023531295.1 of Papaver armeniacum. Classification (NCBI taxonomy): domain Eukaryota; kingdom Viridiplantae; phylum Streptophyta; class Magnoliopsida; order Ranunculales; family Papaveraceae; genus Papaver; species Papaver armeniacum. The sequence goes on along the minus strand of JAJJWW010005914.1, from coordinate 172,115 downwards.
ACCGGACTTGAAACTTGAGCAATACGGACTTGTGACTTGATCAACACCGGACTTGAGACTTGATCAATACCGGACTTGTGACTTGATCAACACCGGACTTGAAACTTGAGCAATACCGGACTTGTGACTTGATCAACAACGGACTTGAGACTTGAGCAATACCGGACTTGTGACTTGATCAACACCGGACTTGAGACTTGAGCAATACCGGACTTGAGACTTGAGCAATACCGGACTTGTGACTTGATCAACACCGGACTTGAGACTTGAGGACTTGTGACTTGATCAACACCGGTGTTTGGACCCAATACCAGCCTTGTGTACTCCAACGTGAATGTGTGTTCTGTCGTGTGTGACTACACATCTCACGCGTTTTTATACAAGTACTGACCCATGTCTTTTATTGTAGAATGAAGAAAAGCACTCCTGTTGAGATGTCTTCTGGGGATAATGCTGGTGCCAAGTCAGGAGGTGTTGACAGCTTCAAAGATATACCGAACATTGATGATGAGTTGTTCACCGCGCCCTTTCAACTATATGAAAATATCCGTTCTACAAGATAACCCTTCTCCTATCGACTTCAAGGTTTTTCATGCTCCGTTGGGCCCACATGAAGGATGGATGAGACGTATGTTGAGCAATGAGTACATCAAAGATAACTTGACCAGAGCGCAGATTATTGATGCAGCTTGAGTGTTGAAACGACTCGAGAGGATGTTAAAGTGGTTTCTGGTGCGAACGTTGAGGTGGATCCTGGAGAGAGTGTTGAAGAAGGATTCTCGAGCGAACGTGGGTCCCGAGAGAGCGTTGAGGCGGCTCTTGAATAGACCATTGAAGCAGCTTCGGCTAGAGGGAGCGTTAAAGTGTTTCCCTCTTCAGTTCGATTTACCCTTGCGAATTCCATGTTTCTTGACTGACCATCTCTCTCATGTTGAAGAATTCCTTGACTGACGGTGAAGGAACTTCATGCCGAGCCTCGGTCCCCAAGCGTGGTTTACATGGTTTGTTCGTGGTGGTTGTTGTCGAGCCGATATGGAATATCTTTGACATTGTTTCATCATTGTGGGAGTCGTGCATGCGGTGATCGGAGTTGGAGTTGACGGACGCGCAGGATGTTGTATCTCGGTGGTTTTCCTCTTGCTTTCTTGAACTCTACGAGAAAGGCTGAAGGTTGTATCGCATGTTGGTGAGATATATGCCCCTACAAACATTATGAGGCTCTTCATTACCGGCAGTCCTGGTTCTTTCTATCAGGGCATATGTTGTTGTAGATGAGCGTTCAACAGCTCCAGAGGATGACCGAAAGCGCGGATTCTCCAACATAGCATGATAGACATGTACCACTGTCTGATAAAGTGACTCGCCCGGATCTTGTTCGACCACTGTCTGATAGAGTGACTCGCCCGGATCTTGCTCGATATGACGCGTGGACATCGTTATCTTCTTGAGGCTGCTCCCTCGAGGTATCGGCTCCAGTGGAAGATTGCCGTCATAGAGCGTTGATACGTTGCACCGGCCTTCTTTAAACCAAATAGCAGTATGGTATAATAAAAATTTCCGAGAGGAGTTCGAAAAGCTATCTTACTTGCATCATGCTCGTACATCCTTATCTGGTTGTAGCCGCTACATCCATCCATGGAGGAGAACATGCCGTGTCCGCTGGTTGCATCTACTAACATGTCGATGTTAGTTAGAGGAGGATCGTTTTTGGAGCAGCACCTGTTCAAGTCTCTGAAGTCTACGTAGCACCTGATCTATCCATTTTCCTCGTGTCTGAACTACAACGGTTTAACCGACTTGGATCCAGGTATGACATGTAGATGATGGGTGACCAATTTTCATCTAAATTCGGCATTTCTTCATATATCCAAGCGAATATTTCCTGGTACTCTTTGAGAAGTTCCACGAGCTTCGTGCGTTTATCCGTACACAAGGTTGAGCTGATGGAGATAGGCCTAGGAGATTCCTCAACGATTTCAATCTCATCAGTTGTGGAGTTGGTGCCATCTTGCATCTGTTGTGGAGCATCTAGCACTTGTTCTTGTGGTTCGTTGCTGTTGTAGCATTCCATTGGGTGGAGAGACTGGGTAACAGTCTCCCCTGCTAATTGATAATGGAAGTTTCGGTATACCATTTTCCCTTTCTGGTCACGACTCGCCACAAAAGTTCGTTCCCTCTTCGTGTGAACGTGGGTTGTGGCTTCACAGGATGGAGAAGAATGCTTCGTCAGCAAAGATGCATCGTGGATTTTAGCCCTCAATGATGCAAGCCGGTACTTCTTCCTGAATTGACGCCCACGTGGGGAGTGGGACGCAACGAACTTGTCTGATTCTTTCCGCGGAGCTTCTCCCGTATGTGATGGTTTGGTTTCCCTCGAAGTACGTCATTGTGGTGGGCTTTCGTACGACCTTGCCTGGGAGAACCTTGGATGTCCTGAGATTTTTGAGAGTAATCACATTCGAAGACGCTCCTGTGTAGATAAGGGCCGTTTTGAACTCTGAATCCTTGATGTGTGCGGTGACATGTAGGGCATGGTCGTGACCTTCCTCTGGTTGATTGCAGCAAAACGTCTCCGCGTGCTGATTCTTTGAGAGGTGTGAAAGTTCGCATAAACTTTCCACTAGAGAAACCGCTTCCCGATCCACCGGCCTCTGGTTCATAGTGAAACTATTGACTTGAGGAGGATCGTTTTGAGGATCAGTCCCCGGTGTAGGAGTCTCCATGATAGGACCGCTCATATCTGATGTCGCTTCTTTGATCAGGTCCATGGAGGTCCGCGCTGCTGAAGTACCTTCTCTGGTACGTTGAATGCATTCCTTTTTTGCTCCAGGGGCTGTCGCGGCTCTTGTGGCAATCGATCAGTTAATGTCTTAAGAAAAGTGAGTACCTCTTTCTGAGTTGCGGCCATATCCGTTTGAGTCTTAGCAAGAACTTCATGCTTCTCCATCAAGTCTGCAATGGTAATGGGGGATGGTCCTCCTCTCGTCCCTCCGGCTCCTCGTCCTGATGAAGGAGTGAAAGTTGTTGCTCTGGTGACCACTGGAGGCGTTACACTTGAGGAAATGTCGGGATTCGCGACTGCTCTGGCTCTGGTGATGGGAGGCGTTATACCTACTGGAATGTCTCCTGCTCCGCTAGCGTTGGGGATAGAAGTGACGGCTCCACGAGATGTATTGACCACGGTAGCTCCACTGACAGGTACATCGACACCGGGAGTGTTATCCACACTAGCTCCATCGAGAATTGATTCTTGATCCGGACACGAGTTCCACCATCTTGAAATGAATTGTTGATTGAATTGGTTCTAAGATCTACCCTTTTGAAATTGATAAAATTGAATCGGATTTCGAAGAAATTGACTTTACAACCGAGAGATTAACCTCCCGTTGTGGTCGCCAATTGTTTATGGGTGAAAACTATTTCTACTGGTTTTGGTAATTTGGGGTGTGTGGATGAGAAATAAGTCTAAACCTTAAACAAATGCACTACACGGGAGTGCTTGTAGATTCGAGAAATCAATCTGTGCAAATCCAGCCTAAACCAAGAAATGGCCGTTCCATACTTGTTTCGGTCACAAAGTGAAGGAGATGGGGTTGATCTTAGGGAGGGAAGCGAAGAAGGTGTTGAGATTGTGAAGGTGTTGGCTATGTATGACTTGTATCGAGAAAGTCAAGTGGCTTGCGGGATGTAAGCTATCGATTCCGGTGTTTGAATACGATGGTATCAACACTTGCCTCTGTTGTCTGGACTTGTTATGTTGTTTGGAAATAGGGAGGAGAACCTATTTATACAAGTCATTTGAGCCTTATTCACGTCTCTCATGGGAACTGGAGGAAGTGGAGTGATGGAGTAGTGGAGTTGTGTGTTAGTGTTACACGACCAGTCTTTCCCACTTCTCTTGTCATCTCTAACCGTCCATGACTTCCTGACACGTTCTTGGGATGGCGCGTTGCACGCTGCACGCTGTAAACTGCCAAACCAATACCCCAGTATGTATCGCCCAGTTTGTGACATGATTGATGTCTCGAGTGTGTGGATCGTGGGACCCACGGAAAGTGGCATGCAATGCAAGATTAAATAACTAAGTTATTTAGGAAGTCGATACTTGTGAAGTACCGTGTGTATTTTATGCAGGTACTGGATCATGGTGTGGTAAAGTAACGGGTGGTGATCACCATGACGCCTCACTGACCAATTAACTCCTGACCAGGGTTGTATAACCAAGCCGGTGAAGTTGGACGGACGTGATGATCTTTGAGACACTCATCAGCGACCGTTGATGGAATTAGGGTTTTTGAAGAGGTGCGCAAGCATCACTCTTCAGCTTGGTCGAATCCAAGTTTGGGATACAATTTTGATAGGGCCGATCGTGCATGTGTGTAGACGACATGACGGTGTAGGCGCCCATATCTCATTGTCTCGTGAAAGTGTGATCTAGGCCACTCAATTTGTCCGGCGAAGTTGAGTGGTCGAGATCAATTTGCAACAGATATTTGGTGCCGCAAAAGCCTCGCATCATGTCAATTTTGGGCGCGCGTTCCAAGACGACCAAGCTTGGTCTGTCTTGGCCGATTAGCCCGACGTGCATACGGTGGGATGATGTATATACCTGTATTTCATCGTCCCATAGAAACGTGATCTAAGCCACTCAATTTGTCCGGTAAACTTGAGCGGTCGAGATCAGTTTGTGGTTGGGAAGTGTGACCACGCCTAGCTTGGGGCGCACGAATCAAGGTGTACATCCAAGTTTGGTCTTGGCCGATCGGGTGTGGAGATAGGTGGGCTCGCAGTGATCATGTTGATACTTACCGGACCTGCTTAGTCTATTCCTGGACCCTTCATCGGAGCAGGAGAAAAGGGACGCTCGTAATCGCGACACAAACCCTAATTAGGTTTTGCTTAGCCGTGTGTACCAGTTTGGGGTGCACGAATCAAGACGACCAACCATAGTTGGTCCTGACCGATCAGTCAGGTATGTAGGAGGGCCCACGATGTTTGTGTTGACATGCTCTGGGCTCTTTGAATCTACATCTACACCCTCCATCTATGCCTGTGAAGATGGATGGTTTAGATTGTTTTGCGATACATGTAATGTGTCGCAAACCCTAATTTAGGATTTTTCGTCCATACTGCTCTGGTTTGGACGGTTTGGCAAGCTATGCCACCCTTTTGGGAAGATCGACCATGCGGGGCCCGCGTTGGGTCGGTAGTGAATATTCCAATACCCGCTTGGGGTCATGGATTCAATCTAAGCCATCCAATCATGCTGGTGAAGTTGGATGGTCGTGATCGTTTCTGAGACTGATATGGTCAGTTCAGGTTCAAATATGCTCAATCGGGCTAGTATAACACACCGAGAGATGTATGCTCAATCAGGATAGTATAACACACCGAGAGTTGTATGCTCAATCGGGCTAGTATAACACACCGAGAGTTGCAACTTTGTATGGGTATTTCGTACATGCTTCATTATTAATGCTTGGAGGTTCATGTTGCTCTGCTGAGAACAACACTCAGTCGTCATGCCGCACCGGTAATGAGTACAGGAAATACAAGGCTGGATATGCATTAATTAATAATGATGTAAATTCACAGGGTATATGGGATTGTTGCCACATGCTCCAACCTGGATGAATTTCGTGTATCTAATTCACAGAATACTGGGATTGTTGCCACATGCTTAATTCTAGGTGAATTAGTAAAGTGAAGAAGTATTCATCACTCATTAATGGCTTTATCTTTTGCAAGATGTTAGCGCATAATTTTGGCTTTTACAATTTCATCCTTAAATGAAAATCCACCATCAACAGTAGCGTGAGGGCATTATCACCTTCCTGTCTGGAAGGCGCCTGACCAACAAGCAATATTTGGCTCAGCGTTGTTAATGAAGAATCAAAGAGGAAAGTCGCGCCTCATCAATATACACATACCAACCGCATCATGTCTGCCACACCACCTACTCATAACTCAGTACTGCCTACCCAAGGTCTGCACGAAGCGGCGCATCAACAACCACATCAGTTGGCAAAGTCGGATTTGGTGTTTCTAGATTTCCAATTTCCTATGGAAGGGGTGCATGAACTGCCAGATGTTTGGATACAATACAGGTCTATCAAGTGTGACTCTGCCCATTGATTAACAAATGACGAATCCAAAAGATTGCCGCTTTCGTCAATTCGTCAACCGCTTTACCAGCAAATGCAATGGAAGTACATCTTTCAAGAGAAAGTAGGCTCGGGATAACTACACCTGGGGACTACCAGCACAGGATGCCTTCACGTCCCTCAACCAGGTTATTTATGATATCAGCATCATTACTGTCAAAGCTCTACGAGTCGCAGGAATTTTTCAAGAAGATGTACACGACATCAAAGACTCCAAAAATACACCGCAGAGATATTTTCACATATCCGGCCACGCCATCGGATCTGAAGTGTAACTGGGGACTGCTCATTGCATTGCATTCCATATAGCAACCCAAGATTGAGAAAATGGTTCAAAGGATGTTGCTTGGAACAAAGTCCTTGAAGACTTGATAGCGGCACGTCGGCAACGGAACGCCTCTCAGCTCATCTACTTCATTTAACGGCTCCGGAAGATTGTGCCCATACAAGAATCCCCAGCATATCATCATCGCAATCAGAAAGAGCAAGATGACTGAAAGAAATCATCAAGCAGCAGTACATGCTTCTTAGGGCAAGCGTCATTCGTACCCTGAAGTGCAGCCTGCTTTAATGAAGAAATAACCTCTCAATCACCATCTCATTGTGCCTAGATCCCATAAAGAAGTTTCGCCATTTGTAATTTTCATATTTTGGAAAATCCCTTCACGGAATCATGAAGCAGCGAGCTAGCGCACGTGGTACTCCCAGATTGCAATTACTTCTTCAGACGTGTCCAATCACGTCACATGCGCTATTAATTGAAGATAGAGCCTCCGCACCTAACAAATACGAATCTTGGATCTCCTGTTCACGGAAGCACAACACACGTGATATAACAAATGGAAGTTACAGGTTCGTGGCCGAATCCTCAATTTTCATCATTGCATCCCCTACTTCAAGCTGTTGTTATTAGGGTTACATATAACAAGTATCATCGTGGAAGCGGCATCAGGTCACATCACCACTTATGGGTGTTACCTTCCCATCAGCCACATCACCTCGATAGAATGAGGAGATTCTATTTTAACCCTACCGGAGAGTGCTACATCCTGAGTTTCAAGATACCGCAATCTTTCCAAGAATTTGGATTTCTCAGTCGGGAGATTTCATTCATTCATCCAATTGGAAACATAAAATTATCAAAGCAGCAGGAATGAGGGATTATTATTCGATCAAGCCCTGGCTCCAGCCGCATGAAACAAAGACTACTAAACATCAAAGAAGTGTCGTCAACGTCGGGGCCAATGGCGCCTTCACTAGAGTCCTCTCCAGGAGCTGCTTCAACATCCTCTCCGGAAGCCGCTTCAACATCCTCTCTAGCCGCTTCAACACCCTTTTCGGAAGCTACATCAACGTTCTCTTTGGGAGCTGCTTCAACATCTTTTTCATAAATTGCTTCAGCAGCCTTTTAAGGATATTTCTCATGATAGGGCTCGTCCACATCAGAGTCTAGGATTATGACGTCGTAATGAATAGGGTATTCATGTTTTTCCAGAAGTTCATGTTATGCTCCACCCTCCTTCACTTTAGCCGGGCAGCACCTTTCAGCCCTGACACTTGTTAGCTAAGATGCTTCATCGCGCCTCCACTTTTCCTCCATGCTAACGGAAGCCAGGAAAGCTTGGACACGCTCTCGAACGATACTCAAATGTACAAGGGACTTGGAATGTAGTTTGAGATCCCAACCAATCGTATGCCTAATATACCTGGGGCCAACCGACATCATGCTAGGGGAACGCTCACCTGGACGCCTCTTGAAAGTGACATGTTCCAAGGACAGGCCGACTCATCTCTCCTGGTAACATCTGACTTTGTCTCATAAGTTTTATTTTTATTTATCACCATCTTGTGCTTACCTCGCAACAATGTCATTGTTACTTACTAAGCAGGGGACTTAATGTTGATGGTGGTTTTTAATTCAAGGGCTAAAATCATAAACCCTGTATTTAATGCGATGCCATCCTACAAAGGAACATAAGCCATTTAAAAGCAATGAGTGCTTAAGCCTCTTCGCTCACATATGTATTGAGCAATTCAATATATCTGTATATATGAAATGTACTCAGAATGGTGCGTGCAACGGAAATCCCAAAATATTCTGTGAATTTTATCTTTCACCGACATTATTCACTAATGTAATATTGCCTGCCTAGTATTTTCCTATGCAATGTTCCCAGCCGAACTCTCAATATTGGCATGACATGACGATTAAATGTTCACTCTCAGCAGAGTAGCGTGAATCTCCCGAAGTGTCAGTATTGAGACCTGTATGAAAACACTCACGTAGGACACACCATTCTCTATAAAGAGATCAGCATGTTTACACACTTTTTAATTAAAAGTTAGCGCGATCGAACGTGTTCAAATTCCTTAAGGAAAATCTAGACTGTTCATATCAGTCTCAAAAATGATCAAGGACACACGATTTGGCCGTGCGATTTAGCAAGCATAGGCTACTCCTGGCAAAACTAGGCAATCACCGTATTGACCACCGGTGGGCCCACTAGTGCCCTAGTCAATCGAGTCCTATTTTTCTCATTCACAAGCGCTTCAAACGCCGACCCAAACATGGGCGTTCACGCTGTATAAAAATAGCTCAAACGAGCTGAGACCGACAAAAACGGTCTCAAAACACATCACATCCGTCCAACTTAGCCGGCCTAGTTGGACGGCTTAGATCGCATCTTGAACGATCAAAGAAGTGCTAACATGTTCATTGGCAGCCCAACATCTCCCTTGGTCGATCGATGACTTGCACAAGTCATGGGCTTAAATCGTTTGCCCAAACTAGGTTGAACATGTTATTTCAAAAACCCTAATTTTGGTTTGCGGCAGTATGCTACTATCGCAAATTGATCTCGGCCATCCATATTCTCCAGTAGAATCAGTTAAATCGTTGCAACGATGTCGCGAACTAGGTTGAACATAAAGAAGACGTTATTTCAAAAACCTAATTTTGGTTTCCACTATGTATTACCCTATATAAAGGGTCGGTATGCTTGTGAGGGGAAGATCTTTTGAGAATTGTGAGGCGCAAATTGATCTCAATAAACATTCTCAATTATGCAACTTTCAATAGATTAATTAACCATGCACGATGATTGATGTAGAAATCGGAAAGAATTTGGATTAATAGAAAGAGATTTGGAAAAGATATTCAAGAATTCATTGAAAAAGAAAGATGGCTAGAAGAAGAAATGTACAAGGGCAACCAACGATTGTAAGAAGAAGTGGGAGACTTGGCGGAGGATGAATATGAGAAATGATGGAGAAGGTCAAAACCAGCCATCAATCTCCCCGATACAAACATGGATTATGATAGAGTAAGTGTGCATACTTGGAGATCGATTCGACGAGAGAGAAGAGGAGCCCAATGGACAAGGAGAGCAAAGGGATGAATGGAGAAATGAATCCAGGGAAACGAAGAAATGGCGGCGTTAGAAAGATTGAGACAAACAATACGAAGAGAGACGATTAGAAACGGAAGAGCGAGCAAACTTGACAAGACAAAATCATGAACGAGGATGGAAAATATGAGGTTGCAAAGAAGGAGATCTAGAAGTAGCGTGAGATCAGGATTCGGTCGAACAGAGAAGAAAGAAGGAGAGTTTTACCAATAAGCCACAAAATCCGAAGCATGGCGAGAGAATTGGGGAAATAGAAGATCGTTATATTCCCAAAAAATCTTCAAAATGGCGAAATAGGGAAAATCAAGAAAACATGCAACTCCAAAGGCCGAATGATCCGACTGCGCGGGAGAGAAGAATTGAGAAGAAGCCGAGGATGACATTGACACTACATAGAACAAGCGCGACTAGCTCGCGAATGAGAGCGAAATGGAAAATCAAGAGATGGAAGAAGCAATCAAATAACCATGACAACCGCAAAATCGTAATAATAGAAATATCAACGAAGAATATGAGAGGGTGCTGATGAGAGCGGAGAGGCAACCAAGAAGAGAGAACAACGATATAATCATCGAATTGATGAAAGAAACGAAGAAGAGCATCGCGGGGAAAGAAGAGGAAAATCCAAGGTCAAAATAGGCACGAGCTTTTCGAGGCAAATGAACAAATCTTAAGAGAACTAGCTGAGAGGATTCTTGAACAATAGGAAGGAGGAAGGAGACAAGCTGGAAGCCATCGCGAGAAGCCGCGAAGAATCCCTTCACGCTAGAAGTACAGATGGGAGTACCAGCATTAACCAACATCTTTGATGGAACCAACATATTAAGGCTTATATGAGATGTATGTTACAATGGGAGAATCATGATGCCATATTGTGCAAATATTTCGATCAAGCTTAGTAGGAGAAGCATTAAAATGGTTTGAAGGTCTTGGAACACAATCACATCATTTAACCATTTACAAGCCACCTTCCTAGGAGCATACATAAGTAACAACTCTTCGCGACCCCGGAAGATGTGGTTGAAACAAAGGATTGGCGAGAGCTTAAGGCGGTTGACCAGGATGAGGACCATGTGTAGCGAAATGGCGGGACGGGTTGAGGAGAGATATCTCACTCTCATTTGTGAGGTTATACATTCAAATTTTAGAATCAAAAATACAATCACAATGGCTGACGATTACGGGAAGAATACATCACAAAAGAGAAATGAACTCTTACCCAGTCGCGAATACAAGCTCTAACGCCGCGAACGCAAGCTTGTTGCCTCAATTCATAAATACGGTGGCGAGCACTTCGCGGGGACGACGAGCAAGGAGAGGCGATGAGGAACAACGAGAAGATAGTAGCTATGGGAAGTCATGATCAAGAAGAGTTTGAACGTGAAAGGAATTATTATAACCGTAACAGCAATAATAAGATTGAGGCTAGATCATGTGCAAGAAACTTATGGTGGGCGAAGGCAAAATAACGAGTGAGTTCATAGACAGTATGGGAACTTTAGAAAAGTGGCAATTGAAGACTATTTCTTTCTCTGCGGATGAAGTACCAAAAGGAGAGAAACACATGATAGTCCGTTGGTGGTGAAACTAGAGATTAACCCAAGACGATTGATGGAGAAGATGATGAAACGAAGCTTGTTGGGCGATCAACCGAATCGATCGATCTTGGAAGTTCGGTGAATATACTTTTACCATACCTATAAGACGATGGGAGGAAAGGACGAGGATTTGATCCCCTCGACATACAAGATATATGGCTTTAATGGCACCGCAAACAAGCCAAGGGAGAGGTTCACATGAGAATACCTCTACAAGGATTGTCAATCGATGTTTTATTTTGTGTGGTTGATGTGGAATCCCGTATAATGCACTAATTGGGAGGCCATGGCTTCATGAAATTTTGGGGTTCTCAACATACCATCAATGCATAAAATTTCCATACCCAAATGGCATTGGTATCATACAAGGAGATTGGAAAGAATCGCAATGATGTCATGAGGTCGATATAGAAAGCTGCGAAGAAAGAAATGCCAAAAGAAAGGGTTGGAAGCAACATGTGAAAAATGAACAGAGAAAGGAAAAAACTGATGGTGGATGCTATAGACACAAGGACTGAACATACCCCGCGAGGTGAATATCAAGAGACAGGTGAGTGTTATGATAATGGAGGAGCAAAAGATATGAGGAATAAAAGGCAGAAGAAGTGAATAACCAATAAAAGCAGGAGTTGGAGTGATGATGTGTGAGAATCATGAGCCAAAGAGTAAAATGAGAATTCGATTAAGAAAGAAAAGTGAAATCAACAAGTGAAATGTAATACCTCGCAAACAAATATCGACAAATAATGAAACATGAATGATTGAATGATTTAACAAATATAAATGCGCAAATGAATGGGACGAACCTTTATGGCGTACACTAGTTCGCGAATAACATTTCGTAAGAGGCGAATGTAAGACCTAAAGTGCGTCATATAAGGGGGTATCTCTCGCCGTGGCTCGGGGGAAGGTTACACCGCTCCTGACAAGCTGCATATGAATGCGAGAGGGATATTATGGTCCTTACAAACATACTCCATGCCTCTATTGCAAAAAACGAATCATTGTTAAAATTCTCCACTTGTCGTTAGAAATTGTTTCTTCAACTTGGAATATCTATTCTCGCGAAGGAAGAGATTCTTTGCGAAAGAGTTCTTCAATTCTCGCTGGAAAATTCCGGTTGTTCTTTCGATTCAAGACTCTAATTCTAACCCAAGCCTCTTCTCGGATTACGCAAATAAGAAACAACAAGTTAACAATTTACAAGCAATATTACGGAAATAAGAAACGATGAGTATAATAAGCAACCTTCTCTGCGTCGGATATCATATCTTTAACCAAGGAAGTATGCTCGCGTGAAGACTAACATCAACACCTAGGTTATTTACGGCGTTATCTAAAACTTTCGCAAGTCACCATAGGTTAGGTGGCAATACGCGACCAATAAAATAAAAAATAATAAAAGCGTTAAATCGTTTGCCCAAACTAGGTTGAACACGTTATTTCAAAAACCCTAATTTTGGTTTGCGGCAGTATGCTACTATCGCAAATTGATCTCGGCCATCCATATTCTCCAGCCGAATCGAGTGGCTTAGATCTAATTTTAGATGGCCCAGGAGATGTCAGCATGCTCACCGGCAACCCACCTTTGCACGTGGTCGATCGACGAGGGTTAAGGTCGAATTAGCACTCGACACTTCCTCGAATCGTCATCGCCCAAAAAAGGTTAGCCAAGTTATTAGCGCGGCCCTAAACCCTAAAATTGTGTCAAAGGCAACATGTAACTGCCGCAAATCATCTCGTCCATCCAACTTTGCTAGCCTAGTTGGATGGTGTAGATTTATTTTAAGGAAACCAACATGGTAGCACTATGATCACCGACCGCCCCTCCTCCACAGGGAGTGATCGACCAGGTGATAGCTCACCCATAGGGTCCTCAAACGATCACACAAAGAGGGCCGGTCGTGCTACTTTTAAGACGCTTGATTTGTGACTAATTCGATCGAGCTCTAAAATAGCGATGCTTCTATCACATCGATTATTTTCAGCTGCTTATTTGAAAGCGATGCTTTATATACATCGATTATAAGCGATGCTATAATATTGATTTCACGAATAACTTATCATTTAACCTAAAAGCACTATGTGCTGATTTTAGCGGCAAGTCACATGACTTGACCCATTCACTCGAGACATCAAACATGTCACAAACTGGGGGATACTCGCTGGGGTATTGGTCTGGAGGTTTACAGCGTGCGGCGTGCAACGCGCCTATTATGAGAAAGTATCAGGAAAGACGGACGGTTAACCGTAATGAGAGTAGTGGGTGAACGTGTGATCAGTCTTCCCTCATAACGGAAACACGATGATCACCACCTTCCGCACAAACCCACTTCTCCACTACTTAACTTCCTCCACTTCCTAATAGATCAGGGTCCGCTCAATGACTTGTATAAATAGGTTTTCGATCTATTTCGAGAAAAAGAAGGCAAGGGTTATCAACACAAGTATCCAGAAACCATATTCTGATACAAGTCATAAAACAGCCTCAACTTCATAATTCAACATTCTGATCTCAAACACCTTCTTCACTTCCCTCCCTAAGATCAACCCTTCTCCTTCACTTTGTGACCGAATTGAATCTGGAATGACCATTTCTTGGTTTAGGCCAGAGTCTTACAGATTGATCTCTCGAATCTAAAAGTACTCCCGTGCAGTGCATTTGTTTAGGGTTTGAATTCGTTTCTCATTAACACACCCAAATTTACCAAAAACAGCAGAATCAGTTTTTACCCCAAAACACACGTACATCACAATCTTTTCAATATTCACCTACATAAGACACACCTTGTGTAATCTAATACAGAAAAACACTATCAAGGATATTACTTTTCAACAAGGTAACATCGGGTATATAAAATAGGTTTCGACACTCCAAACCAATCTACTAGGATCAATCTCAAGTGTTCGATTAACGTACTAGTGCGTTTACTTAATTGTAACTAAAATAATAATTATAATGCGGGAAGTAAAGTAAATGCACACAACAATATTTTGTTAATGAGGAGACAATAAATGCGGAGAAATCCCAGGATCTAGTTCAGTTTTGAATACTTTAAGAGTTAAGCCGATATACAAAGGCTACAACCACTTCGTATAATTGAGACCAAGTAAACTAACTCCAAGTTACTCAGTTCCTTCCCTATCCCCGCGCATACTACCAATCTGGTTTATGTACGTGAATCCTAACATAAAGTCCATTATCTTAAGTTGATTTACCTGATGTGAAGACTTCTAGCACACAACTCCGAAACAATAAAGGACTAATCTGAAACAATAAAGGACTACAGTAACCGCTCTATCAATCTTCTAGATCAACAAGTTAATCATAGATAAGTTGATCTATAAAGGTTCTTCCATTTAATCAATATAAACTCTTTTGTATTGGTTTAGATCTACTAAGATATAAGGACTATCACAGATAATCAATCTTAGTTCACAGTCTATCAAATTCGGTTCCTAAAGAGACATACCAAGTGATAGATTGTTGATATATACAACAAGTTATAAAAGGTCAATCAATATAAAAAAAATTGTCAGATCCCAGCACGAAGTATAATCACAAAAATCAAAATACCATTAAAAAAATCTTTTAGTCTTCAAAGTACATGCACAAACAACTTAATTCCCTTATGATCGATGACGCACAGAACGGGGTCTGTTAACAATGGATGATCACAAGACCTATCTTCAGATCTTGAATCAAAGATCAGATCTGAAATCGTCAATCCTTGATCTAGTTAGAGTGAACTTATATTAGAAGAGAATGATCACAGAATAAACAAACTAGGTGATATCAAGGTTTAACTATATCGTCAGTCAATCAAATCAATAATCGAAAACTAAAATAACATTACGATTCTAGTTTCCCACTAACGGTATTATTAGACGCTTCTTGATCCCAAAAAAGAGTTTAAACGAAACGGACGTAAGAGATTTCACCTAATTAGGATATTTTCCTGTCTAGTGAGTATTAGGAGAATACTACTAGTTGGCTTAACTCACACCAGCTATAAAATAAAGTACATTTGTCGCGGAATGAGTTTGTAAGAAAAACAAACTTCACTATTTATAATGACTAAGGTAGTTTTGACACCAAGGAAATACCTAATCCGAAAATACTAAAAGATATGCAATAAATACCAGTTTTCGAGTTTCTAAATATTTTAACTGTTGTCCAACTAATATACCGAAATCTCTCATGGATGACAACCAAATATTATATAGCATACAAGTATACTTTACTAATATAATATCGAGAGATATGCTTTAATTACTGGGAAAGTAAAGACATATAAATTCGAATATCAAAGAAGATATTATGGAACATAGAAGAAAATAATAACAACAAGAAGATATTATGGAACATTTCGGTTTGGGATCTCACCTTGAGTATCAAGGAAAATACTTGAACATTAAGTAATAAGAGTTTAGCACATGTTCAAAATATTATGTCGACATCTTGTGAATTTTCCAATAATAACCAAACTCAGTTTCCGATAGCTAACAAAACCATAAGATTATAGTCGGATCGGAAAAATCGTTTGAATGGTTATCATTAAGGATGGTTCCTGCTATATATCTCCAAGTAAGTGATCCATTCTGTTACAGATCCCTGGTAACGGTCCTAGTATAGATCCTTGTAAGGGATCGGTCCTAGAATAGATACTTGTAAGGGATCGGTCCTATAATAGATCCTTTGATTCTTTTCAAATATGTAACAAGTTTTGCAAGTTTACTTCCTTAAATTCATGTAGTTTTTTTTTAGCCAAAAAAATAAAATCAAATTGATATTCATTCAAACACTTAAGAGTTTATTCATGATGCACACATAAGTGTTTAAGTGATAAATGAAGTCTTAGAAGTGTTTAAGAGAGTTCTAGTAATGCTAAACATATTGTGAAAAATAAATCTTTGAGCATATACTAAAATATAAACTGGGACAGTTGGTAGGACGGTTTGCCAACCACATGGCTTGTTCACGAGTCAGGGTGCAACGGTCCGTGAACCGGGTTTGCTAAACCTACAAGACTATCAAACTCAATTGACGACGGTTAGTGAACCTGGTTTCCCAACTGCGAGCCTATTATACCAACTTTGAAATTCAGTTCACCACAGTTTGCCAACAGGGTTCGTGAACTGTACCCAACTGAACTTGCGGTTTTCTGAAACTCAGCTATCTATGGTTTTCAAACTGGTTTGCCAACCTACTCTGAGCAGAAATATCAGTAAGTTCAATATTTCTTTCTTATGATGTTTGAAACGTTCCCAAGTGATAAAGGGCAATTTTTAATTGATACACAAATTAATTCATAAAACTAATATTGTTAAGGACCGTTGAACATCTTTGCTTAGAATCATATTTCGAGATTTTCACAAGACAGGCTTGACTCGAAACTTCTTCTTTGTAAATCTACTGGAAGTCATACGACATAGTCTCAATAGATTAGATGGTGAGATAGTGAGTAAAATAGAATAGTTCAGTCTTCACATACCTAATACAGAAGTTCTCCAAATGTCTTTCTCGATCTTCAATCTTCAAGGGTGATATATGATACTCAACTACAAATTCTAACCTAATTCGAGACTTGACTTAGTAGACAAGAAATCAAGATATAGTTTTGATCACCTAACATTGACAACAAGCTTGAGATAACAAAACTTGTGGGTTCAATAGAACAATGCTCTAACAATCTGAAAATACGAGGGTACCTAAATACACCACAATCTTTTATTTAACAACCTATAAGTCCTTTACCGAGTGTAATCGTCTATGGACTGAGTCGAGACAATACAACAACTTCAGTACACACTTCGTGTGATCGTCTATGGATACGAGATCGAGACAATACAACAACAAGATCACTTATGTAATTGACTATGGATTCAAGATCAAGACGATACGATAGCAAAGTGATCACTTGATAATAGGTTCGGTAATAACCGAAACTCTATAGGATCAATATCAAGTGTTACAGATTAACGTACAAGTGCAATTCACATTAATTATAATAAACAATTATAATGCGGAAAAATAAATTAAATAACACAGCAAGATTTTGTTAACGAGGAAACCGCAAATGCATAAAAACCTCGGGACCTTGTCCAGTTTTGGATACTCTCATAATTAAGCCGTTATACAAAATCTAATACCAACTTCGTATAGTTGAGAACAAGTAGACAACCCTAGCTACTTAGTTTCCTCAGTATCCCCGCGCCTTTAACTTCTAGAGTCACGGACGTGAATCACCAATCCTTTAGATCATATTCCAAACAGTAAAAGATAAATATGTTTGGTAACCACTCTATTCAATCTTGGTAATAAGATATTATGAGTCGTTGACAAAGGCTCTTCTGTTTAATCTAATAAACTCCTTTGTTTGGTTAGATCAATCTATGTTTTGATTACCGAAATAATCAAACTATAGATTTGCAATCAATCAATATATATCTCAAAGAGAAACTATAAGGTGATGCCGATCTCACACAACTAATCAATCAAGTGTATCAAAGATAAACACGATTCTAGTTGGATACCAGCCGATCAAGGTTTGTGCACACAATTCACAAAATGAAAAGATTAGTATTTATTTTAATTAATCAATAATATAACTTATTAATTTGATTTAATTAAAAAATAGAAAAGCAATCAAGACAATCAACAAAAACTCTTGATACAAAAACTATTATTTGCACAGGTTACTAGATAATAACCCTTGATATGCACCGGGTGCTACCTTTTTGTTTGCCTGTGTATTTTTTATTTGTTATTTTGATAGTTCAGTGAATGAAAAGGATACATATATTATCTGCAGAATGCATCGATTTTTCTGGATCGAACTTCGAGCTAAAACCTCATCATAGTTAATGACAAATCAGTTAGGCTGCCTCAACAATAGGAACTGCCAATTTCATTCTATTTTATTTTAGGAACTTCCAATCTTTCAGGCACAAAATGTTCAACTATGGCATTCTCATAAGGGGGTTATTGGTTAGCCTTTGCAAGTTATACTAAGCTTGGAAAATAAGGTTGTCTTCATTGAATATATCGTAAGAGTCTACTCCCAAAAATTTTAGTTTCTTCATGCACGGTTTATTTACATCCTTGTCTTGAATTCCACTCTACAACTCCTTGTTCCTTTATGTTTTGCCAAAGATAAAGTTGTTATCAGTCGCATCATCACGCAATTCTGAGTGGTCCTTACATCGCAGATGAAATCTGTTTCACCTGTAGCGCAGACTACGTCATCAATATGTAAGAGGAATGGTGGTAGCATCCAAAGGGCATGTGCAACAATTGAGGAAAATCATAGATTTCGAAAAGCATTTCCAGGCCAATTACTTCAACGAAAGCCAACAACTTTCCTCATGATAAATGACGACTAAGACCACCAACCAACAACCCATATGAGATGTTGTGCAACACCCATTGAAAATGTACTTTGTATTCCACCTTGCAACATTATAGAGCAACAATCACTACACCATATTGCATTAATGAAAATTTAAATAAAAAATACATTCAGAATAATGAAGGTGAGCAAAAACACGGAAACATATGGTTTTAAATCTGGTTCTAAAATAGGTGGAACTTGAGCGATGAAAGTGACCTATTTCTTAGAAAGGTACGCGACTTAGTATTACAGTTTATATTCAAGACTTACTTATGAGACAAAGTAAGGTTAATATAAAGTCAAATTTATAGATATTTAGATTAGATATAATATACAACTGAACATTAATGTGCAAACTAAAATCATTGTACTAATCAGGCTTCATATGATAGCATATTCACTGCTTTGAATCACATAAGAATTGGTAGGTTACCAGCAAGGCCATACCCAATGTCGAAAACTCTCCTTATCGAGTTTGTCCTTGGAATAACTGCATGCGACATAAGCGAATAAGCTTATAACTTAGTGATCAATGTCTATGATATATCATTCAAGAAAAAAACCATGCTAATTATTATTGCACATAACTCTTTGAAATTAGTTCTTAAACACATATAGATTATGACAATGGTAGGAAGTATACTACCACAATACAGAGTCACGAACACAGGAGCTTAGAATCCTAATGAGATAAAGTATTACATATGTGAGGATATAAGATAACAATATATAACAATGCATAAAACAAAATATGAGAAAACAATAATCACCAAAGAAGAACCCTAATCTGGTTAAGGTAAACCAAAGTAGCAATTACCTTCCTGGTTGTAGTTCCATTTGGCAGTTAAAAACTAATTCAGTCTTTAAATCTACTTGTGATATTTGATGTACCTGAAAAGTTAGGCCAATACATATATTCCATCAAGTCTCCCTTATAAAGCATAGCATGGACAACTTAGCCTAGATAAAGAGCGGTCAGGATGCATTCTGGGGAAAGCTAAATCCATGGTTGTGGTTTGCTCTAATTAAAATTAATCATTATGAGTGTTTTATTAATTAGTGTCTCATTAATCTCTCATAATTAATTATTAAATTTTTATTATTAAACGTCCTCTTAATTAATCTAATAAATGTGTATTTTTTATATTAATAAATAATTTTAATAGAAATTATATCAATAGAAATTAGTGGTTAGTAGTGGAAGAAGTAGTGGCTGGTTGTTTACATCATTATTGTATCATCAAACATGATACGATAATGGCACGGGAATAATTTTTATATTCAGTTTTAGAAAACATGGACAACTTAGCTTAGGTAAAGGACGGTGAGGATTGAGTTTTAGAAAAGCGAAATCTATGGCTATGGTTGTTTACATCATTATTGTATCACTAATTTCTCATAATAAATATTTTATTAATTTTACATCATAAATATCTTATACTATCTTCATAAATAAACTTTCATTAAATATTTTATTGATCTTTGATTATAAATATCTTCTTACATCATAAATATCTTATAATTATCTTCCATTAAATATTTTATTAAAAAAAATAAAAAAAAATAAAATACTTTCATCATTAAATATTTTATTAATAATTCCTTATAAATATTTTATGATTATCTTAATAAATACTTTCATTAAGTAAATAATAAATTGTACAGGCTAACCGCAATTTTCCTTAAAAACAACCCGAGAAAAATTCAACGATGATTGAGTAATGGATCTACTAAAAAAACGACAAGGATTAAAATTGACATATTTTTTTTTTACTTATTATGATCCTCATACTGATTGGATATTAATCATGTTAATCGAAAATTGAAACACACTTACATTGACAAAAAATACCTCAAATTGGTTGAAATGTAAGGTAATTATCTAATTTAATGTGCTGTTTTCTATTCCGAGTGCCTTACCTACTCCACCATGCTTATGTAACTTCCAAACCTTATAATCATAATTGATATTTATATGACCATTTGGATTTTGAAACGGAAACATGCAGACACATCATGGCTACCGAGTGACTTTCCATTATCCATATTAATGTTAAAAGGTGTATTTTAAAAG
The DNA here is from genome assembly GCA_023531295.1 of Papaver armeniacum. Taxonomy (NCBI): domain Eukaryota; kingdom Viridiplantae; phylum Streptophyta; class Magnoliopsida; order Ranunculales; family Papaveraceae; genus Papaver; species Papaver armeniacum. Next base: position 151,478 of record JAJJWW010005914.1, on the reverse strand, counting down.
GGTGGAAAGGTTGAGATACCACATGCGACGGATAAGTTTACCACATATTTAAAAATTTCAATATGGCAGCACAGATAAACTGCAAAGACAAAGAAAATTCATCATGTTCCATCACAAGAAACAATCACCAGGAAGAGCACAACTACTAGGTATAACGATTGATCCAAAAAAATTACATTTGAGGATATTTTTACTAAATCTTAATCTTCCAAGTGTAACCAAATAAAATCACTCAATATGGAACCTCCTGTCTCATTTGCATGGACAAGCTCAAATGAATCGAACAACAACATCAACGTGACTACCATCCAAATGGATCAGGCAATCCATTCAACATTTGAACGAAAACACAAGATGTCAATAGCTATGCTATGTGAGAAGACAATGAATTCTGAGATTGGGGTATGAACTAATCTATTAGACGACTCCAAAAATTTGACGTGATGTTATTACAGGAAGGAGATACATTGACTATACTGGCGCAAATAACTCGCTTCGCAGATGATTGATGCTGCATTAACTGTCCTGAATGCAACAAGGAATATGAGAAAACTAGCAACGGGAGGCAGTTTCCATAGTGCTTCAAATACATTAGATTAATCCCAATGTAATATTTACGTTCTTTTACTTTTGTACAGTCTGTTTATTAAAAAAATGGAACATTACATAATATAGACATAAAGGAATTGTTGTACTAATCAACACTTGGACATATTGCGTTTAACAATGATGGTTACTAATGGGACGGAATCAGCGATATTCCAAGCGAAAGAAAATGCGACATAGGAATTATTGGGATATAAGGCGGATTACTTGATGCGGGTGAAAGAGGTATAAGTAATTCTATTGTAAAATCACATAAACTTTACTGTCGAGCGTACTAGCGTAGATAAATGGATAAAGTAAAGAGGCAACATAAACCTACAGTAACACAATGATGTAAAGTTGGTAGGGCAAAATAAATTCGATCATTAAAATAGAGCTTCATGAAAAAGTTTCAAACATTTTTGTTTCTAAATCACTTGCACGCCATGAGACTGGAAGAGGCCTATCTTGAAAAATACTATCTTAGAAAACCACAATTCAAAATACCGTGTTTGCATAATTTATTTTGTTTTTTTTTAGATATTCAGCATACAAAATGAAATTTTTTGGCTTAAATGGTAAGGGTGCTACTTAAAACATATTAATGTGAAACAGGAGAAGGGAGTTCAACATGTGTTCATGGTTATTTACTTTAGTCCCGCATCGCTGATTGTATTCAGTGCAGCTAGAAGAGTGCCAAGAATTTTAAAGTTACAAAAGCATTCGTTAAAGGAACTGATGGGCACAATATATTGTTTAGGATTTAATGGAAGAGGTTCTCATATATACTACACCCTCTAAAACATAATGGGTACACATTTTTAAACACTTTTCAAACATTTCCATCTAATGAGTGTTATAAAAATTGCAGGAACAGCATGGTACTTTGGAGAGTTTGAATCATCCGTTTGATGTCAAAAAATACTATTTGGATGCCAAAAAATCTTATTCTCCACCTATTTGGAGGATCCATGATTCTATATACTCCCTCTGTCCATTTTTATCTGTCCTAATTTCTACTTTGGTCTGTCCATTTTTATCTGTCCGCTCTGTTTATAGACATACTTTTCCCTTAAACTATTAAATATACCCTTTCTTTTTTATAATTATAAAATCATTTTTAATATAAACTTAATTCAAAATCATAAATATCATCACCATATATAAGGAAAAAATCCATTCAATATTTTTTTATATTAATTGCCATTCCTTTTTTAAATAAAAATATTTATGGGTAGTTATAAAATTCCTAATATTAGAAGGAGTAATTGATTATGGGTACGGGTTAACATGGCTATATACATGACAAAGAATCAAAAAAATTTATGACAAAATCTCAAATTCATGGTAGAGTATATCTAAAGAGGAAATAATCTACAATTTTCAAATTTTTTCCCTCTCAAATAAAAATTCCAAAGGCTCCAAAGTTTTAATCTTTGAAACCAAAATCAAATGGAGGAAATAAAAATTCTTAAATTTTGGAGTATAAGTTTGCTTTTATTTCTTTACAATATTTCCTAAAACAATAATACTATCCATTTAGAATTTTTAACACTAATAATTTTAATTTTAGTAATAACGTAATATTAAATAGGCTAGTCAAGGGATAGTCATGACATTTTATAGGATTTTCTTAATATCTTGACAAAGTCAAAGCGGACTCTTAAAAGTGGACGGAGGGAGTATATACAATTTATTCGTACCCAATCAATAGTATAAAGCATAGTTTAGCTAACTTTGCCTATCTGAGTGGTGGTCAGGATTTATCCTTGGCAAAGATAAATCAAAGGTTGTGGTTCTCCAGTGCCACACCCTACAAGTCCACATGTGTTGTTCATTCCAATATTATGAATTAAAAATGAATACTCAAGTCAAGATATGGAATTTCAAAAATTATAACGGGAGGTTCGAACTCATGACCTATTGTGTCATAAGAGTGGCCTCTAACCATTGTTCCACCTTGGTTTGAATTGTTAGAAAAGATAAATCAACAGTGGTTGTTTGTTCAACTTAAATATCAATTAGTATAAGTGTTTTATTAATTAGTATAAGTGATTTGTCTAGAGAGAAGATAAATCTATGGTGATGGTTTGTTCAACTTAAATATTGATTAGTATAAGTGTTTTATTAATTGGTGTCTCATTAATTTCTCATGATAAATGATTTATTAATTTTACATCATAAATGTCCCTTAATTAATATTAATACATATCTCCCTTAATAAATAATAATTTTGACAAAAAGTATTTCAATATATATTAGTGGTGGTGGTGGTCGTAGAGGAAGAAGTAAGTGGTGGAAACGGTGGAAGGTATTACTAAGTGGTGGAGGCGGTAACATTAGTTTTGGTGGAAGAAATAGTGGCGCTGGATGGTTTTAATGGCGGTGGTATTGGTTTTTTCTTTTTGAATAAAAAAAAAAAAAATTACATGACGGGTAACATTATATTGTGAAAAGTATAGTTGGTTGTTTTTGACACGATCAATAAAGGCGGATAACAAATACTTTTGGGATGATACCAAATCATATATGACAAAATGGTTGTTTTTGGTACCACTGCTACCTTTGGTAACCGTTCGTACGCATGATTTTCAGATTAACAAAAAAACATATGGTTGAATAAATTAATTGACGACCTAAGTTTGTTAAATCTAAACTTTATACATGACGTGTGGGATTAAAAGTTATAAGTGTGCCCAATATTCTACGAGGGATGGAAAATGGTGGTGGTGGAGAAAGAAGTGATATCTCGGTGGTTTGTGGTACTTGGGCCGGTTTCATGAGTAGTAATTGACTATGTTAATTATGTGCTTGCTACAAAAGGATAACACTATAAATTAGAAATGTGGTTGATCGTCTTAATGCTAATATAAAAACTCGGTTAAAATACATGAAAAATTAAGAAGAAGAAAAAAACATTTGGATGTCACGTTATATAATAAATAACACTAAAAACTACATATTTAGTATCAAGGTTCCTCCGTCAATAGATAAATCTAAGGTTGTATTGAGATCCCGTAAGCGAGAGGGCGAGTTGGTCTTGGATTTCGAATGATAATGAATATAATGAAAACGCTCCCTCTCGGTTTCTCCAATGAAAACCGAAACCTTCCCAAAAAAAATAATCAATCGAACAACACTTAGATGGAACGCATCACCACCAGTGTAAACTTCTCAATTGCTACATATACGGTGAAATTTCTCTGATTAACTGATGATTTCGTCCTACCGTAGTTTTTAACGAGGCATGCAATTAAGTCTCTAATAGTGATTTTAAAGGTATTTAATATTTACAAAATTCTCTTATAAGTTTTGTTTATGCAAGTATTGATTTAACTTGGGTTCTTTTATATTTTTGTGTTAAGTTGATGACTTTTTAATTTGAATACATGTTTGGTTAACAAACTTTGATACATATAGGGTATTTTCTTTGTAGCACCTGATGTTAGTCTCTCATTTTCCGTTAGCACTTTGTTTCGATCCCGTATTTGTAGACATTATTTGACTAATGTTGGGGTATTTGTTTAATCTCAAGGCCGATTAAACCCGGTGTGTGTTCTATACATTGAAGGCGACGAAGTTTGTGTCGGCTCTGCCTTGAAACTAATAATTTTTCTCCTAAGGTTAGTTGAATTTATGTAGATACAAATATCAATATGACTATGCTCTTTAAAACTCCAAATTACTTGAGTAACACTAGATGTGAGAGCGTCATTCATGCACTACTTAGCATAGTTGGTGTGAAATCTTTTTATCCACGAATTTCTTCAATTTTATGTTATCAATATGATTGAGAAAGAATCTTACACATGTTTTGATTTACTATTATAAGTTCATTTTTTCAACTCACATGTGTATATCTCAGCCTTCCAATAGCCAAGGGTTCTTCATTTTTATAGCTCTCACATTTGCAAAAAATAAATAAATTGTGTTTATCTATAGTAGGGAAAATATTATGGGTTTTGCTTCACTCCTTAGAGCCTTAGTTATCAATAATTTGAACAAATGTATTCATAAACATCATGGAGTTGGATTGGGTTTAGGTATATGTCTTTATTAGATGAAATATTCTTTTTGAAGTTTGAAATTATGTATGATGGAACAATAAATGGGGAAAATTTTTATTTCTTGTATTTTTTATTTTATTTTCATGTTGGCACAACATTGTTACTCCGTCCGATAATAAATTGGAATAGCATGCTTAAGTAAAAATAAAAAGATCGGTAACCCATTTTGTTTCCCAAAACCTATTTGAATATCAAAATAATTACTCACGAAAAAAATGAAGTAAGAGGAATGTGAACAATATCGTATTAGAGACAAAACATCCCGTGCCGTTACGGCACGGGTTAAGATCTAGTAAATATACATTGAAAGGTAAGGTTTTGACAAACTTCTGAAGATATATTATTTTGTGAACTCTAGAAAACTTGCTCATATTTTCTTTTGTTCAGTCTAAAAATGAATCGGAAAGATGCATCCACGTTTTTTTCCATCATTCTTGCAACAACACTTTTTTATGTTTCAATATTTCTACTAAACTCGGCCATTGCGGTTAGCGGAACTATTCCAAGAGGGTTTAGTATAAAGATGACTCGTAGTGATTCCAAAGAATCACCTCTATATCAAAGGGATGATTTAACACGAGGAGAAAGATTTCAAAGACTTGTCGAACAATCCAAAGCTCGAGCACGTCACTTTGCATCAAGAAAAGAAAGCTCGATGAATCCCGATATCGTACGCGGTACGCGTACCTGTAGAATACAGCCAGCTAAACTTACACTATTACCTTGGTCAGGTAGGTTTCGGTACTTTCAACAATCTACCACAAACTTTCAAGAATTACTATTTGATTATCGATACTGCTAGTGATCTGACATGGACTCAGTGTCAAGGTGGTATTTTTTATTTTTATCAAGATGCACCTTATTATCCTCATCAAGATTCGAGTACATACCGTCGTATTCCTTGCGAGGATTATACTGATTTGTGTACCGGAGAACGCTGCAGCCAAGACGGTTTTTGTAGGTACCATACAGCATATGCGGGCGGAAAAGAAACAGCTGGTCATCTTGCTTATGAAACACTCACAATAAACTCTAATACCCGTGAGCATACCCTTGAAAGTATTACTAATGTAGTCGTGGGCTGTGGTTTTTACCAAAGAAATTTCGGACCAGTCCTTGGTGTTCCTGAAATTGATGCGGGTCATCATGAGCCCTTACCTGGCCCTCTACCTCAACCTGGAACTGCTCCTGTTACAGGAATACTCGGCTTAGGAAATGGAGATAGTACGTCTTTGATACAACAGTTCAGTGAATTTGAAAATAAATTTGAATACTGCTTGCAGCCGTATGACATTACTGGTACAGATGCAGTAATTGGAGATGGACCTCAAGTACTTAGAACTCCGATAATTCAAAACGAAAACTTTATGACTTTTTACCACTTGATCCTAGAGGATATTAGTGTAGGTGAGAGAAGATTAGAGTTTGGAATACATGATTTTGAGATTAAGCCGGGCGGAGCAGGAGGCACCATCATTGATTCCGGGGCTCCCTTTAGCGTTCTGTATATGCCTCATTATGAAAGAGTTAGAGCAGCGATGGTGGAATATTTTGAAGCACTTGATATTCATCCTGCTGATCCTGATCCGGATCACAATAATTTTGATCTTTGTTTTTTTATACCAGCCGATTTTGTGGACTATCCGACATTGACATTTCATTTTCATCAGCAGGCGGATTTTGTTGTACGAAAGTCTGGTCTTTTTGTTATATACTCAAGAACCTATATTTGCTTAGGTATTCTTGGAGTGGACAATGATGGTGATGGGAATGACTTGATTTTAGGAGCTATGCAACAAGCTGATAAAAGGATTTCGTATGATGTCAGTATTATGGAGCTCTCATTCACCGAAGAGCAATGCCGTTTAGGTTCATGAAGAGCATGCACTTTATGTTATTCTTTCTTTAGTTATTCTCTATTTTATTTTATTTTGCAAAGAAAAGGCTTTTTTTTTTTTTTTTTTTTTTTTTTGTTAAAAGAGTGTTTATTTTGCCAAGAATGAACAAAGATACTTCAGTTTATTTTGATGATAGTGCTCCAGGTCCTTATGGATTTACTGGAGTTTTTTACAGAGCATCTTGGGATATCATCAAGAACAACTTATTGGAAGCTGTGCAATTTTGGTGGAAAAACAACATGATTCCTAGTGGTGTGAACTCTAACTTTCTTGTCCTGATTCCTAGGTGCTCAGAATGCTAAAAGCTTTAGACCAATTGGTCTTAGCAACTTCTGTTTTAAAATCATAACCAAAATCATTACTGAAAGACTCGCTAGGTATCTTCCAAACCTTGTCTCTCAGCAACAATATGCCTTCATCAAAAATAGAAACATTCATGAACAAATTTTACTAGCCTATGAACAAATTTTACTAGCCTCTGAACTAGTAAATGAAATGTCATCCAATGGAAGAGGGGGTAATGCGGGTCTTAAATTAGATATATCACAAGCTTATGATACTATGAGTAGGGAGTTCTTATATAAAGCCTTAAAAGAAGTTTGGTTTCTCTGCAAAGTTGTGCAACTGGATTATGGTACTTCTTCATTCCACGATTACATAATCCATTTCTATTCACTCCCTGAACTTCTGAATCTCGTCCAACTAGCACCAACTAATTTCTCTGACCATCCATCCAGTGTCTCAAGTCACACAAATTAGGCACAACTCCCATCTATTTATCAACCATTGAAATATCCATCTCATCTTGAATCAAACAGCCCGGTATAAAACCAGTTGAGCCAAGATCCCCCATAAAATCCAATTGAGCCATTACTTCCTTGTTGTAACTGCTCTTCTTTGGGCATCTGTAATTCTTCTTCAAGTAGCTTGTAAAACTCATCCAGATAAAACCCAATGCCACCAGCAGATTCAATCCATGCCATATATATATACATCCCCAAACATCGACGGCAACAGCCCTTCCTTCTCAGCTGGAATCTGAGCAACACAATTCACCATTGATTACAGACCTGAATACCCCAAGTTCCATGCTAAGAACAATCAATCTCTTAACCCAACAGTACCTTCAGTTCGATGTCATCTCCCCTCCATATCAAAGCCACCACCAACTTCTGCAATCATTAGTTCATGGTGATTGACTCCAACTGTATTCATGGGAGCAAACGGCCAGCAACACCAGCACCTTGTTCTATCCGATGCCACCATTCCCATTACCAGCAGCTGCTTCTTTTTATAAGCTAAAAACCCTTGGCATATGAACACCAAAATCACCAAATTCCAAATGAAACGGAAAACAACAGCAATACCTCCTGCAATTAACTCTCTCTAACAACTTCCAGTTCGATGTACAGCAAACCCCCACAACCGATTCAAAACAGCCACCGTACAGTCAACCAACCCATCCGCTCATGACAGTCAACCAACCCATCCTGATATTCAAGACCAAGAACTCACAATACAAATTTTACCACCAACCCATCATTACTCAGCTGATTCGAAGCTTGTCTTGAATTCGAAAACCACATTTAACCCATCATTTACAGCCATGAATCAATGGCAGCAACACTAGCTCCTTGCTCATTCCAACTCTCAACAAGCTCATAATCTTCTCCGTTGAACAATCCAATTAACGGCAACAGACGCATCTATTTCAGCTTGAATTACATCCCCATACAAAACCCATCTGTCTAACACATGCATCTTTACTTCTCTGTATAGCCTGAATTCGCAATTGACCCATTCACAGTGCACCATTTGATTTCAACCAAAACCCTGGAATCCATCTCCTTCCTAGATCCCATCAGCACCAGCAACTGTTCAAACCACCAAGGACAATCAACGCCATTTTTAGCCGTAACCCACCGTAGTTTGTATAGCAAAACAATCGACGACAAGGGAACCCTCAAGACCTGTTGCTATCCGAGAAGAATTTAGATTTCTAGTCTTCTTACAGTTGCAATTTCAGTAGAAACATGGTTATTGGCTTAGTGTAAAACTAAGGCATACAAACTTCCCTAGGCTGGAATCACAAATATCCATAGGGAGTAATACACATCAGGTGGACCACTAACTGAAATTTTGCCACTTCTATTCTATCCGCCAGTGGGTTTTCACCTGCTTGAAAATACACGGACATTTAGCAGTGAGATATGATAATACAAGGTAGTCCAATACGAAATATTTTGGTCATTTTTGTAAAACATCTATAAAATAATAGGTTTGGGACCACCCAACTCCTATTATTTTAAAGATGATATTACTTAATTGATAAAATAATAATTTATTAATTAATACATAAAATGATAATATATTAATTTAAAGAATAATACTTAATTTAAAAAAAATTGAAAAAAGTGAGAATTTTCATATTAAAAAAATAACAATAAAATATCTTAAGATAAATATCAAAATAGATATTTAAAAGTGGAAAATACAGAAAAGATTCAAAAAAAATTAACGGAAATATTTTTAGAACGTCGTGCATTTGTTCTTAAAGTAATAAATCTTATTAATATCCATGAAAAAATATTTTTATACAAAAAAAAATTGTAATTTACATACAATTTACATACAAAAATATTTTTATACAAAAAAAATTTGTAGTTTTATACAAGCTTCTAAATCATTAGGATGTCTTATTATCCTGGCACTTTTAGGGGCGACCCCGAAAGAATTAGGGGCGACTTTTTTATTCCCAACCCATATACACCGTTAAGGGATGTCCAAAAACGCGGAGAATACGTTAATGCCCTTACACAATCGGAAGACATTTAGTGCCCGATTATTATACATCAATCGGAAGTTTAGTAGCTATATTATACTACCGTTTAATATCGATTTTGTGCCAAACTCGCATCTGGCTTCTATAACAATCGGAAGGAAAAATAACCTCACTAGCCTACCGATTATAGTAGCTCATAAATTCCCAAAATTGGTGATTTCGCCAAGAAAGAAATTTGGGCAACTCGTATAATCGGAAGCCTTATTAACTACCGATTATTCTAGTTCCCAAATTCGAAAAAAATGACATTTCATAAAAACAAAATTTGGGGCAATCGTATAATCGGTAGGTTATTAGCTATCAATTATACTCCAACTACCTGCAAAAAATGTAGGTGATATTGTTATGAATTTCAAAATATTTATGAAAATCGGAAGTTTTAATTGTTGATCTAACTACCGATTATACTCCAACGGCTAGTTCGTTCAAAATAAACTAGCCGTGCCTCGAAAACCAAACACAATCGGTAGATAATACATATTGACAAACCTCCGATTATGTTGAAGTAACCGTTTTTTTTTTAAAAACTAGCCGTTGGGTACTTTTTGCTATAAATAGAGACCTATCTCTACCAAACTTATTCACCCATCACATTCAATCTTCCTAAATCAAATCACCCATCACTTTGAATCACCAAAATGGCTACAACTCCGTTCAATAATATAGAAGATGTTGCTATTGTCGTGAGCACACACCACTCTCACAAAGCACTCCGTTGAGGAAGCGCAATGGGTGACCAGTAACGAAGACCCAATAAGAGGGCCTTACTTTGGGGATGATCAAAACACCAATGTTGGTGGAAACGGGTGTTTAAGGTTTTTAAAGCACTAAGCGGAAATCGTTATAGAAGGACGCTCCCGCAAATAAGGGAAAGGTACGCATATTTATACAATGAATGCGTCTTTGAGAAACGAATTGAAAGCTCGTAAGGACGCTATGCCAAACGAAGACCGAATGAGTAGAGTAAGTTTGTGAATCAATAGGCCTCTTATCAAAAATTATTTATTTGGTTATGATTATTCAACAACGCTAACTTATTTAAAAAATTGTTTTCCCAAAGATACTTTGGGTCGGAGCCAATACGAATTAAGGTACGGTCATGAGTTTCTCGCACGAGGACTCGCTACACTCTCTTAGAGGAAGTTGAATGGCAATTCGCCCAATATAATTAAACTCGTAGAGAATCCCTAGGGCGATGTATTGAACAATTTTATGTGTTTTACTTCTATTTTATTTCAACTACATGTATGTTTTTTCGATTCAATAAAATGAGTGACTTCAAATCAATGTTCAATTTTAGCTGGTGTGGAAATAAGGATTTTAGAAAAACTCATTTAGGGGCAACCTATAATCGGTAGGTTTTGGAACCTATCTTCCGTACGATTATGGCTACATCCAAATCACGAACCACATGGTTAGGCCTGGCTTTGTACCCTCTTAACCTATGGATTCTGGCAAGGGTTCGATCTGGGGCTCCTTACAATCGGTAGATTATTAAGTTGAGTAGACTACCGATTATGGTAGATTTCAAATTTCCTACAATGAAGGATTTTAGAAAAACTCATTTTGGGGCAACCTATAATCCGGGAGGTTGGGTAACCTATTTGGCTTACGATTATGTCTACATCCAAATCACGAACCACATGGTTATGGTCGGCTCTGCACCCCTCAAAACCTAGGGAATTTGGCCAATGCTCAATTTGGGGCTTCCAATAATCGGTGGGTTATAAGTAACCCACTCTACCGATTTTGGGCTACTCAACAATCGGTAGATAATTAGGTGGTATTACCTCTTACCGATTAATAACCGTTTGACAGATAAAACCAAAGTCGACCTAAATTCAAATTCATTTCATTTTCTTTTCAACTTCAACTTCAACTCCTCTTCTCCTCTTTCCTTCCGATTGCAGAGAGGAAAACTCTCCCCTCTCCTCGCTATACATCGTTTATCGTCGAATCGAATCATCGTCGATTATTCTCTATAAAGATGAAAGAAACGGAACGTAAGAAAGCTCGAACCAAAAACGTAGTGCGCGGTGAGGATCCGAATATTGGATTGCATGCCCGTAATAAAGAGGTTTTAACTCACGAACCCGAAGAACACGAAGACGATGAAGTAGGCGTGCGATAGCCAAACTCTCAGCAACTTCAAATGGCGCCCGATTAGGTAAGATTCTACCATTAATTTGGTTTATATTGCTTCAATTGGACGAATCCATGTTTATTTTTTTAGGGTTTTCGGTTATTACCCGAATCGGTAGGTTAGGTATTGTTATAAACTTCCGATTGTGGTCGAACTCTTCATTTCACGAGAAAATTTGTCATATTCGGGTGTTAAAAATTTTGGTATCCTACCGATTATATAACGTTTTCATTACCGAGGCCTAATTCAATCATAATCGGAAGCTAATTGTGATTTATCCTTCCGAATAAACTAGGGAAGAACAAGTATTAGAGACGCAATAATCGGGTGAAATATTCTGTAATATCTTTCCGATTGTTTTGGCTAACAACTTGATTTGTTTCTGGATACAAAGAGACGCATATTCGGTAGACATTAGTTTTGTTAGGCTTCCGATTGTGTGGAATTCGGAGGGTTATGTTGAACTTTATATTCCGATTATTGTGTGTAGATAAACATATTCGAACACCAAAAAGTTTATTTTGTTTCCGATTATAAGTATTCGGTAGCTTTAGGTGAACTGATACTTACGATTGTGAATAATCGGAGGCACTTTGTTAAATCAACCAACCGAATATTTAGTTTCATAACTTGTTGTACTTTTTTTTGTTGTTTAGGGATAGGCGAGGTAAAAACATCCAAGATGCAATTGTCTCGGCTAGTGCAAGGAAGGATAGGCGTCAGAACCTGACAGCTAGTGCAAGGAGAGCTAGGGATCGCTAACGCCGCTTCAAGTGGTCAAGTTGGAACTCAACAAGCAAGCCAAGAAGTTGTTCAACCAATCCAAGAAGCTGTTCAACCAAGTGCCTCTCTATCACAACCAATCCAAGAAGGTGTTCAACCAAGTGCCTCTCAATCACAACCAATCCAAGAAGGTGTTCAACCAAGTGCCTCTCAATCACAACCAATCGAAGAAGTCAAGCTCAACCAAGTGCCTCTCTATCACAACCAATCCAAGAAGGTGTTCAACCAAGTGCTCCACCATCACAACCAGAAATTGAACAAGTAGAAGAAGTAGGACAAGCCGAAAAGAAAAATCCTCCTCGAAAGAAAGCGAAACACCTTGTCGAGATGAACCAAGGTGAAGGATATTCCGAAGGTGTAATCCTTGGGCTCTTGGGAGGATGGAGGACAATTGTTATTTGGATACAAAGAATCTCCGGCCGCAGAAATATATGAAATCGAGGTAATGATCGTATCCATTTTATTAACTTATTATGTTTTTGTTCGTAATACTTTTAAGGGTTATAGTTTTAGGTTATTCTAATTTTATTTTTTAACTTGTCATGTGTTTAATAATATCATTCCGATGTGGTTCGTTTACTCAAAGCGACCGCCGCACCAACAAGAATGCTAGATTGGCCTATGGAGGATGAATGTGAAAGGTTCAAGACCATTATTGCGAATCGGGGTTGGCCAATGCTTCGGAGAACTCAATGTTGGAACATGACCGGGTGGCTATATCGGCGTTTGTGGAGAGACTTTTTCTGAGACCGACACCTTCCATATGCCGTTTGGGGAGATGACGATAACCCTGGATGATGTTGAGCAGATTCTTAAACTCCCCTGTCCATGGCAAGGGTGTTAGGGCCGAGTTCACTAAGCGGTTGGAATGGAGGAATCTTTATGATCGACTAAGAAGTGTTTGGGTTGGGATGAAGAAACATCAACAACCGAGTTCAAAAGATGCATGAAGTATAGAACTAGACAGTTCAACATGGGTACTCGATGGATATGTTCAAGGGCACCAAGGAAAAAGAAGAGAAAGGAACTTTAACGGACGAGCAAGTCAACCACGCGGCCACCGCATATCTCCTATGTGTATTGGGATGTGTCATTTTCCCCAATACCAAAGGCAATCGGGTCGACGCCAACCTTTTACAACTTCGGATCCTCTCGATAAAGTGCATGAGTACTCTTGGGGCACGGCATGCCATGCGTGGTTGATGGAAGAGTTGAGAAAGGCGTCGAGGGTTGGAATTAGCCAAGTGGCCGGGAACGTGAGTCTCTACATGTATTGTTTATTAACTCCACATACTTGGTTATTTTTTTATTTTTTTATACTCTTGAAGAATCAATTTCCTAATACTTGCAAAAATGACATTATAGACTTGGATCTACGTCCACTTCCCTATCTTGGGATTGGCCATTGAAAACCCGACGTGGGAGAAAGGTGACCCTATAGGAAGAAAGTACGTCTTCGATGACAACCATTCTAGGACGAAGGAGCATCAGTTGATTCGTTTGATGGAGATTTTGGACTCACTTAATGCCCAAGACGTATGCTTTGATCCATACAAGGAAGACCGAGCCACGGACATATCGCGGGTCTGGTCCGATTTGGCACTTTATTTTGGACCGTTGTGGCACCCCACGGATATGTGATGTACAATGCCTCAAGGGTGATGCGACAACACGGTTTTGTACAAGGTATACCAAAGGAGGAAATCCATGGCAATTTCACTTTGGTTCGGAGCACTCATGAGTCGATAAAGATTCTATCACGGTGGTTCACAAGGGTTCACCATCCCACAATTCCATTGGGATAGAAGGGCGCATTACTTGATCAACCAAGGAAGGGCAGCCAACCAAGGTTTTGAAAATGCTCCCAACTACATGGATTGGTACCGCAATGTTTCTCATGTTCGTGTAATCCGTGATCTTAAAGTAAAGCCGACTTACACAAGAGTATCCTCAAAGAGAAGCTGCGGGTTTTGATAGATTGGTACGTATTGTTTTGTTAATTTAGTTTAATATTATGGGTCAAAATAGAGTAATAACCGTTTGATGGTATGCTATGTTTTAAAACAAATGAAACAGTTCAAGCGTTTGTCGAAATGGTGCACTGATTGTATAAAGGCCGGAGAGCCTGTTTCAATTGAGAAGATAAAAAACCACCAACAGTTGATTGACAACGTTGACAATGAGGAGTATGCATCTCAGTTCGGGGAAAAATTGCAAAAGAAACCTACAACCAAGGTGAACAAAAGAACTCGGGCTTCATCAAGCACTCAAGTTGATGAAACCCATGATGATGCTGGTCCAAGTCGTAGAGCTGGTAAAGCTCACAAAGTCAAAGCAAATAGGAACAAGTAAACTCTCGGTGTTGTAAACTCTCGATGTTTTTCGTTAACTTTATGGATAACTTTGTTTATGTTGGATTATGTCGGATTATGTCGTTTTCAAAGATTGTGTCGGAATATTAGTTGTTTCGTTATGTTTATGGATTAAGAATAGTTATTTTACACATTTTATGCATTTAACGATGACTCATAAGCGAATCACATGAAGAGACATGAAAGTGTTGAATTTTGGAACACAATCGGAAGATAGGTTTATATATTAACCTACCGATTCTACGGGATGTTCCAATTTTTAGTCGAATCGGTAGGGTTATACGTTATTAACCTACCGATTCGGGATTGTGCAAAATATTTGGTCGAATCGGAGGATTGCTAATATACTTTTCTCTCCGATTATCATGTGTAAAGAAAACTCCTTCCGTATCCAAACAACACCACACCCGGAAGGTAAATGTGCACCTTCACTTCCGAATAAAAATAATCGGTAGGTTTATTTGTAATGTTCCTTCCGATCGTTATAAGTAAAAAAAATTTGTTCTCTCAGTAACCAACCAACACAATAATCGGAAAGTAATTGAGCGCATTTACTACCGAATATTCGTAATCGGAGGTTTGTGGTTTAGTTAATTTCGATTATTATACTAAAAAACAACTATGGTTTCTCAGAATTAAACAACACCATAATCGGAGGATCTCGGTAATATATTGAACTCCGATTATGGCTACTTACAAATCACGAACCACATGGTTATGCCTGGCTCTGTACACTCAAAACCTATGGAATTTGGCAAGGATTCGATTTGGGGCTCCTTACAATCGGTAGGTTTTTAAGTTGTTAACTCTACCGATTATGGTAGATTTCAAAATTCATCACATGAATGATTTTAGAAAAAACTCATTTTGGGCAACCCATAATCGGATGGGTTGGTAATATATTTAACTTCCGATTATGGTCGCATCCAAAACGCAAAACCAAGTGGTTAAGGCCGGGCCGTGTACACTCAAAACCTATGAAATATGGCAAAGGTTGGATCTGGGGCTCGTTATAATCGGTGGGTTATATAATTATATACCCTACCGATTATGGTATATTTCAAAATTCATCACGTGAAGGATTTTAGAAAAAACTAAATTTGGGGCAACTTATAATCGGTAGTTTATGTAACCTATTAGGCTTCCGATTATGGCTACATCCACAGCTCAAGCCAAGTGGTTATGGTTGGCTCTGCACCCCTCAAAACCTATGGAATTTGGCCAAGGTTGAATATGGGGCTCCTTATAATCGGTAGTCTTACAAGTTGGATAAGCTACCGATTATAAAAGGGATTATTGGCCGAAGTATCTACACAACAATCGGTAGGTATATTTTAATTTAACCTACCGATTGCATGTTTACCTACCGATTATGGTGTTGGCTACCGATTATATAAGGGCATATTGGCCATTTCGAAAAATCGAAGATAAGAGGTAGCTTAGATTTACGTTTGGGTGACCTTTTTTGTCTTTTAGTGTCGCCCCTAATTCTTTCGGGGTCGCCCCTAAAAGTGCCAGGCTTATTATTCCTTTGATTTGAACTTCAGAGAAAAACAAACCAACATTGAATCATATTTGAGAAAATTTAATGTGTATGAAAATTATTTTTTATTTTTTAATGGAATTATTATTTTATATAATATTTTGGACCTATTAATATGTAAGGGGAACTTTTGAAATGTATTATATTATAATTTTATCGAAATTATTATTTTAGCACCAAGGGCCCGAATCGGGACTGGAAAATTTTATTATTTTAGCGAAATTATTATATTATCGAGTATTATTTTAAAAAAAAATTACCGTAATTATTCCCTAACTAGTTAATGGTAATGATATACTGTAAGTCTAGGATAGTATATGCACGGGTGGCAATACGATAAACTAATTAACCAACTTTGAAAATGTAAAGAGAAGAGGAATGCTTTTATTTTTCTAGTTTCTGTTGCTCGATTTCTATCTTACACAAATGAACTGCCGAGGGGATATTTATCCTGGCGAGATTGGGGTATACTCAAACTAATTGGGGTATACCCAATAAGACAAAATCTGGTCATTATGAAGTAAAACCAAGCCACCCCTTAACCTTATTTTTTCTAAATGGCTAATATGCCCTTGGTTAATTAATACTAAAATTCGATTAGGTTAATTAATTGAGTTTAGATTAAAATTTTGAAATTATGAATTCAGTAGATTAACCTTTGATCCGTCGGAGTTCGATTCTAAAAATTTTGGTTTTGAAAATGCATAGAGCCCGGCAAGGTCGTGGTTTGAATAATCTTGACCAAACATACGGGTTCAACTTTGAATAAGTGTAATATTAATCTCGGCATGAAAAACAAATACAACCTTGCCGGCTGACATAATATGGAAGATGTAATTTACTTTATTCATTCAATTTTGGTTACTACATTGATTGAAACATAAAACCTAATCCTTGTCGACGGAAAAACGAATGCACTTAGCATGTGCATCAAGCCTTTGAACCCCTAGCTAGACCCTAGTGGACGAGTTATAGTCTCGCAGGGTTTACATAGAGATCTAC
The DNA here is from genome assembly GCA_023531295.1 of Papaver armeniacum. Lineage (NCBI taxonomy): Eukaryota > Viridiplantae > Streptophyta > Magnoliopsida > Ranunculales > Papaveraceae > Papaver > Papaver armeniacum. The sequence goes on along the minus strand of JAJJWW010005914.1, from coordinate 134,243 downwards.
CCACAAAACCTACACTAAAACTTCTAAAGCCATCAATCTTCCTCCTCCGAAGACGATACACCCTCCATCATCTCAGGGGCATACTCCAGGATATTGGATTCCATGAATTGATAGCTTGCATCGAATGCGAATGCTTCCCCCTTTTCTCCAAGTAGCGCTTTTGGCGACTTGGTGCTACAAAAACAAAACACAAACTTACTTTGTTAGTGCGGTTTAAGTTGGAAGATCAAACAACATGGATCACGTAAAATAAACCACAAAAATACTTACAAATTGTTCAATGGACAAGTTAAAGTGGGGAGCGTTGAGAGAAGAGGAATGCTTTTATTTTTCTAGTTTCTTAAAATAGTAAGAGCTCTAAAATACTTACAAATATCTTAAGCATTGTTGTTGGGTCTTTCGATTCCATTGCTCGATTTCTATCTTACACAAATGAACTGCCGAGGGGATATTTATCCAGGATGGTAACTAAATTAATATTCGGTCAAGATTCCTATAAGGATTAAATACCAAAAAAAAAAATTACAAACACTTGATGCAAATTTAATTAAGATAGTTACACACTCAAAGACTACGTGACAAAATAGAGACATTTTGAAGTAAAATGAAAAGCCTCAACCAAATATTTTTTAATGACAAATTTATCCTCTAATTAATTAGTATTAATTCGGTGATTAGTGGTAAAATATAGTGTTAGAATGAAGAAAGAAAACTGATGTGAAATTAAGTTATAATGAGAAAGGGTGTTAATGAATCATCCCCCAACATGAAAAAATTTGAAAATTTGAAATTTTTTTAGGGCAACTCGTGACAAAATAGAGATATGTTTTCATTGACAAATTTATCCTCTAACTAATTAGTATTAATTCGGATTAGTGGTCGGTTAGATGTCGGTTTATAATGGGCATGAACATAAATAGATTCTGGGTAAATTTTTCTTTTTTATCTGTGAATTATGTGTTGTTAAACATCAAATAAAATCAAAATTCATTTTATACCCGAGTTAAAAATGAGTATGACTTCATACTCAATCTCAGATCGTTTAAGATGTTATACTCGCTTTCAATTCGCGTATGAAGTTATACTCGCTTTCGATTCGAGTATAAAGTTATACTCTTTTTCAAATTGGGTAAAATCATACGGAACTATTTTATTTTTCATTTTATGATCGAGTATTAACTGGAAAAAAAATGGGTTAACCAGAATCGGTTTACACGATACATATGTAAAAACCGATTCCTGACATTGCACCACAGGAATCGGTTTATAAGAATGCTCATGTAATCCGATTCTAACAAAAAAAATATACAGAAAAATTGAGAACAACAATCGGTTTACTCGACACACATATAAAATCCGATTCTAACATTATACATCAACAATCGGTTTTTATAAGTGCTAATGTAATCCGATTCTGGTTCAAATTTCTCGAACCAGAAAACATATCAAGGATAATCGGTCTTTGTGGGCATGAACATAAACCGTTACTATTTGCAATCGGATCACATATAAATTAACGTTAACCGATTCTGATAAACCAGGAAAAATTTGATTTCAAAATTTTCAATTTTTGAGCAATTTTATGTTACTAAAACCTAGTTTATAGGATTGGGTTGAGAAGAAGAAAAGAAGAAGAATCAGTTGAAGTGGAGATGAAAATGAATTTGATTTTGATTTTAGTTTTTAATTTTATGATTTTAGTTTTATGATTTTGATTTTAGTTTTTAAATTTTATGATTTTAGTTTTATGATTTTGATTTTAATTTTTAATTTTATGATTAGGATTTGATGGGGACAAATTAGTAGTATTAATATTTGATAGAGGGTAAAATTGTAGTTTCATCAAATTTAGACACCCCTTATTATTCTTTATGGGGTGGATGAAAAAATCCATAGGTCCCAATTAAGTGGCATAGGCCCCAATTTAGGCAGGATATTTATAGCCAAATCCCCTAGTCAGAAATAGAAAATACACGTGCTCTTTTAAAATGTAAAATCCTTACGAGCTAAGCAGGTAGCAAACGAAAAAAGAGGGCTCATCACATTTTTAACCTTCCTAAAGTGGGCCCTAGGTAGATTAATTGGGGCCTATAGCTACATGACAAAATAGGGTCATTGAGTAACAATTCTTAGAAACCCCTTATCCAATATATATGTTAATACCTAATATGCTCTTCTTAAATTAGTGGTAATTCGGATAATTAAATATTGTTTAATCAAGTTAATCCTGAAATTAACTATGATTAATGCATAATCAACACTTGTAAAAATTAAATTTTTTTTCCAAAAGACTCGATCCAGAATTGGTTGATGTTAGTGCATTTGTAAACCGATTCTGGGTTGGGTTTATTCCGAATGAAGATGTAAACCCAGAATCGGAGTTTAATCAATACCCACATAAACCGATTTCAACAATCAGTGTTTATATATATATATATATATATATATAATCCGATTATAGCTTACTTTCAGAAACAAAATATTCATTACATAGTTTGGGAAATTAGCGCAATACATATATAGGATTCAGTAGGGGAATTCTAGAATTTCACACATCAAATGCTCGTCAATGAACTTCCGAGCACGTCGGTACAACGTCGTATATTTTTTGTGGTGAATGAACTTAGTTTCCCCATTACGTATTCTCCATAGCCCGTTGAAACGTTCCAGCTGAAATTCAATGAATTCTTAAATGTTAGTATCTGAACTTTTGACATAGGTATAAAGATGATCGCATTACTCACTTTTTCCCTAAGAGGAGCTCGTGGATGATAGTGGTACACCATATTTCTAACTTTTACGTACTCTCGCATTGTGTTTTTTATGTATTGGAATCGAAAAGCCAAGTCTCTCCATTTACGGTTATTGGGATTCGCGGTACGTCCGTAAAAGAACTCTTTAACTCTCTTCCAAAACATTGAATAGATTTCATTCGGACGTTCACGGAACGTATTAGCAAACGATTTAACGAGACACAAATCTTCAAACGGTTCCCATTCCATTTTGTAGGCTAAGTGTGTCATGTGGGACTGGCTCAAAGAGGTTGTCCTTATATAGATGAAGTCTCAACGGCTATTTTTTTTGAATTCAATATAAACAATCGGATTTTAGAGATGATCACATAGACCGATTGTTTCCTTACAAAATCTTGTAAAATATGCCTCTCACTAAATCGGGCTTTTGTAATGCATATGTTAACCGATTCTAGGCAAAAAAAGATACATAACTTTTCTTCAAAACAATCGGATTTAATGTAGGTACATATTAACCGATTCTAGGCAAAAAATGATACATAACTTTTCTTCATGACAATCGGATTACATATTGGTACATGTAAACATTTTTTGAAACTGAACCTCTGGGAAACTGTCAGAATCGGATTACATATGGGGACATGTATTCCGATTCTGACTGAAAAATGCCATAATATGCATTTTTTGCACACACATTGTAATCGCGTTTTGCACAAACACAAACAATTTTCAAAAGAAACCATAATAAGTCATTCATAAACTAGGAACATAACCAAACATAATTCGACAATAAGTTTAAGACAAGACATAAGTTTTGACTCCATAATTATCCATAGTTAAATACATACACATGAATATAACCATTCATTATGAACATCCCTACCACGACCACGTCCACCGCCACGACCACACCCATCGCGTCCTCGTTTAACAGGTTGGGCACTGCTCGATGCACCTTCAGTCATCCTTTTTGGGGGTCCTCTCTTCCTCTTATTCCTTGGCTCCTCCTCCTCCTCCGCCTCCAGCTCCCCAAACTTTGCACCAGCTTCTACATCTTCGAGACTGTTCAAATAATCGATCAGCTTTTTATTGGCGTTAACATTTTTCCCTTCCCTGATTTCTAGCTTTGCTTGGGTTATCAAGTGCCCGACTCGTCTTCTCTGTTTCAATTTCAAAGAACAAACATTCAATATATAATGCTAAAACCATTAACAAAACCGTAGTTGAGTAACAATACGGACCAGGAATTCGAGAGCCGTATCTTTGTCCTCTATCTTGGTCATCTCATCTACTTGTATCACTTGAGTATACGAAACATTCAGGTACCACGGCATGTAATCCGGAATTGCATCATCATCTGTTCGAGATGGACCTTGCAGAGGATATTTGTGAAAAGCTCTGTCTTCCCAATAATCACATGATGGTAAAGGCTTGTGAACAATGTCGATATCATTATCATATGATTTGGTTTTTTTCTCATTGATTTTGAACATCTTGTGCTCCTTTGGGATTATTTGTACGTAACCGCATTGTCTTGCGACTCTCGACGGGTTGTACATTACATATCCTCTTGGGTGAAACAAAGGTCCCCAATAATCACTTTGCTCTTCGCACCCAACCTTGTTTCCTTTTCCTTTAGACAAATCCTTTTTGTAAGGATAAAAGACAACATCTTTCGTCGTCAAGTTGTCCAAATGGCGTCTCAACTTCAGATAATCCCTTTTTTGGTGCTTCGTCTTATTTCTGTAGGTGTACATGTCTCCATAATACCTTCCGTCCCATTCCTTGTTCTCAAAATCCCTTTCAGCAAATATTGGGAAGTGCAAATATATCTACGCTTGTAGAAATGCCATATTCCCTCCGATTTGGTTCCTTTGAGCCCTAGAAGCCTTTCTCAACTCGTTCAACGAGTGTGCAACCATGGATGTGCCCCAAGAGTATTCGTGAATCTTGTCAAATGGTTGCAACAATGGGATAAAGTTAGGCGCTCACACGGAACCGGAAACGTCGGGGAAGATAACAGCTCCTAGGACGTAGAGGACATACGCATTGGCCGTGGCGATGATACGTTCCCTGGTCAGCACATTTCCCTCGGCACGAAGCTTCTTTGTTCCCATGAAGCTGTCCCTCAGCTTCGAGAGATGGAATATCCTCTGCTTTGACTTGCCTACCAGCATCTCTGACTTGGTCTTCTCCTCATCCCATTGGAACACATCCTTGGTGAACGCGTAAATCTTATCCCACTCAAGCTATTGCGCGTACTATTTATGCTTCACTGCTTTACCTTCTATGCTTAGCTCGGTAATGAACTTCGCATCATTTGAAGTTATCGTCAGTTCTCCAAACGGAAGATGCAAAGTATATGTTTCCCCGTAATATCTCTCGGCAAAGGCGGAACAAAGAGGTTTGTCGTAACCAAGGTCCAAATTCTCGACCGCGGGCATCAAACCCGTTGAATTGACTAGATCGATTACTTGAGAACTTCTCCAATGGTTGATTCTATTGCTTTGCAAAGTGGCCATTGCCTCATCATACTCACTGAGGTTCCTGGCTTCATAAGATGAACGACATCCTTGTGATCCTATAAAACAAAACAAACCCGATGGACAACATTCAAAACACTACACGAATAATAATTTTTATGTTACATAGCATAAGGTTTAGGTACTTACTATTGTATGGAAAACGACGGAGGCCCAACTGTCTTTGTACCCCCATAACATATGTCCTCCATCACCGGGTAACCCGTGAACGGGATCCTTAGGGCCGCGAGAAAACATCTTCAGTGGGTCGGGCATGTGGTCCCCTTTCTTCTTCTTCTTACCATCTGTCTTATCTTGGTTTTCAGCGTCTCCTCCTTGGACTTGTTCTTGCACTTGTTCTTGAACTTCTCCTATCTCTTCATCACTTTCATCCTCACCTTATTTTTCATCACTTTCACTCTCATTAATTTCTTCTTCACCACCTTCCTTGCCACCAATTTCTTCCTCATTAGCTTCCTCATAACTTTCTTCTTCACCACCTTCTTGTTCAGTAGGTGTATCGGAATAAGATTCTTCGTGTGTTGGTTGCTCCGCTTGAGGTGGTGGGTCATTGATGCTGATCCCTTTGGCTTTACTACCCGTGGCCCTTCGGTGCGAAGCATTCAAATTTTGACCGTCTTTTCGACGAGGTGCCAAAGGCTTAGGAGAAGCAAGGTCATGTTTCCTCTTATATTTCTTTTCGGCTTGCTTTCGTTGGTTGCCCTTGTTTGGCCTGTACAATACGGAGTTAAGCAGTAAACAACAATGGAATCGAATGCATTTTTTTTAAGTCAAGGTACACAATCGGTTTATTCGATATACATATAAAAACCGATTCAGAACATAACAAATACACAATCGGTTTACTAAACTGCTCATTTAATCCGATTATAACAATAAAACAATCAATCGGATTTTTCAAGTGCTAATGTAACCCGATTCTAACTATAAAACCAACAATCGGTTTTATCGATATACATATAAATTCCGATTATTGACTAAGCATATAAGAATTTTAAGGCTACATAATCGGTTTTTGTGAACACATATGTAATCTGATTCTAACAAAAATTACTTACAGAAACAATGGCTACAATAATCGGACTATTTATACATTAACGTCTTCCGATTCTAATTTACATGCAGAACAATCGTTCTATAAGTTTAAGAACATAACCCGTTTCTAAAATAAATCGGGTTACTTAGACATTAACGTAATCCGACTCTGTGAACAAGCAAATATTTTGATTTCAAAAATTTCGATTTCTAAGCGATTGCATGTTACTAAAACCTAGTTTACAGGATTGGGTTCATAGAAAAGTACCTGATTGTGTATATTTATAGCCCAACACATAAGATGTACGGTTAAGATTAATAGTTATAAATTGAATTTGTATTTTCCTATTTTTAGCAGGACTAAACTAACCTTAATTAGTTGAATATTACTAACTTATAACCGGTTAATCAGTCATCACCGTTTTTGTAGGCATTGTTTATGGTCAAATATACATGCCACGAGTTAATTTAGTTTCCTTTAATTCCGGCAGTTAGGGACATCATCTTCATTATATTCTCTACATCTAAATCGTGTAAACACCATTGCTAATCAATGTTCTTATTTTTCGTTAAAATAATGGGATTTCAACGATCTATGTCTCTTACCCAGCTTGGATACAAATAGTTCATCTTTAATTTTCATTCTTCATGAACTGCACAATGTTGTAACCACAGGAAACCATAACTGATTCCTGAGTCTTTCTTTTTTTCCCCCAGGGTTTATGTCGGTAGCATATAGGTGATAATAGTGATTATCCCGGCTATTGATAATTATGCTTTTCACTTAGTAAAGTTGAAAGCTGAAATTTTCACGTCTTTTATGATGGTGAAATTGCCATTATCACTATAAACTTAGCAAAAATGAGAAGTTTCACTTTTATTTCTGATATTTATTTTTTAAAGAGAAAAATAATTTTTCCCATCTTAAGATTGTGAATTTAGGTAGTTTTGATAATTGCAATAATCATGGCTCGTGATATTTGCTATTTTAAATGAAAAATATATTTTTCACTCTCATTAACTTATTGACCATATAATTTTTGCGATGAAATTTTTTGTTTTCGCTTTGCTTTTTGAGTGAAAATTTATGCTTTCACTCTTTCTAAATGGGAGAGAAGAAGGGAATCACAGAAAAAGAAAGACGTTGAATGGGAGAGAAGAAGGGAGTTAGAGAAAACCGTTAAACTAGATAAGTGAGAAAATTAAAATCAGGAAGAAAACGTTAATTTAGGGATTGTAATATATCATGTGAACACATAAATAACGATGGCATCCACGTGTTCACAAACAATATTCGCATTCATTCATACACTTATAAAGGAGAATAAATCATAAGTATACTATGTTGAAACGATGACTCATCGACTCAGAGCCTTCGGGCTCGTCCTTGTCTAGTCATGGGGGAGTAAACTAGTTACTCATACGATCGAGATATGTAATAGATCAACGTATAGTAATAAAGACAGAAAGTAAAGTGTTGAATGTAAATGAGACGATGATTTACGTGGTTCAGCACTAAGGCCTACGTCCACGGGGGTTGGTGTTTCACTATGTCTCTAGAAGTTACAATGAAAGTCAAATGACTTTATGTGAATAACGAAGCCAAAGGGGAAATAGAACTCATACTTACTCTTCCTATTTCTCTATCTTATTCTCTTACTCAAGTTTGGTCGACCTCTCTTTTGTCAGTGGAGAGGGGTATTTATAGGTATAGTACATGGGGTCCACTATCAAAGATATTTATGACCTTATCTTCTTTGTCTTTGCGGTGGACCCGCTGGTATCTTCGTTCTAGACCGATGGCTCCAACGGTCATATGTGGACACGATGGGTTGCCTCTTTCTCCTCCACAGATCAATTGACACGTACCCTATGCTTTAGGGTGTTTAATGCAGGTGGTTGGGGCGGTCTGCACGCGTCAGACAGATGTCTGACACCCCCATCACATCCTCGTCAGTAAGACTAATCCTCACCATGTCTGATTGATAACCATGACTGATGATCATTTTTCTGCTGCTGTTTCTTGGTTTTGTGATGAAGAACAAAATATACGAAAGTATATATACTTGCCCATGTTCTTTATCACAAAACCTATGGCCTCCTTTACGACTGAACTAGGGTTTGTTGCTACAGAATTGGGATTTCTTATTTCCTGCGGGTTTCATTAAACCGCATATTTCCATGTTTTGCTGGTATTTACGATGTCTTTGTGTAAATCGAGAAGTTTTTGTTTTATGATTTTCATTATCTTTTCTATTAATCTTTGTCTTGTTTACGTGCCCTTGTAGGTATGGCCGATCGTCATCGGGTTCCTTACCAAACTCCGTCATCGAGTCCATACGAGATATCCTCCATTTAGAAGTCCCGATATATCTCTCGCGAAGGATGGTCCATCTAGGTCTTCACGGCTAGATCTTCGAGTTCAAGACTTCTTATGCATCTAGTCCCGAGTGGTCTCATCTACAAAAAAGGGTGATCCACCGAAGGTTCTCGATATGCGGTTAATCGTCCTGTAGCTAATCCTGCTTCTCAACGTGCTGCACCGCCGAACGTGCAACATCCTTCTCCTAAACATGGTGAGCCGCTAAATCTATATCCCCTTAGTTCTGTTTCCCCAGCTAAGGTTCCCTTTCAGAAGCCCAAGGCTCCGAAGTCTACCATCCCTACGAAGGAACCTTCTTCTAAAGGTGCTGCGTCGAAGGCAGACCTGTCAAGGAATCCGCCAACTAAGAGAAAAGCTTCAGATATGAGTCCTCTGAAGGCCGAAGGAGACGTCGTTGAACAACGCCACTGGTTCTGACGTTGCCCCAGTTATCCGAAGCGTTCCGGTAGGCAAGAAGAAGGTTACTTTTAAGCATGTGGACCTCGAAGCATTCAAGGTGAAGCATGGCCTTGAGGCTTTTGACGTTCGATTTTACGCTTCAGACGACGACCTTACTTATGATATGATCGTGAACTACAAGTACGATGAGTTCCATTTTCTGACAACAGTGGGGGCCTTCGAAGATGGTTTGATTTTGCCTTTGTATAAGTCGGGGGACTCTTTTTATTACGATGCTTTGGCCAATCGTGAGGGTTCTACTCCTCATACTCCTCGGAGCATGAGATGGTATTGAGCGTTCGGTTTCCCTCGGGCAGTTGAACTTGCTTGCTTCGTTTAGCCCTATCTTCGGTGTCTGCATTGTATGTCTTGCTTGAGGTCACTGCGTCGATCGGCTTTTGGATCATTATTTTGAGATTCTTACATTTCTCGATGCAGTGCCCGTTGGAACGGTGATACTCGCAGTAATCTCTTGATTTCTCGGATCTTGGGGGGCTGTTTTCCTTTGGACCATGGCCATTCCAAGTTCTCCCGATCCTTGATCTCTCTCAGGATGCGGGTGTAGTTGGTGTTTAGCTTCGTGTAGACCTGATCTTCAAACTTCCGGTCATCACGTCGACGATCGTCCCTTCGACCTCTCCTATCTTCGCTAGGACGCTCGGTTGAACTGCCTCTCTTTGATCCATTGGCTTGCTCTACTGAATGAGTCCGATGAGATCTCTGGGTATGGGCTCTGGGATTTTCCCGCTGGATTTCTTCTAACCTAGCATGATTTTCGATAATTACTCGAAGGTCTCCTTCGGTCGTCGGAACACTTCCGTGAATCTCGACAAATAGCGGGCTCATCCTATCCAACCCCCACTTGTAGCAGTTAATGCTGACCACCGGATCTACGTTCCCTATTGCCTGAAAAATCTTGTTCCATCTGTCAGTATATTCCCGGGTTGTCTCCTTATAAGCGATTGCCAATGAGAATAGCTTATCCATCCCTGCGTTAACAGCCTTGTTGTACATGTATGTCCCCAAGAACTTCTCAGTAAGCTGGTCGTAGGAGTCGATAGATTTTGGTGGAAGGTTATCGAACCAAGATAGCGCCGATCCTTTCAAACTTGAAGGGAAATATCTCCAGAGGATTGCGTCATCTTGATCCCATCGAGCCAGCATACGATTATAATACCGAAGGTGGGATGCCAGGTCACTAGATCCATCGTAACACTCAAACGCTGGGATAGGGCACTTCTGAGGAATGAGAGCTCTGGCCAAATGCGGAACCATTGGGGTGGTATTGGCTTCTTTCATCACCTCTTCTAGTCTTCCTCCCCCTTGTCTAGATTTCAGTTGCTTGATCTCAACCATCATTTCAGCACGAAGATCCTCCATTGCACGTTGATGGTCATCTCGGATTGCGCTCCATTCTTCGGCTCTCACTATCAAAGTAATCTGAATTCTCTGGCACGTAATCCGGGTCAGATGATCTAATTCCTCTGGTCGTTCCTCTGTTCAATGGTTCGGGATTTGTTACAACGATCCTTCGATCGTGATTTGGTTACTGCTTTAGAATTAGCTTCATCAAGCTTGTTGTGGTGCCCCATGCTTTGGGAGATTTTATCTCGAGTTCTTGATTTTCTCGAGCTAACAATGCCACAGCCTCTGCATATGTATTCTGGTTCATCTTCAATTCCTCGAGCTCTGCTATCAATTGGGGGAATGATTCGATCCTTGGTTCGGAGTTCCGACCGTCCACGCCCACGATGGCCATAATGTGATCTTCATCAACTGTTTGGATCAAGGGGTGGGTCGGTTCGAACTTAACAACTGTAATTCCGCATCAGGACGGCGTCGGTTGTATAACTGGTAGAGTCTGGTTCTGATCGTTCGTTGTCGGCATTCCAAGGGCTGGCTATTGCATCGTTGATTCTGCAAATCCCTCTCGTTGTTGGTGAGATCGGGAAGCGTGGGCGCCTTTCCCCGCTTCATCTTTGGCTTCCATAGCTTTGAGTGATGCCTCTACTCGATATTGACGTCTAAGGGTGAAGTGATTTCCATTTGCATCCGGCTTGGTTTGGTGCCTTCGCTTTTTCACCCTTTTGTTTCTGCGTGTCATAACTAGGTGTCGTCCTTGGTGTTTCTTTAGATGATGCCTTGGTTTTTCACGCATTCTTTGTTTTTTCCATCTTGATTCCTTTGCTCACACAGTTTTAAACATCATCGAAAATCCAATATCCATGTGGGTCATGTTAGTAAAGCTATCCAAATGTGAAGGCTTTTGAGGGATCGTTAAAGGAGAAAAATTTGAAAAGGCGAGATCTAACAATTATAAATGTAGATCTATTCGTGGATCTAAAAAACACCTCTAAGGGAAGTGCAAATAGATTGGTCTTAAGTATGAAAATCGTGGAGAACTCTAAAAAATCACAGATCTTTAAGTTTTAAGTATGGAATGTATGCAACATTCTACGAAAAGCATAGATCTACAAGTTTTGAACTCGGGAAACATGGAAAATCCTAGAAAATGCATAGATCTGTGAATTTTGAGCTTGGAAAACATGGAAAACTTCTAAGAAAAGTATAAATCCATAAGTTTACTTAAATCCATAGACGATAAGTTCTAATCACATGAAGAAAATTACTTTTGGAAGAAAGATTTCGACTGCTATCTTAAGTCCGAACACTATTATTTAGAGAATAGCACGGAGATCCAAAAAATAGGTAAAATCACGGATAAGATAAATCTTTTACCGGGACAGAGTCCCTGTTTCTAGCGCCAGATTGTGAACACATAAATAATGATGGCATCCACGTGTTCACAAACAATATTCGCATTCATTCATACACTTATAAAGAAGAATAAATCATAAGTATACTATGTTGAAACGATGACTCATCGACTCAGAGCCTTCGGGCTCGTCCTTGTCTCATACGATCGAGATATGTAATAGATCAACGTATAGTAATAAAGACAGAAAGTAAAGTGTTGAATGTAAATGAGACGATGATTTACGTGGTTCAGCGCTAAGGCCTACGTCCACGGGGGTTGGTGTTTCACTATGTCTTTAGAAAGTTACAATGAAAGTCAAATGACTCTGTGTGAATAACAAAGCCAAAGGGGAAATAGAACTCATACTTACTCTTCTTATTTCTCTCTCCTATTCTCTTACTCAAGTTTGGTCGACCTCTCTTCTGTCAGTGGAGAGGGGTATTTATAGGGATAGTACATGTGGTCCACTATCAAAGATATTTATGACCTTATCTTCTTGGTATTTGCACTGGAGCCGCTGGTATCTTCGCTCTAGACCGATGGCTCCAACGGTCATATGTGGACACGATGGGTTGCGTCTTTCTCCTTCACAGATTAATTGACACGTACCCTATGTTTTAGGGTGTTTAATGCGGGGTGGTTGGGGCGGTCTGCACGCGTCAGACAGATGTCCGACGCCCCCATCACATCCTCGTCAGTGAGACTAATCCTCACCGTCAATCTTGGATCTTCCTCGAGATGAGATAAAGCAGATCTTTGGATGTTCTTCAGTACTTCGCGGTGGCTCGTTCTTTCAGTGCTCCTCGAATCTTAGCCTTCGGTTTATCTTGATGATTGATATATGTAGATGACAGATTCCCCTTGGGTGTTGAGACGTGGCATCGTGCCTTGATGTCTCAAGTCATGTATCCTCCACGTGTAACTCCACTGACACGTGACGAGTGATGAATTATGTGTATATATCACATTAACTGAAGGAAGGAAACGTTAATTTAGGGAGTAGGTCTTTTCCAAAACAAAATCCAGTTTGTTTTGGTTAATTAGTTTAAGGAAGAAACGTTAATATAGGGACTCTGATCAATTTTAAGATATTTTGAACTCTATTTTGACTTTCCAAAGTTTTAATTTGTTTTACGAACGGATCCGAAATTTCTACTAATGGAGGTTATTTATGTAAATCTAGTAATACTTTAACTAATTATGGGCTTTACATATCTAGTATCTTATTGGTGGTTTTTTTATATACAAAAAAACCAAAATGGGCTAGAGATAATTTTCCCCTTTTTTACTTCGGTAATGCCAATGCCGACTACAACGAAAAATATCCCCTAACTTGTGGAGATACCCCAATCTTTCCATCAAAAATAATTTATAAAAGAAATTAGGGATCACTTTCACTATAAAACAACACAACAGGCCAACCACAAATTCTTTTAACTAATCATAAATTTTGATTATTTAACTTATTTGTTCTTTGTTTAAACTAAATTTAGGGCATAAATTCTTGTATATACTAAATCACTGATTATAGTATATTTTAGGACATCAATTGTTTTACATAAATTATTATGATTATATTTTAATGATTTATATCGATTGTACCTAACGACTTGTAGGTATGCCTACGGGTCTAAAAAGAAAGTAGCAGTCGTGTTTCAAAATAGCAAAAGAAAAGGTGTTGATGGTGATTTTTAGTTCTGGGCTAAAATTGTAAAACCTTCATTTAATGCGCCATCATTACAAAAGAAGTTGAGCCATTTAAAAGTGATGAGTGCTCATGCCTCTTTACTTACATGTGTATTGAGCAATTCAGTATATTTATATGAAATTTATCCAGAATGGTGCGTGTAGCAACAATCCCAAATATTCTGTAAATTTCTGGAGTATTTGTTCCATACCATGTTCCCAAATGAACTCTTAATACGACATGACATGACGACTAATGTTCGCTCTCGGTAAGTAGCATGAATCTACCAAGTGTCGGGATTGAGATGCGTGTGGAAGTACTCAATCGAGAGGCACACAAAGTTATGCTGCCCTTTAATATTAAATTAGTGATTTTTGTATCGGTATGCAAAATTCACCAAAATTTGATTGATTTTGCGGCAACCCGCAAAATTCGATTCTTTAACCTAATTTATCAATTTGCAAAAATTGGGTTTTAATACCTACACAATATGTTTCGAACCCTATTGGTCGAGACCAAACCTAGGTAAGCTAGGAAATTAATCCACCAAGGACTAATATGAGAAAAGTCCTACCAAAAATTAGAAAGCGAGAAATAAAAGAGGAGTTGCGGCAAATAGGAGCAACAACAAGAGGAGGCGTGGCCGCGCCACATGGATGGCTAGTTCGCTCTAGCAAGCATCACATGTAGCTGGATGGCCACGCTCCATGTTGCCATTGCCGGCCCCCTTTCCCATCGACCAATCAGGTCGCTCTAAATGCGTCACATGCATTTAGAATGAGTACGCCCCCATGCTGCTTGTCGGCCCCCTTTCCCATCGATCAATCAGGTCGTTCTAAATGCACCACACGCACTTAGAATGAGGCCAGCCTCATGCTGCTTGCCGGGCCCCTTTCCATCGACCAATCAGGTCGCTCTAAATGCGCCACACGCACTAAGAATGAGGCCGGCCCCATGTTGCTTGCCTTCCCCCTTTCCATCGACCAATCAGGTCGCTCTAAAGGCGCTACACGCACTTATAATGAGGCCTTCCCCATGCTGCTTGTCGGCCCCTTTCCATCGACCAATCAGGTCGCTCTAAATGCGCCACACGCACTTAGAATAAGGCCGGCCCACTTGCCGACCCCCTTTCCATCGACCACTCGGGGTCGCTCTAAACCCGCCAAAGAACATCCCTAATCGTTGGCGGGAATTAGGGCTCTTGAAAGAGAAGTTCAACGAGCTAAGACTGACCGTAACAATCTCAAACCCATCGCATCCGCCCAACTTAGCCAGCCTAGTTGGACGGTTTAGATCTTCTTTCGAATGATCAATGAGGTACCGGTATGATCACTGGAGACTCGCCTCCATCCCTGGCCAGTCAAACTACTCACGACATGTCAGGAGCGCATCAAACCGATTGCCCAAAGTAGGGTGATCATGCGTTTTGAAAACCCTAATTCATGTCAGCGGTAGCATGTCATTGTCGCAAAACGATCATGGTCGTCCATCTTCGCTAGCCTAGTCGGACGACGTAGTTATAATTTTAGGCGGCCAATGAGATTCCAGCATGCTTGCCGGCCACCCATCTTTGTGTCTGCCCAATCGACTTGTCCAAATTAGCGAAGAACACCCCAAATCGTTTGGCCCAAGGTAGGTTGGCCACACGACTTTAAACCCTAAATTAATCAATGACGGCCATTAACCGTCGCAAACCATCTCGGCCGCCCAACTTTGCTAGTCGAATCGGCCGGCCATACTCCAATTCTAGGCATTCAACCAAATGTCGTCGTGACCATTGGCCGCTCCTCTTCCATAAGGAACAATCGGCCACGCCACGGCCTACCCATATGGCTTCTAAACGATCACCCAAAGATTGGACGAACAACTGGGAGCATTTGGTAAACATTTTTAGTATGAGATACATGCCAAAAGTTCCGTATGTATGTCTAGCATAACATACTAAAAAATCACATCAATCGGAGTAACGAGCTAAAAGATACAGCTTAAAAGGCGAGCTAGGTCATGGCTGAAAACTGACAGAATTCCTCCTGAGTTTTTACTGTCGGGCTGTTTTCACCTCCTAAACGAGCTCAAAACCTAAATATTCCCGAGTGGGAAGATAGGAAATTTCTGAATTAGCACAAACTTCTGCAAATCATCTCAGCCATCCAACTTGGCTAGCCAACTTAACCGATTTAGATTTAATTTGGTCCAACCAATAGGATGTCAAAATGTCTACCAGCCACCATTCTCCTATAGGGACCGATCACCACATAACATATTTAATGTACATGGATAGCTTCTGGCAGCTACTCACGCATGACCACCCGCCACCTAGCTTGCGCGTGATTGGTCAGAATAACTAGGTCTTGCAAACAAGACCCATTCAGCAGCCTACTGCATATTTTCCACGAAAATACTCGAGACATCAAGCATGTTACATACTGTGGGATGTTCATCGGGGGTATTGGTCTGGCGGTTTACGGCGTGCGGCGTGCAACACGCCCATTATGAGAAAGTGTCGGGGAAAAGTGGACGATTAGTGACAAAGCGAGAGAAGTAGTGGGTATAAACCGACTTGTCTTCCCTCATAGTAAGACGTGGTTTTCCACATTTTCACACGATCCCACTTCTTCATCACTCCACTACTCCCACTTCCTGTGAGATCAAGGTGCATTCAACTATGACTTGTATAAATAGGTTTCAACCTATTTCAACCAACGAGAGAGTTTTGGTTAACAACACAAGTATTCATAAAACACCAAGGACTGGTAGCTTACACTCCGCAAGCCAGTTCCACATTCTGATACAAGTCATAAAATAGCCACACCTTCATAATTCAACATTCTGATCTCAAACACCTTATTCGCTTCCCTCCCTAAGATCAACCCTTCTCCTTCACCTTGTGACCGAATTGAATCTGGAACGGCCATTTCTTGGTTTAGGCCAAAGTCTTACATATTGATCTCTCGAATCTAAAAGTACTCCCGTGCAGTGCATTTGTTTAGGGTTTGAATTCGTTTCTCATCAACACACCCAAATTTACCAAAAAAAGCAGAATCAATTTTTACCCCAAAACAAAAGGAAAAAAATGGTGAGTTGGTAAAATTTCTTGATGGATCTTAAAATAAATATTTGATTAAATCTAGTGCTAGTGAATCAACAGGAAAAAAAAAACTTCCAATGATGATAGCAAAAAATTGTGTTGTTGAGGGTCTAATTAAACTTCACTTTACGTTTTGAGTTTTTTCTTGACATGTTAACAAGTATCATCGTTTATCGATTGTTAATTCTGTTACAAGGCAAGAAAAAAGAACATACGTACATAGAAACTCCTATCATAGACCTAACATATTTTCAGACACTTTGCTGTAGAAAAATCCCGAAGGGCAACTTTTACACCTAATCGGTGTATCTATTATATTTTTTTGGTTCATCTTTCTGAACACAATTACGCTTATAATCATAATCCAATAAATAGATAATTTCTTAGTTCATTTACCGTATTAAGAAGATGATCCAACATTTTATTTCAATGTTACATATACTTTATATATGGGAATCAAATCGGAAATTAACTTCAGGGAATCATTTTCTCAGGGCCGGCCCTGACCCCAAATATATAAAGTAGAAAAGTAAAATACTCATTTGTTATGAAACTGATGGAGTATGAGATACCGGGTAGATGGTATACTAGTATGTTTTTTGTTTGACAGTGTTCTAGAAGTGTTCATTTTTTAGTCCTTAAATAAGAGTTTGATTTGAACACGATAGTTGATGTTAGTGTCAGCGCGGAAAAATCAAGGCAAAACCTGAATATTATAAATAACCTTTTAAGGCTCATTCACAAGCATCTCTAACTCCATAGTCGGAACTTTATATTTTTCTGAACTCTAAAAAACAAATTGTCTCACTTCATTTTCAGCAAACCTTTTTTTTTTTTGGTTGAAAGTGATCGTCGACAGGAATTTTGTGTCTAAAAAGATATGGAAAGAAATAATTCATATGGTGCATCATGGGATGATAAATGGGATAACAATAACCCGGATCCTGTATCTGAAGAAGAAAAAAAAATATGACCCTTGGTGGTGGTGGTGAAGGAACCGGGTTATAAGGGAAGAAAGTTGAGATGGTTTGTAGAAAACTAAAGAAGTGGCGATAACATGTGCTAAGAAAGTTAAAGAAGGTGCAATTTTCAGGTTTCAATGGCTCAAAGAAAAATAGAATAAGACAACCCAAAAACATTAGTATATTTTTTTAAGGTCTTTCAGAAATATTTTCTCATTTATTTTTCCTTTCATGTAATTTTATTATTTGTTCTTTAATCCTTGCTAAATTTGTTTATTTGTTTTCATGTAGTGATTTCATGATTTTAGTTTTTCTTTTTGCACAAATTCGAAAAAAAAAATCATACCAGAGGAAAACACCTCAAACTTACAGAGATGGAAAACGCCTTCTGATGAAGTCGTATGTGTTTATAACTTGTACATTCCAATTTTGGATATCTAAATAGTTCATAATGGCTAAAAGATTTTCACCTTTCCAATTATTTGGATAGTGTATCTATTAAAAAAAACTGACATGTTTGTTGCCCAAATGATATTGTTTCTACTTGTTAATACAAAAGCCATAGCTTTAAAATTTATGGCAAAGTCTAAATTGTTTCCAAAGTTCGAGCTTTGTTTGAATCTTCTTTCTCTAGCTTTAGCATACATTCATATTAGCACCTTGAGAGTGGGTTGTGAATCACTTTGGAAAATGATATGGTAGCCACTCATTTTAATTGCCCGTTGAAAGGCCGCATCAGCTTCTGCTACTTCTAATTATTCTCTGGTGTACCCCTAGCTTCAATAGTTCTTCCTTCAAAATCAGTCATTGTTCGTCCAACTCCTAAACTAGTTATCGGATCATGCATAGATAAAGCTATATTTATTTTTATTGTCATGTATCCTAAAGTATTATGAGGTTGGTTGTTAGTAATAATAAATGACTCATCATTTCGTGGGTTGTAATACAAGGTTTGCATGCATGATATCGTATTCTTTTTTTTTTTTTAACCTATATATAACTGTTTACGAATTTTAATATCTTCCTTGTTGTTGCAACACTATTTTGAATTTATTTTTGAATACCCACCCTATTACATCTTGCCTTCCAAACATGCCATGTTACAATGCTACAGAAAACCTTCCATTACATTACATTGTTTCCTCTTTCTGTTTGGGTAAACCAGTAAACCACCAGTTTAACCAATCATGAAAAGTGTTAGCACTTTGTATCACATTTTCAATATCAAAGTTAAGATGCATCGATGCGTGTTTTGTGAAGTTGTGTTTCATAAGCAAATGAGTAAGAGATTCCTCTTCTACATTGTAGAGTTTGCAGCAAACATCTAATTCTGGTATTATGGCAGCAACTCTCACACTATTTGGAAGTATAGAGTGTGCTGCCTTCCAGATAAATGTTTTGACTAAAGGAGTTATTTTCATTTCCCATTTTCTGTTCCACTGCATGTTAGTTTCTCATGTACTATTAATTTTATTATATAGTGATTTAACATTAAAAATACATATGTTGCTTAGTGTCCAAAGGAGGGACATCTTGTACCATTGTTAGGAATTTGTACCATTATTAGTGACACCTACATTCCATGCCCTAATATTGTTTTCGGGTAGTTTAACATCTGGAATCCAGTAATCATCCCATATATCTATATTTTCTCCATTTCCCAGCTCCCAAAAACAATGTTTCTTTAAGTAATCTACTCCTAGTAATATATCTTTCCATATCCAACAATCACTTTGGTTTGGAATAGTGTTTATATAAAGAATATCACACGTGGGGTAGTACTTAGTTTTAAGACTTTTAGCCATTATAGAATGATGATTTTCGTGCAGTCTCCATCCTATCTTATCCAACATAGCTATGTTAAAAAAAATCATGTTTTGGAAGCCTAAACTTCCTTCCTCCAGAGACTTACATATGATATTTCAACCTATAAGACAAATACCTTTTTTACCTTTCATATTTAATCCATTTTCATCTCTCCCCCACCAATAATTTATTTGCAATTTAGTTATGTCATTACAAATCTTAACAGGTATCTTAAAACAATTCATTTGGTAAACACAAATAAAAGAAGTAACATTTCTAATCATTACACCTCTACCTGTAGGGTTTAGAAGTATGCCTTTCCATCCTATCATTCTGTTTTTCATTTTTTCCACTAGGGGTTCAAGACATTTTATTTTTGAAGTGTAAGTAAATAAAGGAGATCCTAGGTATTTCGTTTACTCCTAGTATTTGCCTCACACTATTCCCCGAGAGTAGGATCAGTTTTGGAGCTAAAGAAGACCCTCCTGATTTGGTCAAATTGATTACTGACCAGAGGTCTCCCTAAAAACCTTAAACAGTTTTACAAGGTTATTACTAGAGAGAGTATCAGCTTCACAATATATAATATTTAAGTGACTTATTGAAGGGGCATTGTTGGTTATTTTTATTCCTTTTATTAAACTTTGGTCTTCACCATGTATAAGGGTTCTCGAAAGTGCCTCCATGCAAAAGAGAAATAGGTATGGCGATATAGGATGTCCCTGTCTCAATCCCTAGTTGGTTTAAATTTTTTGTTGGGGATTCATTTATGAGAATTGTTAGAGTAGTGGTTGAAATACACGATAAACAAGATTACACCATTTTTCATTAAATCTCATTCTTTGCATGATTCTGATTAGGAAATCTCATTCCACTCTGTCAAAAGCTTTCAACGTGTCAATTTTTAGGCCCATAAACTCTTTCTTTTTTTTTGTTGTTTCTTATGTTGCGAATTAATTCATGGGCTAAAGTAATATTTTCACATATTT
The DNA here is from genome assembly GCA_023531295.1 of Papaver armeniacum. Lineage (NCBI taxonomy): Eukaryota > Viridiplantae > Streptophyta > Magnoliopsida > Ranunculales > Papaveraceae > Papaver > Papaver armeniacum. The sequence goes on along the minus strand of JAJJWW010005914.1, from coordinate 113,801 downwards.
GCCTTCCAGGAATGAAGGTAGACTGAAACGGGGATATAATTTTGCTAAGAAGACCTTTCATTCTGTTAGCCATTAGTTTAGAAATAATTTTGTAAGTTGTATTAGCTAAAGCTATTCAGCTGGGGTGATCGGGTTTAAAGTTTTAAGAATAGGAGAAATGAACGAGGCATTCATCTCCTTAGACATAAAAAATAAGTCTTTGAGCATATACCAAAATCTTAAACTGGGACAGTTGGTACAACGGTTCGTGAACCGTTAGACTTGTTCACGAGTTAGGGTGCAACGATTCAGGAACCGGGATCGTCAATCCTACAAGACTACCGAACTCAATTGACCATGGTTCGTCAAATGCTATCCTTTAATACAAACTTTCAAATTTCAGTTCACAATGGTTTGTGAACGGTCCCCAACTTTTCAAATTTGAACGCATATACATAGAATAATAAATAGATAAATTTTCTTCTTTATAATCAATGCACTCTTCAGTCAAAAACAATGAGTTTAAAATGCAACTCAAATGCAGTATGTTTATGTCAGGACTCGGGACTACTTTTATCATCATGTTTTACCTTCAGCTAGCTTCAACAAACTGTAAAGATTCTCTTGAGAGTCTCTTCACACTCAGAGGAACAACTGCAACAAAAAAACCTTCTTTAGAGATCCTTTCTGAAATCCCGAAGCAATAGAATACTTATTACTTTCATAGCAGGCAGTCTTGAATGCTGCACAAATAACAGGATCAGCATTCTGGTCTTTATCCAATAGCTTATGATAGAATTCAGCAGCCATTTCAACTTTCCCTTCACAGCAAAGTTTCCTTATTAATGTTTTTCCTGTCCTAATCCACGACCTCGTATCTAACCTATCCAAAACAGCCACTGCTGTAACCGTGTCTTCTAACTTACAGTATTCGTAAGCTATTGTTAGTGGAGTAACTTCACAAGGAGATAATCCTTTGTCCACCATGGAATCATAAAGAATTCGCGCCTCTTTGAGCTTTGATTCCTTACAAAGACCACTTATTAAAGCACCATATGTTAGTGAATCAGCTGCAGAACCCTTCTTCGACATTCTTTGAAAGATCTCCAATGCTAAACCAGAATTTCCATCTCTACAGTGCCCGCATATCAGTGACGTATAAGTTTGTTTGGTTGGAACCAAACCCTGATTAAGGGCTTCCTTTAAGAACCTTTCTCCCTCTTTTATATCTTTTTGCCTGCAAAATGCTCCGATCAAGGAAGTATAAGTATGAATGTCAGGACAACAGCCGGCAGTGATCATTTTACTGAAAACCTCCATGGCTTTCTTAGTGTCAGATCTTCGACAATGCTCACAAATTAGTATGGTGTACGTGATATGATCAGCTCGAAGTCCTCTTTCGAATGCAATTTCAAGCATCCTATAAGCCTCCTGTAAATCACCCTTTTTACATAGACCGTTAACGAGTGAATTGTAGGTACATATATTGGGGTTACAACCTTCTTCCACCATTTTTTCCATCAACTCATTCACTCTAACAAAATTGCCTACTTTAGCGTGCCCGTCAATGAGAGTAGTATAAGTATTAGTATTTGGGGCCAATTCTTGTTCCTGCATTCTCCTAAATAACATTTCAGCTCTATCTAGTTTCTTCTCTTTGCAATAGCCACTGATCATAGCTGTATAAGTATGAACATTCGGCTTGTAATTCTCACTTCTAACGAGCTTCAAGAACAACTTATATGCTTTCTCTGTCCAACCTTTCTTGCATAAACCATCAATCAAAGCTGTATGTGTATAAACATTTGGTTTCCAACCTCTTTTCCCCATTTCTTCTAAAACTTCAAAAGCTTGTTTAATACTTCCTCGTTTACATAATTGATAAACCAAAGCACTGTAATTAATCACATTTGGAGGAGAACCCATCTCACACATTTTCTCGAAAACCCCGAAAACTCTATCAACTGATCCTTTCTTACACAACAAATCTACCATAGCAGTACATGCAACATTATCCAATACAAACCCCTTCTCCATCATCTCATTAACCCACTTTTCAACTACTGAAATACTACTACCCTCTCTACAATGACCAATTATCATAGTCTTATAAGTGCAAGCGTTAGGAGAAGCACCTCTATCAGACATTTCAACAAACACATTCTCTGCTAACTTCATTAAACTAGATTCAACAATAAACCTCAGTATACAATTCAATGTATGAACATTTGGAGGTAAACCCAGGTTATGAATCTCGAAAACCATGTTAATAGCATAATCCAATTTACCAATCTCATAAAAACTCGCAACCATATATCTTAAAACTTCATGGGCTTTATCAGGATGACCAGACTGGATAAATGAAGAAGCAGTAGTGATATAAAAACGCATAAAATGGCGGTATTGAGGAATTCTAATTGCCCAATAAAAGAAACTCAAAGCTACCATAGGACCTGAATTGTTGATCAGAGAAGCAATGACTGTAATCGCTTGTTCTGGGGTTAAAACAGAAGGATCAATTTGAAGATTCAAAAGCTTGGGCATTGTTGTTGTTGCTGTTGAGTCAGATTGATATGAACTGTAAGATTGATTTACTAAATTGCAGATTGTTGAGATAGAAGTTTCCGGTTGAGTTACTTTTGTTTGTGGTGGCAGCGGTGGTTGGGAAGAGAATGAGGATAGGAAGATGAAGAAAGGGTTGTGGTATTTTGATAATGGTGATGAAGAAGAAGGCCATAATAGTTTGTATTGAAGTAATCGAAGTGTTGAAGGATAGGAGAGCATGGAGAACTGAAATCGGAAGATAAATTTCTAAAAACATTAGCTGGGAACACAAAAGTTGCAGTATGAAAAGGAACGATATTATTTTTATTTTATTTTTTTTATTTTTTTTAAGGCATGGGCTTGCTGCCGAATTTTGGCCCCATAGACCCCTCGTCTTCGTCCTGGAGGTCCAGTGTCATCACTTCAAGGATTAGTATGTTTTATTTTTTTTTACTGTATTTTTTTTTTTTTGAAAACTATAGGGAGACCCATTTTTCAGTTTTTCTCCACTGTGAAATCCACGGGCGAAAATTTTCACGCGCGCACCCATTTTTCTGGGATAAATTTTTCTCACGTCCATATTTTCTAAAACTATTTCTTCTCTTCTTCTTCCTTTGTTTTTTTTCCAGTGACATCCTTTATCAGTGAAACGATGACGTTGTGGTGATTCAGAGTTAGGGTTTCAAATCAATGAAGAAGAAAAGGTGATAGCGTTGTCGCAGGAAGATTTGATGGTTATCTGGGTAGCTTACATTGATTTACAGGAAATTGAAGAAGCAAGTGATATTTTTTGATCAATTACGAGTTGGGTTGGAGTTGGATCTATGTTTGGAAAAGACTTGCTCGAGTTTGGGGATAATGTAAGGAGAATGAGGAGTTCCTGTCTCTGCTATTGATTCATAGAAGATGTTTTTTTCTTTGCAAAATTGAATATACAGATTTAGGGTTTGTCGGATTGGGACTGATTATAGGGTTTTGAATGAGATGGTGGTACTGAAAATGAATCTGGTGGTCACTGTAGCTAATGAAATCGATAGAGAAGAACTGACTTCAGGTGGGTATGTGAGAGGTGTAAGAACATGGCAAAGTTTGGATTAGTGTTTGAATTTGGCGAGAATATGGAGATGATGAATCTGATGTTGATTAGAAAAGATGGTGGGTTTGTTTTGTAGAGTTGCGGTTGTTGCTATGAATTAGTGGTGTTGTTGATTTCAATTTGTAGCCGAGTGTAGGAGATGAAAGTGAGTTATAGATGATGATTGCAAGTAATGGCTGAAGCTGAGATGGAACTGGTGGTTGAGCTGAGAAAGAATGGAAAAGAGGTGGTGTTGCTGATTATGGTTGAATGGAGCTCGACTCAGTTCAGGGAAATGATTCAAGCTTGCTGCGTTTTCGAGAGATTCAGTGAAGAGGGCACTCTGTGGTTGTTGATTGCTATGAAAATTCTCATACAATCTACACTGTTTTCCTCCCCTTGCTAGATGGACAATTTTGAGATGTTCTCCAGGTCCAAAGGAATGAAATTGGGATTTGTCTAGAGAATGGTGAGTAATATTTATGGTAGTTACACCACATGGGTTACATATGACCATTAACCATCACTACCAGCTCAGTCCATCACGTGATGGCAAAGGGGAGATAAATTAATAAGTAAAACTGGGTGGAGCAGATCTGGATGGTTTACGTTAGTGCAACTTAGTTAATCGTTCTATTTCTAATAAAAGCTGAACCAAGAGATTATGTACATGGTGATAGTAGAATATTCCGAAGAGAACCAAAACGATTGTGGCCTTTTTTGTTTGCAAGAGATGCATAACATGTTATGCAGTCGTGAAAATGGATACATAACCTATTATGCATCTACAAAATTTGTTGCATAGCTTGTTATGCAGTCCAGAAAACGGTTGCTTAACACGTTATGCATCAACTTTTTTGTCACTGTTGAAAGTTGAAACCAACAAAAACAAAGACTGCATAACTTTTCATGCATCTACAATAATATCTGCATAACATGTTATGCAGCCGTGAAAATGGATGCAGAATGCATTATGCATTCGAGAAAATTGTTGCACAATCTTTTATGCATCGAGAAAATAGATGCATAATGCATTATGCATCATTTTTTTTTATGTAGTTACGCACTAATACAATGGCTAAATAACTTGTTATAGATGCATAACTTGGTTATGCAGAGGCATAATTTGTTATGCAGTCGAGAAAATGGTTGCATAATTCGTTATACGTCTGCAGAATGTGTTATGCATCATTTTTGGAGTCTGCATAATGAATATGTAGTCAATTTTTCGAATTTCTCCCCTAAAATGATGATCACCTCCGATTTTTCGTGAAAAACAAAAATTTGATATTTTTTTTTGTACTCGTTGTGTAGCTCTCTTTAAAAGATTTCCAACGATATAAAAAATGTAAAATTCCAAGGCGCGGTTTTTTAGATATGTTATATCCAAGTTGCGTTGCCAATTATACCCCCTGAAATATTAGGATGCATAACCCGTAATGCGGATGCATAATTCTTCATGTAGACATTTTTAATAATTTCGGATAATTATGGGTGTCACTGTAGCTAAAATTAATTGTGGGTCTGACAATAAGAATATTATTTTTTTTGGGCCTGCGCCTAATTTCCCCTTTTTTTTTTGATAAATAACTGAACTTCATTGATAGTAAAGTTAGGTTACAAAGGGTTTCAATACATCAAGATTTAAGGACCACAATGAAATACCATACCATACTAGTACAACACCAACTATTCTAACAAGAAAGAGAAAGAAAATTGGTAAAAGACTAGAAACAAGTATGAATAGAGAACCGATTGAATCGGTAGAGAAATGGTTTTCGGATTGTAAATCCACCATTTTTGATAGTTTTCTTCTTCTTGAGAAAGAGATACTCCATAGAAGGAGTGATTTGCTTTTGTTCTTGAACTTTTCGATGAAGTTTCCGGTAGACGGAGATCGCTGGAGATGTGCTTTGAACCTTGTAAACCCAACATAAAACTACCATTGAAGTCGAGATAGGATGCTCCAAGAGCACAAAGATAACTCTATGAAGATTTAAGATAACTTGCCGGAGGCAAGGATGGGTGAGACCCAAAACTAAACCTAAAAACATCTTAATCCTAGCTAAAACAAAGAAAATCAAACAACAAACGCAAGGGAAAGAGAGTCTGCGCTCAGATCTATCCCAAGGGGAGTAGATCTGAGCAGTAGGAGATCGCCGGAGAAGGAGGTTGTTGGTCTTCGGAAATCCCCTAGAGAGAGTATGAAAAGAGGAGAGAGAAAAGAGGTGTTTGGATCATTCTCTAGGATTAGTATGTTGATAGAAGGAAAAAAGTTGGTATAATGGGCAGAATCAAAGTATAGTTAGGCTGGTTCCTATGGGAGCTGGTATAAAAGTTTTTTTTGCCATGCCACTAGTTTTCCCATTAGTTCAATTATGTGCACACTCCTCTAAAGAGTGTATATTTGACATGTTCTTTTGATTGGTTGATTAGTAAACTATTGGGCCCATTACCCTCCATGTTTAGAATCACGACCCTCGTTACATAACTACCTATATTAAAATCGGATTTGTTGTTCACACTCCTTAAAGAGTGTGCACAAAATCAGACTCAGTAACACTAGCAAATTTTATATTTTATTGTGTTTTGTGGGGTCCTTATTAATAAAAAAATTAGAAAGTCCTAACAAACCGTAAGAAAAAAAAGGACAAAACCGACCCTCACACATATATTGACATGGTGGGCCCCAAAAGGGGGGCCTTGCTAAACTAGGATAGAAAATCTCAACCGAGCGGTCGAGTATTGATCGCTCGGTAACTACTCGATCTCACCTGGAAAAGTGGCAGAAATACCACTTTGCCATGTGAGTTTGTTAGCTCCATAGTGGGTGTAAAAATGGCAAATCTATTGATTTGCCAAACCCATAGGAACCTACTTAAGGAGGCAATGTGTATTTTAAAGGATTTCAAAGTTTTTTTGGTTTCAAATTTATTTTAAAGGTGGGCGACAAAATCGGCAAATGAGGCAAAGAAATCTTCTCTATTTAGTACTTGGAATGCCGAGATGCCAAACTTTATAAGTAAGATTCTTTTGGAAGACGACACTAATAGTAGTAGAAATGAAAGTAGTCAGGCTACTAGGTTATTCAAGACTGTTGTCTGACGCTAGTTTGTAGCCCACAATAGTGAGTCTGTGTCTGTTGCTAGTTTAGTTAATGCCTCTACAAGACTGTTGTCTGATGATCACAATAGGGAGTTTGCTCCCACTGTAATAACATGACAACATTCTTGGTTGTTTGGGTTTTGCTATTGGTTTGTTTATGTGTTCTTGTTTTCTTTGTTTCTATGGAATATATTCACTTTTACGTACTCTCAAGAGAAAGAAAAAAAAATAGTATGTCGATGTGTAAGCTTGCTTCTCCTCACCAACGTGCCTTTGCTAAAAGAAGGACCATTCAAGAAAATATTAGGTAGGGATGTTGGGATAAAATTAGATATTGCTCAAGCTTGTGATCCTATTTGTTGTGAGTTTATGTTTGAGGTGAATAGAAGGTTTGGCTTGTCCGAGAAGTATATTCAAGGGTTAAAGGAGTTACTTTCTTCTCCAAGAATATCAATTATTGTTAATGGGGTCATCTTTTTTTAGGTCGTGTAGTTTCTTAAAAGCTAACCACTACACAATAGAGATAAACTCATTATCAAGTTAAAACACACGTGAAAAGACATAGAAAAGAAGATTAATAAAAGCTTTCATCCATGAACACTTAACTAGAAGGCTAGGTTTCATACTTAGGTGTCATATTTATATAATTCCTGAAGATAAACCCTTTAGGTGATATAGTATTACAGCGCCGCATCACATAGCCGAGTGGTAACCATCCGATGCTAAACCTGAAAAATGAGAGGGTACCAAGTTCACCACCAGCTTTTGCGTTCGACAACTTGTATGGACAAACCCAATACAATTGCATGTAGACCAACTTAATGATCCTTGACAATATGTATGTATAATTTAAATCTCTATCTCTTCTCGATCAGGACTTATAGATTATGGAGTCCCTAAACTTTGATTGTTAAGAGTACTTGGACAATCTCAAAAATCAATATCCAAGATCAATTTAGTAGTATCCAAATATTCAGATCCTAATTTTGCCATGTATGAAACTTGTTATCTATCTTTCAAAAGGCTTTACAAAGGCATGTAATTGAGACTAAATCCACCCTCCAAGCGATTAAGTTGCAATCGCGCTCCTTCGTCTCTTAAACCTTGAAAGGCTTTACACAATCGATTCCCTTAGCTAACGTCCTTTCTGACCTAAGAGTTGCTTCAACCTAAGTGAATATTTTTGATACCAATATGTCTCTAATAGATAAGCCTATTTGATTTCCCTTTAGATCAAAGATCAAGGCTTGGAAATCTGTTTGCAATAGACAAAGCTAGCAAACAGAACACTTACATTCACTTAGATGAGAATCATGGATTCTTTACCACCTTTCAAAAACAATCTTCAACTTATCAATTAAGAATAGTTTTCAGATATCTATCTTAAGGAATCAAAAAATTCTGAGACGGAGAGAACTTTGCGATTACTATCTATCTTACCTGAAAGAGATCACGTGAACCTTGATAACAGAAAAGGAAGATCGGGATACATGAACTATCAAGATAAAGATAGTCGGACCTGGATTCACGAATCCCCAAAGATAAATCTTTTAGTCGTAGACCTAATTATCTTTCTCAGAGGAAACCTAGGTCAATAAAGGGTGAATCTAGCAATCAACTAGGACACAAAGTTTCAGGGATTGAATTTCCCAGTTTCTTAGAATTCAAGCTAAGATAACTTGAGAATCAAGCAAACACTTTCTCTGTTTAGATGAAGCTCTAATTAGTGTTTTAATTAAGCATGTGAAAAATTATCTTGAAATCACATTAGAAGAATATACACAATGGTCCGGTACGGAACCGTGTACAATGATCGTTCTTTGGTAAATATGCCTCATAAACTATAAACAATTTGATGCTCATTTAAAAACTTAAGAATTCAATTATGATGCACATACATAAGTGTTTTAGTGATCAATGATTTCTTAGAAGTGTTTAAGAGAGTCATGACAATGCTCAACAATAAAAATAAATCTTTGAGCATCTTCTAAATTCTCTTTGGAACCGTTAGTGAAACGGTTCGTGAACACCGTAAATCCAAGGGTTCGCCAACCCTACTCGGATCGAGAACTAAGATGGCTGCGGTTCGTGAACCGGTTCACCAACTGCTAGCCTTCTGGCAAAGTAACATGAAAATTTAGTTCACCGCAGTTCGTGAGCTGTCCCAATGTGAGAACTTATGGTTTTGCGAATTGGGTTTGCCAACCTTCCTTGTATTTCTAAAACTCGAGATATCTATGGTATGCAAACTGGTTCGCCAACCAACCCTGAGTATCAGGAGTTCTGAATTTCTCTCTTATAATGTTTAAAACATTCCCAAATAACAAAATTATTTGTATGGGCAATTTTCAATTGATCCAAAAATTAATCCTTAGACAATAAATTTTTTTGAACTAATATAGTTAAGGAAGGATCTTTGAACATCTATGCTTGAATCATATTTCGAGATGTTTAACAAGACAAGCTTGAATCGAAATTTATTCTTAGAGATAAATCTACTATAAATCATAAGACATAGTCTCAAATGATTGAATAGTAAGATATTGAGTAAAATAGAATGGTTCAGTCGTCACATGCCTGATTAATGAAGTTCTCCAAATGTCTTTGTCGATCTTCATTCTTCGAGGGTGATGCCTGATACTCAACTACCAAGTTCCAACCTAGTCCGAGACTTAACTTAATAGAATAGAAATCAAGATATAGCTTTGATCAGCTAACATTGATAACAAGCTTGAGATAGCAAAACTTGTGGGTTCAACCTAGCATTGCTCTAACAATCTCCCCCTTTGTCAATTTTAGTGACAAAATAATTCAATGCATATGGATTCAAAATAAAAATAACTTTCAACTCTAAATCCATTATGCTTGATTTCCTTGGTTCTTAAACAAACGTCTTTAATTCTACGTATTTCAAGTTCTTCTATGGTTCATGTGTGTTCGTTCAACACCTTTATTGTTGAAGATCCATAGGGATAACAACTTATAAGAATACTCAAGAAGAGCTTTAATAGAATGAGAAATCACTCTACTTAATAGTTGTTATACATAAATATAATATTGTTATCTTCCTCAAAGTTCAATTGCATTACAACTTCGAAGCATTACTACGGTGATATGTCTCCCCCTTAGTCAATACTTACATCTTTTAAAAAATAAAAATAAAACTTATATAACATAATCCACTATCCCTTACTTAATAATTGTCCCATTTTCTTGTCAACGTAATTGGCAAAGGCAAAAAACAGGGATCATCACAATGAATTGAAAAAAAAGAGTGTCAAGACTAGAGAACGCATACCAGCTTTTAATTTAGACAATTTCACCCAAAAAAAACTCGGTGTTTTCATCAAGGAGATATATAGGTACAAGCATCTCCTACAATTCCACATCCGCTCTCTCCACAATGATATTACTATTAAGCATAATTTCAAAAGAACTCTCAACCATTTGATGTCATTCCCGGAAAAAAAAAACATGAGCGACCTTTACTATAATAACAAGAGAAGGATTTTCTTGGAAATTAACAAATTTACTCGCCAGTTACGAACAAAGTAGATTTGTATCCCGATATTTTTCTCTATGCTCGCCAGTTAAGCACAAAGAAGTTGAAAATAGCGATCTTAAGTTAGATGCACTAAGATACAGAAAATTATCATCGACAAAAACTATTCTCTAGGCCAGTTACGAACAAAGAGAGCAACTAATGAGATATGACTCAACATAAGAATTATATATTCCCTAGCCATGTGGGGATGTAGAGATTAAAGTTCACCACTTATTCACTGGCGGTTATGCAATCAAGGAGGAAAATATATTCGTAGAGAACATATTACCAAATCCTGTAGCACTATATTCACAAAAGTGTGATCGTGGAGAGATCAATATTGTAGCTCTCAAAATAGTTTACTTCTCTTTTTCAAGAGTTAAGATCTTAACCTATGAGAAAATTTTAGATATATGTTCTAATCACCTGAAAGATGATAGCAAAGAACAAATCTTACAAAATAATCATTTACTAAACACTAGTTTATTAAGCATGTGTACTGGTAGGGAAGATTATCAGAACTACGTGTTTCATAGAAGACACTGGTAGAATGAAGTACACAATCATGGATCACAAATTCAGATGATGAAGACAAGAAAAGTAATTTCTTTACTGGAACACAAGCATGGTTTCCCAAAAGATATAAATAAAATCAGTGGCAAAAGTTACCATCTTGGATTAATGAACTAGAACACTTTCCGAAGTTCTTGAAACGTTCGGGTATCTAAACATTTGGTGAAGATGTCATCCAATTGTCGTTCAGAAGTCACAAACTCAATTTTGACAATACCATTCTCAAAGAGATCTCTTATAAAATAATATCTTATGTCAATGCTCTCTTTTCTTGAGTGCTCAACGACATTCTCAATGCTTCAAATCGCACTTGAGTTATCACAAAAGATTTTCATGGTTCCGATATTTATTTCATAGTCTCAGAAGCATTATTTCATCCACAAGAGTTGAGTACAACACGAACCTGCAGAATGTATTCGGCTTCACATGTTGACAAGGATTGTGAGTTTTGTTTATTGTTATGCCAAGCCATAAGATTTAGTCCCAAGATAAAGAATCCTCCTAATGTACATGTTTTTTTGTCTTTTACACATCCTGCCCAATTTGCATCAGAATAAGCAGTAAGTTCAGTGCTAGTATCAAAGGTATATGATAAACCATAACAAATTGTGTTTCTAACATATCGGATAATTCTTTTTGCGGCTGCAAGATGAGACTCTTTGGTATGTGCTTTAAATCTTGCACAACAACCAACACCAAAAAGAATGTCAGTCTTGTTGTTGTTAGATATAACATGCTCCCAATAACAGATCTATAGAATTTTTGATCTACCTTGATACCATTCTCATCTCATTTTAGTTTCCCATTTGTAGCCATGCGAGTGAGCTTAAGAGTGGATTTTTCAAATCCAAACTTATTAACAAGTTCCTTGGCATACTTCTCTTGAGAAATATAAACTCCATACTTATGTTGTTGAATTTGCAGCCCTAAAAAGTATTCAAATTCACCAATATTGCTCATTTCAAATTCCTTCCCTAAGGTGGTTTGGAATTTTTCAGAGAGTTTCCTGGATGTTGATCCATAGATGATGTCATCTACATAGATCCTAGCTATCAAAACATCCTTTCCACTCTATTTGATAAAAAAAAAGATGAGTTTTATCATCTCCTCCTCTAGCGAAACTTTTCCTAAAAAGATGAGTTGTTTGCTTTTCATACCATATAGTGCCTTATTGAGCTTAAATACATAATCAATATTTTCCGGACTTTCAAATCCTTTAGGTTAAGCAACATAGACTTCTTCCTTAAGACATCCATTTAAGAACGCAGATTTTACGCTTAATCGAGAAAGCTTAATCTTGAGAAAAGAAGCATGAGCTAATAGCAAACGTATGGAATCAAGGCGTGCAACAGAAGCGAAGGTTTCGTCAATATCTATTCCTTCAATCTATAAGTAGTATTGAGTGACAAGTTTTGTTTATTTCGAAGCTATATTCCAAACTTATCGACTTATTTTGAATATCCATTTGGTAACTACAATATTTACATTGGAATGACAAGTAACAAGATTTCATACCTATTGTCGCTTGAATTGATTTAGATCATCATGCATAGCACAAAACCAAGAAGGATCATTAAGAGCTCCATCAACATTCTTAGGATCAACTTGATACAGGTAGCATGCATAGTTGCATATACTTTAAAGTTCAACTCGTGTGTTAGAAGTGGAGTTCGTTCCCTCCTCCCCCCAATGATATTGTTGGTATCATGATTTCTACTAACCCATAAATTTTGTTCAAGGGTACTTTTGATTAGGACACCCATGTCAGGGATTTTCTCCTCGTAGGTACACATCAAGATCGGAAATTGTTAGGACAACCTTTTCTGATGTTGGTGCTTCTTTGACTTTCTCATTTGTCTCCATAAGAGGCAACTTAGCAAGAGAGTTATCATGATGGAATTTTCTCAAATCATCAATAATAACATTTGTTGATTCCATCATGACATTGGTTATGAGATTGTATACTCGGAAACCATGACTATTAGAGGCATAGCCTAGAATAATTCCTTTGTCACTTTTAGAATCAAATTTCCCTTTTTGTTCTCGATCCTTGGAAATATATCACTTGCTTCCAAACACAAGGAGATAACTCAAGTTAGGTTTCATACCGTACCATAACTCATATGGAGTATTTAGGGTTCGTAACCATAGGTATACATGATTGATCAAATAGAATGTTATAAAGACAGCTTCTCCCTAAAACTTCAAATGTAAGTTTTTGTTGTGGAACATTGCCCTGGCCATTTCTTGGATATTTCTGTTCTTCCTTTTCGCAAGTCCATTAACTTGTGGAGTTATTGGTGGAGAATATTGTTGAACAATACCCAGTGATTCACAGAACTCAAATACCTTAGTATATATCCTTGAATTACCATTCCACGATCGCTCCTAGTTTTCTTTAGTATCTTTGACGAGTGCTAAATAGTGCATATTTATACACCTTTTTATTGGCATTTTACTCATCTTTTTGCGCTTAGAAATCGATATTATCCTGATTCTGTTTTCTTTGTTTTCAAGAATAAATATTTGTATTAATTAATTTTGTGTTTTTAGGTAATAAATAAAGTCCTGAGAAACCGAGGAGATAAAGAGCGAAGAATTGAGTCAAACATCTATGGAGCAGTTAGCCAAAGCCCACGCAGAATCAGTTGCAACCCAACAAGGAAGACATGGGCTAGAGCTACCACGACCCGGATCCGAACCCGCTCATCCCGAGCCGTTGAAATCTCGCCCAAATGCATCACACGGTCGCTCCTTCACTCACATCTATTTCTCGATGCTCCGCTCAACATGATAGGGTGTAGAATACATCCTATTTACTATCTATTGTTTATGTTTTCTTCGCTATTTTTCTTGTAAATTATGTATTTTACGCTTGTTTTGAGTTTTGTAGCTACTTTGGAGTCACACGGAGAAAAGAAGAAGAAATCACTCAATTTGAGCAAAAGGGCAAAAAGGTCATTTTACGGGCGATTGATATATGAAGCCCCAGTCAAGGATAAGGGCAATCCACAAAGTGTTAAAAGCACCCGGCAAAAGATTATGAGACACCCAATGCAGGGTGGTTCCTATTAGTGGGGTGTTATAATCTGTCTACCTAAATTACGACAACCCTAAATTGAGAGGTATGTCTCTCATTTCTCCCATTCACCTTCACCCGAAACTAAAAACGAACAATGAGGCCTGTGTGTGGTTCGATTGATCGATAGAAAGGGAGACCAAATCGAGAGCTTAAGCCGAGAGGATGACGACTTGCTATAATTCAAAGAAGAAGAACAAGATATTCTTGTTGATTGAGTTCCTGCTGTGGTGCTAAGAGGATGAATTGGGGGTTTGAGTTGAAATTAAGGTTGAAGATGGGTTCGATATCGATCTCAGAGAAATGGGTGCAGATGGAATTAGAATTTGAAGTAGCGAGATGATGATGGAGTCGATCGTTTCCTATCAAAGAAGGGGGTTACCAAATTGGATTAGGGTTGAATTGATGAAGAAGAAGCGATTGCTGCCATGGTTTTACGTAGAATCGATGAATATCCCATGAAGCGAGATAAAAAGAAGAGGAGGGTTTGATGTTGCATCACGATATCGATTGGAAGGAGAATTGAGCTCGTTCTTGAGATGTTATTCAACAGTGAATTGAATTGAAGAAGCGAGAGAAGATGAATCGGAAATGGGGTCGTAGCTCGGATGAATCGATGGGTTTGGTTGTTGAGATTTGCGGGAGGCAATAGAATCGAGAGAAGATGTTCATGGCTATGAGGATGTATTCGGGGAGGTTGGGCTCATGGTGGTCTTCTTGTGACTTGTAATGTGACTTAAGTAGATGCATGTTAGGAGGTGGTGCCTTTGATTCAATTCTGGTCAGGTTACGCTGGTTGAGTTTGTGAAAATCGAGGGTAAGTGAGGCAATGGTGATGAGCTGGTGGATCGATGCCGCGAAGCTACGGGGCACGGCTCAATATGATTCTACGACTATGATCTTTGGTTTTGGGGAACAATGGATTGATGTTATACGAAGGCGGGGAGATGGCTAAATGGGGGCGATGTGCAAAGCGAGGTTGAAGGCTGTAGAGGTGTAGGAGGTGAAGTTGTGAGACTTGAGTGTTGGCTATGGTTGCGGGTGGGTTAGTGCCAAAGTATCGGTGACTAATGGAGGCTGTAATTTGTTTGCTTGGATCTGTAAAACACGGTGGAGTCTTGATTGAGTCATGCAATGAACTCGGTTGGATGTTTTGAAGAAGATGCACCGTTGGAGTAGCTCTAGTGTGGCTGCAATTGAAGCTGCATTTAGTGTGATATTGTGCCTTTATTATGGGCAGCATGAAGGAGAATGCGGTGAAAATGGTGATGATGATAAATGCAATGGTGATGTAGTGGAGTCAAGGGAGAGTCAAGGTGAGATGTGCAGCGGCGGAGAAAATGGAGCTATGTCTGGTGATGAATTGCGGGCATGACTTGCTTTGACTTGTGGCATTGAAGCAATACGAGTTGAAGGAAAGCTGGCTGGAGTGAGATGGCGAAGCTAAGAGTGTTTGCGGTTGGGGAAGAGCATGGATTACGGAGTGGAATTGAGGGCCAACATGGGTGGCGAGAGATGCTTGGCACATGCAAGCGTGCGATGGCCTGGCGTGGAGTTGATTACGGCGAATCAACTCGAAATGGCGATTCAACACGATCCGGCTCGGTGACTCGGTGATTAAGACCATTCGGTCGACTCGATGGTAGACTCGGCGACTCCCTCATCATGCACGACCGGTTGACTAACGGTTGACTAATTTGACCGTTAGTCTAACGGTGGGTCGCGAATATTAGTCGAATATTCCCCTTGACGGACGAAATTCTCGGGTGGCCGTGGTGACTATTCGGTCGGATTAAGCCACAATCGATTTTCCGGCGGCAAAATTCCAGAATTTTCTATGGACTTTTCTCATGGGTGTGGACTAGGAATTGGATGGAGAATTGGACTCAAACTTGGAAAGAGAAGATGGAAGAAGAGAAAATCTTGGATTTGGAAATTGAATTGCTAAAGGAAAAGGATTCTAATCCTTGGAAGAGTTGGAGAATATTGAAGCCTATAAATAGAGAAGTTTTTTTACATCTTTTATACACACAGCTCTCTACACACAACACTTTTCTTTTCTTATTCTTTGTGTGAACTCTTTAAAGTAGCTAATTTTATTGATTGAGGATGAATTCCTAGTTCTTAATTTATGTTTTGAGTTTTTGTTTTCAATTCTATCTTGAAGTTTTTCACATGATTATCGTTTGTTTTTACTAATAGGAATGATCTTAAAGACATTCATGATTGATTGATAGATTGTTTGGGTGGCCAACTAAATTGATTTGTCGATTTAATCTAATGCTAGTGAAAGTTAGGGGATAAGTAATCGTTTCTTGACTCTTTACATAAGTAGCAAACATGAGACCTTGCGGAGGGATTCCGTGGAGCAATTGTGTGTAGAAACAACGCTAGAAAGTGAACCAAGCGAACAGAGTTTAACTACTAGTACTAAGCCTAAATTCATAAATCTTAATCATTCGAGGGGAATTACATCTTGTAGCGAACCTCGGGGTGGTTCTTTTGAATAGAATCGATAACTAAGCGGACCTGTTACTCAGGTGAAATTAGGGATTTTGGGGCTAGCTAAGCGTACACCTTTATCCTACGGTTGGTGATGTCTGCACTAATAATAAGTAGAAAAGAACATAGCTTGATTCATTGTTTCGTAACGAAGAAGGATTCCTTGATCTTGTCTCTCTTATTGCTTTCAACTTTATCTTTTAATTGCTTTGTTTATTTTCTTTTGCTTTTTACACCCCCTTTGACAATTTTTACAACTAGAATCTCTTGCTCCTCGTGGGAACGAACTTGACTTCCATTATATTATTTTTAATTGAGTGGAAAAATCTTGAATTAATTTGTTGTGAGTACGACCGCATCAAATTTTGGCGCCGCTTACATCAAAATTTGATGCGTGTCGTACAACAAATTAATTCAAGATTTTTTCCACTCCAATTAAAAAAAAATAATATAATGAGTCAATTCTTCCGCGAACAGATCTGGTGTAAAAGTGATAAAGGAAGTGAAAAAATAAACAAGCATTAAAAGATAAAGTTGAAAGCAATAAGAGACAGGCTCAAGAATCCTTCTTCGTTCTGAACAATGAATCGAAAGTTATGTTCTTTCTGCTGTTATTGGTCATGATTATCACCAACAAATGGATAGCAGGTAACAACCCCAAATCTAATTTCATGCTGAAGACAGAACTATCGGTGTCGACTCTTACATTCAACCGCCGCGACGGCTAAACGCAGATGCGGTTCGCACGAATGCGACCAAGATTTATGAATTTGGGTTTAGTACTAGTAGTTAAACTTCGTGCGGCACTGAGTTCACTTTTCTGGCGTTGTTTCTACACACCAGTGCTCGCGAGAATCTTCATAGTCTATGTTCGCTACTTGTAAAGGTCAGGCGTTACTTATCCCCTAACTCACCCAGCATTAGATTAAATAGACAAATCAACTGAATTGGCCACCCAAACAATCTATCAATCAATCATGAATATCTTCAAGTCTATTAATCAAACAAGCTTGATGTCATGAAAAACTTCAGAGAATGAAGGTGAGCAAAATCAAAACATGGAGTGGGAACTGGGAATCTCAGTCAACAAGGCCAACTGCTTTAAAGGATTCACCTGTAAATGACCCGGTAATGAAGGCTGTGTGTATAAAAGATGTGGCTTTTCTGTTATGAGCTTCAAATATTCTCCAACTCTTCGAAGAAGTTAGAATCACCTGCAACAATTCATTTCAAATCAACTATATTCTTCCTTCTCTTAGGGTTGAGTCCATCCCAATTCTAGTCCACACCCATGAAGAAAAATCCCATGAAAAGATGCAGTTTTATTTCCGTACAAGCTGATTTAATGGCGGGCTGGCGAAAGATAATCCCATCCACGGCATTACGTCGTCAGCGTCGGCAATTAAAATCGATCTGCCGTTAGAACTAGCGATCAGAGCTCAGTCGGCGATGCGGTGAAATGCAGCCAGCTCAAATGATCTTGTCGGTGATCCTTGGTGAATCGTGTTGAATCGCGATTCTGAGATGACGAACTCGGCCCTAGTACGGCCTGCGACAAGCATCTCTGCCCGACCATGTTATTTCAATTCCACGCCTGTCCATGTACTCCTGGCTATCGCTGTCTGTGGCCGATTTCATTCGCCGACGCGGTCCCCGACCTTGCATTGCCGATGTGCCCTGGTCGTGCAGAACCGCTGCGCGCAAATTCATCGACTAGTACGCCAACTCCATTTCTCTGCGTTGCATCTCGGCGCGTATCGCGAAATAACCGTCATCGCCATTTTCTCGTTCTCCTTTCATGCCGACCGCCAACGATGCAATATCACGTGCTTCTGTCAATCGACCAGCTGACTATAGCAGTGCATCTCTTCAAAACATCAAGCGAAGTTCATTAAACTCTGTCGACGCACTCCAACGGCCCTGGAACTTAAGTGATACCATTAATCAGCGATATGGCGTAACACGCAACCGCCAGCGACACCTGAAGTCAAACTCTTTTCTGCATTCGACTTCATTTTCCGTTGTATCAGAAATAACATCGGTAACAAACATCCTCTTTCAACATATTGGCCAGTGCTCGTATGCGGCATCGATCCACAGTTCATCTTAAATGCCTCACCATTCTGAAGCAGCGGCCAGCAGTGAATCGTTTCCCTCTAACATGCATCTCGCTGTTTTCACGTCAAACAAGATACGTCTGCATGTCATGAGCATCTTCTCCGATTCTATTCAGCAACAAGCCCATGGATTGTCTGAACCCTTCCCTGCCTTCTTCAGGCACACTCTGCAATGGAGCGAATGGCAGAGCAGTATTCCTCGGCTCCAGTATGTCGGGCCATATTTCTTCTTCTATGCGCACAAGCAGGATCTTCATCAATTCTGAAAAACACTGGCATGCTCAGTTCTGTTCATCGATAGAGCCTGTCCCAGTTTCGGGAGCCCTCTTTGACGATGGGCTCCATCATCATCTGTGCCAAGGCCTGTTCCACTCTGCCATTCTCTGGTCGATATCGAGGAACCCATCTTCAACATGTGCTCAAACCCCAATTCATCCTCTTAACACCCGCGGCTGGTAATCAACAACATCTTGTTCTTCTTCTTCGGAGTATAGCGTCGTCGCTCTACCGGTTTAAACTCTGGAGTTCAATCTCCACTCTCTCGTCGAACGGCCATCAAGAATGTTGCCTGCTTTTAGTTTCGAAGGTGAATGGGAGAAATGAGAGACATACTCTGATTAGGGTCATTAATTTAGGGGCAGACAGATTATAACACCACCGGTCAGGAACCACCTGATCAGAGTGAGTAATCTTTTGCCGGGTGCTTTAACACTGTGGATGCCTTATCCTTGACCTGACTCATATCAATCGCACATAAAATGACCTTTTTGCCCTTTTGCTCAAATTGAGTGATTTCTTCTTCTTTTCCTCCGTTGACTCCAAAGTAGCTACAAAACTCAAAAACAAGCGTAAAATACATAATTTACAAGAAAAATAACAAGAAAAGCATAAACAATAGATAGTAAATAGGATGTATTCTACACCTATCAAATTCCTCCACACTTAGACTTTGCTAGTCCTCGAGCAAATCAAACTAAAAACTCACAACTTCAAAGCGTTCAAGCGTCCCAAGCATCCAAAGAGTTATGAGGACATAGAGTTTCGCATGCTAGTAATAAAAAGTTAAAGTACTAAAGAACATATTCTCGTTCTTAAATGTTGAGTGAGAATAACCACACCATAATGAGAGAACGCGTGTTTGAGAAACGATCAATAAGCATTTCGCCTCGACTTCTGCCTCACCAAAAAGGATTTTATGATAATTGCACTCAAAAAGACGGCTTTTTATGGTTCTCACATGTGTGCAGGTGGGAATGAAGAGAGAATTCTGCGACACGTTGAATGGTGGGAAGGACAACTTCCAGAAATATTTTTAAAAACCCACATCTTTTAATATTTTGAAAAACCATTTTTCGACGATCTCTAAGAAAGGAAATCAACCATTTATTATTGAGAATGAGATTACTTACTCACCTTCACGTCCGATCGCCAATTATGATAACACCACTCTCACGGCATCCAATAGAAACGTCTTCCGCTCCTCGTCTTGATCTTCTTGGTCTTCGGTTTCAACTATTGATGATAAACCCTCGAATTTCATAAATCCTTGACAATTTTTAACTCTTGTACCTTAAATCCTTGTCGCTTGAAACTTCCTTATAAATTTTCCTTTCCCACGGCTTATTAAAATAAAAACAAAACAAATATTTCTCTTGTTTTTTTTTCTTTTTTTTCTTCTTTTTATCTCTTTTTTTTTTTTTTTTTATATGATTTTTTTTTCTTTTCTTTTCTTTGTTAAAAACAAGAGAAATTAAATACAAAATAAACCATGGCCGTGGAAGAAGTATTTTACCACTTGATTCTTCACAACTTGTATCGTCTTGAAATCATAAACTTTCAAAAAATTCTCACCTTTTAATTTGCTCTTTTTCTCGTTCCGTTGCTTGTAAACCTTAGACTTTTCCAACTTTCCTTGTAGATTTTGATGTCGCTCCTTGTTGATGATGGGAGTGTTTCTATGGATCCGTTGTTGTCGAGAGAGAGAATGGTGCTAACTGCAAATCGAACTACAAGAAGGAAGCTTTCATCTATAGACGTCACCCTCATGATTGACAAAATTAGCACTCAAGAGATCAAAGAGTAGTGCTTCTATTGGTGGGAGGTTGGGTAGCTCACCATTCTACCCGGAATTAACGTATGGTGACACACACTCAAAATAAGCTCTTTAGTAGATGGAAAATTTCTGGTCGGTGCCTCTCATGATATGAATACGGGTAGTCTCCACTAATGATTGATCAACAACTCTAATAATGCCCTTCTCCCTGCACCAAATTCGCATCACCGGCATGATTAAATCCATTATTTAACACTCAAACAAGCAAGAAATCCAAATGTAGTTCTCTAACATTTCCAAGTTCAATTATGTCGGTCAAAATCTCTATGTAAACATACCTAGAAGTATGCTAGTGACTCTAAAATCTTTAAAAGTTGGAATTTTTAAGTAAAACTCTTTTTTTTTTTTAAATTTTTTCATTTTTTTGTAATTTTTGTTTTACAATACATGCTTAACCACTCCCCCACACTTAAACCTTACATTGTCCTCAATGTAATTGAATCCTCCTAGTAAAATCAAGGTGGGAAATTTTAACATGATAAGGAACAAGAAAAAGAAAGAACAAAAAAGATAAGAAATACAAAACCTATGGGTTGCCTCCCATTAAACGCTTGTTTTAAAGTCGACGGCCCGACTTAGCTCTTGCAAGATTCATTAGCCCGGATCAATCTCTTTCACGGGAAAACATGATGTCACATCACTAGGGTATCGCGTTGTCTCAAAGATATTGAAGTGGATGAGTGTACCATCAAACTCCATAGTCAAGGTGCCATTTTGGACATCAATCTTTGTTCGGCGGTGCTTAAGAATGGTCTACCCAAAAGCAAAGGTGTAGACTTGGAAGAATTCTCATCATTCATGTCTAAGACATAGAAATCGGCCGGAAATACAAGCTCATTAACCTGCACCAAAACATTCTCAACAATCCCTTTCGGGTAAACATTAGATCGGTTAGCAAGTTCAAGAACTACCTTGGTCTCTTTAAGAGGACCGAGATTCAAAGAATCATAAATCGAGGAAGGCATAACATTAACCGATGCTCCCAAATCTAGCAAAGCTCGAGTAAACCTTGTTTTACCAATTGTGCAAGGTATATTGAAACTACTGGGTCCTTTAATTTTGGTGGGAGTTTCTTGAGAATAAACGCAGAAGCATTCTCCCCCACACTCATGACTTCATTCCCTTTCAACCTTTTCTTCTTCATGCACAACTCCTTTAAGAACTTTGCACAACGAGGAATTTGACGAATAGCTTCTATGAGTGGAATATTGACTTGTACTTTCTCAAAGATCTCCCAAATATCCATGTATTCCAAGTCTTTCTTTGATTTAGCAAATCGGCTAGGGAACGGGGGTGGAGTTGTGAAAGTAGGAACCGTCTCCTCGGGTTGGTTGGTTGGAGATGTTTTCTCCTTTGATGCGGTTTCAATTTTCTCTTTCTCATCATACACCTTATCTTGTTGATTTGGTTGCTCCACTTGTTTCCCACTCCTCAAAGTAATCGCATTAACGCTCTCTCTTGGATTAACAAATGGTTGTGAAGGAAGTTTTGTGGACGCTTGCGCTTGCAATAAGTTCACATCGGTCGCTAATTGCCCCACTTGAATTTGTAACTCCTTGATTGCCGAATCGGTCTTTTGTTGGTGTTGTTGAACCATAGTGGTGAGACCTTGCACACCTTGCATTAACGCATTGAGCTTGTCATCATTCAAAGAATCACGCTCCTTGACTTGTTGTGGTTGAAATTGTTGTTGAGGATGGAAACGTGATTGTTGGAAACCACCTTGTTGCTCATACGGATTGGGAACCGCCGCGTGCTTATTTGCATAACTAAAGTTGGGATGATCCTTCCAACCGGGATTGTAGGTATTGGAGTATGGATCGTACCTTGGCCTTTGATTTGGATATAAAGCATTCACTTGTTCGGTCTCACCATCCGAATAATTACCGCGACCATCCTTTGCATCATTATCTCCATGTTACTCATCCTTTGATCAAGATGTGATGAATCACTTACTTCATGCACTCGCCTAACCATTGGTTCATCCCTTGTGTAGAATTGTTGCGAGTTCGCAGCCATACTTTCAATCAACTCGGTAGCTTGGGCCACCGTCTTGTTCATTAATGCACCACCACCGCGGCGTCAAGAAGAGACCTATCACTTGGGTGGAGAGCTTCATAGAAGTATTGGAGTATC
This sequence comes from Papaver armeniacum, assembly GCA_023531295.1. Lineage (NCBI taxonomy): Eukaryota > Viridiplantae > Streptophyta > Magnoliopsida > Ranunculales > Papaveraceae > Papaver > Papaver armeniacum. Next base: position 91,034 of record JAJJWW010005914.1, on the reverse strand, counting down.
ATAACATCACTAAATTGATGGTGTGGACAAACTTGCCACCAACCTCTTGTATCGCTCCCAACATTCATACAATGATTCTCCCACTTGTTGTTTCAATCCACAAATCTCCTTGCGAATTTGAGTAGCTTTGGATGCGGGAAAATATCTCTCGAGGAAAAGTTTCTTCATCCCATTCCATGTTGTGATACTTCCGGAAGGCAAATAATATAACCATTCCTTAGCATTACCCGCCAAAGAAAACGGAAAGCTTTCAACATTGCTCCATCCGCATTAGTCTCCGGTGGAAGCATAGCCATAACTATGGTGTAGAAGTCCATAAGATGTTTGTTTGGGTCCTCATTCACCATGCCATGGAACTTTGGTAACTCTCTAATCAACCCTGGCTTGATCTCGAAGGTTGAGTTAGTTTGGATACACCATTGTTGTGTGTCAATCTTGTGAGAAGCTAGGTCCTTGAGTGTACGATCAGCCATTGGTTCTTCCTCTTTGTCCGAATATGTGAAATCACTTGATGAAGACGGAGGAAGTGGAGTGTTAATCGCACGAATGAAATCCTTTAGTTGAGTGCCGGATCGAAGACGTATTGGACTCGGTCTGCCCTCTTTAAGCATTCACCAAAGGTATAGCACCTGAAACAAAATTCTCAAAAACTAAGTTAGATACGGTAAAAAATCTAACAAAACAAAAATAAAGCAAAAAGAAAAATAAAAACAACTAAAAATCGCCCGTTGCTCCCCGGCAGTGGCGCCAAAATTTGATGCGTGTCGTACCACAACAAATTAATTCAAGATTTTTCCACTCAATTAAAAATAATATAATGGAAGTCAAGTTCGTTCCCACGAGGAGCAAGAGATTCTAGTTGTAAAAATTGTCACGAAAGGGGGTGTAAAAGCAAAAGAAAATAAACAAAGCAATTAAAAGATAAAGTTGAAAGCAATAAGAGAGACAAGATCAAGGAATCCTTCTTCGTTCTGAAACAATGAATCAAGTTATGTTCTTTTCTACTTGTTATTAGTCACAGATTATCACCAACCGTAGGATAGCATGTACGCTTAGCTAGCCCCAAAATCCCTAATTTCACTGAGTAACAGGTCCGCTTAGTTATCAGATTTTATTCAAAAGAACCACCCTTAGGTTCGCTTACAAGATGTAATTCCCTGAATGCATTAAGATTTATGAATTTAGGTTTAGTACTAGTAGTTAAACTCGGTTCGCTTGGTTCACTTTCTAGCGTTGTTTCTACACACAATTGCTCCACGGAATCCCTCCGCAAGGTCTCATGTTTGCTACTTATGTAAAGAGTCAAGAAACGATTACTTATCCCCTAACTTTCACTAGCATTAGATTAAATCGACAAATCAATTTAGTTGGCCACCCAAACAATCTATCAATCAATCATGAATGTCTTTAAGATCATTCCTATTAGTAAAAACAAACGATAATCATGTGAAAAACTTCAAGATAGAATTGAAAACAAAAACTCAAAACATAAATTAAGAACTAGGAATTCATCCTCAATCAATAAAATTAGCTACTTTAAAGAGTTCACACAAAGAATAAGAAAAGAAAAGTGTTGTGTGTAGAGAGCTGTGTGTATAAAAGATGTAAAAAAACTTCTCTATTTATAGGCTTCAATATTCTCCAACTCTTCCAAGGATTAGAATCCTTTTCCTTTAGCACAACACCAGATCTCTCTCAGTTCTCCCTCGACCGTTCAGATCTCTCCCGCAAGATCCTACGCTCGCTCCTACGTGCGCTTCAACTCTCGATGTCCCCGCCTCACATCGAAATCCCCATACCCTATACCCCCGGTCGAGTAACCCCTATTCTCTATTTCACTTTCTCTTTCTTCTCCCACGATTTCTCAGAGAAAACCCATGCTTTTCCTTCACCTTCACCCACACCTTTCACTGAGCCATCACCACCTCCATCATCACCATCACCAACAACTCCACCAAAGAGCTCTGCGAGATATCTACATGCCCTAGTTCGCACTGTCTCAGCCTTTAGCTTCTCCAACCCTAGAAGCTAGGGTTAAGGCAGTTGGGTTTAGGGTTTTCACCAAACCCATTGCATGTCGACTCAGAGGCGAAGGAAAGGGAGAAGTCAGGTTTGGGTCAGTGTAGTTGTTAGTTTTTATTGTTTTGTGAGTTATAAATTGGGTTTTTGGATGTAAGAGAAAACTAGTCAGTTTTAGTTTCAATTTAGGGTTCTTAGTTTTAATTTGTAATTTTAATTTGAAGTCTGTTTTAGCATGTTTAGTATGGGCTAATTCTGTATTGCTAGGATTTACATGAAACCCTAGCTCTGTTCTGTTGTTCAACTATGTTGTGATTGTTCTTGAATGCTTAACTCTTAAGATAATTTCAATCCTTGCACTCCAATACTTTGCTTTCACATTGAATATCATGTATTCATTGTAGCTAGGATTAAACTGTATTGATTGTGCTCAACTCATGCTTAAGAGATAGCTGCCAAACCCTTGACTAATTGTGCTTAACTTAGACAATTAGTGCTCGGCTTTGGTACTCTAGTTGTTGATTGAATTATTACATTGGTGAATCTCCTTAGATAAGAGATAGTCTTGACACATTGTCCTTATGTCGCAATAGGATTAAGAACTTTCCAACTAGTTGACACACATAACTTGAACCATTGGTGGATTGGCAATCCTAGTATCCTTCTTAATCATCTTTATAGTTCATTTTGCCTCGATCTTGCAAACTTTCATCTCGATCGTAAAGACTTTAAACAAAAAGCCTTTATATTTCTCACACTTACCCCCGAAAACACTTGAGAAGCCTTAGAATAACTTAGCATCCTCTAGTTCCCGTGGAAAGACACCGTGCTTGCCACTGCCTTCAAGGCTCTGTGCACTTGCAGATTAGAACATAGGAAAAGCCTCTTTTAGCTCCTATCAAGTTTTTGGCGCCCAGCTAACTGGTAGTGTGCTAATTGTCTTTAAAGCTTCGATTCACTTGTTTCAATTCTCCCCTGTACATTTTGACTATTCAATCATCTGAGCTATCTTCTGTTGTATATTTCTGCTTTGAATCCCTGATTTTAGCTTCCTTTAGCTTAGTTAGCTGTAGTTTTCTTTTTTTTTGCATATCTTCATCTATAATTGCATAACATCATTAGTTCTTGATGTCACCTAGTGTAAGCTGTGAATATTGCATTGTTAAGTTTCCTTTGAGCTTATTCTAGCTCATTGTCCTTACATGGGAAACTTGTTTTCTTCCGGCTCATTGCCTTTTTGTTTACATACACCGAGAATAACTCAGTTGTAGCTAGGTGAAGTTTAGAATCTTGTCATTCCAACATTGGTGCTACCTTGCTCGTAATACTTCCTTGCTTTAAACCGTGCAAGTATTGAGATCTCGAGATTTCTCTCTTGAGTCACGAGTACTGTGAGCACTGGAGGAGACAAGGCAAACAACCTTGTGGAGTGCCTAAACCCGGTGAATACTGGTGGTATTGGCTTCTAACTCTTCTTTGTATGGTGTATGTTTGATAATCGAATGCATGATAGACTTACAAACTTGCCAGCCTCGGCCGCAAGTTTGAGCTTGACCTCGTTGAGTACTAAGTGAAGTCAATGAGTAAGTTGACTCCACAGGCACAATGAGCCGGCTACAATCTTGCAAGCCCCGTAGCCGCAAGTCGTGAGCTTATTCTGTGATCTTTGCTAAACCTTGATGCATGCTTGAACTTGAGTCACCATTCTTTGTAAGCTGTATTATTTGAACCATAGCTCAGATGTGCCTTGCCTTGTGTGTTCCATAAAACCCACGAGCTACGAGTTTGACATCAACTCAAACTTTTGGTATCTCGAGTGAGTTGATGCCACAAACTCAACCGAGCCGATTGACAATACCATCCTTGCACCCGAGCATGCCCTGAAATCATTGAAATATACTTATCGATAAACTAGCTTCCCTGCTAGGTGTTGTTGACTCGACTTCTATTGGCTCATTTGTGCACTGAGCTTGTTAAGACCATCGCCATGCTAGTACTTGCATACTTGTTAACTCGAATTCTCGCTAAAATTGTTGTCCGATTGATGTGAATCAACCCTGCTGTGTTGCTATCAATTGTGTTTGAATGTGTATGAAGTAGCAAAGCTGGTGAATAGCATTTAGCCTGTTGATTTTTCAAAACAACACAACCCAGCACTTTCTTCACCACTGAGTGAGCACAACCTTTCCCCTTGCACCATACATAATTTTTACTCATCTCCGTCTTTGTGACTGCGCAACCATTAGGTCAGCATATTTTGTGGAATTGTGATTGTACTCATTTGCAACCTGTGCCCAACAAGGCTATCTTGTATTGCTCTGTGCTGAGCTGAACTTGGAGCTGTGCTGTGACCAGCTAAGCACAATCTTTGCCTGACCAGTGCTGTGCATCTGCACCTCTGCACTAGCTAGCCAGTGCAAACAGTCTGAGACCAAAACTAGGTCTCCACAATCCTGGGCTGTAAACCTGCCAACCTTCAGCCCACACAACCCACTTCTGGGATGTACACAAATTGAGCCCACAACCAACTAGGCTTTGCAAACTTCTGGGCTGTGCAATAGACTAAGCCCACCTAAGTTCCACTGCTGGGCTGCAAGCAATCCGAAGCCCACTTCATCTGGGCTGTACAAAGCCAGTCTCAAACCCACATAACCAAACTGAAACCCATCTATTCAGTTGGGCTTCATAACTTCAAAAAGCCATCTTTTGGGCCTGAGTCTTGTGTTAGTGGGTCATTTTTGAGTTTTTGCTTTTCTGTGTTGAACTTGTTTGTGTGTTAACATGCTAGAGGCGCGTGCTAGGCTATGATTGTGTCTTTTAGAGACCAAACAAATCGACTAGTTAGAATCCGTCCGGACGAAATCGTTAGCATACCCAGTTCTTCAACAGAAAGCCCAATTCCATCAGAAAGCCCATCCGAATCAGAAACCATGGGTGATGAACCAAACCCACCCCGTAGTCTCAAGGACTACATGTACCCAACTAGGCAACCCAGCCCTCTTGCATCATTCTCACAGCCCGATGCTTGTCGATTTGAACCGAAAGCAAGCACCATTCATATGCTACCGTGTTTAGAGGGGTCAATGCTGAGAACCCCTACCATCACGTGAGAGACTTTGAGGATATTTGTGGGACTCTGCGTTTTAACCAAATGACAGAGGAGTCCCTCAAATTGAGATTGTTTCCTTTTCTCTGAAAGACAAATCCAAGTCTTGGCTTCATGCCCTACAACCACAATCCATTAGAACACAGGATGACCTCACAAAAGAGTTTTTCAAAAGTTTTTCCCAAACCATAAGACGGCGTCAATTCGGAAAGAGTCTAAATGGTTTTGTACAATTAGACAATGAAACTCTAGCAAAGTACTTGGAGAGATTCAATGAATTATTACTCCAATGTCCCCACCATGGTTTTGAAAAATGGAGACTCGTGCAAATATTGTATGAGGGTCTAGATGTTAGAACCCGAACTACGTCGAGTCAATGTGCAATGGTGCATTTATTGACAAGAGTGCCGATGACGCTTGGGCTTTTCTAATCGAAGTCGCTGAAAAGACTCAACAATGGGAGTCCATCCGAGAACCGAAACGGACTACCCTGTACAAAATGTTCATAGAATCGAGTCGACTTTGAGGGAAATGCAAAAATGGCATCTTTGGCCGGAGAATAGAAGTGCTTGAGTTGGAAAAGAATGTAAAATCTAATGCCCCTACTCTCCGTGACCAAATTGATAGGGCCACTTGTGCCGCATGCCATATTTCGACCACTTAGTGGACAAATGTCCAGATTATATGCATTTCAAGAGTCCAAGTCCGAGCAAGCCAATGCATTGTACAGAGACAAGAGAACAACCCGTATTCTCGGACCTACAACCCGGGGTGGAGGAATCACCCTAACTTCTCATGGTCCAAGGGACTGTACAAGGGGGACCAACACATAACAACCAAGGATACTCATATCCTAGAAACCCCCAAGTACAACCACCCCCTCGGTACCACCTAGAGAAAAAGACTAGCTTGGAAGATCGTGTCATTCTGTTGACCCAAGGTCTTTCAAAACTTGAGAAAACTACCGACCAACGTCTCACAACCCTAGATCTTAAGATAGGGCAAATCTGTGATGCATTGAATGAGAGAGAGAAAGGAAAATTCCCTAGTCAACCCCTACAAAATCCAAAGACTGTGTTTCAAGCAGGCTCCTCTACCTAAGGGTGCACAGGAACTGAGCCGGACCGACGGACCGTCCCGGAACCGGTGGAACCGTACCTGTTTTTGTACCGAACCGAGAAGGGGGGTACAGTGCCGGTCCAAAAATTAGGAACCAGAGGCTAAGCGGAGTGCAAAATACACGGTCTTTCCTAGTCCCGTCCGTCCCGACCGAATGTCCGAAGAATTATAACCATTGGATTTAGGGGTAGTAGACTAATGATAGCCATTAGATTTAGGGGTGGTAAATATTAGATTCAGGACTTTTGAGTTCATGAACTTTAAAGGCTTTCCCGGTCATTGGAATTGTCATCTTGACCACGAGAAGCATCAACTCCGTCAGCTACCATCTTACCTTCAATTTTTATCTCTTTCTTTTCGGGAGCATATCTCCTTGGTGTTACGAAGGCTGCGACCAACATCCTCTGAAGGAGTCTCACTACGAGTTTCACCAACATCTTGATTAAACCATTTTGATAATCTCCATTACCATCTACAAATAAGATATTAAGATTTAAGTCTTTCAAAGGAAGGATCCTCGATTCCGAGTTGGACCCTTGCTGCATGTTCTAAAGCTTCCCACTCATCCAAATTAGGTACATTGGAACCCAAGCCGGACATATCCTTTTGACCAACCTTTTCACATTAACATACTTTAAAGGATTTTTTTGATGCGGAACAGAGACTAGTACCGGGCACACAGTACCGCACGTGTACTTCGAATGGTGCCAACCGAGGTGCAGTGGTACAGTACCGGTCCAAAATTTTGGAACCGAGGTTAGGGAGGTACAGTGCTCGGTCTCGGCAAGAACCGAGGCCGAACCGTGCCGTGTGCACCCTTACCTCTACCTGCAATGAGACTTCACATAGTCAAGCAAATCTTTGTCACCACTCTCCGTAGTGGTAGAATTGTTGAGAACCATGTAGGTGTACCACCTTCAAGCGAGTCTACATCGGACTCCCAAGTACACACAACACCACCGGAAACATCTACTCGTAGAGAAAGAATCGAACCCATTGAGAAAACCAAGAGTCCTACTAATATAGATGTTCCCGTGCCAAGTCATGTTCTGTTGCTCCATTTCCACAACGGTTGGTAACGCGGGTACCCAATACAACGAGATGTTGGAATTGTTCAAAAGAGTTAACATAAACATTCCATTTCTCGAAGCAATCGAGCAAATACACGCCTATGCTAAGTTTTTGAAGGACTGTGCACACAAAAGCGAAAGCTTCATGTGCATAAGCGTGCCTTTCTCACCGAGCAAGTAAGCTCAATTATTCAAAACAAAACCCCACCTAAGTTTAAAGACCCAGGTAGCCCGACTATCTCTTGTACTATAGGTGAGCATACAATCGAAAAAGCTTTATTGGACTTAGGAGCTAGTGTGAATCTTGCCATATTGCTGTATGTGCGGTTAGGTCTTGGGAATTGCAACCCACTCTGTCACGCTACAATTAGCGGACAGATCTGTGAGAGTCCCTCGGGAATCGTTGAAGATGTGCTAATCAAGGTTGATAAATTTTATTTCCCTGTGGACTTCATTGTGTTAGATACACAACTTTGTGCATAATCCACGAAAATCATATTCCCGTTATCTTAGGACGTCCCTTCTTGGCAACGTCAAACGCTATCATAAATTGTCGTAGCGGGATATTGAATTTGTCTTTTGGCAACATGACTGTAGAACTGAATGTCTTTCGTGTGAACCAACAACCCATAGAGTGTGATGATGATGAATTGCACGAGGTTAGCATGATTGAGAGTCTGATTCAAGACTCATTGCCCGACATTTTGTCAGTGGACCCTGTGCAAGCATGTTTAGACAATTTTGACTTAGATCTCTTCAGTTCTGAGTACATTAGTGAAGTCCACTCTTTGCTAGAGTCTGTGCCACCCATGGATATTGCCAAATGGCAGAATGCAGTGGAAACTCTTCCACTCTCTGATACCACATCTGCCCCACCTCTTGACACACCACCTAAGCTTGATTTGAAACCTTTACCCGATACCTTGAAGTATGCATTCTTAGGTCCTTCTGAGACTTTACCTGTGATTATTGCATCATGTTTAGACACGGAACAGGAAAGTCAACTGTTAGAAGTACTTAAAGAGCATAAAGGAGCCTTAGGTTGGACCATCTCCGATCTTAAGGGTATAAGTCCCACAATTTGCATGCATCACATAAACCTTGAGGAGAACACTAAACCATCTAGGGAAATGCAAAGGAGACTTAACCCCAACATGAGAGATGTTGTCAAGGGTGAGATCTGGCCTTCTTGACGCGGGTATCATTTACCCCGTCCCCGATAGCCAATGGGTCGGTCTATTCGGGTAGTACCCAAGAAGTGCGGCATTCTTGTTGTTCAAAACGAGATGAATGAGCTCATTCCCACCCGTGTGACCACCGGGGTGGCGAGTATGTATTGATTATAGAAAAGCTGAACACGGTAACCAAGAAGGACCATTTTCCCCTTCCCTTCATTGACCAAATGCTTGGAAAGGTTAGCCAAACATAAGTACTACTGCTTCTTAGATGGCTATTAAAAGCTGCAACCAAATTCACATAGCACCCGAAGACCAACAAAAGACCACATTTACCTGTCCTTATGGAACATTTGCTTATCGTCGTATGCCTTTTTGGGCGTGCAATGCACCCGCTACTTTTCAACGTTGCATGATGAGCATTTTTTCCGACATGGTAGATAAGTTCCTTGAGATTTTTATGGATGATTTTTACGTGTTTGGATCTTCATTTGATGAGTGTTTGCATCATCTCACATGTGTGCTAGTTAGGTGTAAGGAGAAGAGTTTGGTCTTGAATTGGGAAAAATGCCATTTTATGGTTAATTCAGGCATTGTTCTAGGGCATATCATCTCGGAAAAAGGCATAGAAGTAGACAAAGCCAAGGTAGATCTCATTCAACGGTTGCCTCAACCTCGTTACGTGAGGGACATCAGATCATTTCTAGGCCATGCGGGTTTTTACCGCCGATTCATCAAAGACTTTAGTAAAATTTCACGACCTTTGTGCAATCTTCTTGCAAAGATGTTGCATTTGTCTTTGATGATGCTTGTAAGGAAGCATGGGAGCAACTGAAGGCTCTCCTTACATACGCCCCTATAGTCGGACCCCCATTTGGTCATTACCATTTGAGATTATGTGTGATGCGTCGACTATCTTTGTAGGAGCTGTTTTGGGCCAAAGAGTAGACAAACTCCCTTATGTGATCTACTATGCTAGTAAAACACTTAATGATGCTCAATTGAATTATTCCACTCTTGAGAAGGAGTTGCTAGTTGTTGTGTTTGCATTAGACAAGTTTAGATCTTATTTGATAGGGTCTAAGGTCATCATTTATTCGATCATGCTTTGCATTGAGATATCTTTTGTCTAAGAAAGATGCTAAGGCTCGTCTAATTCGATGGATACTCTTGCTACAAGAGTTTAACCTCGAAATTCGAGATAAGAAAGGGTCGGAGAGAATGTTGTTGCTTAGATCACTTGTCTAGGTTGAATGTTGAATCGTCGATGAGTGCATGTTAATTAGGGAATCATTCCACGATGAGCAATTGATGCTTGTGTCGAGATGCCTTGGTTTGCTGATATTGTGAACTACCTTGCTACGGGTAGAATGCCCTTGCATTGGTCTAAACAAGACCGTTCCAAGTTCTTGGTGAAGTTAAACATTTCCTTTGGGATGACCCATATTTGTTTAAATCTTGCCAAGACCAAATCATTAGGAGACGTGTCCCCAATTCTCAACAAAGGGACGTCATTTCTTTCTGTCATGACCATGCATGTGGAGGCCACTTTAGTGCCAAGAAAACTATCGCAAAGATCTTGCAAAGCGGTTTCTATTGGCCAACACTTGTTTAAGGATTGCCATGCATTCTGTGTTGCTTGTGAATCGATGCCGAGACTAGGAAGTATATCTAGGAGAAACATGATGCCCTTACAACCCATTTTGATTGTTGAGCTGTTTGATGTTTGGGGCATTGATTTCATGGGTCCATTTCCGAATTACGAAGGTAAGTTATACATTCTTGTTCTTTGTCGATTATGTCTCCAAGTGGGTAGAGGCCATTGCAACCAAAACCAACGACCATAAAGTTGTTCTTTCTTTTCTTAAGGAGAACATTTTCTCCCGTTTTGGAACCCGAGAGCGATAATCAGTGATGGAGGTAGTCATTTCTGCAATAGACCCTTTGAATCACTAGTGCGCAAGTATGGAATCACTCACAAGGTCGCAACACCTTACCATCCTCAAACCAGTGGCCAAGTGGAAGTGTCCAATAGGGAAATTAAGCATCTCCTTGAGAAGACTGTCAATCCTTCTAGGAAAGATTGGTCTTTGTGCTTAAATGATGCTTTATGGGCCTATAGGACTGCATACAAGACTCCCATTGGGATGTCTCCTTCTGAACTTGTGTACGGAAAAGCATGTCATCTACTGTTGAGTTAGAACACCGTGCATCTTTGGGCTGTGAAAAAGTTGAATTTTGATCTTGATAAAGTCTGGTACCCGTGAAAACTTCAACTCAATGAGTTAGAAGAATTGAGAAATGATGCATATGATAGTGCAAAAACGTACAAACATAGAATGAAGGTGTTTCACGATAAGCGCATTACTGCGCAAAGTCTTTCACCCCAGGTCGGAAAGTTTTATTGTACAACACTAGATTGCACTTGTTTCGGGGAAGCTACGTTCTCGATGGTACGGACCATTCGTGGTGCGTACCGTTTTTCCCCATGGAGCTATAGAAGTTGAAAACCCAAAAACAAGAACATTTTCAAAGTCAATGGTCGGAGATTGAAACCATTTACGGAGCATCTTCCACCGAAGTTGAGACCGTTGACTTGGAAGACCCCATCTATGTGGTGATCTAGTTCACTTGTGTACATACTTATGGACTAAACATCCATCATCTTTCCCTTTTCTTTTTCTTTTTGCATAATTTTGATGTGTGCTAACCAACCTTTTTGTCTTGCGCTCGTGATTGTTTGCTTTCAAAGCATTCATCTTTCTATGGTTTGGCAACACCCTCTTGCATCCATTAATCTCTTCCCTTTTCTCCTCTCAACATAGTTCTCTTGGTATGTGAATGTTTAAATTCTTATTATCTGTTAACACATTGAGGACAATGTTTGATCTAGGTTTGGGGGTGTGATTTGCATATAGAGTTTTTTTTAGTCTTTTTGTTTTACTTCTTTGTTTATCTAAAATAATAAAAAAAAAAAAGTTCAAAATTTTTTTTTTTTTTGAAAAACTCAAAAATTTGCATAAAAACCTCCAACTTTTAGAGATTTTAGAGTCACTAGCATGCTTTTAGCTATGTTTACATAGAGAGTCCGACAAAATAACAAGAACTTGGAAGTATGTTTGGAGAACGCAATCGGGTTCCTTAGTTGATTAGAGCGTTAAAGTCGGATTTAACCATACCGGAGGGCGAATTAGGTGCTGTTTAGATTTTCGGTAGTAGAATTGTGATCAACCATAGTGGAGACTACCCATTTTACATCAAGCGAGGTACCGACCTTCACTCTTTGTGACTTCTAGAAAAGCTTTTAGAGTGTGTGTCACCGTACGTCAATTCCGGGTAGGAATGGTGAGCTACCCAACTTCGCACCACTTTCAGCACTACTTTTGTTCTCTTGAGTGCTAATTCCGTCAATCATGAGGGTGACGTCTAAAGATGAAAACTCCTTCTAGATATCGATTTGCAGTTAGCATCACTCTCTCTCTCAATCAGCAGTTCCATAGAAACACATCATCGTCAGCAAGCGGAGCAACATCATAATATTCGAAGAAAAGTTGAGATAGTCCAAGGTTTGCGTGCAACAAAGAAAAGAAAAGGAAATAGGATGAGAATTAATGAAGTTTGTAAAATCAAGACAATACAAGTTATGGAAATTGTGTGATATAGTCCTTCATCCATGGAGTTAGTAGTGTTACTGTTTTTATTTTCAATTAATGTATATAGTATGTTCTTGAAAAAAAAAAAAATAATAATTAAAAAAAAAAAAAATTGTAGTTTATTTTCTTAGTTTTGATACCACCATGGTAAAGAAGAAAATTCCAAGTAACAAGGAAATTGAGTAGAAAAGTTAAAAATTGTCAAGTTTTGTGAAGTTTAGAAGTTCGTCATCAACATTTGAAGACCGAAGACCGAAGAGTGAAGACGTTTCTATGGTTCTTATGAGAGAGTGATATTAATTGCCGATCGGGTGAAAAGGTAGTGAGTACTCCCACCCTTGCTAATGGTTGATTTCCTTCCTTAGAGATCATCGAAAAAAGATTCTTTTTGTCCACACTTTTGTGGAGTCTCCAAATTTTATTTGAAGGTTAGCCTTCTTACCTACAACGTGTGCGGATTTCTCTCTTTATTCTGCCTGCACACATGAGAGACTAAAAAAGCGATCTTTTTGAGTGCAATTATCATAAAACCCTAACCGTGAGGCGGAAGTTGAGACTTATGATCACAATCGAATCCGAATTCTTTCATATGGTATGGTTACTTCTCGCTCAAAGACTTAAGGATGAGAATGCGTTCTTTAGTAGTTCTAACTTCTTGTTACTAGTATCTGAAACTCTATGTCCTCATAGCTCCTTGGATGCTTGAGACTCTTTTACACTCTGAAGTTGGAGAAGGTTTTATGGGTACACCTCTGGTAAACCCTCACGAGACTACAACTCGTCCACTAGGGACACCTAGGGGTTTAAAGGCTTAGTGCATACGTTGAATGCATTCGAGAGACCTACGACAGTGGTATAGTTAGGATTTCTTCATTTCGTTTCACTTGAGGACAAGTAAAATTCGGGTTTGGGGGTATTTGATGAGTGCTAAATAGTGCATATTTAAACACCTTTTTATTGGCATTTTACTCATCTTTTGCGCTTAGAAATCGAGATATTATCCCGTTATTCTGTGTTTTCTTTGTTTTCAAGAATAAATATTTGTATTAATTAATTTTGTGTTTTTAGGTAATAAATAAAGTCCGGAGAAACTGAGGAGATAAAGAGCGAAGAATTGGAGTCAAACATCTATGGAGCAGTTAGCCAAAGCCCACGCGCGAATCAGTTGCAACCCAACAAGGAAGACATGGGCTAGAGCTACCCACGACCCGGATCCGAACCCGCTCATCCCGAGCCGTTGAGATCTCGCCCAAATGCATCACACGGTCGCTCCTTCACTCACATCTATTTCTCGATGCTCCGCTCAACACCAGATCTCTCTCAGTTCTCCCTCGACCGTTCAGATCTCTCCCGCAAGATCCTACGCTCGCTCCTACGTGCGCTTCAACTCTCGATGTCCCTGCCTTACATCGAAATCCCCATACCCTATACCCCCAGTCGAGTAACCCCTATTCTCCATTTCACTTTCTCTTTCTTCTCCCACGATTTCTCAGAGAAAACCCATGCTTTTCCTTCACCTTCACCCACACCTTTCACTGAGCCATCACCACCTCCATCATCACCATCACCAACAACTCCACCAGTAGCTCCTGCAGATATCTACATGCCCTAGTTCGCACTGTCTCAGCCTTTAGCTTCTCCAACCCTAGAAGCTAGGGTTAAGGCAGTTGGGATTAGGGTTTTCACCAAACCCATTGCATGTCGACTCAGAGGCGAAGGAAAGGGAGAAGTCAGGTTTGGGTCAGTGTAGTTGTTAGTTTTTATTGTTTTGTGAGTTATAAATTGGGTTTTGGATGTAAGAGAAAACTAGTCAGTTTTTAGTTTCAATTTAGGGTTCTTAGTTTTAATTTGTAATTTTAATTTGAAGTCTGTTTTAGCATGTTTAGTATGGGCTAATTCTGTATTGCTAGGATTTACATGAAACCCTAGCTCATTGCGTTGTTCAACTATGTTGTGATTGTTCTTGAATGCTTAACTCTTAAGATAATTTCAATCCTTGCACTCCAATACTTTGCTTTCACATTGAATATCATGTATTCATTGTAGCTAGGATTAAACTGTATTGATTGTGCTCAACTCATGCTTAAGAGATAGCTGTCAAACCCTTGACTAATTGTGCTTAACTTAGACAATTAGTGCTCTGGCTTGGTACTCTAGTTGTTGATTGAATTATTACATTGGTGAATCTCCTTAGATAAGAGATAGTCTTGACACATTGTCCTTGTCTGCAATAGGATTAAGAACTTTCCAACTAGTTGACACACATAACTTGAACCATTGGTGGATTGGCAATCCTAGTATCCTTCTTAATCATCTGTTATAGTTCATTTTGCCTCAGTCTTGCAAACTTTCATCTCGGTCGTAAAGACTTTAAACAAAAGCCTTTGTATTTCTGTCACTTACCCCTGAAAACACTTGAGAAGCCTTAGAATAACTTAGCATCCTCTAGTTCCCTGTGGAAAGACCTGTGCTTGCCACTGCCTTCAAGGCTCTGTGCACTTGCAGATTAGAACATAGGAAAAGCCTCTTTTAGCTCCTATCATATGCGACCTTGTTCATCCTAGATTCTATTAACAATAATCTTGAATTTACTAGGTTATCATTCTTGTGAGCTAGGAACGCCACCCAAGTTAATCTGGTGTAATCATCAACCATTACCAAAGCATATTTCTTTCCTCCAACAGTGGGTTGTTGGATTGGTCCAAACAAATCCATATGAATTAAACCAAGTGGAGATTTGGTGGCAATGTCTTGTGATGGTTTATGTGGAACTTTACCTTGTTTACCTTTTTTGAAAAGCACCATAAACACCATCCACTTTGGCACTGATTTTAGGTACACCTCTAACACGTTATTTGCTAATGATCTTGCCTAGGAGGAGATAAATGATGTGACCAAATGCTCATGCCAAAGTTGTGTGGATTCTATCTTAGTCAAGTTAGTCATCCGCATCACAAACCATGAAAGGTTACCTGTCATGTGTCGGCTACACCCACTATCGAGAAACCACTGAAAGGGTGAGCTGGACTTTAAGACAAAAGCTCCCGAACTGGCATTAATTTTCCTTGGATTAGGATATATTGTCACTCCTTTGTAAGTCTTTCAATATTGGACAGATGTTTTTCAGCTCTTTTGTGAAGAACTCTAGCAACTTTTAACTTTTGTCGAAAGAGCTTATATGTATATTGGTAATGATTACAAGAAACATAAAACATACTATAAGGATCTACCTTACAAGTTAGCATAAAAACAGATCAAAATCTCTAAGGATAGAGATTGGATTGGGAAGAACAAAATTTAGAGAGAGAAAAATAACTTTTTTGATTAAATTTTCATGACCGCCTCACAACCACAAAAAGAGAATAAAAGGATAACACAAAATACAACTTGTTCGATTCGCACGATAACTACTAAAAAATACCTAATTAAACTGAATTAAGACTAATAGCTATCGGGTGCCATTATGAGAGGGGACAACCCTTAACAAGACTAATTTTAGCAACATGATGAGCTTGGGTCCTGATAAATACCCTCTACTCCTCCAGACCTCAAGGATTAATTTTGGAAACTGATGTACCATGAAGTCCTTGTCCTCCCAAGTAGCATCTTGAACTGATAAATTCTCCCATTGAACCAACACTTAAGTAATACTTTTCTTTTTCTTCTTAACTTGTCTGCTGGCTAGAATTTCAAGGGAGTAATCTTTATTTCCTTGTCCTTATTTAGATTTGGTAGTGTAGTTTGGTGAAGCATTCCACTGCCCAGCTTTTCCTTAAGAGACATGAAATGTAGAATGTATCTTGGACTCAAGGGGTAGTTGCAGCTTGTATGCCACCTTCCCAATTCTCTCTAGCACCTTGTAAGGACCAAAAAACTTAGTTGCAAGCTTAAATTTCTCCTCAGCAATAATGATGATTGTTTGTAGGGATGCAACCATAAATATACCTAGTCTCCTACCTTGAACTCTCTCTGAGTCCTCTTCTTATCAGCTTGTTGTTTAATCCTATGTTGAGCTTTCTCAAAAACACCCTTCAATACTTGTCTCATGACTTGTCTTTGCTGCGAATAATCTGCTGCCTCAAGACTAACTCCAAACAGGATGAAGTTACCTAGATTGTGGGGGAGCATATACATATAAAGATTCAAATTGGGCCAACTTAAGACTAGTATAGAAGCTAGTGTTGAACCACAACTCAGCCAATGATAACCAAGATACTCACTTACTAGGTTTGTAACTGATCATACATCTTAATTAAGTTTCAAGGAATGCATTCACCCTTTCACTTTGATCATCTGTCTGTGGGTGATAAGCAATTCTTAAATGCAGAGATGTGCCCATTCTTGATAATAGAGATTGCCAGAATTTACTCAAAATTACACTATCTCTATCAGACACTATGGTTTTGGGTAGTCCATGTAGCTTAATGACTGAGTCTAGAAATACCTTAGCCATCGATGTTGTTGTGTAGGGAAGGTTGAGTGCTAAGAAGTAGTTGTACTTTGTATATTTGTCCACCACCACCAGTATGATCTCCCTTTCTTCAGATTTTGGAAGACCAGAAATAAAATCCATGCTGATGTTAGCCCAGGCTTGTTCAGACATTGGTAGTGGTTGTAAGAGTCCAGTTGGAAGAGAAGTGAATCCCTTATGTTGTTGACATATATCACACTCTTGTACCATCTGTGTTATGTTGTGCTTCAGTCCCTTCCAGTAAAAATAAATCTTTGCTTTTTGATAACTATCCCTAGATCCAGAATGTCCTCTCACTGATAAGGCATGCACTTCATCCATGAATTTTTGTCCCAGCCCTCCAGAACTACCAATGTAGATCATGCCTTTGTATCTAATGATACCCTGCTCAAGTGAAAATTCTCCACAGACAGTTTTTTTTTTCCAGTATCAATTTTGGAAGTAAATCTTGTGCCTATAGAGTCCTCCAAGTAACTCTCTTGTACCTCTGTCAACCAAGTTGGATTTAATTGAGAAATAGCATTGCATGAAGCATCTTCTGAAAGTTGCACTCTAGATAAGGAATATGCCACTTTATTACCACTTTCCTTCTTATACTTTAGCTCATAATTGTATCCTAGCAATATATCTAGCCATTTCTGTTGTAGAAGTGAATGGACTCTCTGCTCCATTAAATATTTAATACTTTGGTGGTAAGTGTAGATGCTGAATTTATTGCTCATAATTATTTTCATCATTTCCTTCCCATTCATTTATTGTAGAATACAATTGGTCATTTATACTGCATCAACACAGCCCCCATTCCCAAATCACAAGCATGTGTAGCCAAATCAAATGGTTTACTAAAATCAGGAAAAATAAGTACTAGTATAGTAGTTATAGCTTCCTTTAGTAGCTCAAAATCCTTGAGAGCATCTGTATTCCATTCAAAACTGTTTTCTTCAATAGTTTTGTAAGAGGTTTAGCAGTGAGACCATAGTTTTGTACAAATGTCCAGTAGTACCTAGTTATCCCTAGAAATACCCTTAGATTCTTCAATGTCTTGGGACCTGGTCATTTCTTTATGCACTCAACCTTGGCTGGATCAGCAGCAACCTCATCTCCATTAATAATATGGCCTAAGTATTCAATTGAGGACTGACCAAAAGAATACTTACTCATCTTAGCAAATATATTATGTTTATTGAGTAACTCTAATGTGAGTTCTAAGTGTCAAGCATGATTCTCCATGTCAGTGTTATAAATCAAGATGTCATCAAAGAAAACCAATATGAATTTCCTTAAGTATGGTTTAAAAATATCATTCATCAATGCCTGGAAACTGGCTGGGGCATAAGTTATCCAAAAGGCATAACTAAGAACTCATAAGACCCTTGGTGAGTCTTGAATGTTGTTTTGTGAGTGTCTGGAGGATACACCCTGATTTGGTGGTATCCTGCTCTCAAGTAAATCTTGGTGAATATTTTGGACCCATATAACTCATCAAGTAACTCTTTTATCATAGGAATTGGATATTTATCCTTGATGGTAAGTTCATTCAATTTTCTATAATCCACACAAAATCTCCAACTCTCTTCCTTCTTCTTAACTAGCAAAATTGGAGATGAAAATAGGTTGTGACTAGACATGATAATTCCAGACTCAAGCATTTCTTGTACCAATTATTCAACAACCTCTTTTTGTACATAGGTAATTCTGTAGGGCCTTTGGTTTGGAGGTGTAGAAAGTGGTTTCATAGGTATATGATGATCATGAGATCTTTTAGGAGGTAAGCTGGTAGGTTCTTGAAAGATTGAGTTGTATGAGTTCAAGATTGGTTGTAGAGGCTATGGGGTATGGTGTTGAGTTTCAATGGTCAGAATAGAGAAAACATGTCCCATGAGCCTATGTCTCATTCTTCTTGATATATTTTTGACATGCCTTTCTTTGACATCATAGATACCCTTGGTGTGTCTGCACTCCCTTACAACGTAACTTCTTCATTGCCTCTATGGAAGGATATAGTCATCTCCTTGAAATCAAACTTGATAAGACGGATGCCCTTCATACGAGTCCACTCCCCAGTACCATGCCCCCCCACCCACACCCCACACACCCCCAAGGCCAATAGCCTGACATCAAATTGAAATATATACCCTTGCATGCTCCATGAAAAATTTGGATACTTGGCATTACTGTAGAGCTTGTTTCCATCAGCCACAACTACATGAAAGGTTGTTTTTGGCTCTATATATGCACCATTATATTTAGCTAAATTAGGGTTCAGGAAAGTATGAGTACTCCCACTATCCACTAGTGTTGTTATAGCTTTTTATCTTCACTGATGCCTTGTATCCTTATAGTGTTGTGAGACATATTACCTGATAGGGCATGTGGGGAGATCTCAACTTCCTCTTCCAATTCTTGAATTACTAGAGAGCTAAGAGCCTCTCTAATGGAATGTGTGTGGAGAAAAAAGTTTTAATCCACATAGGATACACAACAATATTTATTAATAAACATCTCCAACCCTTTAATATGAGGATGATGTGGCAAAAAATAAAATAGACATCCTCTAAATGAACCTTTAGTTTTAGACATTCACATAGAGGATGTCTTCATCATTTTATTACTAAAAATCAATATAAAATAAAAATATTTGTAGCCAATAATATTTCTACAAATGGGTCCAGATCCTCTGTGCCCAATTAACGGTGTGCCCTCTGTACCCACCAATGTATTCGTGACATGTGTCTTGCTAAAACGACCCTAACTGACACCATATATGTTTCCATATTTTGCTCATCTTTAATACGGAAACATACCATCTTCGTTCTCCTAATCTTTTTGCTAAACATTTTAATTTTCCATCAATATCAAAAACTTAATGACATTTTATGCAATTCATCGTCATTGAGTTTTATACATTTCTAATGCGTCGAAATGAGATATACAAATTATTACCTTGAAGTAAACCATGTTTGATAGTATTCATATCATAATTTTGAATTGATTACCGCTAATAATCAACGCTTGAATTAGTATATATCTTATCAGACCCATCTGCATACTGATTCGTTATTAATCTTGTGATCGTGTTTAATTTTGTGATTAAACTAAACCGTGATCTCATTCAAAAGTCACTTGAAAGCACGAGTGCTCCCAATAATCTCATCCTTGTCAACTGCCCATATTTTAAGATCCTTATAGATCAAGAACAATTGTCCTTATTTGGTATCCTTACTAATTAGGAATAACATCTTCATCTGATTAAAACGTAAAATAAACAAAATTAATTCCAATCAGTAACAAATGCGAGATCTTGATTAATTTTTTTGTTGGATTTAGTCTTGTCTAGAGTTCGATATGTGCTAACAAAGAGTCAAGACGAAAGTTTGGTTATGTTTCCTTATTCAACAAAAGCAGAATATGAAAAAGATATATATAGTTAGTTAACGATATTTAGGAAAGACATATGTCACTAGTACATTGGTGGGTACATAGGGCACACCATGAATTTGGCACAGAGGATCTCGACCCCCGACAAACAAGCAAAAGAAATATTTTAAATTTTATGGGTTGGAAATAAAACTATTTTTTACCTAATATTTAGGGATTTTTACCTAGAGGATGTCGTAAAAGTGGTTCCATGTATGAAGCACATCCAACTAACGTTGGAGAAGATCTAACTGGTGATGCTTCTTCAGATGTATGTTCACTCTCCTATGCAGGCCGCTACTCTCTCCTATGCAGGCCGCTACTAATCCCAATGCTAAAGTCATATCCCTCTCAACCAAGGATTGTGCCACCTCATGTCCCAGATTTGGATCAAGGATTGTTGTCCCGGCTGTAGGAGGGTCGATTGGTGCCCCTATATATAAATTTAGCTGCCAAAATCCAAATAGAGTAATCAGATAGAGGAGAAACCAAGGTCGTAGGAAGAAAGGTAGATTTGAAAGCTGAGAAAAACAATTATTTTCTGTTTCTTCGAGGAGTTCAGATATCAACTCCAGGTATCAGATGAGGGATTTTTCTCTTATCTTTTTCTGGGTTCTTGCAAAAATGAAACCTTCTCTTTTTAATTAGTTCAAAACCTAATGAATTTCTCTTTTTGTGTAAAATAGGGTTAATTTAGATTTCTTTCTCATTACAGGAGTCGCAGCTGCTCCACAGGTACTAAGATAAGTGGGTTTTGTTGGTGTGGGTTTTGTGCTTGCTGAGGAGATGAGTTTGACTGGCTCTTCAATGGGTTAGTTTTTATTATTTTTCTTTATTTTTGATGGGTTTTATTGATTTTGCTTTCTTATGATGCATCATGATTTTGCAAAACTGCAGCTAGTAGTGCTGCTAAGAGGACATTTGAGTTTGGAAGAACCCATGTGGTTAGGCCAAAAGGAAAACACCAGGCTACTGTGGTTTGGTTACATGGGCTCGGTGACAATGGTTCCAGGTAATCTCTTAATTTAAGTATAATCTGTTCTTTTATTGATAAAATGTACATATAGGTTTTAGATTGTGGATATATTTCGGAAGCTTTCATTTGAGGTGGGAGATTATATCATTTGAAACTTGCACTCATTGTAGTTGTAGTCTTTTAGAGCGAAGGAAAGGTGCACATTTCAAAGATAACAAAACCTGAATTTGGACCATTTCTCGATATCAAAACCTGAATTATGGCGATATTAACTGAAAGTCTTAAAACTAGTAGTGTTTATGTTTAGTTAGGTTTATCTTAATAGGCTTAATTCACTATTTTGTCCTTGGGAAATGATATCACTGAAACTGTTATAGACGAGCTTGTTATTTATACTGTATTTATTATTTTATAATTTAGTGAAGGTAAGTCTTATTAGTTCTGCAGTGTATGGCTTATACTGTATCTTCATGCTTAATCTATTATGAAACTCAATGAGTAGTTATCGATCTATTGGTGTGTTCATTGAAAGTGTATTTCACGTAAGGCAATATGTGAGCCAAAGCTGTTGACTATTAATGTTTTTTGGAATAAACTGCAAGTAACAACTACTCTTACATTGAATTCTCGTATTACAAGTAACAACTGCAATTCGACTTGCTATTGAAATCATAAGAAGGGATTGTTTTGTGATTTTATTATCCGGGTTTTGCAGCTGGTCCCAACTGCTGGAAACCTTGCCTCTTCCAAATGTAAGATTACATAATCCCCTCTTTTAATGATTTCCAACAAATATGTGTAGAGTATTTCTTGTTTCTTCTTTAGTATTTCAGTCACTATTTTGTTCATATTAAATTTTATGGTACAGATCAAGTGGATCTGCCCCACGGCACCTACTCAGTCAATATCACTATTTGGTGGATTCCCTTCCACTGCGTGTAAGACTAAATGCATTAATTTGCTGAGGAATTTTATAGGGAATCAGCCGTATTAATTTCTAAAGCTTAAGCTAATGTTTTGATGAGTTAGTGACATCGA
The DNA here is from genome assembly GCA_023531295.1 of Papaver armeniacum. Classification (NCBI taxonomy): domain Eukaryota; kingdom Viridiplantae; phylum Streptophyta; class Magnoliopsida; order Ranunculales; family Papaveraceae; genus Papaver; species Papaver armeniacum. The sequence goes on along the minus strand of JAJJWW010005914.1, from coordinate 68,990 downwards.
TAAACATCCTCTAATGCAAGCATTTTAATCTGCGCTTAGGGTTTGATGTGACGGACCTTACAGAGGACTCTCCTAGTGATATGGAAGGCTTAGATGCTTCAGCAGCACATGTTGCAAATCTGTTATCAACAGAGCCCAGTGACAGTAGGTGTTTCTTTTTCAAGATTTTTCTTTTTTCTTTTATCATGTCCTATTTATATGCTGAGCTTTTATCATGTCCTATTTATCTGCTAAGAGGTGAAAGAAAGCGTAAAATTACTATCTTCATTAGGGCATCGATGATCTGACTTTTGTGACACACATGCTATTTTGATGTTTCAGCGTGTACTGGTGTAGAAAAGTCAAAGCCTTTGAATCCATTAAAATTTATGAAAATCTTTTGTCAGAAAGCATGTGTAGTTTATATTTAAAGAAGGCTAAGATCATGCTTTTCACACGTAGCCTTCTGTTATCTATTTGTATTTATAGGTTAAGTCTGCTTGATATTGCCATGGGAGAGATGATTGCAAATCCCTGTCCATCTCCAGTATATGCCGATCCTTGATTAACTGTTCAAACCACAAAATAGCATAAAAATCCATATCGCCAGAATGCTTATTTTTGTTGTCTTTTCCTAACCTTCCTCCACGAATTTTTGTCGATAGGCTCTACTTTTATAATGACATGTTTATTTAGATAGAAACCGGAGCTCATAGTGCAGTGAGGTATTCTGTGGTGATACATGATTTTTTAACATGTTCTGTCCATTAAATATCATAATTATTCCGTACTTATATCACTGACAACCGGATTCATTTTTTTTTAAATTCCGTACTTAATATTTATTAGATTAGTTCTCTTATGTTTTGCATCTGGTTTGTAACTCCACATGTGCAAATTTACAGTCAAACTTGGTATTGGGGGCTTTAGTATGGGTTCTGCCACTGCCCTGTACTCTGCCACCTGTGCTGTCGAAGGAAAATTTGGAAATGGAAACGCGTACCCTGTTAATCTATCTGCTGTCGTTGGTCTAAGTGGGTGGCTTCCAATGGCCAGGTACAGCTTCCATGACTTGATGCACCCTCTCATGTCAACATAATTACATTCCTTAAGACCACTGCTTGCATATTACTTTATCATATGCAATTCTTTTCATTCAGAACGTATTGTTTTTCAGGACCTTGAAGAACAAAGTAGAAGGGTCTCAGGAGGGTGTTGCACGTGCGGCATCCTTGCCACTTTTGCTCTGCCATGGCAAAGGTATATCATATTTTTTACATTGACACTACATGAAAAATTATAGAGCTCACTGTCATTTCAAAATTTTGGGATTACAGCCCTATGGTTTCTTCGTGTATGATACGGTGATAAGTTGCTAGTCTTGTGGAAATAAGGATTATGAAGTTCATTGTTTCTTTAGGCTTTGGTGGTTTCAAGAAACAGCGTCTATACTTCCCATCATGTGTATCATATTTAACAGCTTAGATCCATCTTGACCCTTGGCAGTTAACAGTGCCTCTCTGCAGGGTTCTTTTATTTATTTATTCATCAGTGTATTATATCTGCTATCAAACCTGTAGTATTGAGCGAAGAACCAAAATTCAGCCCACCTAGTTGTGGATACGATGACATTTCGGTTTGTATGTATAAAATATACAGCTTAAGGGATTTAGAGAACCTTCTCTTTAGAAGCAAAGAAAAAGACTATTTGCAAGTAGTATCCAGATGTATGCTGATTTTCGTTGAACTTAAGTAGGTCATCTGTCAGATAATGTCAGCACATGACACGTCTTAGAGTTTCGCCTGATTAAATCTCATTTACATGTTGATGCGTCTATTTGGGACAGCTTCTAATACTGTTTAGATGCTTTCTAATTCAATTTCATTACACAGAGTTGTGCAAAAAAATCAATTATGTTTGGTTGTCATAGACAATTTTTAGCAGTCGACTTCATTCTGTTTACAATATACTTACGAAGCATTCCATGCTCGTTAAGATTAGGTATGAAATGTTAATTTATAAGGTGCTGGTAAAGTAATACTAGTGGTTTGGAGTCCATGCTGATACTGTATTCCGAATCTCTGAGATTAGAATTGGTATATAATGTGAAAGACAGTAAAGTAAATTTAGAAATTAGTCTATGAGACTATGATTGGTGTAATAAGTATGATTCCACATTAGTACATCTATACATGGACTGTTTAAATTGGAAAAGAATGCCATGATGGTGAAACTGGATCTGGGCTGTATTGTACTGCTGCTCACTTTATTGTGACGTTCATGTCCTGGACGATATTGCTTTATTTCCTTTATGAATTGCATCATCTCTCAAAACTTGTCTATATATATATATGCATCTTATGTTGGTAACGACAAAGCATCCGCAGTTGCACAAAAGAGTTAATCCTATTTAATGCATGTGATGGATGATGCATCCTTATCTTGTTTTCTTATTTTAGTTGATGATGTCGTCCAATACAATCACGGAGCAAAATCTTCAGAAGTCTTGAGCTCGACAGGATTCAAAAGCTCACTTTCAAAACCTATGATAGGTATATTATATTTGGTTTGTCACCATAGATGAAGGTTTATGTGATTATGTGGAGATATCTTACGACCCTTCTGTTGTTGTTTCTTGCAGTCTTGGACACTACACCATCCCTGAAGAAATGGATGAGGTATGCAGCTGGTTAAAAACACACTTGGCACTTGACGGATCTGACTCTTAATTAAGGTTTTCAAACAAGCCTTGACGAGATTGAAAAGAAAGGAAGACAATATGATGGTGTATTACTTACGCAATAAACTTGTGTAGATAGGTAGCTATTTGGTGGTTCGGTATAATTTGCATTACCACTCATTTCTTTCCATTTTTCTTTCTTTTCCTGAAAGGAACTGCTTTCAGTGTAATGGTATTTGGTTGAATCGTCTGTGAAATCAAATTGGGTATTGGGTTGTACGTTACTTGAACTCCTGTTTTATCTCTGGTTTATTTGAGGAATTCGCATTAACCTGAACCATGCTCTGTCTTACCTGTTGTCAGAATTCGATGGGTTTCATGATTCATTTGGTTAAAATGCAACTCCTGGACCATCTTTTGGATTCCTGTTGTCAGAACTGATGAGTAGTGATTATATCTTTTGAATTCTATGCACCTGCTACCCTAAATTGCGTTTAGAAATGGGTTAAGTATAATACAACCGCCAAGAACAATTGCCACTAAGAAGATAAGTTTATGAGAGGGATGCAAACCTTATTTGAAAGAAAATTTAGAGGAAAATATACTTGGAAGGACCAGAGAGACTTAGCAATTCAATGATAAAGAGAGATCTATGAGAAGATTCATAGAACTATGGTAATCTCCCACTAAAATGTTTGGTACCTCGAGATCAATTTCTAGCTAAGCAAAAAGCTGATCTCTACTGAACCTAGAAACTCAGAATGGAGTTTTCCAAGATATCCAACATTAAATAAGCAAGGGGGTGGAGGATAAAATAGAATCAACTCCCAGTCCCATCAGAGAACTCCAACGGCAAAGAAAATATAGCTTCAGCTAATAGCTGTTATTGAAAATTCTGGTTAGAACTATAGGATAAGCTATCACTTTGGAATTTGGAGACCAAATACTTCCGGTTAAAACTTCAGTAACTGCTAAATATTTTCTAAGAGATGCCAAATTGGGATGTTGGGCAGTCGGGTAACTGATGCCACAGCTAGATTCCACAAAGAAATTGGTGGAAATCATGCTCGTTGGATGTTCCGCCTCTTTTTCTGTTTTTTTTACTTGTAAGATCTTCTCGAGACTCATCACGTCATATACTCTTTCCGGCAAAAATAAAAAAGTGAAAGTATCACTTTTTCTGAGACGGAGGGAGTATATACCTGTAGACTCTGTTAGAAATAAAAAGATGATTTTGAAGATGGTGGTTAGAAAGAAGCGTTTCAAGTCGTCTAACTTTATAGCAGTAAATTTACACAAATCGTACAATCACTTTTTGATATGGATGAAATATACAATCAATATGATCCTTTTATGCTTATGAAGTGGCTGTTCCGTTTTTCCCAAGTTCCCTTTGCCTGGCGTTGTTCCATCTTCCGCTTGTTCCACTCCTCAAGAGCTGAAACTACAAGTATATATTAAAGAGTAATCATTATTATTCTAAGACATGGTAACAGTGATTTCAAAAAACTAATACTACCCAATCAAAGAGGAGAACTGCTCCTGCAGACCCCATACCCAAGACTTGCAAAAAAATAAATAAATGAACAACTTATAATGACAAGGACATTAAATTTACACCTTCGACATAATTATGATTGGAGCTTGTCTCAAATTGAACAACTGAATAAACGGGCTATAAACATATCACTAATGAGTTATGAAGCTTATTTTGTACAATGAGATAGAAAGAGCTAGTTCAAACTCTAATCTAATCTTACCTAGTTCCTTCATTCTAATGTGTAAACAAACGGCACGCATCGAGTTTCACAACCTATATGTCCTCCACCCTGGTGGTGGTAATAAACCAAGGAAATGGATGATAACCACAGGTACCAAGTCTGAGTTTCTCAATAAAACAAAAGCAAGACAGCATATGCTTTTGTTTGTTGCAAAAACGTGAATTTTGCGTAACAGTCCAAAAAAAGAAACTGAATTCATGACAGTTACACTTTCCACCAAATATGACCCATTTATTCCCCTTTTATCCATCCCTGGTTGTAGAAGGTAACACCTTCAAGCAAAAAGTCTAAAATAATCGCATCTCTAAAGGGAATTGTTAACCCCAAAACATTGTAACTTTTCAAAAGCCTTGGGGAAGAAATGCGCCACATCCAGCATCTGGCTCTGCACTGTGGGTGTTAAAGTCCACACCAGCAGGAACAATGGATGCCGCTAGATCTAAACTTCGACCACAAATAATTCTTCAACAGTTCAACATGCGTGGAGTGCAATAAGATCTCGACTCCTACTCTAAATCTAAAATATACCTAAAAGAATTATGAGGTTCCATGATAGTGTTCTCAATACCCCGAGCATAGATGATTATCTCATAGTTATAAATTGAGGAGTAGGTTATCTTTATGTTCATATAGACAGGTTGATTGTTCTTGACAGATGACGCTAGGTTCTCTGTAGCCTTAATTAAATGAAAAGGATAGAAAAGCAAAACATATTCTAAGGAAGATAATCAAATCAACAACAATATCAAAATTTCCAGAGCTATCACTTATTGGAACTGGTGGATGATGTAAACCTGGTATCCATCTAACCAAATCTTAGGTTCCTGACCAATAATACGATGTTAATTTCCATGAAGTAGTTTTGTTGTACAATCTGAAGACCTTTTTCAGTGTCATTCCAAGCATAGGAAGTAACTTTAGGTGCCACTGTTTGATGCAGAATGTCTATATTTTTGAAAAATTTGTTTCAAAAATTTAAGCCCACAACTGATTGTACTCTGTGCCAACTCTCCTTGCTAGTTTTGTGAGCATGGCTCAGTTCAATTTTTCCAAGTCTCCGAAGGCTAAACGACCCATATCTCTTGCCTTGCAAACTTTATTCCAAGAAAGAAAATTTGTACCTCTATAGTGTTGTAACCCCCAAAAAACCTTCTCTGAATAGAAGTCAATTGATCAATGAGATACTTAGGTAGCTTAAAAGCACCCATTTGATATGGTTTAGGATAAATTGTAGGGTCTGTTTAAGCCACCTTTGAGAACCACAAAACTTTCACTGTTATCCATTCCCTAATTAAAAAACTATGTACAGTAGCTATAATTTCCTGTTACTATAGGGATACCGATACGGCATTTCACATTTGTGTTTTCATGGCTTAATTATTTTTACAATGTATGCTATAAGTTAACTAAATGAGTGCACAAGAGAAGAATCCATCATTCTTATTTCAACAAGTGACAAGCAAATGTTCTCATCTGGATTTCTGAATTGCCTTTCACAGATGTTCTTCTAACCTATACAGCCCCACTCATGAGTACATCAACTACTTCATGTACTTTTACTGCCACATTCATTGCGTTAAAGAAAATACAGAAGTACTCAATATGTTATATGTATGCTAATGCCATAGGTTATACTGATTCAGAAGAACTATTGTAGCTAATACAAAAGGACCTTTTGAAATGATACAACAGCTTATTGTTGTTAATATAGGTTAATCCATTAGATAATTACCTCTTTGGCTGTTAGAATCACCAGATGCACGAGACTTAAGTCTCTTTGAAAGATCGACAGCACTAGTTTGCTTTTGAGGCTTTTTTGTTCCCTCTGCTCTGGGACCAAATATGCTTCTTGCTCTATTTCCTTCACCTACAATCAGTTGGACAAGAATTAACTTGAGGTTTGAAACATGGGTGCCATTGAAAAATATAGACTACGAAAAAGTAAAATCCATTTGCTAAGGTTTCAATCATAGGGAACAGGAAGGAGCAAGCAACTTCAAGGGATTTTTTTTTCTTGTATTAAGTAATCCTATCAGACTTACTCTCTTAATTAACTCCACAGGCTCCATGGAACGACGGATCTCTTCAGACTCCATAATATATTGCAGTTGTGCTGCATATGAAATATTCACAGGAATTAGTCAATAATGATACTAAATACATACAATAATCAAGGACACAGAAAATGTGACTACTTAATACTTTAAGCGAGGTCAATTAAACGAACCCTCGAAGACCCAATGTTTATCAAGTTCCAGAAACCTATTTTTAGATGGTCAGTGCCCTTTGGCTAATAAAATGCACCTCTCAAAATTTGTGACATCCTTGCATTGGTAGCACAATTTCACCACAATCTACCTTCTTAGTTTCTACTATGAGAAGATATAAATCCCCAATGATTACTAAACCCTAAAACCTTACTTAGAATTACCAACCCTACAAAATGCAATTACTTACTGGTTGGTGTTCGTTACTTTTAGTTCCCTTCTAGAGACGCAGCAATCGAAATTTTAATCGAAAAAAAGAAAAATAACAACTATTTCAACCTAAAGCTGACAAATTCGACCTAGCATTGTGCAAAATCCTGAAATATAACCAGTGTTTTGTTTGAGCTAAAGTAATCTCATCGGATAAACGAAATTGATAATGAAAAAAAGAAGGAAAAAGTGAGAGATGAACCTGCATCTTGTTGATTTGGAGTAAGTTTTTTATTGGAGATTGCTGAGAAAAAATCCTTGAAGAAGGAGAAGGAAAGTAATAACGTTGAAAAAACAAATAAGGATGGTTAGATTTCTGAAAGATAACCTTAGCTTCCATGACTGGAGCTGGTTCTCTATCATCGTCTTCATCACGTCTCTCTTTCTGATCCTTTCGAACTTCAATCTCCGCCCAACCACCTCTCTGTTTAAATTTTAAAATGGAAATGGGAAAGTTAAGGAGAAATTTATATTTTTAAATAAGGGGAAATTTGAAGTTGTTGAAAAAGAGTTATTCAGGTTACATTTTGGCAAAGGCATTGAACTGGATTTCTTGGATGATTACACACAAATGGGAGCCACCACTATCTACTATTATGCTATGAAGTTTATGGATGCAATTATTTGGATTTATAATGGTTTATAATGCGTCAACCTACCGCTCAAGATACGGAAAGGATTTTAGCAGAAAATGAAGCTCGGGGATTTCCTAGTATGCTTGGTAGTGTCGATTGTTTTCACTGGGCATGGAGAGCATGTCCAATGGATCAAGCAGGTCCCACACAATGCACTATAAGCCATATCCTCTCGGTTGTTTTGCGGCGTAGCTACATATGATATATGGATCTGCATTCCTATTTTAGGTTGGGTGGGCAGAACAATGATCTTAATGTCTTGCATGCTTCGGGTTTGTTCGATAGACAACTTCTTGGTGTAGCACCTCCTTGTCATTATCAAATCAATGGAATCAATTACGAGCAGGGGTACTACCTAGGAGATGGTGCATATCCCATGTATGGTTGCATCGTGCAAGCATAGAAACCCGCCTCAAACATTAAAGAAGCTCTTTTCAATCAATACCAAGAAGCAAAAAGGAAGGACATAGAACGTGCATTTGGTGGTCTTAAAGGTAAGTTTGGCATTATATTGAAACCTTGTCGTTATTATAAAAAATCGGACATGAAGGCAATTATGAGGGGGTGCTTGATAATGCAAAACATGTGTGTTGAGATGGAATATTGCAATGCGGATTGGGGGAGGATCACGGGAGATGAACCTCAACCTCCAATTCAAGGAAATGTAAGGCTAGCTCCTCATGTATTGTACAACCCTGCGATTTGGGGACAACTTCGCTTGGAACTCACTACACACATATGGAACCGACACGGAGAAGGTTTAAGAGATGGTGATATTCCAAACATGGGTATGGATGATGCCTTGCCGGAAGTTGATGAGGGTACAAATGAAATCAATACCGATGAAGACCAATATGACCCTCAAGGAGATGGTGCATTTTATGAGAATGAAGAGTAAATTTCATATAAGTAGACATTTTATGAGAATGGAGCCACAATACCCCTTTATTTTAATCAAGCATGCTTTCATTAATAAGTAGACATTTTAATTAGTTCTTGTAAACTCCATAATACTCTTTTTATCACTTAAGTACGTTTACAATTACATTACATATTTAACTAGAACTTCATATGCATACGTCTTCATAATACTTCTTTGGTGATATTCCATACTTCTTCATAATACTTCTTCACGCATATGCTTCATAACCAAGTATCTCCAAAGCGGTGTTATGAATGAACGTCATTTTAAGATGCATTTCATATAAAGTCATAGCGTCCTCACGATTACCATTTGATGCCCTTAATGAAATGACAAAACGCTTGCAATTACACTTGATGCTTGATAACCGAGTTTGTAGTTGTTTTTTGCATCTCTCATTAGCATTACCATTGATTCTCACAAATTCTTCAACAACTTGTCCCCCAAAAGGAGTTGGTTGTTATTTGAGTGTTGTTAATTGCACAATAACTTCTCACCAAGTCATTGTCTTCTTCAATTGAGAATTCAACCATGCTTGAATATTGAATTGACAATTTTAGGAGAAAAGAAAAGAGAATGAAACTTCACAAGTTTGGGGTGTGGGGATTTTGAGTTATTGTGTTGAGTTTATATAGAGATATGAAGTGATGTGAATTTGGGCTGAAAATGTAGCCGTTTGCCGGAGCGCCGAACCAATGGGCGTCCAGTGCCGAACCAAACGGCGTTTGGCATAACAAACGCGAGATCAAAAGTGACCGTTGAAGATTCAACGACAGAAATGCAATACCCTACCATTCGGCGCTACAACACCGAACCAAACGGCGCTTTGGAATCTCAGCCATCAGATCAAGATGACCGTTCCATTTTCAACGACTCATATTAAATAGCCGTTTAAAACCATAACAACTATTTTTTCAAGCTTCCCTATAAATAGAGGACTACTTCTCCTTCATCCCTCACACCAAAATCAATTGATTATCTTCTTCATTGATTTTCTTCCTCTTCTTCACATAGTTTTTTTCATACAAAATTATGGCACACTTTAGTACAATAGAAGAAGAGGCACTAATTTATGGTTGGGTCATAGCAAGCAACGATCCAATTCATGGAAAAGATAAAAAATGTGCAATATTTTGGAGTAAGATTATTGAAGAGTACAATAAAAGAAAAGGTCCCAATGGTGTCGAAAGAGATAAAAAAGCATTGCGAACAAAGTGCAACACAATAAGAACCGAAGTGAGGAAATATATTTCATTTGTTAAGCCCTACTTCCGAAACAAACCTACGGGGATGACCGAGGCGGATTATGTAAGTAACTCAATTTTTTTTAATGTTTTCTTTCTTCCATTTTGTTTTCTTTCTTTCTTTCTCTAAATTTGTCCTTTTATTTTTTCCCTAGTATCATCGTGGAAAGCGTAATTTATGAAGCATCGATCGGAAAACTTTGGAGGTACGAATCGGTTTTCCGGATCCCGAAGACTTATCAACCCGATTACAACCCGGCGGTGAATAATGATGATGGAGTCGGTACTTCCACTCAACCTAGTCAACAAACTCAAGCTACTCAAGAACATGAAGATGATAATATGGATAAAGATTTGCAAAATATGGCAAGGTTTGGTAGCACTTCATCTACTCATAATTCTGAAACCTCTGACATATCAAAGAGAAGACGCTATTTCGAACAAACCGATGATGTTAGAAGTGAAGGTAGAGATCAAGCAAAGAAAAGGCTCGTGAGGCTAAAGCATCGCAGAAATCGATGAAAAAATGGATAAACTCATCGAACTTCTTGAAAACGCACAAGCACAAAGAGAGGCCAAATATGAAAAAGAGGAAGAGTATCTAAGGAAGAACATGGAAAGCTCTTCAATCTTGGCACAAATGCAACAAAGAGAATCGGAAATGAAGATCCTACGACAACCCTTGGATGAATTACAAGAATGTGAGAGATCCATCTACAAAATATGGAAGAACGAGATTTTAGCCCGTTATGGTTTGGACCCTATCCCCTAAACTAAAGTGATAATTTAAGTTATTTAGAAGTAGGATTTCAGTTTCAATGTACTTTTTAATGTTTTAAGTTATTTAGAAGTAGGATTTCAATTTCAATGTAGCTTTTTATGTTTTAAGTTATTTAGAAGTAGGATTTCAATTTCAATGTACTTTTCAGTTTCTTCAAAAAACATTGTAACTCTGTTTTGCAATGTAATGGAAGATTGGAAATTCTCAAACGGCTACATTTACTTTGATAAATTTCCAAATTTTGAAGCAAAATACGATTGAAACGAATTGCCAAACATGTAGAAATGAAATTCGGAAAAATAGCCGTGAGTTAAAAAAGGGTCAAGCGCTGGATGGAGTAAATAAGTCTCGCCGAACGCCGAATGGAACAACGTCCATCCTAGCGCCTAACAATTCGGCGTTATTCTCTGGAATATTCGCATAACGCCGAATAATCTAGCGTTTCAATCTCGCTGATAGTTGGACTGCGAGCAAATGCTAGGAGAGAGAAGTAGCCAGATTGAGTGTTAACTTTTTTCCCACACTTTTTTCATGATTTGCAACACTTTTTGGCCAATCTAGCAGTCCAATCTAGCCCATATGACTTAGTCTTAGTCTTATGGGCTAGATTGGAGGTGCTAGATTAGCACTTAAGTATTGCAATTCAAAAAAAAGTGTGGCAAAAAAGTTAACACTAGTTCTCTCCTACCGCCTGCTAGCATGTGAACTAGCATGCTAGATAGTTACGTCAATGATTCAGCTTGAAAAACTACCTTTTCGCGAATGGTTCAGGCTGAGAGATTTATTTTTATCTCGACGGGCTGAGATTTAAAGCGCCAACCATTCGGCCATTGAATTGACGTGGACTCAAGCATCTAGTCGCTAGATTAACACTCCCATAAGACTTAGGAGGTAGTCCTGACTGCTAATCTAGGTGCTAGACTAGCACCCCATAAGACTTAGTCTTAGTAAAATAAAATAAACAATGCTAATTCACAATACATTTTATTATTCCAAGAGGTCTTTTCTGAAACACCTTCATGACAGGCATCTGTTCTCGATAGCCAGCAGAAACACCTGTAAGGATTTGACTGCCAGTAATTTGAATGTGTTTCTTCTTTGGGAGAAGGTTCTATACAGTTTACGAATGTGGCTCTGCAGCAAGTTTATGCATTTACACGCGTGGAAGAAACCCTGCAAGGGTAGTGTTGAAGCTGTACATGATTTCATTGCAGGACCATTCAACAGTGGAGGGGAAGATTTTCTAATTCATGGCTTGGATAAACCAGATGACTTACAAGTTGAATGTGCATTTACCAGTGAAGTTGTTATTTCTGCGGAGGATGGTGGTGACGCCGTAGGAATTCTTTCCACTGAGTTGCTGAATGTCGTGTTCCAAAGGCAGTTTACTACAGTCACTTGTATACCTCATAAGTGCAGGCTCGCTTTCTCGAGGGCTCTAAAGGTTTGTCTTGACAAAGTTTTAATGAACCCATCTAATCTTTCAAGCTGGCTGCAACTATTGCTTCTCCCCATTTGCACTCTGTCTTTGTACCAGCCGAGAAGCTCAGCTGAAGCGAAATCAGGGAATCATAAGCGACTACAGGTTGCTGCAATTATCCAGGACCTTACGGTTTGGAAGGAACCTAACGGGTGCTTCGTCTTGGCGAACAAAATGCTTCAACATCCGATTTACGGGAAGTCTAAGAAGGCAGAGGACAAGAAGCAAAGTGCTGCCAACATCATAGCTTGTCAGAGGAAGATGAATTCTGGCCATTTTGCCGCAACAATTCGAGTGCTATCGTCGTCTGGTGTTGCTCCATGTGATGAGAAGACTTACTCTGAACTGTTGGACAAACATCTGCCCGCATCTCCTCCCGAAATTCCTGTGGAAAATATTGTAGCTAACCCAATTACGGTAGGTACCAAGGCGCTTTGAGAGCTATCAAAAGCTCCCTAAAGGAACATCGTGCGGCCGAGATGGCTTACGTGCTCAGCACTTAGTCGATATTTTTAGTGGAGCGGCGACAGCAGTGGCAGACGACTTACTTTCTTCAATTTTCGGGGTCGTCAACCTTTGGTTGGCTGGAAAATGCCCTGTGGATTTAGGAGAATACATTTCCAGTGCACCTTTGACACCATTGCTTAAGCCCGGGGGTGGTCTCAGGCCCATTTCAGTTGGTATGGTTTGTCGTAGATTGGTTTCCAAAGTGGCTGCCTTTGCTGTTGGAAAGGACATGACCTCTTATTTAGGTGATTACCAATTCGGTGTTGGTGTGCCTGTCGGAAGGGAAGGTAATTTACATGCTGTAAATCTCCTTTTGGAGATGAAAGGTCATTTAGACAAAATGTCAATGTTACTAATTGACTTTTCTAATGCATTCAACATGGTGAGCAGATCTCAACTCATCAAAGAAGTTCGTCTCCATTGTCCGTATTTCTCACAGAATTTTGCTACTTACGACCTCTAAGCTTTATTATGCCCAATATATTTTGTCTTCTGCCCTTGGTGTCCAACAAGGTGACCCTCTCGGTCCCTTGCTATTTGCGTTGACTCTTCACCCATTAGTGAAGACTATTGCTTCTCGTTGCAAACTCGATTTACACGCCTGGTACCTTGATGATGGTACAATTGTCGGTGATACACTAGAGGTAGCTAAGGCCTTGTGCATAATTGAAACTGAAGGACCAAGCAGGGGGTTACACCTCAATATAAAGAAAACGGAGGTCTTTTGGCCTTCCTTTGATCGTAGAAGTACAGCTGAAGGTGTATTCCCTCCCGATATTGGTAGGCCTTCTAATGGTGTTAAACTTTTGGGTGGACCGGTGAGTTTGGATTTGGGCTTTATTAGTAATATGTTGTTGAGCAGGGTGCATAAGACTGTTCAACTAATGAATGCAATCAAAAAACTCAAGGATCCTCAAAGTGAGATGCTATTACTTCGCAATTGCACTGGTGTTTCTAGGCTATACTTTGCAATGTGGACTACCAATCTTGCTGCTCTACAACCAGCCACTGACCTTTTTGATGATCAGTTATTTTAGTATTTGAGACTCCTGATTACTGGGATGGTGCCGGTTTCGATCCTTTACAACAGAGATTAGCTACCTTGCCTATCAAAGATGGTGGACTTGGCATTTACACCATGGCTGACACCCGTACCTACTGTTATCTTGCTTCTCAGAGCCAGACTGCTTCGGTGTAAAAGGTGATCCTTAGTACTTTATTCTCAACGGACAAAGGCTCAGCCTCATCGATTGGCTCTTCAGACTTTCATCCAGGTATTTGGACTACCTTCTACTTACTGTGTCGATGATACTACCCCCCTTCCATGCATTCTCTGGTAGTAACTTATTTCGATGCAGTTAAGAAACAAATCCCAGACTAATTTTCTTTGTCTGCAAGAGATTTCATCTTATGGAAGTGTAACCGTGTTAGACACGCGCAATATTATCTGCTAGCTGTACCCATCATTGGGCTTAATTAGTGTCTCGGACCTAGACAATTCAGGGCTGTGCTTTTCTATCGCATTGGTATCCCTCTGTTTGTTGAGAATAGTTTATTCCCAAGTTGTAACAAATCTATGGACATCTTTGGAGATCACGCTCTTCACTGTGCTAAAGATGTTGGATATAAGTTTCGACATGATCTTGTTCGTGACGTTATAACTGAAATTTGTTACAAAGCTAATGTGCCTGCACGCAAGGAAGCTTCTATTGGCCTTCAGAAGGTTGATGACAGAGATTTAAAGCCAGCTGATATCCTTGTTCTTAACTGGGAAAATGGACAAGATGTTTGTATGGATGTTACAGGGGTCTCTCCAATTACTGGTGATGGTGTTCGCTCCTTTGTCCCTGGAAAGGCAATTTCCGGTCATGGTTTCACGGAAACGCACTAAATATTTAGACAAGTGTGCTTCACATGGGTATGGTTTGGGTGTCCTAGCCTTCTCTACCTTAGGGGAACTTGGCGAGGATACCTTGGTTTTTTTCAAGCGTTTGAAGAATTTCCTAGTTAGCAATGATGCTAGTAGCGGCTTAGGCAGTTTCATTTTTCATAGATTAGGAGTGGCTATTCAAAGGGGGAGTTGGAGCCCAGCTTGTTGCTAGGTTACCAACCAAAATCTTTGTATGAGATACTCTTTTTGAATTATTGGAATATTATATGTAAACAAATATTTATACGAAAAAAAAATGAATCATATTGTGCTAGAAAAAGTATATGTAATCATCAACAAAAAAAGAAAGTTCATATTTTTATTATAGATTTATTTTTATTTTTAAGCATACTAAGCTTTTTTTAAAAAGGGGTGGGATCAGCTCACAGTCTTAGTTTCACAGAGTACTCACAGACTGTCGCAACCAACGGAGCTTGTAAGTTTAGACGGCTGAGATTTAAAATATAAAGACGCGGGTTGAGTGGGTAGTCCATGACCCGATCAATATTTCTGAAACTTTTTGGCCTTTTGTCCTCTCCTTTTTCCCGACTGAGAGACGAACTTTTGTTTCTTCTTCTCTCTGGTCTCTCATTTACTTCCCCTGTTCTATAACAAAAGAAATTACTAATTTTTAGTTGCATTCAATCATTGATATCATTGGATTCTTCCAAAATAATCATCTCCTTGTGAAACAAAAGCAAAGATTTAAAACAATGTAAAAGAAATAACAATTGGTATACTAAAATTAAGAAAACATACCCATAAATCAATATAGCTGTAAGTTTAAACTAATTGGAGATCAGAAAAGTGAAGTATTACTCCTAATGAATGAAATTGCTTATCTAAAACACTAGATTTTCTAAATATTAAGACCCATAATCTCAACCACAAACCAAAACCCTAGAAATGTAATAATTTGAAAATCCATATAAAACATATAAAAGTTGGCTCATCCAATACAGTTTTGAGAATTTAAGACTTCCCATAGCAAACAACATAAAAGCTTCATTGGTTGATGGACTTATAGTTTCCATGATTACAGAAAGTGGAAGAAGTATCCGTGAGGAAGATGATCTTTTGGGAGGAGAGAGAGGAAAACAATCAACAAATTATTACATGTGAAATTGGGTCATGGGTTGATCCAAATATCTGCGTGTTTTATTGATCCATCTTAGCCATTCAAATTGGAAAACATTTAACGGTTGCGGCAGTCTGTGGGAAACTCTGTGAGATTAAGGCTGTGAGCCGATCCCGCCCCTTTAAAAAAATAGTGTGGTGTGTGAGCAAAATCTACGCTAAAATATAATTATTCGAATAAATTTCAATGTTTACTTTTTTATTTTACTTCACTTCACTTAATCGGTTAATTTTTTATTAATTTTTCGAAGTTTTGTTTGTTTTTGAAGCAAGCTAATTTTCTTAATTTGTTTATTTTTATCTAAAATTTTCTTTTTATATAGAAATTAAAATACCCTCCATTTTCTCGTTTAAATTTAATAGTATAACTTAATTAATCAATTAAACTCAAAACTGAATGTATATCTAAATGCAGAAACAAGAATGAATGTATGGTTGTAGCCCATATTTCCTTCCTTTCCAAACTCAACATGAGGAAAATGATGGAAATGCTGCAATTCCTATGGGTTAGCTATGTTGGTGAGTGGTACAAACGGATATAACAAGTTCATACTAGAGCTATAGTCACCTGCTGATGCTCAAAGGCGATCATATACTCTCCTACCAAGTATGATGCTTGGCTCTTGGTGGTAAAAGCTTATCAGTATGCTATACATGCGTCTCTCAATCTATGGGTCAACTATCTCAATCTTCCGGTCGAGTTCTTTGGAGAAGGGATACCTGAAATGATTGCAAATGAAATTGGTGTATTTGTTAAGAAAGAAATTCCACAAGACTGCAACCATGCAAGACCTTTCTCTAGATGTCTTGTGCAGATGGATCTCAGGAGTTTAGCGGGGTTGGGTCTAGCAGTGGGGCTAGTTAAACTGGATGGATTTGGGTAAGGGCCTGGGTCCGGATTTAGCCTATAAAAAAATAAAAAAATTAAGCCATTAGTGGATCTCTCATTCCTCATTCCTGAATAGATGGTCAGGTGGTTGTTGGAATCACTCCTTCTAAACAGACCGTCTTTTTAGACCATTTGAAAACCACTCTCTCACAGGAATGGGAGTGATAAGCACGTTTGTGCTACATATTATACCCATATTTATATTAGTTAGGACTCGATATTTTGGCTAACAACACTATTTAAGTGCTTTTGTAGAAAGTACAAACAAATCCTATCATCCGAAGAAGAAATGATTAAACTGGAAGTTATATTGGTGTTTGCCACTTATTGCACCAGAGGAAGAGAGTTCACTGTGGGCTTCCATAATTATTCATGTTTGTAGCACCACCTGGTTGGCTACATTTCACGACCAGGTAAGGATGCATACCAGGTTGAGCTGCAACTAAGAGATGGAGATTTCGTAGTGGTGATTCCTGTTTCAAGAAGATGGTCAGAAAATGGAAGATGCAAGTCTCCGACGATGGAGTGCCAGTTCCCCTTCTCAGATGGCAGCGTCTGTAGTGATTGGTGTTGTAATGTTTTGACAACAAGTTATGGAAGAATGGGCATGTGTTGCGATAAAATGGAAGTTGTTGCTGTGGCCGGAAGAAGAAGAATTAGGGGTTCCTTGCACGGACTGAAACCGGGTTCACCTCAACAGTAAATTCAGTTTTTAAGAATCGGATGTTGAAAGTCAGTGAAGAGTGTATTGGTGCGGCAAAGATAAAATTCAAGGTGGCAATAGCGAGAATGGAGATGGCAGCTAGTGTTAAGGTCATGTTAGCCGAGTGCTGTGGGAGTAATTTGTTCTAGCTGTTGGTGCCAGTGGAGGAGAGACTTAGCCGGACAGATTGGAGTCAAGTCTCCATGGAGTTTTTACTGTGGGTGTAACAACAACAACAGTTGGTGTTCGAATGTTAACGGATCTGAATCTATTGTACGTAGGGGAAGATCAGCTGGTGGTGTTGAATTTTAT
Source organism: Papaver armeniacum (assembly GCA_023531295.1). NCBI lineage: Eukaryota > Viridiplantae > Streptophyta > Magnoliopsida > Ranunculales > Papaveraceae > Papaver > Papaver armeniacum. Next base: position 51,532 of record JAJJWW010005914.1, on the reverse strand, counting down.
CGAAATCAGAATGGATTAACTAACTGTGAGCAGGAAAGTGAAGGTCAGCGCAAGAGGATGGAAGAAACTATGAAGTTCAGTTGAGTATTTTTGCTTAAGTTCTGTGGGGTTTGGCCTGGTATTCTCAAATGGTGTTCGTGTTAATCGACGAAAGTTGTTGGTGGTAGCGTGGACAGCAACATGGTTGGAGTTGTTCTGGTGGTTGAATGGGTAGAGAGAGTTAATGAAGATGCAAGTTTATGGAAAGATATAGCTGATTGATGGAGCGGGATGTCATGGCTTGATGGTCGTACGTTGGTGCTGCTGTATTCAAGGGCTCGAGTGTTCAAATGGCGAAAGTCGAGCTGCAAAGCCAAAGTTCAAGCTCGAAATGGTGGTCAATTCATATTATGGTTTGAAGCTGGTTATGCTATGTGGCCGAGATTTAAACGGACAGAGCTTGGTGCTGTTTGGAGTTGAGAAGGGTCAGAGAGATGGCAGTAAAAATTCTGCATGGGATGAATTTTCTGATGGTGTAAGAAGTGAGTTCTCAAGCTGGTGTTGGTCGTGATGGTTGTATGGCCGAGATTGAGTTAGGCAGCGATTATGAAGTGCAGTTGGGTCTGAATTTAGAAGTTGGGCTCGGTGAGAATTGGGCTTCTGGGGAACACTTCAACAGTCCATTTAAAGGACTTCGTAATGAACCGTTTTTTGGGGACCAGCCTTTTTTTGAGGGGACCATGGTTTTATTTTGGGTAAAGACATTAGAAGTAATTCTAGGTCACCCCATATCTAGTTATTTATTTAATACCTAATCTACCCTCTTAATTAATTTTAGGTTATGATTAGTGAAATGATTTAGTTAAAAACAATTAGTGAGATTAAATTAAAAGATGGGTTTATTATTAGTTGAGTAGAATTATTGTGAGAGTAGAGTTAGAGAAGATGAAGGAGAAAACATGAAAAATAATTTTTTTTTCTCCAATTCACCCCCTTTGAGTATTCAAATAATGGATTTTATCAACCACAACCCGAGGAAGAGTATTTGGGTGAACAAGTATGTTCCAAACTTAGATAATGTATGTTAAATTGGTAAAAACTTCCCCAAAATGTAAAATTTTGAACTGGATTTTGAGCAGTTCGGTTATTTTATATGAAGAACAAGTAACCGAACTCATCTCAAGGTGTAGTTCGGTTGCTTTGTGAGGATGAACAAGTAACCGAACTCATCCGAATGTGTAGTTCGGTTTGCCTTGGGAGATAAACAAGTAACCGAACTAGTTCGAAGGTGTAGTTCGGTTGCTTGATCCAAACACGCAGTTACCAAACTCCATATTAATGGAAGCTCGACATGCAAAATTATGTTCTAATTGGTTCGCAACTAACCGAACTTTACGTATAAATAAATTTTAACCAAGTATATGGTTGGTTGGTTCGCAAAACGCATGCTTTTGCGATCCAACCGAACTAAGTTTAATAAGTTCTGTTGTTTCGCAAACTTGAGATCAATTGCACAACCAACCGAACTTAACAAACAAAAATTTTTTCTTATGTTTTTAACCGTAGAGTTCGGTTACATGGAAGTTTTAAGATTTTTAGAAATAACCGAACAAAGTTTATAGAGTTCGGTTATAAAAGAAATAAAAATAATGAGAAAACAAGAAGGTTCGGTTACATGGCAACTTTTTTTCTTATGTTTTTAACCCTAGAGTTCGGTTACATGGCGCTTTATACATTTATGAGAAACAACCGAACTCGTCAGTTGCAACATAGTTATAAAGCATATAGAACCGAACTCATTCAAGGTGTAGTTCGGTTGCTTTGTGAGGATGAACAAGTAACCGAACTCATCTCGAATGTGTAGTTCGGTTGCCTTGTGAGATGAACAAGTAACCGAACTCAACACTCAGAACCTCCATTAAACCTCTCCACAACTTCCATTTTCAACTCATTTTGATGATTACTTCTCATTTTTTCAACCAAAGACAAACGACAAGTAATGGGTTTGTGAGAATATCTTTGCCAAAGATTTAAATTAAGCTATATATATATATATAGAGAGAGGTGGTGGTGGTTGTTGTTGTTGGTGGTAATCGGTGGTTGGTGGTGGTGATAATCAGAGGTGGTGGTGGTGGTAATCGGCAGTGGTGGTGGGAGGAGGTGGTGGTTATATATAGAGTGAGAGAGAGGTGGTTATTAGGTTGGTTTTAAATTAAATTAGGTTAAGGGTAGGTTAGTAATTTCAACGCATTAGGACACCCCTTATAACTAGAGGGAAGGTGGCCTAATAAGACCATGGTCCCCTCAAAAAAACCATGGTCCCCAAAAAATGGTTCTTCGTAATACCTATATTTGGAGGAAGAGACCAAAAAGTTGAAAGGAGGGAGGCCGTTTTGGAGTTCGAAGAACAGGAGGTTGCGGCTACACAACCAAAACCAGGAGAGAGTTGGGAGAGGCCGTCGACGGCGATAAAGAGGATTACGGTTTGAAGTTCCATTGCTACGATTCCTTTTTGATATGTTTGTGAATCTTCATATGTTTATGGCTATTTGAGAAAGCCATGTCTGGCTAGATACTTTTGTAGCTAGGGTTTATGGTAGAAACTACTTGGAGTATTAGGCTATTTGAATTGTTTAATTGAGCAAAAGACCATTATGATTTGAATAGATTAATCTTTGAATATTGCTTATTGATTGATTGAAAAATTAGTTGTTGCTTCACCGGTTTTAAAACCTTTGTGCATAATTGATGGCTCGACAAATATATTTGTTCTTATTATTTGATAATCTATGCTTGGGTTAATGTCTTTGATGGGTTATGCTTAGAAAAGCCAGATAATATTTGTGAATCAATATTTTAGTTTCGTATAATTTTCTCTCTAACGCAATTTGATGGTGCATGCTTGGGTTTAGTCTTTTGATATGCCATGCTTAGGTGTCCTTAGGATATTTGCGACGCTATTACATATAATAGGTGATGTCGATAGAACTAACAATAAATTACATGTATTCATAATTATGTTTCATTTCGAATTAAATAGAGATAGTAGTGATACCATGAAACCCTGGTTACCGATTTTCCCTTTGGTTTCATTTTATTAGTCTAGTTTATTTTCTTTGTTTCTATCATTTCAAAAATCCAAAAAAATTATTGTTGGTTTATTTATCAGAGATATTGGTTACAATATTTCCACCGCTCCTTGTGGGAACGACCCGTACTTGCCTATGTCTACTAGTTAGATACCGTGCGATTGTGGTTATTTACATATATGCATCTCCGGATCCTATCAGGGAGCACGTGGGCCCGTCTTAGGATAATTATAGGGGGTGTTGGTTTTGTAGCGTCCAAACCCGTGAGTGTGCGGCATTACATCGTCCAAAAGGACTCGTCTGCTTAGAATTTTCGTGTTAGAATCTGGCCATTCTCGAATAGATCATTCCTTTGGCGATTTGGAAATCGCTTCTCACAGGAATGGGAGCACATGGGACTCGCCTCGGAAGAATTATATGGGGTGCTGATTTTGTGGTGCCAACTCCCGTGAGTGCTTGATGATGGATTGTCCACGTATGACAATCCGTATGCTTTTTATTCAACCAATCATATGGGTTCCAATCAGTGTTTGACAGCTTTTTTCTAGTTGTAATACTTTCTTTATGTTATGTTCTAACTAGTATTGGATCAATCTCACTGTATAAGATATAGTCATGTACTAGTTCACAATCAATACAAACCAATTTTTTACATGGTATCGTATACCAAAGTAAAATTCTCACTTTTCCAATCCTATTACATGCAACTCAAATCGCCATCAATCACCACTAGAATGGTTAGAACAAAACAAAATCAACAAGCTTCTTCTTCCTCTGATCAACATACAAATCTCAACAATCCACTCATTTTTCCACTTTTAACTTCCCCACAACGTCAATAACAACCATTATCCTCTACTTCTCAACCACCACCTCCACCGCTATCAAATACACAATCTTCATCACAACCACCACCATCACCACATTAACTGCATTTGCAACATACACATATACAATTTCCATCTCATTAACCTCCACCATTTCAACAACCCCATTAACAATAACACCACCAATACCACCACCAACAACAACAATCTGTCTATCATCCTTTTTGCTTTCAAAGTAGATTTAATGTTCCTTTTCCGAATATCGCTAATTTCTTTTCTGTCCAATTGGATGCGTCAAATTATTTGGTGTGGAAAGATCAAATTTTCTCAATCTTGATTTGCATAAATCTTTTTGGTTTTGCTGATGGATCTACTCGTCCAGAATCTCATACTCTCTTGATACATAATGTTCAAGTCCTGAATCCAAACTATCTAGAATGGTTACAATTTGATATGATAAATTTGTTGGTTTTTTGTGATAATACAACTATAGATAAATCACTATCTTCAGAACTTCTTGGGAAGAAATCGGCAAGGGAGAAATAGTTACATCTAGTAAAATTGTTCACAGGACAATTTTTTTTGCTCGGAAATCAATACTCAGATCTCACTTGTTCATTATCAAGAAAGGTTCTTCAACAATTAGAGAGTTTCTTCATCAGCTTAAGACGATTGCAGATCCCCTTGCTAAGATTGGAGAATTAGTTCCAGATGCTGATCTTGTAATGTAAGCGCTTCAAGGTTTAGGTATAGATTACATCCACTTTGTTGTTAGTGTTTAAAATCGTGAACCTCCTCTTCACTTTTCTGAATTGAGATCTCGACTAATCAGTCATAAGTAGTTTTCAATAGAACAAGAAACTTATTCTTGTTCCTTTCTTGTAACCGATCCTACAAATTTTTATTTTTATGTCAACAAACACATTTTTTCTTACAATTCACCATTAGAAAGAACCTGTTAAACCACAGGGATTTCCTTCCACTTATGACCATAATTTTTCAACTAATCTACTTATCAATCCTTCTTGCCTCATTCTAGATATTGAAAAACTAAGTTTAATCCAAATCATAAGCAAGTTGCAGATTACAGTTCAAGTCCTTGTCAAATATGCAACAAACTTGGACATTTTGCTAACAGGTACAAATTCAGGTATGTTGCTTCTAAGAATAGTGGACCACCTCTAAAAAAGGCTTTTGTCGGTCTTGATCTTAATACATGGAGTAGTAATGAGACAAATCCTTGGTTTTAAAATGAATATAATCATAATCCTACGGTTTTTTTGAGCCTGGTGGTTATTGGGAACAAAGTTCTTCTAGAGTTTTTATATACCATATTCTAGTGCTTCAATACACATGAAAAATAATTCAACACTATTGGATACTTCTTCCTCTTGCATTGGTCCAAAAGGTGATGGTAAGCTGCTACCTATCTCCTTAATAGGTTTTTCTACTTTATCTACTTATAGTAGTAACTTTGATTTACATAAAGTTCTTGTTAGAGCATAGCTCGGTTGAACTCACCAAGTGTTCGTATGTCAAGTTTGGTTGTCATATTTTAGTATCAAAACTCATCTAGAGTCGCTTAATTAAATACTAGAGTCAACTTCGTTTAGGTTAGACTAGAAAGTCTAGGAATGTAAAGATATACAAGTATTACTCTGAAGAACTGAAGAATGTGAAGAAGTAGAGAACTACAACGACGACATCATCCTTCCACTTGAGGTTAGTAATATTGACTTGAACTGTTTTATTCCTAACGTATCTTTCAAGTCGTGTTATATTGAAAACATAACTGCGAAACTGTATATACTATAACATATATTGTATAATACTCTAGTGATGTGACATGATCATAATAGTATGATCATATTATTAGGGAATTAGACTACTATAACACTTATCTTTTGAACTTCGTAGGTATGACATCGACATAATCTTGTATATATTGTTATGATTATGTGAATGGGTTATGGTGAAGATTTCATCCTAGTAAACAATGTTTTACATTTTTTAAAGAAAGTACATTCATGAACTTGTTTCGTGAATCGAAAGGGAAATCATTAGGCTTATTGGTCTGTCTATTCATTGCAAATCTTTGGATGACCAATATGTGTGAGATGGTATAACCGATCCAACTTTGTTATGTATCTTGGTATAACTAATCACGATGCCTGACTTATGATTTGGTATGACTGATTTTTATTAATTGGTGTAACTGATCCTAAGTAATCACCATGTGATGGTATTGTGGATGGGGAAAAACGGTTCGCCGGTTTTTGGGAAGTGGAGACACGAGCGTGCTGTCGAGACTCATCGACCGGGAGAAATGTTAATCCTCACACATATGCACCGCTGCAAAGGGGGTGCTTAGATTCGAGAAATCAATTTGTATGACTCCGGCCTAAACCAAGACAATGGCCGTTCCAGAGTTAATTCGGCCGCAAAGAGGGAGATGGGTGGATCTGTAGGAGGGAAGCTGAGGATTGTGTGGGATCAGTGATGATCAAGGATTGTGGATGTGTTGAAGGTTTCTGTAATATTGCCGAACTTCTGAAGTTGAGTTCTGTGAATAAGTTTGTATCGAGTTGTTGACAAATAACGATAATGCTGATGCCGATATTGTCCTCGATTTAGACTTATTTATATTGCAAGAATGATGAACCACTGATCCCTGTAAGTGTGACGGTTTCTTGCATGAAAGAATGGGAAAGTGGGAGATCGTGGTAAATTCAGTTCCATGTCGTGTGGAGACTTGACGGATCGTGCACCCACTACTTTGCTAACTCCTTCAACCGTTGACACAACTTACGCATATTTCTCGTCGTGGATGAATCCACGTGATGTAGGCCGCCAGACCAAAACCTTAGTTGTTATCCCCCAATTTGACGTGATTGATGTCTCACGGATCGTGGAGCCTGCATGACAGACGTGTATTTAGTTTTTCAGTAGTTGACTGATTAGGCAATGAGTCTAGGTTTTGTTGAATCGAGCATGTTTGACAAATGCTCAGCGATTCATGAATGTTAATGTTGCTCGTCTATTGTAAATTCAATGAGTTGTTGAATATTGATGAGTTACTGAATATATGTGGATTATTTGAGCAACTGAGCAAGTATTGCTCGATTCGACGAAATACTGATAAGTTACTGAATATTGATAGTTGGGATCAATATTCGAGCAAGTATTGCTCAATTCGACAAATTACTGATAAATTACTAAATATTAATAGCTGGATCAATATTTGAGCAACTGAGCAAATATTGCTCAATTCAACGAATTATTTATGGTTGACGGGACCCAACTAAAATATTGGTAGATTACCGAATATTATATAATTAATCCACGTGGATCAACATAAGTTTATTTGGTGTTTGAACTTGCTCAGAATAATGATTTGTTGAGCGTTTGTCCAAAAACCCTAATTTTTGACGAATTGCTCATTAGTCGACGAATTGTTGAAAATAGGTCATGAGCAAAGGAGGGAGCGACCACATGAGACCATGGACGTCCATGTGATACCCATGTGCACCAGGGTTCTCAGTTAGAGAGTTGGTGAAGGAATGATGATTAAATGCCGGTTCCATCATTTATTGAATCACTGCTGGGTTCAACATTAGGCAAAAACCTAAGTATGAAAGATGGGAGACCGACCAAGAGAGCATGGGGCCGGCTCTTGGTGGTCACGGGACCAGCTGTTGTCCGTTTGAGCAATCCCCAGGTTGGTTGGAGAGAGGTTGGGCCAAATACAAGCAATTCAACAAATTAGGTAAGAATTATGAAAACATGTGGGACCGGCTTTGTGCAAGACCTAGGAATAACCTTGGTCGGTTATTAATGCATGTACGTGTTGCCATGGTGTCCGTGTCTCCGTATTGAGAGTTTCATTATTTTCTGATGTGCATTCGAGCAACATTGTGAATTTTCAGAAGAGTTTTATCTTGACTGAAATTCTTGATTTTGTTGGAATGAGCATGTATGCTCAATTGATCAATATTTTATAAATATTAAAATAAGAATATTTTAACATTTAAAATTGTCGTGAGAGGCTAGCCGGTCATGTGACCATGTTGGCTCTTGAATTTTCATGATTTGAGCAAAATTTGAGAAATTATGAAGAAATCATGATTTTTGCTCAAACCAAGGAGTTTCATGAATTCGAGGAAAATAATAATTATAAAAGACTAGGGATTGCAAGGTGTGGGACCGGCCACGGCTAGGCATGGCCGGCCGGCCATGTTGCCCGGTCCCGCACTCCTTTCCCTATTTTATAATATTATTTCATGAATCTTTGATGTTATATGGAGAATCCATGAGTCTTTTGTTGAAACGGAGGAGTTTCATGAGTTTGGGGAATAATAGTTATAAAAAGCTAGGGATTGTGATGTGTGGGACAGGCCACGGCTAAGGCATGACCGGCCGGCTATGTTGCCCGGTCCCGCACACCTTTCCCTATTTTATAATATTATTTCATGAATCCATGAAGTTATGGAGAATCCATGAATTTTGTTGAAACCAAAGAGTTTCATGAAATTGGGGAATGATTATTATAATAGGCTAAGGATTGTAAGGTGTGGGACCGACCACGGCTAAGGCATGGCCGGATGGCCATGTTGCCCGGTCCCGCACACCTTTCTTTATTTTATAATATTATTATTTTTCATGAATCCGTGAAGTTATGGAGAATTCATGAATTTTGCAAAAACAAGGAAAGTTGCTAAAATCAAGGAGTTTTTTCATGAGTTCATGAAATAACAAAATAGGGCAAAATAATAAGAAAAGCACGGGACCGGCCACGGCTAGGGCATGGCCTACGGCCGGTGGGCCCGGCCCTCGGGCGCTCCTTATTATTTTATTAATATTTGTTGTTTTCTCCCTGTTTTGCGTAGGATTCATCATCTGTCCATATTTTTGGATGCTCGTTCGTGCATCCGGGTGCTCGATCGTGCATCATTGTCGAGTACACTTACACCATTTTTGTGGGGCTTACTCAAGATGATCCGTATGCCCTATTGTTGAGTATTTATTTCTAATCCATGAAATTCAAAGGTAACATAATTCATGAAACGAGACAATAAAATAAGTAGTTATTTATTATCAATTCATAGGATCACCATGGATTCGACCATGAATTCGTAATAATAAAATAGGCATTACCATTCCATGGGATCGTGAATTCGCCATAGAATCGAGTAATAAAATTACCTATTACCATTTCATGAGATTAGCAGTGAATTCGATCATGAAATCGAGTAACGAGATAAATTGTTGTTTCCATTCCATGAGATCAAGTTGTAGATTCGATCATGGAATCGGAGCAACTGTCATTGCCATTCCATGGGATCAGGCCGTGGATTCGATTATGGAATAGGAGCAATTGTTATTGCCATTCCATGGGATCAGGCCGTGGATTCGACCATGGAATAAGAGCAATTGTTATTGCCATTCCATGGGATCAGGCCGTGATTCGACCATGGAATATGAGCAATTGTTATTGCCATTCCATAGATCAGTCGTGGATTTGACCATGGAATAGAGCAATAATAGATTATTCTCGGGAATTCAAAGTGAATGTCACTAGGAATTAATCTATGTGCATAGTCGAGAGACGGCTAATCCCGAGGGTGCTCTAAGACACTACGGAGAACACCCGAGTCTATACACGCCGCTTTACATAGTCGATCAGTGAGTATCACCGTCCCCGGCGTTGTTGCTCTCAATCCGACGGAGAACCGCCCAATCGTTCTTATATGCAGAGGTGGGTCACTCTCCTGTAGTCAGGGAGCAGTGAGTATCACCGATGTCCTGAAGGCGTTAAGCCTTCTCAACAAACAATTATGTAGGAGGACCGCCCAATTCTATTATTCTACATAGAGGTCACAATGAAATGTTAGGGATCGAACGCTCAGCTAGTGGAGGCTTTTCGAAAGACATATTCATCATGGCTTCGTACAATATGAATCATCACATGCCTGAAGCCGTATCAGAAATATGCAGTATCATGATTTTACGGATTTGACCTTTATTGAAAATCCACCATCAACATTAAGTCCCCTGCTTAGTGAGGGACAATGTGTTCCGCGGTAAGCATTAGATGGTGATTTTCAGTCGACGAGATCGTGGTTGAACTCAGTCTGCAAAGGAAGTTTCAGAATTCTCGATTTGCTCCAATGGTGTCATGTACGAGCAAATGTGCGGTCGAGGACCCTGATAGTGTGATAGAGTGTTATTTTGTGAACGTGGAGAGGTGAAGTTCTGCTGATTTGGTTAGCTAAAAGCCTAGTTTTGATCGATTTAGGATTTTCAGGCCCGAGCCCAAAAAAGGAAATTCGTGTTTTATTAGGTTTTGGAAATAAAATTAATATAAAAGGTAAGTAACCCTAAATTTTTTATTATTTGATCAATTGAGCACCTCCATCTCTTCATCACCTTCACGTGTGCAGCAGGGAGGAAAAACAAACTCGCCGGAAAACCAGTGTCGATCACCGCCGCCGATCACCGTCCGGTCAGTTTCCGACCGGCAACAAGTAAGTTCGAACTTTTTTTTTTTTTTTTTGCTTTATGTTCTATGATTCATGAGTTGTTCACAAAACAAAAAATCCTTTAGTTGCAAGCATGCGTAGGATTTATGAAGAATTTTAGAAAACGTATGAATGCCCGTCTTTTCGTTAGTTTAGGAAACGAACAAAAATCCCTAATATGGAAGAGATACATAAAATTTTGCATGGAATTGACATGGTTGCAGTAGTAAAAGTTTTTGTTTATTAGGTTTCATGAAAACCCAAGTTTGTTTTCAAAGCATGAATTTTGTAAATACTTTTAAGAACGTAGGATTGTTCGTAATAAAAGTAGTAAATAATAATCCTTAGGGTTAAAGGAAATTTTGAAAAGACCTGGAGTTCATGATGAAGTTTATTTGTAAACTTTTTTTCTTTAAAATTTTGTTTGGAACATGTGGACTTTTACAAAAATAGAAAAGACTCTGGTTTCGTAGACGAATGCTCGTTTGAGCAAAAAAAAAAAAAAAAAAATTTTTTTTTTTAATTTACGTGAGTTATTAACTCACGAAATTTTTTTTTTTTTTTTTTTTTAAAAGGTGCGTGACTCACGCTTTATTAAATATACATCAAGTTTTGATTTATGAAAAATTGTTGAAAGCAAACAATTTATGAGTTGATGAATTCATAGTGTATGTGGAAGTTTGGTGATTTTATAGTGTATGTATACGTAAAAATCAGCGAATATTCACATGGAAGGTTGCGTGAATTATTCATAGTTTCATGAAAAGTCAGTGTTGACTCTTGAATAATATGTTTTATGCTCGACTTTGCAGGTTTGAAAGAACGAACAAGTCTTGGGGTTTCACGTTGTTATCACTAAGTTTGTGAAATCGTAAATAGGTAAGAGTTCAGGATTACCAATTTTGCAGACGCTGATTGTGAGCATCGTAATTGTTTGATTGCTTTAATTCCATTGTACTGATGAAATTCGCGTGGAATGTTGTAGCTGTTTGGCAGAGATGACTCGATTCCGTAATGATTGAAAGCGACGTTTCCAGAGAAGAAACTTCTAGAGATGGTGACTGCTCCATGGATGACGATTCTGGAACTTCTTAGGGGAATCAGGAAACTCCCAAACCCAAGAACATTCCAAACATCGAAGACAGATTCTTTGAATATTTGTATAGGCCTCAAAAACGTCCTTAGGTTCTTCATTTCGCTTGCTCATAAATCCTGACTACTGCTCGTAATAAGTTGGTGTCTCCTCCAAAGAATAATTCGGTTTTGTTTGGAGGAGAAACATTATTCATCTTCTCATGTGGAACTCAAACTTTCTCGGAAGCCGTTGACGCATTTTTCTGGATGGGCAAGGCATATGTTAGGCTGCAACCGTGTGAGGACTTTGCTGGATAGTGCGCAAGTGACGCGAGCCATTCAAGCTGCTGGAGATTTGATCATTAATCATGATATACCAGGTATCTTGTCTTTGCTTGCTCATTGGTGTATTCCTACTCACACCTTAATATGCAGATGGGGAGAGTTCACAATTACTTTAGAAGATGTGGTCGCTTTGTTGCATCTTCCAATCGTCGAAAATTTCCCTGGAGAACTCTCGACAGAGGAGAAGCTGATATCTCGTACTTTGGAAACTAAGATGCACGAGTTTAACGAGTCTCCTAAATTTTGCTATGCTCAATGGTTGAGATACTGGTGGCCGAGAGATGGAATTCCTGAAGAACCTGTTGATAGTACTCTGTCCATTACTGCTTTCTTGTGCTTGTGGATTTCCAGAGATGTTCTCGAGGACAGTGGATATTTGTTGAAGCCGTTGGTGATACCCATCGCCATTAGGATGGCCAAAGGTGAGAAACTTCCGATTGTTATCTTGTTTTTAGGTTCACTGTTTGCCAACTTGGAATCTTTGGTTATTGATTCCAGTGTCTCTAACGGTTTCATGAAAATTGAGACATATGCTAATACCATGTTCCTCCAAGCTCTGATGTGGGAGCATCTTGATAAGTATGCTCCGATTCCCCGTAGTATTTTGCAAGGGCCCAATGTCGACACTCTCCATGCTTTTCTCGAGAAAGACAATGCCAGGATCATGAGGTGGTCTACAAAGCAGCCGCAGTACAAGATATGTATCACTGATATTCTGGATATTGAATCCGAGTTCAATTTTCGCCCTTGGGTGTCGATCCCTAATCTCTTCTCAAAATTGATCACCTTCAACACTGCTGAACAAAATATCACATTGAAGACTGGTGCTGATTTGAATGATGGAGAGAGATCCTTTATATTAAGTTGCACTGGCCACCTAGTATCAGTAATGCATGGAGAATTCAGAGTAGAGGAATACAATATTGACAGGCAGCTCGGAAAATGGGCGTCGACCAATGTATCCCAGGTTACCGAATGAACAAACCATCAGTTGAGTATTTGAAGGCAAATCTGGATTGCACTCACGTGGAGGGGAATGAGTATTTATCCCCATGCTCTGATCGTGCTAGTTTCGTGACTCCGAGTTACATAGACTTCGCGCCAAGAACTTGAGCGTCTCGTATGCTTTCGTGAAGGATGTTAAGTCCCCAGTGCAAGATTTTTCTTCTCTTGACTCCATTAATGCTCGACCAAGACTAAAGTACCTTTCTCGTGGTGACAAGAGGAAAACATCCCCGGAATGCGCACAGGTAGGCCTATTTTCATCACGATTGGTGAGAGTAAGATAGACGTATTTTTAATCATTCGTTGATTTTGTGTAGGATGGTCGTGTTGTGAGGCCTCGGATCTGTGTAAACTTCTTAGACATTCAAGAAAGTTCCCAGGGTGGAGAAGGAAGGAGTAAAACAGCTCATAGAATGATACCGAATAAAGTGCAGTCCCCTGCTGTTTCTTGGGTAAGTTGTTAGCATTCCCCTTATCATTGCGTCTTTCTTGTACATATAATCAGGATCTTAGAAAAGTATTACTAATTTATTTCAAAAATTTTCTCCATCGGTTATTGATGGTCTTCATCTTTCCTCTATACGAGCAACTCAGGAATCCAGCGTTGATGGAGAGGTTGATATGAGTATCCTTTTGTGTAAGTGATTTCGGCATATCTTTGAATGAAATAACGTTGATTATTGTTGTTGTATCCAGGAGGAGATTGTTGTGGAAAGACAACACGGTCATGCTATCCATTTGTCTTCGAATAGTAGTGGGAAAGAGAATTCTCTAGAATCGCGACTGAATGGAAATAATGGTGCTCCTCATGTGGATGCCGACCCTGTTAACCCTTCGAATGGATTGGAGATTACCCAAGTAAGTATTCACTTTGTGTTATCTTCATAGAAGTGTAGGATTGATGATTTGTGAACGGATGAATGAGAATCCCAATGAATAAACAAGAAATTTTGCCGAAATACGTCATCAGAAAAATCCAGACCCCAATTTTTAGTGAAAATGCTGTAGAATCTTCGTTTGAAGTCGGATTTTCGCGATTTGAATATGTATCTTCAAGACCGGAAAATTTCCAAGCTCAGTACAGAAGCTTTTTGAGTTTTGAGCATGTTTAGGGCCTGAAAAAGGCGAAACAGTAAGCTTCCAGGAGACTTTCAGAACTTTTTCAGATTGCGTGTTGCTCAATGTTTCGGCCACATATCCTTACTCGCTTCTTCAATTGCTTTGAATTTTTAATATGTTGTAGATTACATCCATACAAAGAGAATGGTATATGACCCAACCTTAGAATCTTTACCAATTGTTCCCAGTTCGTCGTCTTATACAGAGTATTATAAAATTTTCCTGGCGGACTAATTGAAAAGCGTGTCTTATAACTTTTATGCTATTTGCTCATATCTTGGACGCATAGTGAAGAAATTAGATAATGTTAGTTCACTTACATGCTGGACTTTATGATTGTGTTGAGTTTTCATGCTTGGACCGCTCTAATCCCGTGTAATTTTCTTATTAGGTGCCAAATGCCGAAGCTGAGAATAATGAGACCAATAATGATGATTCGAGCAATCTTGGCGCTGTTGATAGTGAGACAACCATCTTCAAGGCCATGAGATGGTTATTGCTGATATCGTTGAGGTAATTGAAACAACAACGGTGATTGCTTCAGGAACAGAAGAATTTGTGCCTATGATTGTTGAAGTTGCTCCTGAGATTGAGAACCGTATAATAGTGCATGAATACTCTACTGCAGGGGTTGTTTGTGAGCCTTCATTTGGTGCTTCACTCCCATATCATGTATTTATTGGTGGATTCAGCGTCCCCACAGGGTATGCCAAAGATGTATGAGAATTTGTGGAAGATGTATGGCCATATCGTCGTTTCAAGAGATCCTGAACGTAGCTACTTCTTGAACATGCAATAAGGAAACATATTGCGTGTTATAGATGATATCCGTACCAAGCCCAGAAGTATTGTTACTCGAGATGTACTCTTTGATTGGGAGTACAACTTGGAGAATTCTGAGAGACTTGGCTTTAATCTGAAGTCGCTTCGTCAGAAGATCAACACTATCAAGGATGCAAAGAGTAAGAGTATATACCCTTTACCAGTGATTCTGGTGGAGAAAATGTCTAAGATTGTTGAGTTGACTCAAAAGATGGAGTTGGAGAAAGCATCTTTGCAAATCTTGGAGGATGCCGAGAAGCGTAAATCGTACTTTGATGGCTTTCTTTAGTCTTCTTTCCATAATTTCTTGAACTTTGAACTTCACAGAGATGTGAGATTTTGGTTTTGAATTTCTCGATTGAATTTATGAGTGACTGAGGATTTTCTTTTGGATTTTGGATTTGATAGAGATTTTTCTTAAATAAAGAACTTTGATAGATTGTCAATTTAAATACTGAATGCAAGTATTGCAAACGTTTTGGAGGTATTGAAATACACGTAAAGAAAATCCTAAAATACAAACGTCAAATGTCTTGAACATTTTTCTTGGGCATGAATCACTCAACGTTGAATGCTTTATGCGTTGAAAATCTTGAGCCAATTCTCATGGATCACTGGTACACTCGTCTTTCCTTTCATGTCAGCCAATTTGTAATATCCTCCAGCGGCCGACTTAGCAATCATGAAAGGCCCCTCCCAGTTAGAACTCTTTGCGTAAATGCGAATTGCGCTAGTTGCCTTAAGAACCAAATATCCTTCATGAAATTTGTTAGGCTTGGTTGCCCGTGCCTTGAATATCTTCTCGCTGGTTTGGAATTCCTCGTGAATTCCACGTTGGTGGAGCTTTCCACCCTCAAGCGGCACGTATGGACACTCGTGCAAGGGAAGACATTTAGGATTATGGAACTCGGTCATTATTCTGTCAATGACCGTGTTGGTGAGATGCTAAATTTTGAGGGGTTTGTCATCCAGCCACTTGGTGAAGTATTCCTGATGTGCGACTAACCACTCATAACGTTTGGTGACTGTCGAGTCATGAGCAAGATCAAGTCCCCGACTGCAGTAGCGTATTTGAAAGTTGGTAATATAGATGCATGAGCGGGAATGAGACTTGCCGAGTGCGAACCTTTGACAAATTCATGTTCGCTTTCTTCAGTGTTTTTGTGTGAGTTCCATCAAGGTTCGACTTTTTCCAAATGTCCAAACGGTGGAGAGTCTTTCATCTCTTCGAATCGGAGCTTTCCTCCGAGTCGAGCTTTCCTCGACAGAAATATGCCATCGAAGAGGATGTTGCAGTGATCTTTCCATCATGAATCCATGCCCGTCCAAGAACCATATCGTATCCTCGGATCTTCTCTAATTATGAAGAATTTAGTTTTTGTCTAGGTTGAACCATTTCTTATGTTGAGAATGATGTAACCGTAAGCATTCCTGAAGATCCCTTCATGGTCTCTCGACTGAGATAGGAGCATGAATTGCTTCTTATTGAGTGATGCCAGCAGCCCCGAGGGTTTTCAAAGGGATGATGTTAACAGCAGTGCCAACGTCGACCAATACTCGCTTGAATTCATTTCCTTTGAGATAGACCATGGTGAGAAGTCCCCAGTCGTACATCTCCTTGTCTATTACTGGTGGTTCAGAGAGTGTTTCTTGAATTGTTAGCCGTTATCCTGACACGATATGGTTCAGTGCAGCCAACATATCATCTCTTTGGGCCTTTGACAAGTAAAGCAACTCGCAGACATGCTCAATTAAGGATTGGACTACCTCCTTGACCGACTGCTCGGAGGGTGCGAATGTTCTGATTGGAAGAGGGTTTTTGTGCACTCCTTCAGTTCTTAGTTCCCCTGAGTCAGCCTTTTCTTTGAATATACGCTTCAGGATTCTGCAATCACTTGTCAGATGACTGACATACCTATGGAAATGGCAGTAGCATGCATTTTACATCTGTTCCTCAGTCGGTTCCTTTTTGACAGGAGGAAATTTGATTGCACCGTCTTGGATCCAAACTTCCAATAGTTCGATCACTTCTTCAATAGAAAAGGGGAAGTCAGTGCATCTTGATCATTCTCGTTGATGTTGAGTAGGCGACAGTGCATTCCTGACTTGACCATCTTTCCTTGGCGATTTTGAGGGATTGGACGCTGGAGGA
The DNA here is from genome assembly GCA_023531295.1 of Papaver armeniacum. Lineage (NCBI taxonomy): Eukaryota > Viridiplantae > Streptophyta > Magnoliopsida > Ranunculales > Papaveraceae > Papaver > Papaver armeniacum. The sequence goes on along the minus strand of JAJJWW010005914.1, from coordinate 34,602 downwards.
GCATTCTTATGTGGCTGTGCTTTAGCTTTTCTTTTGCTCCCTTTAGAAACATTCATGGAAGTTTCGACACTGTACTGCTTGTTGATTAGACGCCGGGCATTGTTGTTTCGAGCGTCTTTCGATTCCTCTACTTTGACAGTTTTTGTTCTTTCTAGCAGGGCAGGAGCGGTAGTCGCCGACCGCTGTCGTAGGCGTCAAAAATAAATTACACTTTCTCACTACTCAAAATATATAATATAGCAATGGCAAGAAAGGATCGTTCCCACAGAGAGGACTTAGGTTGTCAATATGTTCCGATTTCTTATATAAAACAATGGGGGATTTTCTGATTTTTATATAAACTAAAATAAAATAAAGGCAAAACAATAAAAAGTAAACACGCAAATCAAGGATGTGAAAATATTGGATAAAGGTTTCATCTTCAATTGTAAACAAGCTTTGAATGTATGATAAGAATTCGTATTTAATCTCGCTATCATCAAAAGCCCTAGAATATCTTATTGCAAGAATACTCTATAAATTTCGTAAGTCATCAACACACACATTAGAGATGCGTATGTGAATTCTACCTAAAGAATAACCTAACGCCTTGCGCTAATTAAGTTCAATTCCTAGGAGCATTAAGTTTCGTAAATAGGCTAATCAATGCAATTGTAATACATTGCGCACACAATTCGAACAAAGGTCAATTTCTACATATGACTACAAGGATGTATCACTACAAACCATAATCATATCATGCTACTCGTATCAAGGTTATCGCTCGATGATGAACCCTAAATTAGCTATAGATATGGATGTGAGTTCAATCAATTCTAGACTTAACTAAACAAACATTCAATCATATTGCAATACATCAATCATGCAATTATTATAACCCGTAGAAAGTGAACGGTGATTTTGAGAGAAAACTAATTCATAAAAATCATAACTTGTTTTCAAAATCCAACTACTTTGGAAATCATCACAAAGAGTTTAGAAGAATCTATCATGTGAAACCCTAGAAAACAAAATTAGAGGCCAAGATCCCGAATAGGTGAGAAGTCTTCCTTATATATACTTTCACTTCCCAAAGTAGGTCATAACCTCCCCGCCAATCTGTTGCCAAAACTACCAGTCCGGTCGTGAAGTTGATCCCAACAACCGCATGGGCCCTCATCGCCATCGTAGAAGCCCACCTAAATCCATGTTGAACTGTCAAGTTGCTAAAACCTAGTAGCTTAACCTCCTCTCTAACCGTCGCCCAAGGAACCGACAAGCCAACAAGCCAATGCACACCAACAACAAACCCTTGCGATTTAACTCCTAACATACATCTATCTCGCAATCGCACAATCCTTCCAAATTGCACCATTCCATTTCGTAATTTCACCACCACCAACCCATCACCTCGAACTAATTCAAACCATCTACCATGTCTTGTACTTAGCCCCATTTATCTTGCACCTTCATGTACTTGCCGAACTCAACCACACTTCACCGCAACAACAATATCACAAAGAACACTTTCAACCATTATCTCACTCAACCATTCATTGTATCAACACTCAACCCCTTAGCTCACCGCACAAACAATACTAGAACTCCCATGTATGGCGCAACCGCAACACGATTCAACCCGATACTCAATCGAGTTCTTCTCTCGCACCAGCCTCACTATCAATTCCACCTCCAACCGCAACTCTCAAAGCAACAACATCAATGTCTTTTCTAGCTCATCATGATTTCATGTCTCAAATGGTGCTTCAACCTTCCATCAAAACCACTTCACAAACCCGCCAAAGAGCCACAACACCACCAAAGGCATCTTCTTGAGCATCAACAATACCTTCACTTCCATACGCAAAAAGCAGCTCAAGCTTCTAACATCACAACCAAATTTCTTTCACCGCAACACCCACCAAAGTGCTATCTCGAGCTTCTAAGTCTAGCATGCAATCTCATGAGCAACAACAACACCCGCTTTATGTAATCAACAAAGATCGACATCAAAGAACATACATCGACTACCATACTCAAATCCAAGTGCAACCCATCTCTTAGTCACCGCCATTACTTGCACCCGCAACTCCATTCCCAAATGCCCATTGCAGCCAACTAAAACTCGCATATTCTCGGTTCCATAACTTCAATTACAAGATCACCAAAGAAATCTGATCACCAAAATCACTTCATGTTCTTGACTACCACCAATGCCTTCAACTACAACTGAAAACCGCAATTCCATGCCTAAACATACATCTATTTCAGCATTTCGGTCAAACGGGTTCGATTGCACTGCACCGCAATTACTTCAACTCCATTTTCATTCCACAACCAAGTGCAACACCTGTCTTGTTCACTACAATCTCAAAGCAGCCTTCGATGAGCTCAATAACACCCTTCACCCACGCACCCATCTCTCGCAAATTCGTTGTATACTCCATAAATATACCACCAGCTTCTTCTAGTCTCAATTTCGAACAAACCCAACTCTCTCTTCTGTTGCTTTGACCTAAACAACCTGAACCCATCATTCTTCACTTGTTCTTCCAGTGACTATCATCACCATCTGAGACGACACAACTTTAACTCCTCGTCATCATCTCAACTGCAATCGAGCAGTCTCTCCCCCAATTTGAAATCTTCAAACCCTTGCCGTCTTGTTCTTCATATAACTCAATCATCTTCATCTTGATTTCAATTCCGCCAATTCCTCAATTCCATTGGCAGTTCACAACCAGAAACCCCGTCAATCTTCTCGTTCTTCTCATCTCTGCTGATTTCAAGAAAACCCACAGATCCCATTTTTCTTATTTCTCAGCAAAACCCATCTGTCCATTTATAGCATCATCATCTTGAATCAAACCCTAATTTCATCCTCTATAGTAGCAACATCAACAACCCTGCCATTCTTCTTCATCTGCTATTCATGGCAGAAGTCATCATCTTCTTCTTGATAAGCATTTCAAACCTTAAATTCATCAAATCCCCTTTCTTTCTTCACCTGAATTTCATTAAATCCATCAGCTACATTGTCACCTATTTTTGATTCACAGCTATACCAAATCTGCAGTCTCAATTGCTGTTGAATATGACCATTAAATGGCGCAGCCATTTCTCATTTCCTGTTCTCTCTAGCTTTCGGGCAAAGGTAATGAAAAGGAGAATACATTTCTCGGTCAGGGTTGGGTAAGAATAGCAAATGGATATAGCCACTCAGGTGCAGTCGATAAGGGCCACCAGTTCATCTATGGCCTGTCAGTTTCAAGGAACTGACAAGCTTCATCAATGCTTTCACTCGTAACTTTGTTGTATGGTGTCGGAATGACCTCGTTCTTTCGCCATTGACTTCATATTTCCGTGCTCTTCAACATGATGAGAAGGAATCCAATATTTGGGCGAGTTCCGCTTCTTTTTGCTCTAAATGACTCCAATGCACCTAATAAACTCAAAAGCACACATAAGATACATAATTTACACGACAATAGCAAAGAAAGCATAAATACTAGATATAAAATTAAGGTGTTTATGACACCTATCAATCGCTTGGACGCTTCATGAAGTTCTGAGAAGGTCTAAAAACGAAGATTTTCCATCAAAGATCTCTAGACTAGGATCATCCCATTGATGCACAAATCTACCAGTTTGTTGTTCAAAGGACATTTGGATCGTGACAATCCGAGCTCGGAGTCCGAACCTCTTTACGTAGTCGTTTGGATGTTCATTCTTCTGAGACATCCTTCCCAAGTCGGAAAGAGTAACTTGCTCGGAGACAAAGAAGTATTTTCTGTAGAAAGCATTAATCATGTCTCCTTAATTGGCTATGCTCCCTGGTGAGATGTTGTTGTACCAAGTGTAGGCTCGTCCGGTCAGAGAATTCGAGAATTCCTTCAAACGCATAACATGGCTATGTTCATGCTCTCCGAATGCTTCCAAGAATCGAGAAACGTGTTCTCGAGCATTCCCCGTTCAGTTGTAGAGTGTGAACGTTGGAGAAGTGTAGCCCTTTGGAAGAGGGATTCTTTGCGTAGTTGCAGGATACGGAGGCTGATGACGATGGACTGATGGTGCATGGCCCTTTCCCCCGGCTCTCCATAAACGCTCCAGCCTCTTCACGAGTGATGAAAGTAGCAGTTCGAGTTCTCGCAGCTTTGCGGGCTTCATCATCGTCGTGGACCGGAATAACTTCGGATTTGTAGTTGGAGACGTTTCCTTGTCTTTTCCCTTCTCCTGAGTTTTGTCTGACATCTTGTCAGTGAGAGTTTTGAGGTAGTTACATAGCTCCTTCTGAGTAGTTGCCATGTCAGTCTGATTTTTGGCAAGAACTTCATGGACCTTCATGAGATCAGCAATGGTAGGCGGGTTTTCTCTGATTTCTTCGGGATGCCTGCCGAAGAGCGGATTGTTCCAATGTTGGTTTACGGAGGAGTGGTATCACCAGCACCGATGTTGGAAGCAGGAGTAGTTTCTGGAGTACCACCATTATTGCTAGTACTAGCATTGTTTATGTTGGGATTGGTGACTGAACCTGACCTAAGATCAACTATTTTGTGAGAATGAAAGATTGCAACTGAGAGATTAATCTCCCACTGTGGTCGCCAATCCGTGGATAGGGAAAAACGGTTTGCCGGTTTTTGGGAAGTGGAGAGACGAGCGTGCTGTCAATACTCCTCGACCGAGTGAAATGTTAATCCGCACACAGATGCACCGCTGCAAAGGGGGTGCTTAGATTCGGGAAATCAATCTGTATGACACCGGCCTAAACCAAGACAATGGCCATTCCAGAGTCAATTCGGCCGCAAAGAGGGAGATGGGTTGATTTGTAGGAGGGAAGCTGAGGATTGAGTGGGATCAATGATGATGAAGGATTGTGGATGTGTTGAAGGTTTCTGCAATATTGCCGAACTGCTGAAGTTGAGTTCTGTGAATAAGTTTGTATCGATTTGTTGATGAGAAACCATAATGTTGATGCCGATATTGTCCTCGATTTAGACTTATTTATATTGCAAGAATGATGAACCACCGATCCCCTCGTAAGTGTGACGGTTTCTTGAGTGAAAGAATGGTAAAATGGGAGATCGTGGTAAAGTCAGTTCCATGTCGTGTGGAGACTTGACGGATCGTGCACCCACTACTTTGCTAACTCCTTCAACCGTTGACACAACTTACGCCCATTTCTCGTCGTGGATGAATCCACGTGCTGTAGGCCGCCATACCAAAACCCTAGTTGTTATCCATCAATTTAACGTGATTGATATCTCACGAATCGTGGAGCCTGCATGACAGACGTGTATTTAGTTTGCCAGTAGTTGACTGATTAGGCAATGAGTCTAGGTTTTGTTGAATCGAGCATGTTTGACAAATGCTCAGCGATTCATGAATGTTAATGTTGCTCGTCTGAGCAAATATTGTAAATTCAACGAGTTGTTGAATATTGATGAGTTACTGAATATATGTGGATTATTCGAGCAACTGAGCAAGTATTGCTCGATTCGACGAACTACTGATAAGTTACTGAATATTGATAGTTGGGATCAATATTCGAGCAAGTATTGCTCAATTCGACGAATTACTGAATATTAAGAATTTGACATGCAATTGAGCAAGTATTGCTCAATTCGACAAATTACTGATAAATTACTAAATATTGATAGCTGGATCAATATTTGAGCAACTAAGCAAGTATTGCTCAATTCGACATGGATGACGGGACCCAACTAAAATATTGGTAGATTACCGAATATTATATAATTAATCCGCGTGGATCAACATAAGTTTATTTGGTGTTTGAACTTGCTCAGAATAATGATTTGTTGAGCGTTTGTCCAAAAACCCTAATTTTTGACGAATTGCTCATTAGTCGACGAATTGCTGAAAATAGGTCATGAGCAAAGGAGGGAGCGACCACATGAGACCATGGACGTCCAAGTGATGCCCATGTGCACCAGGGTTCTTAGTTAGAGATTTGGTGAAGGAATGATGATTAAATGCCGGTTTCATCATTTATTGAATCACTGCTGGGTTCAACATTAGGCAAAAACCTAAGTATGAAAGATGGGGGACCGACCAAGAGAGCATGGGGCCGGCTCTTGGTGGTCACGGGACCAGCTGTTGTCCGTTTGAGCAATCCCCAGGTTGGTTGGAGAGAGTTTGGGCCAAATACAAGCAATTCAACAAATTAGGTCAAAATTATGAAAACATGTTGGGCCGGCTTTGTGCAAGCCCTAGGAATAACCCTGGTCGGTTATTAAGGCATGTACGTGTTGCCATGTTGTCCGTGTCTCCGTACTGTGAGTTTCAGTATTTTCTGATGTGCGTTCGAGCAACATTGTGAATTTTCAGAAGAGTTTTATCTTGACTGAAATTCTTTATTTTGTTGGAATGAGCATGTATGCTCAATTGATCAATATTTTATAAATATTAAAATAAGAATATTTTAACATTTAAAATTGTCGTGAGAGGCTAGCCGGTCACGTGACCATGTTGGCTCTTGAATTTTCATGATTTGAGCAAAATTTGAGAAATTATGAAGAAATCATGATTTTTGCTCAAACCAAGGAGTTTCATGAATTCGAGGAAAATAATAATTATAAAAGACTAGGGATTGCAAGGTGTGGGACCGGCCACGGCTAGGGCATGGCCAGCCGGCCATGTTGCCCGGTCCCGCACTCCTTTCCCTATTTTATAATATTATTTTCATGAATCTGTGAAGTTATGGAGAATCCATGAGTCTTTTGTTGAAACGGAGGAGTTTCATGAGTTTGGGGAATAATAGTTATAAAAAGCTAGGGATTGTGAGGTGTGGGACTGGCCACGGCTAAGGCATGGCCAGCCGGCTATGTTGCCCGGTCCCGCACACCTTTCCCTATTTTATAATATTATTTCATGAATCCATGAAGTTATGGAGAATCCATGAATTTTGTTGAAACCGAGGAGTTTCATAAAATTGGGGAATGATTATTATAATAGGCTAAGGATTGTAGGGTGTGGGACCGATCACGACTAAGGCATGGCCGGCTGGCCATGTTGCCCGGTCCCGCACACCTTTCCTTATTTTATAATATTATTATTTTTCATGAATCCGTGAAGTTATGGAGAATTCATGAATTCTGTAAAAACAAGGAAAGTTGCTAAAATCAAGGAGTTTTTTCATGAGTTCATGAAATAACAAAATAGGGCAAAATAATAAGAGAAGCATGGGGACCGGCCACGGCTAGGGCATGGCCGTCCGGCCGGTGGGCCCGGCCCCTGGGCGCTACTTATTATTTGATTAATATTTGTTGTTTTCTCCTGTTTTGCATAGGATTCCTCATCTGTCCATATTTTTGGATGCTCGTTCGTGCATCCAGTTGATCAGTCGTGCATCATTGTCGAGTACACTTACACCATTTGTGTGGGGCTTACTCAGTGATGATCCAGATGCCCGGTTGTTGAGTATTTATTGCTAATCCATGAAATTCAGTGTAACATAATTCATGAAACGAGACAATAAAATAAGTAGTTATTTATTATCAATTCATAGGATCAGTCATGGATTCGACCATGAATTCGAAATAATAAAATAGGCATTACCATTCCATGGGATCGTGAATTCGACCATAGAATCGAGTAATAAAATTACCTATTACCATTTCATGAGATTAGCAAAGAATTCGATCATGAAATCGAAGTAACGAGATAAATTGTTGTTGCCATTCCATGAGATCAAGTTGTAGATTCGATCATGGAATCAGAGCAATATTATTGCCATTCCATGGGATCAAAGCCGTGGATTCGACCATAGAATAGGAGCAATTGTTATTGCCATTCCATGGGATCAGTCAGGATTCGACCATGGAATATGAGCAATTGTTATTGCCATTCCATGGGATCGTGCCGTGGATTCGACCATGGAATAGGAGCAATTGTTATTGCCATTCCATGGGATCAAAGCGTGGATTCGACCATGGAATCAGAGCAATTGTTATTGCCATTCCATGGGATCAGGACGTGGATTCGACCATGGAATAGGAGCAATAATAGATTATTCTGGGAATTCAGTGGTAAATGTCACGGCAGAATTAATCTATGTGCATAGTCGAGATCATAATCCCGAGGGTGCTCTCGACACTACTGAGAACACCCGAGTCTATACACGCCGCTTACATAGTCGTGGATCGGTGAGTATCACTGTCCTGTGATAGGTGTAGAATACACCTAATTTACTATCTAGTAGTTTATGCTTTCTTTGCTATTTTTCTTGTAAATTATGTATTTTACGCTTGTTTTGAGTTTTGTAGCTACTCTGGAGTCGCGCGGAGGAAAAGAAGAAGAAATCACTCAATTCGAAAGCAAAAAGGGTAAAATTGTCATTTCACCAAGGAGGGAATACTATATGGAGCACAGCTAAGGTTAAGGGGAGGTCAAAGAGGTGTCCCTTATCCAAAAGAAGGGAGTGAGAATAGCACATTTTGGGTGTACTTATGGTGGGTGTCCTAATCCACCCACACCCTAAACCCATAGACCCACATCCACACCCGTGCATCCTGATCCGCACCCACTGTTACAACCCTATTCTAATTGAGAAGATTTATTTCTCAATCATTTGTGTCTGAAATTGAGAGTCGAAAATCCGAGAGAGAAGAAGAGCAGCCATGGCTGCTGCTGTAAAATCGAGCAGTTCATGAAGAATTACAGTATGGGTGAGAATCAACAGTTCATGAAGAACACAGATGGGTTTGTGGTGGTCTCTGATGTTGGAGATGAAGTTCAGGGAGACACAGCAGGGAAATCGAGCTCGTTCTTGAGCTGTTGTTCAAATCTGAGATGTGGGTTTGCTCTGAATCGAGAGACAAGGAAGGAGTTGGTCACTGATGTTGAGAATGGGTTGAGTTGGTTGCTGTCGTTAATGGAGTAGATCGAGAAATTGAATTCGAGCTAAGGTTTTCCGTTACTGTTTCTGGTGGTGCTGTGAGATGGGTATGGTGGCGATTTGAAGCACAAAGAAGAGGGGATCTGTGAGATTGATTGGGTTATAATCAAAGGGGTCTGAGATTTGAATGGAAATGGGTTTAGTGGTACTGTTGCTCTCGGGTTTGGATTGAGACTCGTAATCCCGATGCCGTTGAAATCAAGTGAGTGAATGGAGATGATTAGAAGAAGCAGGCCAAGTTGATTACAGTAGCAGATTTGAGTGGTGATGCCTCTGTTACAGGGTATGAGAATGGCTGAGCTGTTGTGTTTGTGAAGCATTGCAGAGTTAGCTGCAATTGTAAGTTTTGATGCTGAGTTGCAGGCACTAATAGGATGAGCTGAATTGAGCTGGGAAGAGCTGAAGTTGGAGATGAATCTGAGGTGTTAGGAAATTGCAGAAGTGGTCTGTGTTGGTGGTGTTGGTGTTGACATGGGTTCTGGGGAAGATGAGGCTACCTAGATGTATGTTTAGGATAGGTTGATTTGAGCTGGGATTGTGTTGAATCAACCGCAATGGGAAATGATGCCATGAATTATCGAGTTGAGATGGGAAATCGCTGAAGCTGTCATGCAACCGGTGATGGCAAAGAGAAGATAGGCTGGTGTTTGAAATGGAGTCTCTGGAGGTTAAGGGCTGCGTTGGCTGAGATGAATATAGCTTGAGCTCATAGTGGTCTGCAAAGTAGTGGAGCTGAAGATACAAATGGCAGCTACAATGTATTGCAGGTGGTATTGGAAGTGAATGGCTAGGCTTGGAGCATCAGCACCATGGCCTGGTTTTGAGTTGCAAGTTACAAGAAGAGGTTTGCAGGGAAGATGGTGGTTCATAGCTAGACTGAAAGGTCAGCAAGCAATACAAGGTACAGTGCAAAATTAACTAAGTCTGGTGGAGTCATGAGTTGAGTCTCAGGCAATGGCTAGATGGTGTTGGCTCTCTCTGTGTGTGTGTGTGTTGTCTTAAGAATGAATGCTAGGATTGCAATTACAGGGCTTGAATGGAATGTGCAGGCAATGAACTGGCACTTTTGGCTGCCGTGAGCCAGGCCGAGTGTGCCGAAATGCCGTGAAGAAATCTGGCAGCAGGATAGCCATCATGGCCGGGAGAGGTGCGGGAAGGCATGGCCAACTTGGTCGTGAATATTTTGGCCTCAGTGCACGCGGGCTCTGGCTAGGACCACCAGCCGAGTTAGCTAGCTGACTCGGTTGACTCGACTGACTTAGACTTTGACCCGGTCAATCGCTAACGACCGTTAGTCAACCGTTATATATAACGTAATCTAAACGGAATATTCCATGGACTAGAAACTTTCAGCGACCGGGCAACAATAATTCCGGCCAAATTCCCGCCACAATCCCAGCTTTTCCTGGCGAGCCAAAATTTCCAGAATTTTCTATGGACTTCTCTCATGGGTGTGAAGACTTGGGCTAGGAATTGGATGGAGAATTGGACTCAAATTTGGAAAGAGAAGGTGGAAGAGTTGAGAAAAGCTTGGAATTGGAAATTGAATTGCAAAAGGAAAAGGATTCTACTCCTTAGAAGATTTGGAGAATATTGAAGCTTATAAATAGAGAAGTTTTCTACAACTTCTACACACCTCTCTACACACACAACACTTGTGTTTTTGCTTGCTTTTCTAAGATTTTTCTTTTTAATTACTTGTGTGAATTTGAAAATTCTTCTTTTAATTATTATTATTTGTGTGAATTTCAAAAACATGAGTAGCTAAATTTCTTATTGATTGAGGATGAATTCCTAGTTCTTAACATATGATTTAAGTTTTTGTTTTCAAATTCTATCTTGAAGTTTTTCACATAATTATCGTTTGTTTTTACTAATAGGAGTGATCTTAAAGACATTCATGATCAATTGATAGATTGTTTGGAGTGCACGCTAAATTGATTTGTTAATTTGATCTAAAGCTAGTGAAAGTTAGGAGATAAGTAATCGTTTCTTGACTCTTTACATAAGTAGCAAACACGAGACCTTGCGAGGGATTCCGTGGAGCAATTGTGTGTAGAAACAACGTTAGCAAGTGGACCTTGAGCTAAGAGTCTAACTATTAATATCAACCTACGAAATTCACAAACTTAATGCATGAGCCAAGTTACATCTAGGTTGAGCTAATTCTAGGTGGCTTGGTGATTAGAATCCGGTAGTCGAGAACTTCCGTATCCGGTGATACAAGGGATTTAGGGGTTTAGCACCGAGCTAGCGCTTTACCTACGGTTGGTGATAATTTGTGACTAATAACAAGTAGAATAGAACATAACTTGATTCATTGTTTCGTAACGAAGAAGGATTCCTTGATCTTGTCTCTCTTATTGCTTTCATCTTTCAACTTTCGATTTTAATTGCTTTGTTTATTTTTATTTTGCTTTTTACACCCCCTTTCGTGACAACTTTTACAACTAAGATCTCTTGCTCCTCGTGGGAACGAACTTGACTTCCATTATATTATTTTTAATTGAGTGGAAATATTGAATTAATTTGATTGCACCTACGACACGCATCAAATTTTGGCGCCGCTGCCGGGGAGCAACGGGCGATTTTAGTTGTTTTTATTTTTCTTTTTGCTTTATTCTTGCTTTGTTAGATTCTTTACCGTATCTAACTTAGTTTTTGAGAATCTTGTTTCAGGTGTTATACCTTTGGTGAATGCTAAAAGGGGGTAGACCGAGTCCAATACGTCTTCGATCCGGCACTCAACTAAAGGATTTCATTCGTATGATTAACACTCCACTTTCTCCTTCTTCATCAAGTGATTCGGACAAAGAGGAAGAAACAATGGCTGATCGTACACTAAAGGACCTAGCTTCTCACAAGCTTGATACACAACAATGGTGTATCCAAACTAACTCAACCTTCGAGATCAAGCCGGGGTTGATTAGAGAGTTACCAAAGTTCCATGGCATGGTGAATGAGGACCCAAATAAACATCGTATGGACTTCTATGCCATAGTTATGGCTATGCTTCCACCGGAGACTAATGCGGATGGAGCATTGTTGAAAGCTTTCCCGTTTTCTTTGGCGGGTAATGCTAAGGAATGGTTATATTATTTGCCTTCCTAAGTATCACAACATGGAATGGTATGAAGAAACTTTTCCTCGAGAGATATTTTCCCGCATCCAAAGCTACTCAAATTCGCAAGGAGATTTGTGGATTGAAACAACAAGTGGGAGAATCATTGTATGAATGTTGGGAGCGATACAAGAGGTTGGTGGCAAGCTGTCCACACCATCAATTTAGTGACGTTATGATACTCCAATACTTCTATGAATCTCTTCACCCAAGTGATAGGTCTCTTCTTGACGCCGCGGGTGGTGGTGCACTAATGAACAAGACTTTGACCGAAGCTAGAGAGTTAATTGAAAGTATGGCGGCGAACTCGCAACAATTCTACACAAGGGATGAACCAATGGTTAGGCGAGTGCATGAAGTTAGTGATTCGTCATCACATCTTGATCAAAGGATGAGCAACATGGAGATAATGATGCAAAGGATTGCCGCGGTAATTATTCCGGATGGTGAGACCGAACAAGTGAATGCTTTATATCCAAATCAAAGGCCAAGGTACAATCCATACTCCAATACCTATAATCCCGGTTGGAAGGATAATCCCAACTTTAGTTATGCAAACACGCAAGCGGCGGCTCCTAATCCATATGCGCAACAAGGAGGTTTTCAACAATCACGTTTCCAATCTCAACAACAAGGTGGTTCTCAACAATTCCAACCACAACAAGTCAAGGAACGTGATTCTTCAATTGATGATAAGCTTAATGTCATGATGCAAGGTATTACGTCATTGTTTCAACAAAATCAACAAAAGACCGATTCGGCTATCAAGGATTTACACACTCAAATGGGACAATTGGCGACCGATGTGAACCTATTGAAATCTCAAGCATCCACAAAACTTCCTTCACAAACATTTGTGAATCCAAGAGAGAATGTTAATGCGGTTACTCTAAGAAGTGGAAGACAAGTGGAGGGCCCAAGTCATCATGAAGAAGTTATTGAAGAGGTAGTCAAAGATAAGGAGGAAACCGCACCAAAGGAGAATTCAACACCAACCGATCAATCAAAAGAACCGGTGCCTTCTTTCACTACTCCACCTCCTTTTCCTAGTCGTTTTGCTAAATCCAAGAAAGAAGCTCAAGACAAGGCGCTCATGGATATCTTCAAGAAGATTGAAATCAACATCCCATTCATTGAGGCCATTAAGACAATTCCAAGGTATGCCAAGTTCATGAAGGAATTATGCATCAAGAAGGATAGGTTGCTTGATAATGAAATTACTAAAGTTGGCGAGAGTGCGTCGGCTATGCTATTGAAGAAGATGCCTACAAAGTGCACGGATCCCGGTGGTTTCACGGTACCAATTACTATAGGTAAGCAAAGGTTTGAACATGCTTTACTTGACTTGGGAGCTTCCATTAGTGTGATGTCGGCCGAAATATATGACTCCTTGAATCTTGGACCTTTGAAAGAGACAAGAGTTATTATCCAATTAGCGAACAAGTCTAACATATATCCAAAGGGGCTTGTAGAAGACGTGCTAGTGCAAGTAAATGAGCTTATTTTTCCAGTGGACTTCTTTGTGGTGGATATGGACAACAATGAGAACCGATCATCTACATCTTTACTTCTTGGGAGGCCATTCATGAAGACCGCAAAGACGAAGATTGATGTTGATAAGGGTACACTCACTATGGAATTCGACAAGGAGATAATACACTTTAACATATTTGAAGCCATGCGCTACCTAAGTGATGTGCATTCCGTTTACTCCATTGATGTGGTTGATTCATTAGCGCAACAAATGGTGGAATTGAACCAAGAAGATGAACTTGATGTGGTGTTGCAAAAGAGCATTGAATTGGACGTCCATGGCTTGTCTAACTTGGATGTTGAAATCTCCAAGGAATTGGTGGAGTTATGTGGAGCTTTGGCGACATTGCAAGAAGCTAAAAAGGGTGATGTTTCATATATTTCTTTACCCGTGAATGATGAAATACTTGTACCATCTATTATGAAGGCGCCCAAACTAGAATTGAAGCCGCTTCCGGACCATTTGAAGTATGCTTTCTTGGGAGATGGAGATGAGCTTCCTAAGTGATTATTTCTAAGAATCTCACACCGGTACAAGAAGACCGTTTGCTTAGAGTCTTGAGAGAGCACAAAACGGCTATTGGGTGGACAATTATGACATCAAAGGCATTAGTCCATCCATGTGCATGCATAGGATTCTAATGGAAGAGAACGTGAAGCCGGTACGTGATGCTCAACGTCGGCTAAATCCTCCCATGATGGAGGTTGTGAAGAAAGAGATACTCAAATTGCTAAGTGTGGGGGTGATCTACCCAATTTCCGATAGCAAGTGGGTTAGTCCGGTTCAAGTGGTACCCAAGAAATCCGAGTCACGGTTGTTCGAAATCAAGATGATGAACTTGTTCCTACAAGAGTTCAAACCGGTTGGAGAGTGTGCATTGACTATAGAAAGCTTAATTCCGCAACCCGCAAGGATCACTTTCCTTTACCTTTCATTGATCAAATGTTGGAGCTAAGCGGGGCATTCTTATTATTGCTTTTTGGATGGTTATTCGGGATACAATCAAATTGTTATTGCACCGGAGGACCAAGAGAAGACCACTTTCACTTGTCCGTTTGGAACGTTTGCATATAGACGGATGCCGTTTGGCCTTTGCAATGCACGCTACTTTTCAAAGATGCATGGTGAGTATATTCTCGGATTATGTGGAGCGCATCATCGAGGTATTTATGGATGACTTTAGTGTTTATGGCAATTCTTTTGATGGTTGTTTAAATAACCTTGAACTAATTCTTAAACGATGCATAGACACAAACCTTGTCCTTAATTGGGAGAAATGTCACTTTATGGTAAACCACGGCATAGTACTTGGTCACATTGTGTCCTCTCGAGGGCTCGAAGTGGACAAGTCAAAGATAGATTTAATAAGAAACTTACAATATCCCACTTCGGTGAGGGAAATTCGTTCTTTTCTTGGCCATGCAGGTTTCTATAGGCGGTTTATCAAGGATTTCTCCAAAATCTCCATGCCGATGTGCAAGTTATTACAAAAGGAGGTACCTTTCGACTTCAACAAGGAATGCAAGGATGCTTTTGACAAATTAAAGGATATGTTGACAAGTGCGGCAATTATCAAATCACCGGATTGGAATCTTCCATTTGAATTAATGTGTGATGCTAGTGATTATGCGGTTGGAGCCGTTTTGGGTCAAAGGGTGGACAAGTTGTCCCATGTTATCTATTATGCATCTAGGACCCTTAATGATGCACAAATCAATTACTCTACCACGGAAAAGGAGTTATTGGCTATAGTTTTCGCATTGGAAAAATTTCGATCATACTTGGTGGGTACTAAGGTTATTTTGTATTCCGATCATGCCGCACTAAGACACTTGATAAAGAAGAAAGAAGCTAAGCCAAGATTAATTCGTGGATCCTATTGTTACAAGAGTTCGACATAGAAATTCGTGATAAGAGGGGTGTGGAGAATACCGTTGCGGATCATCTTAGTAGACTTGTTATGTCTCAAGAGGAACTTCCATTACATGACCGCTTTCCGGACGAACAACTTTTCTCCATGGAAGAATCAACACCTTGGTATGCGGATATAGTGAATTACTTGGTGACAAGGAAAGTACCTAATACAATGTCTAACTTCCAAAAGATGAAACTTAAGAAGGTAGCTAAGCAATATGTGTGGGATGAACCATACTTATGGAAATATGGCGTTGATCAAATAATGCGAAGGTGCGTGCCTAATTCCGAATTTCAATCCATTCTCTCCTTTTGCCACACTTTTGCATGTGGTGGCCACTTTGGTTCGAAACGTACCGCTCTCAAAGTTCTCGAGAGTGGATTTTATTGGCCCACCTTGTTTGAAGATTCATATGTTTTTTGTAAATCGTGTGATAGATGTCAACGAACGGGCAATCTAGGTGCTCGAAATCAAATGCCACTCACACCAATTCTCGCCGTTGAGATTTTTGATGTGTGGGGTATTGATTTTATGGGTCCTTTTGTCAATTCGAATGGGAATTTTTATATACTTCTTGCCGTTGATTATGTTTCGAAATGGGTGGAAGCTAGAGCCACCAAGACTAATGACTCTCAAGTTGTTTGTGATTTTGTAAGGGAAAACATTTTCAATAGGCATGGTACACCAAGAGTGGTGATAAGCGATGGAGGCTCACATTTCAAGAAGGCTTTCCACGCTCTCCTCAAGAAGTACAACATAACACACAAAATTGGTACGCCTTATCATCCACAAACTAGTGGACAAGCGGAAATTTCAAATCGTGAGATCAAGTTCATTCTTGAGAAAACGGTAAATACCACAAGGAAAGATTGGAGCTTTAAGCTCAACGATGCACTTTGGGCGTATAGGACGGCGTATAAGACACCGATTGGTATGTCTCCATATAGGATGGTTTATGGCAAGGCTTGTCATCTTCCGGTTGAACTTGAACATAAGGCTTATTGGGCGATAAAGAAATTCAACATGGAGTATGATGAAGCGGGGAAACAAAGGAAGTTACAACTACATGAGTTAGAGGAGATACGCAATGATGCTTACGAGAGTGCCCGTATTTACAAGGAAAAGACCAAGCTTTTTCATGACAAGATGATTTCTCGTAAAAGTTTCATCGTGGGACAAAAAGTCCTTTTATATCATTCTCGCCTTAAACTATTTCCTGGAAATTTAAGGTCCCGTTGGATTGGACCATATGTTGTTACTAATGTTTTTCCTCATGGTGCAGCTTGAAATTACTAGTCTTCGAGACAATTCGGTTTCCAAAGTCAACGGCCATAGGTTGAAGCCATACTATGAGAACATCGCTTATGTGAATTTGGATGAACTTTCATTTGGAGATGCACTCCCTCTGGAGGAGTAATGTGCCGCAAGAGCTAAGTCGGGCCGTCGACTTTAAAACAAGCGCTTAATGGGAGGCAACCCATCGGTTTTGTATTTCTTATCCTTTTGCTTTTTGTTATTTCTTTTCTTGTTTCTTATCATGTTAAAATTTCCCACCTTGACTTTACTAGGAGGATTCAATTACATTGAGGACAATGTAAGGTTTAAGTGTGGGGGAGTGGTTAAGCATGTTTTTAAAACAAAAAATTACAAAAAAATTTAAAAATTAAAAAAAAAAAAAGTTTTACTTAAAAATTCCAACTTTTAAAGATTTTAGAGTCCCTAGCATATTTCTAGGTATGTTTACATAGAGATTTTGACCGACATAATTTAACTTGGAAATGTTAGAGAATTACATTCGGATTTCTTGTTTGTTTGAGTGTTAAATAATGGATTTAATCATGCCGGTGATGCGAATTTGGTGCGGGAGAAGTGCATTATTAGAGTTGCTGATCAATCATTAGTGGAGACTACCCGTATTCATATCATGAGAGGCACCGACCAGAAAATTTCCATCTACTAAAGAGCTTCTTTGAGTGTGTGTCACCGTAAGTTAATTCCGGTAGAATGGTGAGCTACCCAACCTCCCAACAATAGAAGCACTACTCTTTGATCTCTTGAGTGCTAATTTTGTCAATCATGAGGGTGACGTCCATGGATGAAAGCTTCCTTCTTGTAGTTCGATTTGCAGTTAGCACCATTCTCTCTCTCGACAACAACGGATCCATAGAAACACTCTCATCATCAACAAGGAGCGACATCAAAATCTACAAGGAAAGTTGGAAAAGTTTAAGGTTTATAAGCAAATCTAACGAGAAAAAGAGCAAATACAAGTAAAGCAACATACAAAGTGCGGATTTTTACATATAAGTTGAGGACTTACAATACAACGAGGTAATTTTATATCCAAGTATGAAGACTTATTCATGAAAGCGAAGAAAATTAAAAGGTGAGAATTTTTGAAGTTTATGATTTCAAGTTGTGAAGAATCAAGCGGTAAAATACTTCTTCCACGGCCATGGTTTATTTTGTATTTAATTTCTCTTGTTCAAAAAAAAAAAAAAAAAAAAAAAAAAAAAAAAAAAGAAAAGAAAAAAAAGAGAGAAAAACAAGAGAAATATTTGTTTTGTTAATAAGCCGTGGGGAAGGAAAATCTATAAGAAAGTTTCAAGTGACAAGGATTTTTAAGGAGTAGAGTTACAAATTGTTAAGGATTTATGAAATTCAAGGGTTTATCATCAATAGTTGAAACCGAAGACGAAGACCAAGAAGTTAAAGACGAGGAGCGGAAGACGTTTCTATTGGATGCCGTGAGAGTGGTGTTATCATAATTGGCGATCGGATGTGAAGGTGAGTAAGTAATCTCATCCTCGATAATAATGGTTGATTTCCTTTCGTAGAGATTGTCGAAAAATGGTTTTTCAAAATGTTAAAAGATGTGGGTTTTTAAAAATATTTCGAAGTTGTCCTTCCCACCATTCAACGTGTCGCAGAATTCTCTCTTCATTCCTACCTGCACACATGTGAGAACCATAAAAAGTCAGTCTTTTTGAGTGCAATTATCATAAAATCTTATTTGGTGAGGCGTGTCGAGGCGAAATGCTTATTGATCGTTTCTCAAACACGCGTTCTCTCATTATGGTGTGATTATTTCTCACTCAACATTTAAGAATGAGAATATGTTCTTTAGTATTTCTAACTTCTTATTACTAGCATGCAGAAACTCTATGTCCTCATAGCTCTTTGATGCTTGGGACGCTTGAACGCTTTGAAATTGTGAGTTTTTAGTTTGATTTGCTCGAGGACTAGCAAAGTCTAAGTGTGGGGAATTTGATAGGTGTAGAATACACCTAATTTACTATCTAGTAGTTTATGCTTTCTTTGCTATTTTTCTTGTAAATTATGTATTTTACGCTTGTTTTGAGTTTTGTAGCTACTCTGGAGTCGCACGGAGGAAAAGAAGAAGAAATCACTCAATTCGAGCAAAAAAGGGTAAAATTGTCATTTCACCAAGGAGGGAATACTATATGGAGCACAGCTAAGGTTAAGGGGAGGTCAAAGAGGTGTCCCTTATCCAAAAGAAGGGAGTGAGAATAGCACATTTTGGGTGTACTTATGGTGGGTGTCTGAATCCACCCACACCCTAAACCCATAGACCCACATCCACACCCGTACCATTTGATCCATACCCATCCAAACCCGAAACCAAAACCCTATTCTAATTGAGAAGATTTATTTCTCAATCATTTGTGTCTGAAATTGAGAGTCGAAAATCCGAGAGAGAAGAAGAGCAGCCATGGCTGCTGCTGTAAAATCGAGCAGTTCATGAAGAATTACAGTATGGGTGAGAATCAGCAGTTCATGAAGAACACAGATGGGTTTGTGGTGGTCTCTGATGTTGGAGATGAAGTTCTGGGGAGACACAAATAGGGAAATCGAGCTCGTTCTTGAGCTGTTGTTCAAATCTGAGATGTGGGTTTGCTCTGAATCGAGAGACAAGGAAGGAGTTGGTCACTGATGTTGAGAATGGGTTGAGTTGGTTGCTGTCGTTAATGGAGTAGATCGAGAAATTGAATTCGAGCTAAGGTTTTCCGTTACTGTTTCTGGTGGTGCTGTGAGATGGGTATGGTGGCGATTTGAAGCACAAAGAAGAGGGGATCTGTGAGATTGATTAGGTTATAATCAAAGGGGTCTGAGATTTGAATGGAAATGGGTTTAGTGGTACTGTTGCTCTCTGGGTTTGGATTGAGACGTAATCCCGATGCGTTGAAATCAAAGGAGTGAATGGAGATGATTAGAAGCAGCAAGTTGATTACAGGAGCAGATTTGAGTGGTGATGCCTCTGTTACAGGGTATGAGAATGGCTGAGCTGTTGTGTTTGTGAAGCATTGCAGAGTTAGCTGCAATTGTAAGTTTTGATGCCGAGTTGGCAGCACTAATAGGATGAGCTGAATTGAGCTGGGAAGAGCTGAAGTTGGAGATGAATCTGAGGTGTTAGGAAATTGCAGAAGTGGTCTGTGTTGGTGGTGTTGGTGTTGACATGGGTTCTGGGGAAGATGAGGCTACCTAGATGTATGTTTAGGATAGGTTGATTTGAGCTGGGATTGTGTTGAAATGGGTCTGAGATTTGAATGGAAATGGGTTTAGTGGTACTGTTGCTCTCTGGGTTTGGATTGAGACGGTAATCCCGATGTCATGGAAATCAAGAGTGAATGGAGATGATTAGAAGAAGCAGGCCAAGTTGATTACAAAGAGCAGATTTGAGTGGTGATGCCTCACATGGTGGTATGAGAATGGTCTGAGCAAGTTGTGTTTGTGAAGCATTGCGAGAGTTAGCCGCAATTGTAAGTTTTGATGCCGAGTTGCAGTGCACTAATAGGATGAGCTGAATTGAGCTGGGAAGAGCTGAAGTTGGAGATGAATCTGAGGTGTTAGGAAATTGCAGAAGTGGTCTGTGTTGGTGGTGTTGGTGTTGACATGGGTTCTGGGGAAGATGAGGCTACCTAGATGTATGTTTAGGATAGGTTGATTTGAGCTGGGATTGTGTTGAATCGAATCGCAATGGGAAATGATGCCATGAATTATTGAGTTGAGATGGGAAATCGCTGAAGTCATCATGCAACCGGTGATGGCAAAGAGAAGATAGGGCTGGTGTTTGAAATGGAGTCTCTGGAGGTTAAGGGTCATGTTGGTCGAGATGAATATAGCTTGAGCTCATAGTGGTCTCCAAAGTAGTGGAGTCAAGATACAAATGGCAGCTACAATGTATTGCAGGTGGTATTGAAGTGAATGGCTAGGCTTGGAGCATCAAAGACCATGGCCTCGGTTTTGAGTTGCAAGTTACAAGAAGAGGTTTGGCAGGGAAGATGGTGGTTCATAGCTAGACCGAAAGGTCAGGCAATACAAGGTACAAAGTGCACTGAACTAAGTCTGGTGGAGTCATGAGTTGAGTCTCGTGCAATGGCTAGATGGTGTTGGCTCTCTCTCGTGTGTGTGTGTGTGTTGTCTTAAGAATGAATGCTAGGATTGCAATTACAGTGGCTTGAATGGAATGTGCAGCAATGAATCGGCACTTTTGGTTGCCGAGTCAGGCTGAGCGTGGTGAAATGTCATGGAAGAAATCTGGCAGGTGATAGCCATCATGGCCGGGAGAGGTGCAGAAGGCATGGCCAACTTGGTCGTGAATATTTTGGCTTGTCAGGCACAAAGGGCCACAGCTAGGACCACCACCGAGTTAGCTAGGGACTCGGCTCCTGACTCGATGACTTAGACTTTGACCCTGGTCAACAGTTAACGACCGTTAGTCAACCGTTATATATAACAGAATCTAAACGGAATATTCCATGGACGGCGACGAAATTCCAGCGATCCCGACGCAAATAATTCCTACAAATTCCACCACAATCCCGCTTTCCGGCGAGCCAAAATTTCCGTAATTTTCTATGGACTTCTCTCATGGGTGTGAAGACTTGGGCTAGGAATTGGATGGAGAATTGGACTCAAATTTGGAAAGAGAAGGTGGAAGAGTTGAGAAAAGCTTGGAATTGGAAATTGAATTGCAAAAGGAAAATGATTCTACTCCTTAGAAGATTTGGAGAATATTGAAGCCTATAAATAGAGAAGTTTTCACAACTTCTACACACCTCTCTACACACACAACACTTGTGTTTTTGCTTGCTTTTCTAAGATTTTTGTTTTTAATTACTTGTGTGAATTTGAAAATTCTTCTTTTAATTATTATTATTTGTGTGAATTTCAAAAACATGAGTAGCTAAATTTCTTATTGATTGAGGATGAATTCCTAGTTCTTAACATATGATTTAAGTTTTTGTTTTCAAATTCTATCTTGAAGTTTTTCACATAATTATCGTTTGTTTTTACTAATAGGAGTGATCTTAAAGACATTCATGATCAATTGATAGATTGTTTGGAGTGCACGCTAAATTGATTTGTTAATTTGATCTAAAGCTAGTGAAAGTTAGGAGATAAGTAATCGTTTCTTGACTCTTTACATAAGTAGCAAACACGAGACCTTGCATGAGGGATTCCGTGGAGCAATTGTGTGTAGAAACAACGTTAGCAAGTGGACTTGAGCTAAGAGTCTAACTACTAATATCAACCTAAGAAATTCACAAAACTTAATGCATGAGCCAAGTTACATCTAGGTTGAGCTAATTCTAGGTGGCTTGGTGATTAGAATCCTGTAGTAGAGAACTTCCGTGTCCTGTGATACAAGGGATTTAGGGGTTTAGCACCGAAATAGCCGCTTTACCTACGGTTGGTGATAATTTGTGACTAATAACAAGTAGAATAGAACATAACTTGATTCATTGTTTCGTAACGAAGAAGGATTCCTTGATCTTGTCTCTCTTATTGCTTTCATCTTTCAACTTTCGATTTTAATTGCTTTGTTTATTTTTATTTTGCTTTTACACCCCCTTTTCGTGACAACTTTTACAACTAAGATCTCTTGCTCCTCGTGGGAACGAACTTGACTTCCATTATATTATTTTTAATTGAGTGGAAATATTGAATTAATTTGATTGCACCTACGACACGCATCATCCTGAAGGCGTTGCTGCTCTCAATCTGACGGAGAACCGCCCAATCGTTCTTCTATGCATAGGTGGGTCACTCTCCCCGTAGTCGCACAAGGAGTATCACCGACGCCCCGAAGGCGTTAAGCCCTCTCAACAAACAATTATGTAGAGGACCGCCCAATTATATTATTCTACATAGAGGTCACAATGAAATGTCGTGATCGAATGCTCACCTAGTGGAGGCTTTTCAAAGACATATTCATCATGGCTTCGTAAAATATGAATCGTCACATGCCTGAAGCCGTATCACAAAAATGCAGTACCATGATTTTACGAATTTGACCTTTGTTGAAAATCCATCATAAACAGGTATGATCGATCCTTGTAATTGGTGTGACTGATCCTAGTAATTGGTGTGACCGATCACAAGTATGTGTAACCGATCCTTGTAATTGGTATAACCGGTCCTGGTAACTGGTGTAACCGATCACAAGTAATACCATGTGTAGATGGAACCGATCCTTGTAACTGGTGTAACCGATCACAAGTGTTTTCATATTTAGGTATAACCGATCCTAGTGATTGGTAGAACCGATTGAACCCATGTATGTGATTTGGTATTTGATCAATCACATAGTAGTCTTGGAATACAAGTGAACCAATTCTAAACATGTTTGTAAGTGTGGTATAACCGATTCCAAGAATGCAAATCCATGTAAATATGAATAAGGATTTGCAGTGAAAAGATGTCAGCATAATTTGAACACGAGTGTAAATTTGTGCACCCTTCCTAAACCAGGGTGCACGTTCCTCCCCTCCTGATTGGTGGGATTATTTAGGCAAAATCGAAAGTGGTTTTATATGTTTTCATTTTTTTTATATTTTAAGAAAAATCCAGGTTTACTTTACACGGATTTTAAGGCCATTTTGACTCCCACAGTTCCACTTCGTTTTTTCCTTTCTCTATCCAGAAGAAAATATCACCTCGTTTTATTTCTGCCATTAAATTGTATTACTGTGTATCCATTGATTCCATTCCTTCTTTCATTTTTCTTGATTGGTAATAAGGGAAACTGCGTGTATTCACTCTTGAGTTAACACGATCGAACTCTTTGTTTTTTTCTGTCTCCAGAAATTTCTAGTTGCTTGGTAGATTATATGGACATTCTTCGCTCACAAAAGAGAAACACCTAAACCCTTCGTTTTCTCTCAAATTAGTCGTCTGTATATATCGCACCAGGGAAGAAGATATCGTTTGATTGTTAATTAATCAATCATCATCGGATCCAATATATATATATATATATATATATATATATGTTAATGTGATAGCACTATTAAATAATCAACAACATTGATTTATTCATATTTAATCAAAAACCACTGACGGACCTACAGCTGGGCTAACCCGGGCTTTAGCCCAGGTAGTCGTCACAGCCCAACAGCCTAAAAAATGAAATGCTATAATGGACCAAGGCTATTAGCCCAGGCTGAGAAAAAAATTAAAACTTCTTGGGTCCGTCCCTGTCAAAAACAACATTGATAAGAAATCATAGCAGCTAAAATCTAGTGTTAACGGGAATTCATCTACAGAAAAAGAAAAATGGCGATGTAGGATGTTCATATCTTTTTTTCATTTAGAAAAAACAAAAATGGTTCTAAGGAAATAGGCAGAAAGAGAAGATAATAAATAGACATAAAAATTGGTTTCACCTATTTGCCACCCACACTTCTCCTATTTACCACCCTCGTCAGAATTTGAAAAGTAATTTTACTCTCAAATCTATATTTTCCTATTTATCACCTATAAAACTCAAACTAAATTTTACCATAATTATTATCACCACTATGATGTATTTTCTCCACCATTAATCTGTGGTTTTGTTAAAAACCCATTAAAAAGTATACAATCAAGGATTCTATTTTATTAGTTTTAAATCTATTGTTTCATCCGCTCCTACGATCAAAACAAAATGAATAAGAAAACTCAAAGATTCTCATTAATGGAGTCCGTAGAGATTAACAGTTCCAAAAAAAGAACATTTCACGAAGATCCCCAACTTCCATTAATATCTACTGGACAATTATAATGGAGTTCATAGAGGTTCTCACTAATGGAGTTCATAGAGATTCTCATTTCGGTTCAATTCTACTTAGATTTCCTTATTATAATAACTCAAATAACACTAATGAACCATTCATTTGTGATGATGGAAACAGACAACAGTGGCGATGTTACACAAAGATTCGAAGAAAAAAAAACAACAACAAATATACCTAAACTAAAGAACCATCAGTTCCGGACGACTACATGCACCAACAGTCGATCAGTAAGGATCGACTAGATCACCTACTAGTTCACTAATGGTCAACTTAAAAATAAAATAAAATGTAACAGTCTTTAAAATCGAGTCATTGTTGATCAAAAATTACTAGTTCTTCATCAAAACAGTAAAAAAAGAATCAAATTGAATTCCTATATACGATTAGGTTAAATTCTAACTTTTCTTGCGTTTTGATTTTGCTAAAACATTCATGCTTTATTTGTAGTAAAAATTTTGATACAAAATTTAAACAAAAGACAGGTGATAGTGGTGATCCGTGACTAGAAAATGGAGATGGCGTGGAAGAATGCGGCCAGAGAAGATGAAGAATTATTTTGTAACTTAGGTCTTTTATCATATAGTTATTGTGCTGGTTTTGTTGGGTTGAAATAACGAGCCAATGTGTGGTATTTAGGATGTATGGAAAAATATAAGGGTGGTGAATAGGATAAGTAGGGGTGGCAATTAAGGTGGGTGGTAAATAGGAGAAGGTGAGTGGCAAATAGGTGAAACCTAAAAATTTGTGTTTAATATACGATTAAAACGAGAAAAAGTAAAACCACCTTCCAGTTTTTCCTAAATAATCCCACCAATCAAGGGGGAGGAACGTGCACCCCGTTTTAGGCGGGGTGCACAAATTTACACTTCTTTGAACACGAACAGTAACTCTTATCAATTATTGTTCAAAGATATTCCTTAATACTCAAGGAGATCATGTGCCGAAATAAATTAAGAATTTTTTAATTAAGGTTTTTGGTTTTATATGCTTTAATTACTAGCAATTAATGCATATCTCTAGGAAATAAAAATTTGTAATATGCATTTACTAATTGGATATTTCGGAAATATTGGACAATGCATTTATTGGAATTAGGAAAACCGAATGGAGCATTCATTGCACATCTTGAGAATAATTTCGATTTTGGAAATTCCTTGGTGTCCAGACATCCTTGGTCTATAAATACCTAAGTTTGCATTTCTATAAAACTATCCTTAGGGGCAGGAAAACTTCATTATTTGTTGTTTCTGGTGGAGCCGTCTATTCGGAGAGGAAAGTATCCTAATTAGGTGAAATCTCTTATGACTGCTGTTGATGGGTGAAAACTACTCCTGCAGAATTTGGTAATTTGGGGTGTGGATGAGGAATGAATCTAAACCTTCAACAAATGCAATCGCGCTGAGTGCTTGTAAATTGAGAGATCAATCAGGCAAGTCCTACTAAACCAAGAAATGGCCGCCCGCACTTGTTTCTTGGTCACAAAGTGAAGGAGATGGGGTTGATCTTAGGGAGGGAAGCGAAGAAGGTGTTGAGATTGTGAAGGTGTTGGCTTGCTTATGACTTGTAACAAAGATGAGCAAACTTACGGTTGATGCAAGCAGGTGCTCGAGTGTTTGAATACGGTTTTTTGTATTAACACTTGGTTTCGTCATCTTGTGTTGTTCTCCGTTATTTCTTGTTGAAATAAGGCTGAGAACCTATTTATACAAGTCATTGAGCCTCATTCACGCTTTCTCGTGGGAAGTGGAGGTAGGGAATGATGGAGTAGTGGAGTTGTGTGGTTCTGATACACGACCAGTCTTGCCCACTTCTCCCGTTCATCTCTAACCGCCCATGACTTCCTAACACGTTCTGTGATGGCGCGTTGCACGCCGCACGCCGAAACCGCCGACCAATACCCCAGTATGTATCCCCCTGGGCTTGTGACATGATTGATGTTCTGAATGCGTGGATAGTGGATCCACGAAAGATAGCATGTAATGTCAATCAATAACCGCGTTATTCGTAAAGTCGATACTTGTGAAGTATCGTGTGTATTTTATGTGTACTGCATTGTGGTGTGGTAAGGTGATGGGTAATGACGCCTATCGACTAATTGACTCCCCGACTGTGGTTGTATAACCAAGTCGGGTGAAGTTGTACGGATGGGATGAGCTTTGAGACACTCATCTGCGACCGTTAATGAAATTAGGGTTTTTAAAGAGGTTTGCAAGCATCACTCTTGACTTGGTCGAAACCAAGCATGGGAAGGATTTTGAGAGGACCGACCATACATGCGTGTTGACGGCATGATGGTGTAGGTGCCTGTATTCCGTTCCTCATGAAAGCGTGATCTGGGCCACTCAATTTGACCGGCAAAGAGGAGTGGTCGAGATCGATTTTGCGATAGAAATTTGATACCGCAAGAAGCCGCGCGCCATGCTCTTTTCCTGGCGTTTTCCAAGACGACCTAACTTGGTCTGCCTTGGCCGGTTGGTTTGACGTGAAGGTGGTAGGCTAGTGTTCACACCTATACCGACATCCCATGAAAACGTGATCTAAGCCGTTCAAATCATCCTAAGGAAGTTGAGCGGTCGAGACTGGCTGGTAATTTGGGAAGTGTAACCACACATGTTTGGGCTAGCGTTTTGATTAGCCGGCATGATATGCCTTGTCCGATTGCATGAGGGGGCAGATGGGCCCACGATGGTCATGCCGGTATGACCGACCTCGCTTGATCCGATCCAGTGACCTCCATTCGTGCCGAGAAGATGGACGCGCGTGATGGCTTGAACCCTAATTTTGGCTTTCAAAGCCGTACGCCATGCTCTTTCAAAGTGACGAATGTGTTGTAACCAATCATGGTTGGTTTTGACCGATTGGTCAAGTGTAGGCGGTCACATGGTGATTGTGTCGACATGCTCCGGCCCTTTGAGTCTACATCTACACCTCCATCTATACCGCGAAGATGGATGGTTGAGACCGCCATGCACATGTAATATGCCGCAAACCCTAATTTAGGGTTTTTCCATTCATAACGCTTGGTATGGACGGCTTCTTGGCAAGCAAAGGCCAATGGTCGACCATGCGGGGTCGGCCGTGGTGTATTCCATACCGCTTGGGGGTCATGGAATTGATCCTGGGGTCATCCAATCATGCTTATGGAGTTGAATGACTGTTGGTCGATCATATCCGAATCGATACGGGCCGCTGTTTGATGCTCAATCGGCTAGTATAACACACCGAGAGGGGCTCAATCTGGGCTAGTATAACACACCGAGAGGGGCTCAATCGGCTAGTATAACACACCGAGAATCGCCTGCACGGTATTTCGTACATGGTTTCATTATAGTGCTTGAGGTTCGTGTTACTCGTAAGAGTAACACTACCGTCATGCCACACCGATAATGATTCATTATAGTGTTGAGGTTCGTGTTACTCTGTAAGAGTAACACCTCAGCTTCATGCCACACCGATAATGAGTACCGGAAATACAAGGCCGATATGAAATTCACAGAAGGGATTGTTGCCACATGCTCCAACCTCGAGGAATTTCATGTATTCACGTAATGGGATTGTTGCTACATGCTCCATTCTTGGTGAATTAAGTGAGGGAGTATCCAACACTTTATAAATGGCTTTATCTTTTACAAGATGTCAGCATGAGTTTTCCGGTTATTTACAAATTTAACCTTAAACGAAAATCCACCATCAACAACTGCTCATTTAAATACTTTTGTGGAATCAAGAAGCTCTACGAGTACCATTGGTGGGAAACTAGATCATTGCAGTGTTATTATTTTTCGATTGATTTAATTGACTAACGATTGTTGAAACTTTAATTGCACCTAGTTTGTTTATTCTTGAGAATCTTCTCTCCTGATATAAGATTCACTCAAACTAGATCGAAGTATCGACAAGTTCTTTATACATATTGTGATAATCCATTGTTAACAGACTCCGTTCTGTGCGTGATTGATCACAAGAGATTCAAGTGGATTTGTGCAGGTTTTTGAAGATTAAAGAATATTTGAAGACGAAGAAGATTTCATATTGGTTTTCGTATATTGTGAATTGTGTGCACAAACCTTGATCGGATGGGATCCAACTAGAATCGGATTTATTCGATTGATTAGTTGCGTAAGATCCGCATTCTCAATATATCTCTTTGAGATTTATTTCGTTTGAGTGCGAATCTATACTTGACTATTTCGGTAATTAATGTTAGATTGATCTAACCAGATAAAGGAGTTTATTAGATTAAACGTAATAGTATTTGTCAACAACTCATCTATATTTTGTAGTAAATATTGATTAGAGTGGTTACCGAACAGATTCTTCCTTTGCCGTTTGAATATGATCCAAAGGACTTGCTATTCATGTGCGTGACTTAGAAGTCGAAGGCGCAAGGATATTGAGGGAACTAATTAAGTAGCTAGGGGTAGGATGCTTGGTCTCAACTATACGAAGTTGGTTTAGATTTTGTATAGCGGCTTAATTCTGAGAGTATTCAAAACTGGATTAGGTCCCGGGATTTTTCTGCATTTGCGGTTTCCTCGTTAACAAAATCTTGTTTTGTCTTTTATTTTGATTTCCGCATTATAATTGTTTATCATAATAAAGTAAAATACACATATACGTTAACTTCGCATTACTTGATAGTGATCCTATAGAGTTTGGTTAAGTCCGAACCTATTATCAAGTAACACACTTTCACTAGTACAGAAATGGCCTTTAGCCACGCCAGATATAAATTTCCCTGTCACGCCTTTTTGGTTTTGGCGTGTCTATAGGGTATACTTCTTTCCTATAGACACGCCATGTTCAATGGGCGTGTTCATATAAGTGCTTTCACCACGCCATGGCTACTAGCGTGTCAAAATTTCAACCGTTTAGTCACGTTAACTTCAAATTTTTGATTAGGCGTGTTTATAGACTGCCCCCATGGCCACAATAGGTATTGGGCGTGTTTATAGACCCGCCTTGGCCACATTAAGTATTGGGCGTGTTTATAGACCCGCCTATGCCCACATTAGGTAGTTGTGGCGTGTCCAAAAGGTTAGTCACGCTATTTAAAGCGCGTATCCCTAGTGTACGATTGATTGACACACCAAATTCAAAGTGTGGCCAAAAAGTTCTTCTTGGACGCGCCTATACCAAATGTGTCCATAGTGTACGATTTATAGACACGCCAAAGATATGCGTGTCCATAGTGTAGGACATATAAACACGTCACATTGAAAGTGTGGCCAAAAATTTCTTCTTTGGACACACTAGTATATGTGTGTCCATAGTGTGTGTTCTATAGACACGCCGGTTTTATACGTGGCTAAAAAGTTCGTTTTTAAAAAATTAATAAAAATCTTTAGCCCATATTCGAACGCATGACCTCGAAGGATTTAGATAACGTACCAATCCACCAAGCTGCCCATCTTTAGATGTTTAGGATTAGTGTTTTGAAAATACTAGACTGGTTGAACTACTCAACATTTAAATAAACACGCCAAGTTGAAAGTGTGGCCAAAAAGTTCTTCTTTGGACACGCTAGTATATGTGTGTCCATAGTGTGCGTTCTATAGACACGCCGGTTTTATAGCGTGGCGAAAAAGTTCGTTTTTAAAAAATTAATTAAAATCTTTCGCCCCATAATCGAATGCTTGACCTCGAAGGATTTAGATAACGTACCAATCCAACAAGTCGCCCATCTTTAGATGTTTATGATTAGTGTTTTGAAAATACTAGACTGTTGAACTACTCAACATTTTAGTGCTTTAAATGCTTAAACTCTAATATGTTAGCATACGCAAAATTTCCATATTAAAGACCGTAAAACTACCTAACACCATCATTATGTTTACCAACAATGGCTAAAAATAGGGTTTAGTAGAGTAATGATGGTACGTATCTAAAGGGTTGAAGATACTCTTTGATAATCTGACATTAGACTTTGAAAATAGGGGTTTAGTAGATTAATGATGGTATTGCGCATGGCACCTAAGTGGCGTGAATAGCCAAGCGACAAGACTTTTAACCAAATGCCATAAACGACCATTTATGGCTAAACTACCACCATCATTATAAAGATAATAGAGAGATAAACAGATTATTAAACCAAAAATAGAAATCATAGAAAGAGAAAGAGAAAGAGAGGCGGTTAAGGAATACTGAAATGGTCGATTCCCCTGCCATACGACATGCAAAGAGTGCGATTGAGGCTTTAACAAGCTTAGAGATGGAAAGTTTGATCGCTTTTATGAATCTGGAGATCACCAAGAAGAAAGAACAAGAAGAGAGAGAAGAATTTCAAAGATTAAGGGTTGAAAATGATAGTGAAGATAAAGAAAAGAACTATGAAGGAGTAGAAGATGAGGAGAGCAGTGATGATTCGATGAAGAGAGATGAGAGAGAAAAAGAAGCAGAGAGGAAGAAGAGGAAGAGGCAAGAGTTTGAAGATATGATGTACAAGATCTATCTCACCGAAAAAAAGAAAAACCCTCGTAAGTTTGTTGAACCATGTCGAACCCCGAACGTGGATTCTGACGGAGAGGAGATTCCTAGGTTAGACCTCAAATGGAGAGCCCGTGGTTTTCCAAGAGATGGTGGTTTGCAAGTGAAGAAGAAGATGAGGAAGAAGAAACAGATGATGATGATCTCCAGGGTCCCTACACATCTTCGGGACGATGATGATGGTACCGGTGCCTACTATGAAGAGGATGAGTTAAACTACAAGCAAGAATGTAAGTGACGTCGAATCTTGGTGATTTCCTTATAGGTAATCACAAATCCCTTAGAACTAGAGTAATGTGATTTTGATTGCTATTTCTCTTGTGCATCTTCGTGAAAAACTTGTGGGGATATTGATGGTACTTTATGTTGTCTGAAGTGTATGGAGAATGGGTTTCTTTTTTTGTTTGGTAGATGGTGTTGATGAAGATCTTATAATATAAGGTGTTTTTGTGGTTCAGCTTTGCAGCAGTGCATTGTAAATATAGCAGTAATGAGAGTTGCAATTGGTTAGGATTAACCTTTTTTATGTCGTAGATTAGTAATGTTGCAACTTTGAATTTTGGTTGTAAAAAGAAAGTTGTAATGGCACCGTATCCCAGGTGTTTAGAAGTGGTATTCTCGTTTGCTTTGTCCTTCTTTAATTAGATGTTATTAAACTAGTTGTGTTCTTCTAGTTGTTTGAATTTTCGCAGTATTAAACTTGTGATGGATGTAGGTCTCAAGGGTTTGAAGAAATTTGTCAGTTTTTCTTGCTCTTTTGATTTCAAAGAGTAATGGATTGAATACAAGAAACTTTTTTATGTCGTAGATTAGTAATGCGCATCTTTGAATTTTGATTGTAAAAAGAAAGTTGTAATGCAACCGGTAGCCTATCGGGTGTTTAGAAGTCGTATTCTTTTGCTTTTATCCTTCTTTAGATGTAATTAAACTAGTTGTGTTCTTCCATTGTTTGAATTTTCAAGAAAGATTAAACTTGTGATGGATGTATGCATGTTTGAAGGGTTTGAACTTTGAACATAAAGTGTCGGCTTTTTCTTGCTCTTTTGATTTTAACAAGAATAGATTGAATACAAGTAAATGTACAAACAAGCAATGTTCTTGGTGAATGATTCAAAATTTCTAATGATTGTTAAGTAGAGATGGGTAGGAATGACTGAATTAATGAATCAATAGGTGTTGATGGGTGAAAACTACTCCTGCAGAATTTGGTAATTTGGGGTGTGGATGAGGAATGAATCTAAACCTTCAACAAATGCACTGCGCGGTGAGTGCTTGTAGATTCGAGAGATCAACTGGCAAGTCCGGCCTAAACCAAGAAATGGCCGTTCCAGACTTGTTTTGGCCACAAGTGAAGGAGATGGGGTTGATCTTAGGGAGGGAAGCGAAGAAGGTGTTGAGATTGTGAAGGTGTTGGCTTGCTTATGACTTGTAATGGAAAGATGAGCAAGCTTATGGTTGATGCAAGCAGGCCCGAGTGTTTGAATACGGTTTTGTATTAACACTTGGTTTCGCATTGTCCGAACTTGTGTTGTCCCGTCCTTGTTTGAAATAGGGCGAGAACCTATTTATACAAGTCATTGAGCCTCATTCACGTTTCGTGGAAGTGGAGGTAGGGAATGATGGAGTAGTGGGAGTTGTGTGTCGGTGATACACCTACCGCCTTGCCCACTTCTCCCCGTTCATCTCTAACCGCCCATGACTTCCTAACACGTTCTGTGATGGCGCTAGCTGCACGCCGCACGCCGTAAACCGCCGCACCAATACCCCAAAGATGTATCCCCCAGTTTGTGACATGATTGATGTCTGGAATGTGGATCGTGGATCCACGAAAGATAGCATGTATGTTGAATCAATAACTCACGTTATTCGTGTGTCGATACTTGTGAAGTATCGTGTGTATTTTATGCACCGCATTGACAGGTGTGGTAAGGCGATGGGTAATGACGCCATCGACTAATTGACTCCTCGACCGTGGTTGTATAACCAAGTCGGGTGAAGTTGGATGGATGAGATGAGCTTTGAGACACTCATCTCGCGACCGTTAATGAATATTAGGTTTTTTGAAGAGGCGCAAGTATCACTCTTCAACTTGGTCGAAACCAAGTATGGGAAGGATTTTGAGAGGACCGACCATACATGCGTTGTAGACGGCATGATGGTGTAGGTGCTCGTATTCCGCTCCCTCACGAAAGCGCGATCTCCGGGACACTCAATTTGACCGCAAAGAGGAGTGGTCGAGATCGATTTTGCGATAAGAGTTTGATACCGCAAGAAGCCGCGCGCCATACTCTTTTCCTTTCGCGTTTTCCAAGACGACCTAGCTTGGTCGGGTCCCGGCCGGTTGGTTTGGCGTGAAGATGGTAGGCTGATGTTCACGCCCATGTCTCACCGTCCCATGAAAACGTGATCTAAGCCACCCACCCGTCCGGTGAAGCTGAGTGGTCGAGATCGATTTGCAATTTGGGAAGTGTATCCACGCATGTTTGAGCGGCGCTTTTGGATTGGCCAAAGTGATATGCCTTGGCCGACCGCATGAAGAGGTAGATGGGCCCACGGTGGTCATGCTGGTATGACCGGACCTTCTTAATCTAATATGTGACCCTCCATTCTTGCCGGAGAAGATGGACGCGCGTGATGGCTTGAACCCTAATTTTGGCTTTCAAAGCCGCGCGACCATGCTATTTCAAAGTGACGAATGTGTTGTAACCAATCATGGTTGGTTTTGACCGATTAGTCATGTGTAGGCGGTCACATGGTGATTGTGTCGACATGCTCCGGCCCTTTGAGTTCTGATCTACACCCTCCATCTATACCTCGCAAGATGGATGGTTGAGACCGTTTTGCAAGACATGTAATATGCCGCAAACCCTAATTTAGGGTTTTCCGCCCATAATGCTTGGTATGGACGGATTTTTTGGCAAGCAAAGGCCAATGGTCGACCATGCGGGGTCGGCCGTGTGTATTTTACACCGCTTGGGGGTGATGGAATTGATCCGTGGTCATCCAATCATGCTTGTGGAGTCGGATGACCGCGATCGATCATATCCGGCAAGCTAAGGCCGTGGTATTCCATACCATGCTTAGGGTGATGGAATTGATCTGTGGTCATCCAATCATGCTTGTGGAGTTGGATGATCATGATCGATCATATCCGAGACCGACACATACCAAGTCCGGATGCTCAATCGGGCTAGTATAACACACCGAGAGGGGCTCAATCGGTCTAGTATAACACACCGAGAGGGGCTCAATCAGGCTAGTATAACACACCGAGAGGGGCTCAATCGGGCTAGTATAACACACCGAGAGGGCTCGGGCTAGTATAACACACCGAGAATCACCGTACGGTATTTCGTACATGGATTCATTATATCGTTTTGAGGTTCGTGTTACTCGTAAGAGTAACACTCGCTCATCATGCCACACCGATAATGAGTACAGAAATACAAGGCTGAATTAAGTGAGGGAGTATCCAACACTTATAAATGGCTTTATCTTTTACAAGATGTCAACAAGATGATTTTTCTCGTTTTTTTACAAACTCAACCTTGAACGAAAATCCACCATCAACAA